>JBBWSL010000021.1:0-521847 GCA_038088545.1 Diaporthe humulicola | reverse complement strand
TAAAAAAAAAACCAAAAAAAACCCCGAAAAAACCGTATGGAATTCGATACAGCAAGTTTTGACACATGTCGCACAGAAAGTAGCGGTTATGAGTGATACTACTAGTGAATATTATTTGGACGATCTTAATAGAATCGTGGATTTAATGGATGGCAAGCCTACATGGCATCTCAACAGAGGGCAGTGAGCGATGATCATTGAGGGAAGCCAATGCTGTTTTGCTTGTTTGTTTCATGAACTGAATGAATAGTCTAGTAGATAGTTGACAGCTTCCATTAAAGGTGTTTTGAAACCAGATTCCTGCTACCCAACACACCATTTCTGGTCCAATGCAGTTGTCTCAAACAATTCCAAGGGAGGAGGGCAGCTAGGTCGAAGGGCAACTTGCTGATCCTGAGGCAACTGCCCAACCTTTTCCTCATATCTCCCAACGAGCCACTCCTCCACATCTTTTACATCCGTCTGTGTTACAAATCTCCGATCCGAATTGCAAGATTCCAGCCACACGCGACACAGGTGGCGAGCATAGAATGTACCGTCCTCATTACTTGACACGTCAACCAACACCGCAACCAGGTAATGCTCAGAGTAGTTTGACGGAAACTCTAAGATGAAAGCCGGATTTTCGAGCATGTGCAGCTTCTTCTTCCAGGTGGCCCACCTCTGCGACTCGGGAAGTCGACTCTCGAAGATTGGGCCCAGGTCCCGGACAGTATGCCAAAGTCCGTCTAGGCTGCTGTAGAATCCTAAGTCGCAATGCAGATATGAGTATTCTGAGGGCCTTCGTATGAAAATACCAGGATACTCGATTGATAACCCTCGGGGTCCAAATGTGGTGAACTTTTCTGGTCCCCTGAGGACCGTGTTTTTCTGATGACCGCGGACGAACGAGACAGGCATCCATCGTGCACCTTCTTCCTCCATTTTCTCACCCTCCATGAAAAGGATGTAAGATGGTACTTTTTCCCAAAGAGAAAGGAATATTTTGATGCGTTCAGTGTGCTCTTTGGACTCGAGAAGCGCCTTTCTCTCGAGACCAATCATCGGCGCGATACAGATGGTCTCGTCTTCATCCCGGCTTAGGGACCTGAATCTCAAGGCGTACACTATGTCAAAAAAGGCATTACTGAGTTGTTGAGAGTCGCTTGAGTTGACCTTTAGCACCGGCAGTCTTTGGTCAAACGCACTCGTGCGATAAGAGACACGAAGCGGGTCGCGTTGCGTGTTTTCCAGCCAGATGTCTTCCGCTGCGACCGCCTGCTCTCTGAATTGCCAGTATAGACTTCCTGGCTTCGTCAAAAGTGCTTCTTGCAAAGTCCACACGCGCCTCATCCAGTCGCACGTGATCACTCGCAGCTCTTTTTCGAGATGGGGTGCGCTTGTGGAGACATCGATGACTTCCATGTCATGAACTAGGACCGTGTCTGCATCTTTGAAGACTCGTGTTAAGCTGAGGATTGCTTGATTCCGCCAGTGGGCGTACTCCTCCTCAACTGGGATGCAGAGCGTGTCCATCCAGAAGGCGTAGTGATTCGTGGGGCTGGGTGAGGATGCAGGGTCGTGTGCACCACGGCTCATCTGTACATCATCGACAAGGCGTTGCATACGGTCAATTTGGCATCGAGGAAGGCCATTGACTTTTGGGTTTCCCAGTCCGTGAGCCCAGACGTGCGAGATTGCGACATATCCGTCGCGTGCTCCGCATACACGGATCTGACAGCCGTTATTAGGAAACTTGCGGTGATAAAATGGTAAAGGAGCGCATACCTGACCGTCGTGGTCCAAACGAACACAGGGGATGTCCCCGCCTTCAATAACGTTGGCTAGTTGCATTCGGTCCACTTCCATGACCGAGCAAGCCCCAGTCTCGCAGACATGCCTGACTTTATATTCACCTTTGTCGATGTTCATCTCGACGCACTCCACTGATGTACATTCCGGGTGGTCAGTAATCATCTTTGGGCGATCTAGCATCGCGGCATGGTACAGTCCAGAGCAGTCGACAAGACGGTGCATCATCATTCGTGAGCTCTTACACCAACCCCTTTTCTCTAGCCGTTTCAAAGACAGTGTCGCCGGCTCACAATATCTAAGTCGCCTACGGGACCTAGACCCTACAATCTCTTCCATGTCGGTTTGAAAGTCACACCAAATACTTTTGACTGCATTCATTAAGCTGTCACCTAGCATTGCGATATTTTCCGCAACAACCAAGGCTGTCATGGTGTCCTGGTCCTCGGCGTATCGTAGTCTTGGGAATGAAAACATAGAGTCCACTATGTCCCCAGACAGCTGGAGTAATGACAGAACTTTTCGAAGATTTTCTCTTTGGATATCCGGTGAGCGAGAATGCTCAGACTCCTCCCAGGAACGGATGTATCTGGCTAGTTGATTCATCGTGATAGAGTGTTCTTTCCGCAGTTCGATGAAGTCTGTTAGGTCGACGGCGACACCAACGATCCGGAGCGTCTCATCAAGAAGGCCGAAGAATAGCCATGCCTGGAGAACTGCGATCTCCTCGATTCGAGAGACCGAGGTGCCATCTATGCGTGATATGGTGTCCTCATTGGTGTCTTTCCCCTGCAAAATCCACCCTTGACGTTCCAAGAACCCATGAAATCCTTGCCCATCATAACGACACAAATTGTCGAGCGAAGGGACCGAGGGCGTGAGCTCGAATAACCCAGGAGTGGTGGATTTCTCTGATGTTTGCCAATCCATGTCTAATTGAAAAATAAGTTGATCTCCACGGTATCAGTAGATCAAAACTCATTGGGTAAAATTAGGTGATGCTTGATTTAAGGGATTATCAAGATATGATCAGGTTCAACTATGAGACGAGCAAAGGATCTGTGACTCGAGTTGTCCATCTCATACTTATCAGCGTAACAGGAGGAGCCGGCAGACCAGGCGGCCAGGCAGGCCGGGCGAACCAGGCAGATCGGGCGAACCATATGTAGAAAGTCTTCACCGCCAGGCCCAATGCACTTCACCTCAGCTGAGTGCAAATGGATATGCCAGCTGACGACCGGGTTTAGGCCCGACCCCGCCAACCCGCCAGATCTTACAAGCTAGAGACCAGGTAACCTCAGACCATTGAAGTTGGGGGCGGACGCTAACACGGTACTAAACCAGAATACAGAAAGTGAATGTTGTTCTGAGGAAGTGGTCGCTTTTTAAATGTATATTATGGGCCCGCAGGACAAGCTGTCTGGCCGTCAGGGCGACCGGGGATGGTATCTTCTAGCCACTAATGCGTCGTGTGTCAATAGACCAGCTCTGTTCGGTTTAACCAGATTATGTTAGCCACATTATCACGGCCTGATGTTGTATTTCATCCCGAAATCGCACGAGGACATCGGGATCCGGCATGACTCCCATCGTCGCTAAATAATGGAAGTATCAGACGATGCCGAACCTATATTCAATATGAATTCAATATCATTGTTCCCAGAAAACTGTATCTTATTCCTTCTCAAAGTGTTCGACCTGGAAATCGCCTGCGATGAAAAAAATGAGAATAATTTAGAATGTTTCCCCGCCGGTGGGCAGCCACATCCTCTGCGGAGGTCCTGAAGTCTGGAGAGTGAGGATATTTCTGGGTTTGTTGAGACAAATCTCTTATATGGCCAGACACCTAACACATATGCTCAAGTGCTAACAGATATGAGACACTTCACAAATTGAACTGCAATTTATGCGTCTTAGGCCATTTGATGGGATCTTGCGACGTCAGGTTCTGACTTTGGGTCATGGGTCTTGAGACGGTAGGGTCACCTACTACTGCGAAGTGTACCGCTCTGCCAAAAGACATTAACAATCAAGCACGCGCTTGATTGCACACAGTAGTTTATAAGCCCGTACCGTCACAGGTCTGAGATATACGAGCGAATCCGTTAATTTGTGGCCACAAAAGAGGGGGAAGAAGTAGGTGATGCCGATGACGGGACATGGAGATTGATATTCCAACGATTCGTCCTCACTTTCCAACTCAGTTGCTCGGACCGGCGGAGATTGCAGTGATAAAATAGCGAGTTAGCACATGAAATACTTGCTTGAGTATGTCTAATCTGGGCCGAGCAAGATTTCCTGCTCATTGGCAATGTGCGGAAATCAACTAGTTAAGTAGGACTTGCTTCCGAGGCTACCTACCTATGGGCTTCGGCTTCCTTTCACCCAACTGCTGTTGTAGTGGGTCCTAGAATCGTGCTATAGCTAAAATCTGACTACTCTGTAAAAGATTTAGTATGATTTATTAAGAAATGCAATGCCTTTAACTTTCAAAAAATCCTGCTTTGTTAATCTCGATCTACTTCTCAAAAGAAGAATATTCTAGTACATAAGTTTAGGTATGTTTATGGTTTATGCAGTTACTGGCTGGGAGATTCTCTCATTCTTTACCATGACTTAACATCGTGCCTTTCAAATATCCTATTCCTCATGTCATGGTCTGATTCATACGCATGTTGGTGCAAGAGAGACACGAATCAAGAACGGGCACCAACCCTGAGTAGTTGAGCGGTTTTTGGCACTTAGCTATGGCTATGCATGAGGTGGAGACAAATCCGTAGTGGAAGAAGCCACCGCCCTTGCGACATACTGAATTATACGCGGCATCCTATCAGCTTTAGGCGTGGCTGCAGGCCTGGTTCCGCGCCGCGACTGGGATCTGTCGGCCTGGTGAGTCATGGGCCGTCCTAGTCGGCTCGGCGGGCTCCAGGGACGGGACAGAGTCGGCTGGATTTGGCCCGTCTGACGGGGTCCTCACGGCATACGATCGAGTATAATTCAACAGCTTGACCCCCTAGTCGGAACGACTTTCCGACCGAGAACATAAGAGCACGGCGCAACTAATAACACCATTCCAGCTCGCTACCCGTGGCCGTGCATCATGTCGTCGACTGGAGCCCCCGCACCGCGGCTTCGCGTCCGCAGCGCCACGCCCGATGACGCAGGCGCGATCGCGAAGATTCATTTCGACGCCTTCGGGCCGGGCGTGATGAACAGGCTGATGCACCCCAACGGGGTGAGCGAGGACGCGCGGGCAAAGTTTGCCGGGACAATATTCCCTCCGCCCGACGACAAGGCGGAGGAACAGTCCTCCGCCGAGGTCTTCGTCATGGTGGCGGAGCTCGACGAGGGCGGGGGCCGGGACCCCGTGATCGTGGCCTACTCCAAGTGGAAGCTGTTCAGGGAGCAGCAGCCCAGGGAGGTGTGGGAGAAGGAGGGCGAACACGAGATGACGGAGGAGCAGCTGGGCGAGGGTGCGAACGTGGCCGTGTTCAACAAGTTCATCGGGGGATTGCACCGGATGAAGAAGCGCTGGGTGAAGGGCGCACCGTGCCTTCGTGAGTTTCTCTTCCCTGCAACTCGGCAGACTTGGCGTTGTTTACCTAACAAACATCGCAGACCTTGGAATCCTGGCGGCTACGCCTACCCGCCCCCGGCTCGGGGCCGGATCAGCGTTGCTCAAATGGGGCTGCGAGCTCGCAGACAGGGAGAACAAGACGGCGTGGCTGGAGGCGTCGCCGGTTGGGTACCCTGTGTACAGGAGGTTTGGGTTCGAGGAAGTCGAAGTGCAGGACCTCAAGCTGACCGAGTTGTGGGGCGCGGTCAAGTCCGACGAGGGCGAGAACTGGGGTGAAGCATCGGCGGTTGAGCTCGGTGGTGAGCTGCCCGAGGGTAGCTTCAGGTCGGTCATGATGAGGAGATTGCCCAAAACATCCTGAGGGACGGGTCGTGGCCCCATGGATCTTCGAAACGCCTCGTGGGGGCCGTTCACGAACTTGGACTGATGTCGAGCTCGTGTCGGCGCTGTTCGTGTCAGCTGCCCACGAAAGCCTCGATAGAACACTGCATACTACTCAGATGCGTGCCGGCGTGAGGCGCTGGAAAATGGGTCTCATTCCGAACAAATTAGAAGCTTAAATCGCGCCAGACCATATGCGCCTAGTTGACTCGTGCATCCCTGGATGACTGACTGCCCATTGGACCAGTAGGCACATGTTGCCATTCCCTTTGGCGATCAGGTTGTCCTTCGCAGCGAGGGACTGCGGTCCTGTCAAGTCCCAAGTCCTCACGCATCATGCCGTGGTTTGACTGTGCTTGTGTGTCTGAGGCCGGGCAAAGGCTCCGTCGACAACGTGGTAAGACGGCGCTGTGGGCGCGGGGTGATTCCGCCGAGGTCGACTTCAAAGCCGGAACAAGATCGGCAGGGTAGAGTGGGGGCTCCAGGCGCTGGGCTGTTCCGACCGACGTCTCGGCAGTGTTTGGAGCCGGCCTCTAGCCCCATGTCCCAAGGCAAGTTGACCCTGTACCACGGTAGTGTGAGACGGGGGCACCCTCCTTGGCCATCTCCACAGCCACACAGACGTGCAGGTGCGATTTACCGGCGCGAAGACCTTCTGCGAGGCGAGCATGCGCCGTGCCGTCCAGCCATTCGTTGCCTGTGGAGGCGGTCAGCACGAATGGCGTTGGATTGCGCGGATAATGTGCTCATAATGGGCGCTGCAGGCTGTGTAGGGTAGTAGATTGAGTTCAAGCCTGCATCGGAAGCTACTGCTTCCACGTCGACGAGCTGATCTAATGCGTGCACTGCATGTACGTACTTAGCTAGACTCTGTTTTTGGCATGTGATTAAGGGTGCTAGACACCCTGCTGGGCAGGCGCTTGAGAGGGAGCGAACGAGCACTCGAGTACACCAGGGTCATCTTGGGACAATCTTGAAACGCTTTATCTTCAAAATTCCCCGAGCTTTGCCCAACACGGTCCACGACACACTTTCTCTGTCGGATTTTAAACCATTATTCTTCTCTAGACTTTCCAAACTTTTTGTTCTTTCAAACAAAACATTCGCATACCTAGTCCTGCATCGTCAACTTACGGAACCAAATCATAGACGGACCCTCACAACAAGAGTCCTCGCATCTGAACCACGACAGCCCCTTTACAATCACGACGACACACTTACTTCTACCAAAAATGAGTATCGAAGTCGGCAGTTTGCCCTCGCCAACAGGGCCTTGGAGTCCCACTCATAACACTCAAAGCCCCTCGTTCGACCCTACCAAAAATGTCCAGACATCACATAGCAGACAACAGCCCTCGGTATCATCCCGCTTCAGAGACCTGGTGAAAGTGAGTGTTATATGAGCATCTCCGGAAGAGCCTCGTATTTCTCTGGCACCGTATCTAACTACCAGCATCTAGTTCCTCTCATCTGTCTCTGGGGATCTCTCCAATGTCACAGCGCCCCCATTCTTCCTTGCGCCATCATCGGTGGTCGAGGTCGGCCACTGTTGGAGCCAGCGGCCCGGGGTCTTCGCTGCGCCGGCGCTGGAACCCGACTCTGCGAAACGGAGTCTCTTGGTCCTGCGCATGATCCTGATTGCGATGCGCAGTCAGTTCTACGTTGCCGGCTCGCCCAGTGTCAGCATCAAGAAACCCTTGAACGCCTTCCTGGGCGAACTCTTCCTTGCCTCCTGGACCCAAGTCCCAAAGGGGAAGAGCAAGGGTAAGGGAAAGGAGAAGGAGAAGGGCATCAAGCTTGGGATGGACAGTGGGGATGGAAAGCCTGCTACGACACGGCTCGTGGCCGAGCAGGTCTCCCATCATCCCCCGATCACGGCCATGGCAATCATCGACGACGAGCACGGCATCCGAGCCGACGGCTACGCGCGCGTCGAGATGACTTTCAGCAGCAGCGTGGACATCCGCCAGATCGGTCACGCCGTTGTTCATATTGATGAATATGACGAGGACTACCTCATCCCGCTGCCAGATGTCAAGGTCCGAGGTTTCTTATCCGCCAGATTATACCCCGAAGTCCTCGGCACGTACACCATTGTATCCAGCTCAGGATACGTCAGCGAGATCACCTTCTCCGGCGCCGGCGTCTTCCGCGGCAAGAAGAACACATTCGAGGCCAAGATGTACCGCAAAGACGACCCGAAGAAGACGCCGCTCTACGAGGTCGCCGGTCAGTGGAGCGAGGGCTGGACGGTCAAGGACAGCAAGACCGGCGAGGTGCTAGAGAAGTACGACGCCGACGCCGTCGAGAACAGGCCCGCGCCCATGGACATGGAGCCGGTCGAGAAGCAGGACCCGTGGGAGTCCAGGAGGGCCTGGGCAGGCGTCATCGACGCGCTGGACAAGGGCGACTTCCGCGAGACGGTCACGGAGAAGTCCAAGCTCGAGCAGGCGCAGAGGCGCATGAGGGCCGAGGAGAAGAGCAGCGGGGAGACGTGGGAGCCGCTGCTGTTCGCCAGCAAGGACGGGGCCGACCACGACGTCTTCCACCGGCTTGCCAAGGGGACGAGCTGGGAGAAACAGCTGGCCGACGAGAAGACCAAGGGCGTGTGGAGGGTTAAAGATAGCGAGGCGAAGAGTGCGCAAAGACCGTTCAGAGGGGAACTTACACCTCTTGGTTAGATCGGAGAGTTTGGTCATTTACTCATGTGTTTTTGGTTGAGCGTTGGCGTTTTTGTTATGGGGCTCGGCATAGTCAGCGCAACATAGTAGTAGCCTTTTAGGAATAAGACCGGATATTCGCGCCCAAAAAAATAGATACTACGCCCAAAATAGTAACTAAGTAGTACTATAGCTAATTAGAAACCTCTATTTTACTATAATTTACTACCTATTATAATACTTTTTATAACCTCAAACTTATTACCTATATAACCTCCTCTACCCATAACCTTTAACTACCTATATATTACTAATACTTTACTTAATTATTTAAATTCTTATTAGAATTAATTAATTTAGTACTTAAAATATACCCTATCTAATTAGATATTATTTTCCTATAATTATAGTAATAATAGAAGTTCTTAATTATTTAGGCCTTAAGGTAGAATAATAAGCCGATTATTATAAATAGAATACTAATATTATTATTATTAATAGCCGCTACCTAGTATTTTCTAACCCTCCTTTTTTCCTAAAACTTTTTAATAATAGATATAATACCTTTAATAACCTTAAGGCTAATTTAAATAAGTTTATAGGCTTTACTAAGTAGATAATAGTAACCTAAAATATAAAGCTAAATTATAGGGTATTAGTATATAATTAGAGTACTTAATAGGCCTCTATTATAATAAGAAGTAATACTTTAACTATTAAAGCTAACTATATATAGTAAATAATTACCTATATAACTAAATAAATATTAAATAAATAGAAACTTCTTATCTATAAGTATAAATATACCTATTATAAGCCCTAAAAGATCCCTAAAGCCTAATATAACTAAATAAAACTAATAGAAAAATATTACAAATTCCTTACCTAAATAGCCCAAAATCCCTTTCTTATAAGGCTATAGAAACTTAAATTAGCCCTTTAATAAAAATACCTAAATACTTAACTTAAGCCAAATACCCTTAAAAATTAGTTAATAAAGTTTTATAAAGAAAAAGCTAATCTTTATACTCCTACCTAAGTAATACTTAACTAGCTAGAAAAAAAGGATTACTAATACTATTAAACTTAAAATAAAAAGGATAATATTATAAGTATTTTTTAATATAAAAAGTAATAACTAACTTAGCTTTATAAATAATATTTCTTATAATATCTCTTACTAAATATAATTTATTTAATAAATAATAAGAAAATACTATATTTCTAAGGGATAGTAATAACCTATATAAAATAAAATATACTATTTTTTTAAGTAGTTATTAATTATAAATAAAAACTTAGTTTTTAATAAATTTTAAAGTAAGTTTATAAGCTCCTATAGGTATATAAAATTACTAATTTAACTTTTTTTATTACTAATTATAATACTACCCTAATAAATACCCTTATATATAAATTCCCTTAAGTATATTATTAGCTATATATCTTCTATATAAATATAAATATAATTCTTAATATTAAGAAAAAGTAAAGGAAATTAGTAGAATTAATAATAATATAAGTAAATAAAAAAAATCTTTTTAAGGAAGCTAAAATTAATAATATTAAAAAGGGTAATAAAAAACTTACCTTACTAAATATATTAATAAGAAATAAAGTTATAATACTTTTAAATATCCTTAATAATATCCCTTATACTTAATAAGCCCTATTTAACCTCCTTAAGTTTATAAAGTATTTTATAAACTATAATATATATAAAAAAATATAATAATACCTTTAAGAAAAGTTTTTAAACTAAATAATAATAATTAACTACCTTAAAACCTATTATATTAATAAAAATAAGGAGGTTATTACTAAATAAGTTATTTATTAAATTTATAAAATCCTTAACTTTAGCTTATAAATAACCTCCTTTATAAAAAATATATATTAGAAAATCAAAATTTACTTAGGCTATAATATAGATAATATATTTTATTTAATTAAAGCTACTTATAAGGCTTTAAAGGATATTACTTATAAATTTTATTTTAAAAAAACTTATTAAAAAATATTATTACTTTAAAAATTTAATAAGTAATAATAGCTTAAATAACTTCCTTACTAAGTTTTATAAATAATACTAAAGTTTTTTATAAGAATAAGAAAGTAAGTAGTCTAAATACTTTAGAAAAAAGCCTTATAAGGTTAATATATAATTTCTAATTATACTTATACTATTTATACTTAATATAGCCTTATCTATATAAGCTAAATAGCTAATAGGGAAAAAGTAAGTAGTACTCTTAAAAAAGTAAATATTTATAATATTTATTAACTTAATTATAACCTTATAGTTAGAAACCCGCTCCTTATAATTCTTTTACTAAAAAAGGTTATTATTATAAAGGGAAGGCCTTATAAAATAGATATATTCTCCTTTAATAAAAATAGTATTTTTAGAATTAGTAAAAGCTATAAAAAGGCTATAATAAATAAAAGAATATTATTAATAATAACTAGTTTAGGTAATAGAATAGATAATAAGATAAGGTTAACTATATTATTAGTATAATATATTAATTTAGTATAGGAGTAGAATAACTTAACTCTTTAATCCCTTAATAAAAAAGATATTAATAGTAGTAATACTTAGTAACTAGTAAAAAAACTTATAAAATAAGTTAACTATTAGCCTTAGAAATAAAGATTTACTATAGTAATATTATTAATAGCCTTATTCTTAAGTATAAAATTAATAGCTAAAAAGTAGTAGATAAAGGTATAGGGAATTATTAACTAGCTAATATATATAAATCTAATTATTAATAATATTTTTAGTAATAATAAGCTTACTAATAATATTTTTAATAATAATAGAGATTAAAAAGAGACTTAGGATAAGATTATAGTAGCTGGGTTACTATAAGGGTATAATAGTAGCTTTTATAGTACCCTAAGCTATAGAGGGTAGAAGTAGTTATAGAGGCTATACTATAGAAGTAATAGTATAGGTAATTAAGTACTATAGTAGGTAGTTAAGTACCATAGAGGGTAGTTAAGTACTACAATAAACACCATGGTAGGTAGTTAAGTACTATAGTAGGTACCATGGTAGGTAGTTAAGTACCATGGAGGGTAGTTAAGTACCATGGAGGGTAGTTAAGTACCATGGAGGGTAGTTAAGTACTATAGTGGGCACCATGGTAGGTAATTAAGCACTATAATGGGCAACTTAGTACTATAGTAGGTAGTTAAGTACTATAGTGGGTACCATGGTAGGTAATTAAGTACTATAATAGGTAACTTAGTACCATAGTAGGCAGTTAAGTACTATAGTGGGCACCATAGTAGGCAATTAAGTACTATAATAGGTAACTTAGTACTATAGTGGGTAGTTAAGTACTATAAAAATGGTAATATTGTACTGTGGGGTATATATTAATATGGGATATTAATACCTAAAATTATATTACGAATTTATATATAAACGCCATAGTATAAATAAACATATGCATAGGGGGCTACATGCTTAGTCACTATTTTAGGCGTAGTATCCATTTTTTTGGGCGCGAATATCTGGTCTCTCAGGAATAGGTAATACTACTAGGCATCAATTTTCTTCAATTGAATGTGCTTTGACTGGCGTATCACTTGTGCCAACCTTACTTTGTGTTCAAGTAGCCTTGAGTGCCAAGTAGCTTTATGAGAAGATGAACCAAGCCACTTTACCATTCATTACTATTGACTGAGAACCGCCCTTTTCCGCTCTGGCCCAGCAGAGACCAGCCGTAACATAGCCTACAGTCTGATCCGAGTTTTGGCTCCGCCGTGGCACGCGATGTTTTCCTAATTCCTTAATCATCATCACATGCAGGATAATCTTCGCTGTTCAGCAGATAATTCTCCCACTGGATCTCGTCCCGTTGGGCAAATTAAATCTCCGCTATGTCCAGTGGGACAAACTGTATCATTATTTGCTTCCCGGTGAAGCATACATTAGAATCAATGTCTCAATGTAGTATGACGGTTTCAAATCACCTTGGATACCTTGCACAGTAGAACCGGCGTGCCCTGGCAAGACATACACGGCCTTAGCACGGCCGTCATCTGACGTATATGGATTCCAGATGGCGTGCATATGTGATCTAACCCGTTGCGATGAGCACTTACTCTTGCCATTATTGACGACGCCCAGGTATGACGAAAGACATCCGACTGAATGTGTGTATTTCCAAGTCGAGGGCTGTTGGAGCCAAGATTCTTAGCCTTGCCCAGGTCTTGTATTTCCAACCTCCAAGGACAAGACATACGAGTGCGCGGCGAAGTGGTCGTACTGGTGACACGGCTAATATAGCACAATGTCGTGCGGCGCACCGTCTCGATATACTCAGTAGAGAACCTGATTCATCACACCGTAGCCATGGAAGGACAAGTGCTTTTTAATGACCACCCAAATATGGAAAACACAGTACAACGATGTACTGAGCTCTTGACAGCCCCCACGCCTGTTCGTTTGTACCGGAGGTGTACTCTCTCGCTGCTTGCAATCTCAAAAGAATGCAGAGAGACGACGTAGAACACGCCCCGGATACCTTTGCTCGCTTAAAAGTGCTTACATCTGGCCAATTTCTGGGTCGTTGGGGGCTGTATGGGGTCATTGTCTACCAGGTCAGCAGTGCCTTTGTACCCCCGATCAGGGTTCACAAGATTGGAAGACGAACACCCGACGCGTAGATAATCGCACAAAAGACTACATCAACGGTCGCGATTGGCAATTGACCAGTTCACAAGATTACATCTCCCGTCATATCTCTGCCTGCCCGCTGAGTTCTGATCCGGGGTGGGCCCATCCAAGATAGACCAATGCTACTTCCCGCCGCTGCGGCGCAGATTGTCGAGACGTGGTACGCGAAGTATGACCGAGTCCGAAGGGGCGTGGTGGCCATTCATTCTCCTGGATATATATACAGGTGAGCTCGAAGCCATGGACTAGTCGAGGTCTGATGGACACCAAGTACAGCACTGATGCAAAATACCTACTTCTGGGTTTTGTCAAACTCAATAGCGCACCAGGATCTCAACTTCACACATCAACACGACTCAGTCAGTGCGTCGCAAGACAATGAGTCTCAAGACTTCTTGTCGGACTCTGCTGTTGGCCCTGTCATTGGGGTCGGTCAGCACACTTCCCGTGGAGAATTCAAATCTGGTAAACTTGCTCCCCAAGTCCTCTTTTGGGATAACACTCGCCCAACCTGTCGATTAAGTAACTCATTCCTCCACAGCCCCATGATGTTGTGCCTGTGATGCTCCCGGCTTGCATAAAGCCACCAACTCCAGGCTGGTGCGCTGCGAAGGGCCCACGTTCAGACATGTGGTGCATGGGAGATCATTGGTGGTGCAAATACGAAGGGTAAGTCCTTTACTCGACCATCCAGGGCTATGAATGTGCTAGCCGGCCGGGGGCTTGGACCGATAATTAATCACCTGTGCAGCCCCGGGCCCTACATGACGCCTGACTTCGTCCCTACCAACGTGTCTTGTGCAGGCTGTATTGGCGGGCCACGGCTGTGACCATATTTTGAGCGGTCTCTGTTAGTCAAACCGTTGCTCCTAAAATGGAGGAGGCCATGGCGGATGTTTACATGGTAGAAGAGTTCAAGTGAGTTCAAGTATGTGATTGTATGGCTTGAAGCTCGTGTGGCTACCTCATTTCAGTCTTCATTTGTTGGTATCGGGACTTTGAGCACGAGTGAATTGTTCATTTTGGAAGATACGAATCAACTCAAAAATATTTGCAACTAATTATTCGCTACAATTCACATGTGCAACTAGTGTGAGGACTCGGTCTTGGGTGATGTTGATGATTGTTATTTGGCAGGGCGGCCACTGAATGTTCAAGTCCAGTCCGACTCCCAACAATGGAGCTGTCCACAGAATAATAAAATCCTCGTGGAAATCATATTCGCAGCAATCCAGTAGCCACAAACATTTGTATGCCAATGGTCTGAAGACGCGCATTTAGCTCAGCTCCCTCCCAGACTCGGGAGCACCGGGAAGTGTCATGAATAGCGAATGGAGTGCCCCTGGTCACAGGCGTAGCAGCCCGCATATGCGAGGATAGGCTCAGGCTTGTTAGGACTGCCAGAACTTGACGCTCTTTTTTTTTCGCGGTCAATAAGAGCATACGCGTTATCTTCACCTTCTGCTCGGACTCGGGCTGCTTCGCACAGCCGGTGTGGCCAGTATAAGCCGCGTACTAAACTCACCCATCATAACGACAGGACGGATTCAACTATTAATAAGCCCGCAGAGCCGGTCCAAGGGAATGACATGCGCCAATATAAGGTTTTGGCTATCCTGCAAGGGGTCCAGTCATACGTATTGGGACCGTCTGGGCTGTGAATGCAACTGCGGGGGAGGGCATGGATGGCGGACCTTGGCTCTCCACCACCACCAGTTCGACTTGACGAGACATCTCCGAGAAGCCTCACCAGACGATCTTGGGTGTTGGGGTTGATCGACCCGGGGCGCTGGTCTGACACGAAGGAGCGAGCGGGGTTGCGGCTGTTTATAACTGGACTGAGAGAAGCGTCATCAAATCTACAAAAGTCCGGCGGGTTGCATCAGCCAGGTGTATCGCAGGATAGGCAGGATTAAAAACAAAAATCAGAAAAAGAAAACCCAACCCAACTTATTAGAGTTCCCCCAGGATACCACCTGTGAGCAGACATCAAAATGGAGCCCACAGTGCTCATCATCGGCGCAGGCACCTTCGGGACCTCGACGGCCTACCACCTGGCGCAGACCTACGGCGACGCCTCCCGCATAACAATCATCGACCGCCAGGCCTCGCCGCCAGCCAAGGCGGCGGCCATCGACATCAACCGCATCATCCGCGCCGACTACCCGAGCACGCTGTACTGCAACCTGGCCAACGAGGCCATCCACGCGTGGTTCTGGAGCAACGAGCTCGGGCCCTGCTTCCACCGCGTCGGGTGGCTGCGGCTGAACGAGGCGGGCAGCGACATGCAGGACCGGATATTCGCCACGCTGCGCGGGAGGGGCACGCACATCATGCAGGATGTGCCGCTCGGTGACCTCGGCCGGCGGTGGGACGGCCTGCTCGCGGGGACGGAGACGGCAGGGTTCGGGGGCGCGTATTTCAACCCGGACGCAGGGTGGGCGGACGCGGCGAGTGCGACGGCGCGGTTCATGGCGACGGCTACGGGGAAGGGCGTGAAGCGGGTCGTCGGTGATGTCGTGGAGCTGCTGGTCGATACCAAGACGGGCCGGGTCGAGGGCTGCAGGACAGCGGACGGGCAGCGCCTCTTGGCCGATAAGGTCGTCCTTGCCGTCGGCGGCTGGACCAGCGCCTTACTGGCTCCCGTCGAGGATGCGTTGGGGGTCCCCGAGGCGGACAGCGTCGAGCGCCAGGCGCAGGCTACGGCGATCGTGTCGGCGTATTATCGCGTGTCAGACGGTGATATCCGGAGGATGGCGGACGTCGAGATGCCGTGTGTGATTTATGGCCAGGTCGGAGAGGTCATCCCGGCTTCGAAGAATAACGGACTGCTGAAGTATAATAACTCGCATACTCGGCTGATCAATACCGTGACAAACAAGTCTGGGAGGAAGATTTCCGTCCCGCCGGCGGACCGAGACCAGAGGGACGTCCCTGAGGGTCTGAAGGGCGAGACAAAAGCGATCCTGACCTCAAAGCTGATGCCGAGGTTCGCGCAGGGGAAACCTGAATACTGGCGGATTTGCTGGGACTCGACAACGCCTTCAGAGGACTTGCTGCTTTGTGAGCACCCGAAGATCAAGGGCATATTTGTCATGACTGGAGGGTCATTCTGTGGTTACAAGTACGAATATCGGCTCCATGGTCCTCATTCCTGCTAGACAGGATCGCACTCACTGACATATAAACCAGGTTTCTTCCAAACATTGGCAAGTATATGCTCAACGTCTTGGACGGGCAGAGCAACGGGTCGGAGAAGGACAAGGCCTGGGGCTGGAAGAGTAGTGCGGATCTGGAGGCGGCAAGGCGAGGGAGGAAGCTCAGCGAGCAGCGGGAGTTCGAAGAGTTCGTTGATAAAAGTCAGTCCAGACCGAACGACCAGGCCCGACTCTGAACGAGAAGGGCCTGCCTGTACAAGGTACTCCGGCTACATGATCTTCGAAGTACGTCAAGAGACTGCATAAGTTCGATCTGATCTCTTCATCCTTCAACATCGTGCCAACGACTTATTGAAGCGAGTACTGCTGTTAATGTGCATGAGTCCTTCGTCTTTTGCGTTGTGGCAATCTCGTACTGTGGTTGATCCTCGGTACCGCGAGTATATGTGAGGAAAGAGGCTGGGGGCCTCTAGCGCAAGGAGAATTCCATCGTTCGAGCGTCTTGACGTTGTGAGAGCGCATACCGAGGCATGTCAAGGCTGCTCTTGCAGAAGAGCCTGTCACAGAAAGCAGTGTCCACAACGTGCTTGTTGCTTTTTCGTCTTGTCACGGACACTTGGTACCCGTGAGCTGTTGACTGGTCACCTGCTTCTGACCACGATGTCAACACCACCACGTACCCACTAGGGTATATGGTTTTTGATATATCATGGACCTCTGAACTCCCCGCCAGCACACTTGTGGATATTTTCCCGGCCCAGCCTCGGCAGAGGACTGAAGCCTTCCTCCTTCAACTCTAGCCAGCCGACGAGTCTCGCCGAAATCTTCCTTGCCTGTCCGTTTCGGCGGAAATAGATTGCCCGAGCCACGGTGAGTTGACTAAACCACCTCCTTACTGGCCGTCTCTGTGGGTCCAAAGGAGCACAACCTGGGGAATGAGACTCCTGGATGGCTCGTCAATGATGGTAGACACCGGGGGATTGCATCGACTCAACCATTCTTGGCGGGTATGGCGCCCCCGTCAAGGACTCAGAACATGGGGAAAGGAGGAGTCCCCTCGGGGTAAAATAAGCGTCGGATGTTGAGAATCATGACAAGGGTTCATTGCCCCCTTGCTGCACTTGAGCCGTTCACCTGTTGATATAAAGGACCTGCTGCTGCCGCGAGCCTCCTCGGTGCACGATGTCCTGCCCTTTGCTTCCTGTTGTTTTGTTCCTGACGGCACCGGGCTGCTGGTTCGCGGATCTCGAAGCACCGTCCCGGGGCAAGTCAGTGGTTGGAACATTACCAAACCGGGCATTGCCAAGCCTATCGAAGCTCGACGCACCTCACTGGCAAAGCACCAGGACATGGACATCCACCCCGACTTCAACCGGCCTCACCAGATCTTCCTCACCCAGGAAAGACTCGGGTGGCCTTTCGGATCCAGCTTCCAGGCTCGAGTGACCAACATCCCATGGCGTGAGGACCGCGACCTCCACCACATCGAAACAGCCCATCAACCTCGAACCCGCGAATCCCCATGATTCCCCCGGATCTGGTCAAAACCGGCGATTGTGCATCACAGTGCTCCGGCGTCGAGGTCGACTGCAGTCCGTCGAGCGGGCGTGGTCGGCCAAAAACGGATGGCTACACAGTAGGGTCGGCCGCTCCTCGGCGGCACATTAGCGATGTGTGGGACTGGAAGGAATGGACCAGTTGGTCTTTTGGAGAAGGCCCCCAGGGCCCCCCGGGCCCCTGTCGCCGTCGTCCTCCTGGGAATCTGGGATTTTTACCCTGGAAACCCACTGGCTGAGCAGGCGAGTCAGCCCCTGAACGGGTAAGAAAAAGCCCGCGCGCGCCTTGGCTGCGTGCCGACGACCCATGGCCTTGGCGGGAAGCCTTGATCCAGCTTGGCTCCTGGCGTGGCGTGGGCGCGGCGTGGATCAGCCGTTGAGCCTCATTTTCTTTTTCCGACGATATGGAGGGTGGGCGTTACTTTATGTCGACGACCGTGTCGGGCCGTGTGTTTTGGCGAGCGAGTGCTCGTCCCAAAGAGTGAACCCCTAGACAGATTTGAGTTTTCTCGAGATCGGGGTGCGCGGTCTGGGGATACCCACCCTGTTTTCCTGGAGTCAAGTGATCCATTCTCGACCTGGAGAAAAGTGGTGCGCCATGTGGGAACCACTCACCCACTGCAAGACTTTGCAGCGCAGAAGGTGGGCAGGGCGTGGGCAGGTGGGGTCCTGCCTCTGGGGTCGGCAGCTCTCGACCTGGAGCAGTACCACAGAGTTTACATAACGGCCCATTCCCCACGGCCCCATCCAGGCTCATCGCATCCGCCCACGGGGGACTTGTGCGCAGGGCCTTCTGGGCCTTCCTGGGGCCTCTGGCTCCCAAACACCACCCACAGCCCACCCAAAGGTTTGTCCATTTTTATTCTGGGCCGATCTGGCTGCCAACCAACAAACTGGTTGGGTTCACCCTCGGCAGGCGGGGCAACTCAGAACACAGTGCAGGCCCGAACTGATCCAAGTAGACGGCACTGGCGAGTCAGAATTGCCACCCGGTTCCTGCCATTTGCTGCCATTTCCTGGTGCGAGGCACTTTCTGACAGCCGGGAAATCCCCTCAATGTCGTCTCGATGTCGAGCCCGATGCTGCGCTGCGCTGCGACGCGTGCAAATGGGCCCATGGTTGCGTTTGGGCCCATCGACAGAGCGAGGGAATTTCTGCAGCAGAAGACGCGGAGAAGGATCTTCACCCACACACAGAACATTCGTTCGTCTGGGGTAGAGGAGTGTGTGCCTGGCATGTCACGTCTGTCCGTCCGGGGTAAACAGCGAGCAAAACAGCGACGCCAGCAACAGTCGCAGTCAGCGGGTGCTCACACAGGCGCGAGGTCGACCCCCCCTGGGGACCCCGGTGCGAAGATTCGGCCATTCTCCTTGCTGGGGTCCCCACATTGTCGTCTAGAATCTGAGAAAGATGACGTGAATGTTGGACAGGAACGCGAGGATGGCGAAGAGGAACTGGCATCCCCGAAGTTTGGTTCTTGATGAGCAGGCCACAAAAGATCGTGTGCGACAATCTGTATGCGTACAAATACCAGGTGGCTGCCCTTCCCAGTTGGCTGGACTGATATGCCTTGTCTTACACTGCACGCTCATCGTCGATGATCAGTCATCAGTTCTATTCTACTGCTGTGACCTACACCTAAGACTACTTATTCTCCAGTAGTCTAAATATTATTCTGAACAGTCCACCTGCACACTGCCCAACATGGCTGACTCCGTGTCGCCAGCCCCGGTGGAGCCCACCATGAGCAAGAAGAAGCTCCAGGAAGCACAGCTCGAGAACCCCGTCAAGGCCGACAAGATTCCCGCCATGGACGAGGCACAAGCCCTCGCCGTAGCACAGGCCGGTGGCTACGAGATCGACGCCCTCATCAACGAGATGGAGGCCGAGCTCGAGGCTGACGGCGGGCTCAAGACCGGCTTCTTCCACCTACAGTTCTCAAACCCAAAACATTTCACATGGGTCATCGTCGCCTTCGCCTCCATGGGCGGTCTGCTGTCGGGACTCGACCAGTCGCTCATCTCGGGCGCCAACCTGTACCTCCCCAAGGACCTCGGTCTCACCACTGACCAGAACAGTCTCGTCAACTCCGCCATGCCTCTCGGCGCTGTCGGCGGTGCGTTGATCCTTGGTACCACCAACGAGATGTTTGGCAGGAAGATGGCCATCATCATCTCCACGCTTCTGTACACTGTCGGTGGTGCTCTCTCGGCTGGAGCAATGAACTATGGTAAGTCTCCAACAACTCGATTCCATCGTCTCAAATGTCCCAGTGGAACAAACCCTAACAATTCTACCAGGCATGATCATTGCTGCTCGCGTCATCCTCGGTTTCGGTGTCGGTCTCGAAGGCGGTACGGTCCCAGTCTACGTCGCCGAGACAGTCGAGCGCAAGGTCCGTGGCAACCTCGTGTCCCTGTACCAGTTCAACATCGCCCTGGGCGAAGTCCTCGGTTACGCCGTCGCGGCCATGTTCCTCCACGTCCCAGGCAACTGGCGATATATCCTCGGGTCCTCGCTCGTCTTCTCGACAATCATGGGTGTCGGCATGCTTTTCATGCCCGAGAGCCCACGTTTCCTCATGCACAAGGGCAAGGCCCTCGAGGCGTACAAGGTCTGGAAGCGCATCCGTGGCATCACCAGCGCCGAGGCCAAAGAGGAGTTCTTCGTCATGAAGGTCGGCGTCCAGCACGAGCAGACCGTGGTCTCCGAGAGCGCCACCAACAAGCGCTTCCCCTGGATGGACTTCTTCACCGTGCCCCGTGCCCGCCGCGCCCTCGTCTACGCCAACATCATGATTCTGCTCGGCCAGCTTACCGGAGTCAACGCCATCATGTACTACATGTCCGTTCTGATGAAGCAGATCGGGTTTAACGATGAGGAGTCCAACTACATGTCCCTTGTTGGTGGCGGCTCGCTCCTTATCGGTACTATCCCTGCCATCTTCCTCATGGAGAAATTTGGTCGTCGCTTCTGGGCCAACGTCATGTTGCCCGGCTTCTTCATCGGTCTTGTCATCATCGGTGCCTCTTACCAGATTCAAAGCCTGAACGGAACTATGGCGTGCTACCTCGTCGGTCTCGTCCTCTACATGAGCTTGTAAGTACCATTTTCCTCCTTTTCATTCCGCATCAGTGATTAACAGATGAATAGCTTCGGTTGCTACGCATGTCTTACCTGGGTCGTCCCCTCGGAAGTCTACCCGACCTACCTCCGATCATATGGCATGACCACCTCGGACGCCCTGCTGTTCCTGGCCTCGTTCATCGTCACATACAACTTCTCGGCCATGCAGCGCGCCATGACCCAGACCGGTCTGACCCTCGGCTTCTACGGCGGTATCGCCGCCGTCGGCTGGGTCTACCAGATCCTCTTCATGCCCGAGACCAAGGACAAGACCCTTGAGGAGATCGACCTCATCTTCCAGCGCCCCACGAGGGAGATTGTCAACGAGAACATCAAGAACACCACCCGCGCGTTCGCCCACTTCTTCTCGGGCCGCTGGACCTCGACCAGCCAGAATGCTGCTGTCGCCGCCGAGGTGGAGGAGGAGAAGCTCGGCGAGGAGAAGAATTAAGATGACTTATAGATGGATGGGGCTCGAATAATTTGTTGATGAAGAAGCCCATGAAGATATAGGGCAGATATATGTACCCAAGTTAAGGCTTTGGGCCTTGGAAGCTTTAGTGCTAGATTACGATATGACCAATCTCAATGATACCCAGTAGAGATCTTTCGAACCAGATAAAGCCTTGCGATACGTACGTGTGAGAAACATATTTCACCATTCGAGGGAAACTGTAGCATTTCCCTGTCAGTAACACCTGAATATTCCCCGCAGCTGAATAGTGAGTACTCTACGGGTCCCGATAGGCTATGCTGCCCAGGTGAACGAGCATGCTGGCAAATAACCACTTTAGCGGCTCTTTCGCCTCGATTCAACAACAACCGCTACCACGAAAGCTGGGAACATTGTGCGTCAGTGAGATCGGGTGATTAGTCACAAAGAATGACATATTAAAACAGACAATTTTTGATATTGACTCGTTTCCGTCAAAGGGCACGCAGATGTGCCCCAGTCTGTGCAGACTTGTTACTGAAGCTTTTCCTCACACGTGCGCATATACTTGGGCCTAGTGCATCCATGATGCTAATTCACAGTATACTACTAGCATCCTTGGACTTTCAATTCATCTTTACATGATTAATTAGTTAATTATGTTGAACTTTCTTTTCTTCGCTCAAGCGCAGCACAAATAATAGGTAACATTTGACACTAAGGAAGCCGTCATGCCCAGGTGCGCGCCGCTTTCCAGTAGCGCAATATTTTTTGAAATTTAACGATCAATTCTCATTCTTTCCATTTTTTGTTAGGCCTCGCACTTTTCCTCTAGTCCTTCACTATTTTTACACGCTCATGGGTGTTGAGCTTAAAGTCCTCGGAACCTCATACTAATCTCAAACCTTTCCATCTCTACCTACACATTAACCGGCTTCACAAACCAACATCTCGTTTGCGAGAGTATCACAATAAATCGTTCCCGATTATTTCGCAGGAATACCCGCTAAGCTAATTCAACCGCCTCATATCTCATGTCACAAACAAGATCACACGGAAAGATGGCATCCTCTTCCCGGGGAACCCCCACCAAAAATGAGCGTTCTGCATGTGATCATTCGCATTGCCTATCCATAGACACTTCCGACGATATGTCTGGTGAAGGCTATCAGCTCACTCGACAGCCTGGGCGCACAGAGGCAATATATAACGATAATTTTCCGGCTGTATCGACTGGGTCTCAAGATTCCAATCGCATCATCGACACAACAGCCGAAGCACCTACGAGGCCTGAGAGCGGTGCTATTAACAAGAAAACCAAGACGATGGATATCCCCCTTGAGGACGTACAGCTGGCACAACTATTCCTCCGCGCCGACGGCTCCGTCAAAGGCATCAGCTTCACCTACGAGGACACCGACCTGGCAGACCTCGGCTGCTGCGAGGCCGAGCTGGGCGGCTGGTACGCGTTCTTCCGGCCCCGGCATCTTCTCTTCACCCCCGCGCCGGGCTATCACGTCGGTGACGGGCTCTTCCCCGTCGAGAGTATTAGCTTCGCACAGGTCCTCGACGGCCCAGAGGGTGAAACGATGGCTATCAGAATGCAGGGATCGCTGGTGCTGCGCCTTTCGCCGGGCGGACTGGAAATGGATGTAGGGCGTCAGGTGGAAAGACCCGCGGCTCGACCTGTCGAGGTGCCAGGGGCTGAGCATCTTGAAGTGGTCGTGGCGCAACCTATCAACACTACGCCCGAGACTGAGCTGCGCGCGGCAGATACGGATGGGACGGCTGTGAGGTGTAGGAAAGGGGGTTTTGAGCAGGTGAGAAAGACTCTTAAGAGATGGTTTGGGATGAAGTCTGCTCTTGCGCGGCTGTCTACAAGAGTTCGAAAGGTTGATCGCAAACAGAACCAGTAGTCTCACCAAGACGAAAATAGACGAAAGAGTTTAGCGTAGGATACAATCAAAGCAAGGAAAGTTGAAGACGTAACATGGAATCATCAAACAGAATAGCGCCCCATGTGGTTTTCGTTTCTAGGTTATTTTCATCAATCATAGTTGCCATCGTGGCTCGTAGAGCCTGGAACACTGCATCCCGTAAAAGCCTCTCCTACTAGGCACACTCAAAACAAGCAGCAGATGTGATATTCCTTCCTGGATTCGAGTTGGTGGTGTGAGCGAGTCCTTCACGGCGTCACACTCGGCTGTCACCAGTCGGCATCCACTGACAGGAAGTCCTAGACAGGATTGGTGACCGCCCTAGCGACGACCGTCACTTCATCCTTTTTGTCCGTGATGTTGCTAATACTTGGGTTGCTTTCATTCTCAGCCATCAGCGCACCGATGCCCGTGCACTCGTAATGCCTGAATTTCTTCGCAGGTAGGCGAGCTAAGAACTATGCGGGTGTCAGCACTCGGTCCGATGCATTCGCGGGTGATGCGTAGCCATCAATATGGAGTGGCTCCGTGAGTCCTCATGATCTTACCATCTCGTCAATCTCCTCAAGATTTCTGTCTTTGACCTCGGGAAGATAAAAGTATACCCAGATCGCTCCAAGGACACATCCAGGTGCCCATAGATAGGCAAATTTGGCGTTCCAGCCCAAAGCGTCAGGGTTCAGAAAGTACTACACGGGTCAGCATGACGTTATTCTTTAATAGAACCAAGATCAGTGCTAGAAAAGCAAAAGCAGAACAATACGCTTACCGGAGCAATAAAGCTGCCAACCCATTCACCGAGAGAGCCGGCGCCAAAAGCGAGCCCCAATGTCAAGGCGCGCAAGCGCTGCGATGGCAGCTCCCCACAGGTCAAACGCGAGAAGGTGAGCACCATACCTATATAACCTAGGTTAAACAGGTGAAACATAGTGATAGTGACGATTCCGGATTCTCGGCTGCCCGGGTGGGCAGAATAGCTCGCTGCCATGACAATGTTACAAGCGCCGCAGATGAGTAGCCCCGTGACCAGCCACGGCCGTCTGTAACCCATCCTTGTGATTGCCAAGCTGGTGATGATGGAGAATCCCAATGCTGATGCTGCGAGGCCGACCGACTGCGCGAATGGATTCTTTATTCCCGCCATTTGGAACATGTAGGTGCCGTAAGCTGTGGGATTGAGAAGGTCAGCGTTGGCCGAGCGGTAACAGCTGCTCACGTGGTGTTCACCGGTGAGGATCACTTACTTGCGTGCCACGTTATCCCAGTAACAGGATTGAGTATACTCGTCCCTACCACAAGTAGGGTTCGCCTGCGGTCCACAGGATGCCGGAAGACGTCCATGAACGACACACCTTGCGCGAGGCGCCTCTCCTCATCGATGGCTGACTTCATGTATGATAGCTCTGTATCGATGCTCTTTTCGGATTCGGCCTTCGGTTTGAGGGCCTTGAGTGACTTTCTCGCCTTGTCCTCCTTGTTCTGGAGCAATAGCCACCTTGGCGACTCTGGGACTGTGAAAATGGCCCCGAGCATGAAGATGACCGAAATGACGAGTGACGCCCCCAGAGGAACCTGATATTGTTGGCGACCGGGCAGCTTGACTGAGTAGTTGGAGATTATGCTTCCGATAAGACTGCCTGGAGTGGTTTGCTGGTCAGAAAACTACTTCTGTGTCTCGTGTTGGGGGGCAACGTATCTCCAGGGGCGAATGCACATACCAAAGACTAGCACACTACCAGATATTGACAACATGAGCCCACGGTACTTAGCCGGTGCACATTCCTAGGAGAATGGTCAGTATTTGTTACATCAGATGACGGCAAGGGCGAGCGGACCTGTAGGTAGAGATTGAAAAATGTGTAAAGGAGGCCTTGAGCGAAACCAACGAGAAATCTTGCAGCGTACATGCCGCCAATAGTATTGACCACCATCATGAGAGCAGTCCCCAAATTGAGAAAAACGCAGCCGACCCATATCGATGCTCTTCGACCAATGTAGTGAGATACTACACCCGAGATTGCACTGGAGAGAATGCTCCCCAACACAAGCAGCGTACCAAATAGTTGTTGACGGAGAGGCGATATGTTATATCCCATGGGGGTTGTAGGGTCACGATTTCCAAAGACCTGTGCCAAGCTGTTGATATCATAATTATTCACGTGGGGTGAGGGCTGAGGATATCAGAACGTACCTCGAGGAATCCGGGCATTGCTTGCAGTGTATCAATGATTATAACGTCACCACCGTACAGCATCGCTGTAAGGGCCACCACAGAGCAACTGAGTAGGCACCTCCAGTGGTCTCTCATGCCGTACTGCGTTGAGACCGGAGACTGCGCCATGTTTAGCGGAATGATTATGATAAGTCCTATTTCTTGGTTATCTGATGCATGGGCGAAGGATTACTCTAACAAAGATCAGCAGTTGGAGCTGTAAGAAAGAAGCGAGTCCAGCAGATTCTGTACTCCTCTTTTTATCCCATCACATATGGTACCCCAAACCTTACACGAATATTTAGGCTCATGCTTCCCGGGTAGACCAAAGTTAAGGTGGACAAGAAAGTGAAACCTTTCGTGCCCAAAGGTTTTTGTGGAAGCACGGAAGTGTGGAAGTCCATCTTTGACGCAGGTTAAATCTAATTTGAATGGTCGAGAACCCACTTTGCCATGCCACCGCAAGTAACGCTTCGATGTACTGCCGGATGTAGCGTTGCGGGGGACAGTTCCTGCCCTATAGACTTGCTCATGGAATTGAAAGTTTTGCTGATTAACATAGTTTCATGCAGAGGATACTGCATGATGTGCGCTTCCGCCAGAGTCTCAATGTCGCACTCCATCTGATGCAACATGGGCACCAAATTGAGGACGCCGAATATTTTCGATTCAGAGAATATAGTTTCTCAATGAGGCGACAGTTGTTCTCGGCCGACCGACAACAGACTCATTGGGTTTCATGTGGGATTGGGCTAGCTGCTGAATATGAGGTTGAGCAGTGCAGAGAACTCCTGCACAAAGGCTTTCGGCACATGACCACGTCCAGGCGTCCATGACTGCAGAAAGAACCACTGGGAAACTTGTCCTGTCTTCCGATGCTCAAACCTTTACGCAGAACTACCCAACTGTGACCCTGGCAGGTTTGGTGTCACTCACGGCGTGGTCATGCATAAGTGGACCAATGTATGCGTTTCTTAAGTTTCTTCGCACTGCCGTGTTCGAAAACACTGCAGAACCCTCTCCTATGTTAGGCCGGATTCTGCCTAATGTCCGTTGGATGGTCCGGGTGTCACTATTGTGGCTCGGCATATTCATCGCACATTTGAGAAATGAGTTCAGTGACCATTTATGATATGAACGCTGTCATGTGGGCTGCAGCTGCGGCGCTGAGTTCCTGCGCGATTTTTGTGTTCTGTGGCGCACCCCTGCGTCACTTCGTACGTGCTGTTGGTGTTCTGTACGAGAAGGGCAGTCAGCCGGAAACCCCGGAATCACCTGTTTTGAGTCGACCCGTAGGCGAATCGGCATCCAGACCACCACCTCGCCTCGATGCGGGTGTCACTTGTTCCACCTTTTGAGAACATATGTACCGCCCTTTACAGTGTCGTGATCAGCAAAGTCTCTGCAAACCAAAAACAATGGGAACAATGGGAACACACGGAGTCAGGGTCGCGTTTTGAGACGGAGCGCGGGGTCGGCCCGCTGAACCCGCATTAGCATTTCCGGATCGGGACACTCGGCAGACCCCGGAAGCCACCGAACATCACCCCGTTGCGCATCACCCGAGTCACTGATCGTGAGGGTAGGTCGGGGAGCGAACGTAAGACATGTCCGAAAGGAGCTGACTGTGCTCTCCACATGATCACGAACATGTGATATATAAATCTTGTGTCGCCGCTATTTGGATCCTCCTGGGAAGTGGCCAACACTTACACCCGGCGTACAGAGCGACAGAACGTTTACATCCAGCAGACACTTGTTCCCTGTTAACATTTCCCATCTTAGCTGTCATCAGTGAAAATCCGCGTACCACATGGCTCCGAAGGTTGTCGACGTCCTGATTATTGGGGGTGGCCCTGCGGGATTGACGGTGGCATCCACCATCGTAAGACAACTGGGGACCGGAATTTTGTTTGACTCAGGCGTTTACCGCAACGCACGCGCCTACCACATGTATGGCGTCCCAGGATCCGACCACCTGGCTCCGGAGGCCTACAGGATGCGATCCAAGGGCGACATATTGAGACGCTACGACACGGTCGAATTTAAGAGGGCGTACATCGAAACAATCACAAGACTAGAGAACGGCAATTTTTTGGCCACGGATGGGTGGGCCAACGCTTACGAGGGGAGAAAAGTGGTGATCGCGACCGGAGTCAAGGATGTTCTGCCCCAGATTGAGGGGTTTGATTTTTGCTGGGGCCGAGGAGTGTAAGTGAGCACCCAAAGCCGTGGTCGTCGAGGCTAACTTGATTTCAGGTTTCCGGATCTTTTCTGCCACGGACATGAGGATCAAGGCGGGAACTCAGCTGGTTTGTTTGCCTTTTCGATGTTCGACAACTTAGAAGCTGTCTCCGAAATTGGGAACACGGCGCTGCAACTCTCAAAAAATCTGCGGATCTACACCAACGGCGACGAGGAATTCTCATCCAAAATCCAGTCCAATGCCTGGAGACCAGATTTCGAGTCAAGGGTGACCATCGAGAAACGCGGCATCAGGAGTGTAAGAATGCTCTCCGACGACACCTCGCAACTTCTCGTAACGCTGGATGATGGAACTCAATTTGAAGAGTCATATGTGGTGAGTGCAATCAGATGGAGTATCGAAACAGTGAAAACCAAGAGTGTGATTCTAATTCAAATTTTAGGCTTACCATCCACCGATCGAGATGAATGGGCCCTTTGCGAAGCAACTCGGCCTCGAGACGGGCCCACAGGGTGAAATCAAAGTCAGCCTGCCATTCAACGAGACCAGCGTGTCGGGTGTTTTCGCTTGTGGAGACGTAGCATCACAGGACAGAATCGTCCCTGCTGCGATTTATGGCGGTGCTCTAGCTGGTCGTGGTTTGATCACACAGTTGCAGTCAGAGAAGGTGAAAACGAATTGAGGTCAGTTGAAACACATACGGGCGTTGAGATGAGGCTCAATGATACATGACATAGCATTTTCGGTAAAAGACAAGACGGATTTCTCTGAAACAAATAGACGAGTGTTTCTCGGAAGAATATAGAAACGATACAAACGTTTACTCCCTTTGGATTTGTGACTCCTGCTTTGCTCCATTTGATGTCCAACTAATGCCTGCAACAGACACTGCAGTTACTCTCATCATGGCCTTGAACTTTCGCTTGCCAGTCCTGAACTCCACATTATCATCACCGAGAGGCCTTGAATCATTTCCTGGCTTTCCTATATGCCTCAGCTTCAGCCTCAACCGACTCGAGCCACGGCTTCCTCCAGCCGCTCGACATGTCCTGGTTCTTCCACTCGGACTTCGGGAGTGTCTTCACCATCGACCAACACAACAGGCTCTCAGCTCTTGCACCATCTTCAGAGTCAAGCAACCCAATTGCTACATCGACCAGCTCGGGTCTGTCATCCACGGCGTAGAATACGCTGGCCGAGCAGCGCGAGCAGAAGTACCGCTGCACGTCTTTTGAGCTGGCGAAATATTCCAGCGTGCCCAGCCTAGGATCTCGGTTTGGCCCCCTTTTTGAAACAGCTGCCTGCAGATCTTTAGAATCGTCAGGGAAGCTGCACTCACTGTCGCTCGTATTGGAAGCGAAGCCAATGTGCCTGAGGAGGACAAATGTCCAGGTCCAGAAGTCCACCCCGGACGCCAGCCTGCACGAGTCGCAAGGGTCGATGGAAGCCATATACTTCTTCGTCTCTGGATGGACGAACCATGGTAGCTCGGACTTGGGCCTTTCCATGAACTCCTTCTCTGCCTTTTCTCGCTGGAAAACCAGGTCGATACCACCGCAGTGGCAGCGGATGGGGACCTCGGGAGGCTTGTTCTGGACTTCAGTCTCTGAACTCGACCCTTCTGGCCAGTCAAAGGCGACTTCATCGCTTTGAGAGGCAAGACCCATCCATCTCCTCGCTTCCACACCGTCGCCGTTGGGCTTCCGCATAAACGTGCTCATGCCCCCATCCTTGGTATCTCCTACGAAGACGTGATTCTCAGTCCTCACCAGGCCGACCGGTCCATCATTGGACAACACCCCGGTCATAACGCCATACTGTCCCGCTGGCGCACCCTCGGAGTCAGATGTTCGCGCGGTGTGCATTTCGAAGAACATGGGACTGGAGCATGTCCCACAGAAGAGTACCGTGAGGTGCTGTGAGAAGTCGTACCTCCTCAGAGTCGAGTCGCGGATCGCGTCGTCATCGCCGGGCCACTTCAAAATGGCAGTGCTGTAAAGTGCACCGGTGCACTTCCTGCATGATGTGCAGTGGCATGCTGTGGCCTTCAAGGGGAGAGACGAGGGAGGTACTGCAGTGGTGTATGTGTGCTGTTTGCAGAGGCACTGGGCTGTGATTTGGGCTTGTCCGTCTGAGTCTGCCATGTCTACGGTACTACATGTGTAGGCTGGCGCCGACAGTAAATGGATTTTTTTTGGGTGATGCTTTGAAGAACGATGCGAATATTCAAGGCTGGTCGTTTGCGATGATGAGAGCAGGTCTCATGCAACTGCATCCACTCCAGCTGAACCCCGCGTGCGCCCTTGCATTGATTAGACGCCACATGCGCTATCTTCAGGCAACAGAAAGAACTATGAGAAACTAATAGCTTGGCTCTTCCAGCTATAAAGAGTATGGTATCCCGCAGCTTGTATTGTATTGTAGCTATGTCCGAAAGTACTGAAGCTCATGCTTATTCTAGTCATTCACATGTGCCTACAATCCATGCTGGACTGCGAAGGCTCTGGAATTCCAATGTAAAATCCACAATGATGGATGCTAGGCCGTATATGCGCAAGTGCGCATACGCCGTGAATCGCCGACAAGCCTCGCACAAGATAGCCTCATGACTCATTGGTTAGCTGCACAATCCCAAGCCCCGTTAAGTTTTTGACCGATTTCGCTTTCATACACGCACACTCAGTCGCAGTCTTTGCATCAAGAAGTACCTTCCTCCTGTGCACAGTAGCAGCAAGTTCCACAGGCGCCATACCATAACCAAAATCAAATAATTTTCTCTCGCTGAGGACCTTTTTGTCGAAACTACTTTTCTACGAGACCGACCACAGAGGCTCATCACTGCGATGTCGACGACGGCCCCAACCCAGCGGAAGTGTACCTTGGAGCCTGCAAACCTCCATGACCAATCCCAGGTCGACGAGCTCCTCCGCCAGCGCAAGATATGCGGATGGAAGACAAGGCCAAGTGACATGGTCTCGTGGAAGGAAAGAGCCGAGGCGCGAGCAACAACTCTCTTCTGGATCAAGCCGACAGCGCAGCCCGACCTGAGGGTAGGCCATATCTCGCTCGACAAGGTTGTTGATGATCCGTTGAGCCTGAAGGTCGCAGACCTCTTCGTCTTGCCGGAACACCGTGGCGGCGGCATCGCCCGGGCGGCCTTCCAGGCCGTGGAGGGCATGGCGACCACAGAGCCGTACGGCTCTGAGAACTGCAAGACCCTCTTGATCGATACCCTGAGCAAGAAGTACTCTGAGGACGAAGAGATGCGGCTGGAGTACAACCAACTCACTGGAGTGTGGCCTAACCCGAAGGGCAGGACCAACGAGGAGTGGTATGAGCGGATGGGATATGTGACTTACAAGGAGAAACCTACGTATCCAGAGAGGGAGAGCCGGCCTAGCGGGAAGCTCCTGTTGGCTTCATTCATGAAGAAGGAAATATGTTGATAGGTGCGTGCGATGTAATTAGTCAACAGATCGGTTCGTCAACATCATAATAGATGATGTGTAGCTGCCAATTATTTCAGGCATTGTGTTGATTTGGTCGCGGCTCTAGTGCTTACTTATCCCACATGAGGTTGTCTTACAGAACGTCAACTTGAAGTAGGATATCCTATCAGTTGTGTACTCTAGGTTCACCCAGAGTATGAATATCTTGCATATACTAATTCGGTATAATAAATATGTTTATACTATGAACTGGACTAATGCATAGAAGATGAAGCGTCTGCACCATGAAGGTTTTAGTTGGAAACCCTGGCTAAGCACACGATAAAACGACAAACCATGCTGCAGAGTATGGGTGCGTCCATTTTCTCTGTAGCCTACTGTTTTGCGGGAAATGATCGAGTGTGGGAGAGGATATGAGAGGATATTGTCTGCAAGCTTGATGAGAGGTTTGCTTGACGGCTGAGAGGTGCAAACGAGCTTCTGATTTTGTCAGGATTGTTGTCCTTCATCTGCATCGTGATTCTGTTATGAAAGTCCGCTCGGCTTCCTCTCTTATGCCTTGGGCAAAGGATCAATCAAGACTGCCGGCCCAGCAGAGGTAATCAAAGGCACCTTGTCCTGGAACACAATCTTGTTCCGGGCTGCAGCGTAACCTTCGCCGTAGTACTTCAAGAACGGTTCGGTAGTCTCGTAGAAAGCTCCACGGGCCTGTCCCTTCTCGTCCCTGTCCCAATACAGCCTCCGCAGCCAAAGGTAGAGATTTGGGTAGTCGTGGCGGATTGATTTCCTGTTGCACATAAACACACTATGATATGCAACATCGAATCTGATGAGGGTCCTAATGGATGTCAACCACTTGCTTCCGAGCCAAATGGAACACACCGCGGAATATTCCGAGATGCAACACACGGCGAGCTGAGAAAGGAAATATCTTTTACTTACGTGTACAGCCGCACATCTGCCTCAGTAATATGGTCACCAAACACGTATGGCTTCCCATGCTTGGCCAGGATGTCCTCCAGCCGGTCGAGGGACTCAAACAAGGGGTACAGGTTTGCCTCGTAGGCCTCCTGGCTGGTCGCAAAGCCAGTCTTGTACACGCCGTTGTTTACCGTGTTATACACCCACTCGTTCATCTCCTCAATCTCGGCTCTCAACCTCTTCGGGAAGATGCCCCCGCCAGCTTTCTCCTTGGTGCTCTCGCGCAGATGCTCCGGGAGGAGATCGTCGAACTCGGAGTAAAACATGCGGATGATCTCGGAGCTTTCGTTATTCACCATGGTATCAGTCTTCTTGTCCCACAGCACCGGGACCGTGTAGCGGCCCTTGAAGTTTGGGTCTGCGTGCTCGTATAGCTGCTTGATCTTGGTGAAGCCCGGGTGCAGGGGGTCCTCCCCATCGAAGAGCCAGCCCTCGGGGCCCATGTGCATCTTCAAGAGGTGCAAGTCGATGATGGACTCGAGGCCTTTCAGCTTGCGCACGATGAGAGTGCGGTGCGCCCAGGGGCAGCCGGGCGACAAGTACAATGCATAGCGATTTACTTCTGGCGGGTACTCGGAGCCGGATGCTTTAGAAATGAAATTCCGAAATGTGCTCGCGGGCCTGGTGAAGTGGCCGTCCTTCTGGTAGGGCTGGATGACGTTAGCTAATGGCTGCTATCACTAGTTGGTTGAAGCCTCACTTTGTCTGTCATGATTTCTGTGTCGCTGGTCTGTTCTTGATCTTGATTGCAGTTTTGTGGAATACGTCACAACCTGACAAGATAGTGGAGGTATGTGATGAGTCGGGCTCTTTTTAAGTGTCATTGTTTCCGTTGCTCGGCCCCGCCCCCAAGCTGCCGAATCGCGACCAGAGCTGTCTCGATTTCATATGCTTTGAAATCGCCTAATCCTTCGAGTTCCGGGGTTCTACTGGTCGCACACCACAAGCTCTTGCTGCTCGGCGCTGACAAATAATAACCCTGGGAACGCACAGTGCTCATTCTCATTCGCTCGCCTTGAATAGTCGCATTACGATATTGTCATTCAATTTCTCCCTGCTAGAGAACTCATCATAAACATGGATGACATGGATAACATGGATACTGAACAAGAATATATGGGAGATGCTCATTGAATCAGAATGTGTTCATCAAAAGCGAAAACCTCTGATCCGATTTCCCACGGGAAGTCGACTCAGACCACTTCCTACACATTCTCTCTAGTCGGTCCTCGCACAGGCTAGACCTATATGAGCACACAAGCGGTGACCAACGGGCTCCATTGCACCTACTGGTATATGCTGACTTGCCAGGTGAGATATCGGATGTCAGGTGAATTCTCTAATTGTTCTAAATCAAGCCGTCTTGATCACAACCTTTGAGAAATGCTGCTGTTTCTCCAGTCTCTCAAAAGCGCTCCTCGTGTCCTCCAGGCTGAAGCCAACATCATCCAGCGCCGGTCTCACCTCCTTCTGCTCAAGAAACCGCACCATGTCCCTAAACATACTGCGAGATCCAAGATAGATGCCCCGAAAGACACAGAGCTTCCACAGCGCGCTCATCACGTCTGGCATCTTCTCTCCACCACCAGAGCCGCCGACCATCCCGGCGACTGTGATCAGGCCATGAAGCCGGACGGCGCTCAGAGACTCGGCCATGGTCGTGGCGCCCACTACGTCGACAACATGGTCGATGCCGCGCCCTTTTGGTGTGAAGCCTCTAGCTAGTTCGCCCCAGTTTGAATGCTTCCTATAATTGATGACTTGGCGGGCGCCGAGAGAGAGTAGCCGGTCTGCCTTTACATCTGAGCTTGTTATCGCGACAACGTTGGCGCCGGCTGCCACTGCGATCTTGGGAATGTCAGCGCGTCAAATAACTTTGAGCCACAGCGACGGTATTGTGACTTACTTGCAGAGCTGCCACACTAACACCTCCTGTGCCCTGGACCAGAACCCAATCACCCTCCTTGGCCTCCCTGCCCGGCATGCCCATCAACGCGTTCCAGGCAGTAAGTCCCGAGCACGTCAGCGTAGCAGCCTCCTCGAAGCTCATGTGCATCGGCATGGGTACGAGAGCGCTATGGTGTAGGATGACCTGTCGGCACAGTGTGCCATTAAGCTTCTGACCGAGGCCAGAACAGACGTCTTCGAGGTCAGGCAGCGCGTCATCCTCTATGTGAGGGATCATATGTGTCACGACTTTCACGCCTGGCCGCAGCCACTGCGAGGACTGTGGCACAGCCGAGCCCACTGCGAGCACCACGCCCGCGCCGTCGGAGCCGGGGATCACGTCTGGAGTCGCTGGGAGAGGAATAGTGCTGGATGGATTGCCCTTGTTTTCAGGTCAGAGACAACTTGTGTGTGGACTTTTGAGTAGCCCGGGGACATGGAGCCATGTGAAGCTGTGAACTCACTCTGCAGATTGCGAGCTCCCTGTAATTTAGGGAGGCCGCATGGATCTCAACTAGGACCTCCTCTGGCCCAACCTGGTCTGCCGTAAATGTCGCATCTGGCTCATAACGAAGAGAAGAGATACCCTCTTGGGCCGAGTCTAGGACCCAACGTCCCGTCTTCTGAGACACGCTGCCCATGCTGAAGTTACGGAGGACGGAAAGAACGGGCTGGCACTTGCGAGGGAACTTTGACGGTGCCAAACAGGTCACAAGCGCCGTCTCTTGAGAAACCCACCCGGGTGACTGTGGATCCTGCGATACCCGGAGGCGAGCAATTATTAAGCCGTCGGCGGCGGTCTGGGCAGAGGCTATCTCGCCACCGCCCATTGCATCCGCTGCAGTTATACTTCTTTTCTACGCAAATTATGGTTAGCGTTCACTTATGCTTATGGGATCCCATGGTGACGGCCATCGTACCGCTTACACATTGGTGGCCCCAGAATATGCATCAGTCCCAAGATGAGAACTGATCAGATCTGACTGTTGGCCCCCAGGATCAGGTACGCAGTATGCAAGATCTGCTTCGCCATGCTCCACCCATGGCAGTCTTTAGTTCGGACCCACGCTGATGACGTTAGTGTTGCCCTCCTGCACACCGATCTTTTTGCTGCCAAGGGATGTTTACCTTGCCTCCTGGGTCATTCCCTCAAGGCACGACCCATGGCGAGTAACTGACAGCCAGGGAAAATGGTGGCCTCGCTGCGATGGCAATCATGACACAACGAAGATTACAAGTCACACTCAACAACCCAACACTCTGAACAGGATGAGGTCAACCTTAAATACTGCATTAAACTAGTATGTACAGCCTTAGTAAATAGGTTTGAATGATATGATGCCCACTATCACATAGGCCCCATACCACTTAACAGAAGCCCAGCTCATAGCCGAGAGCAAGCCGCTTAAAAGGTAGCAGCAGCCAGGTTGTTAGTGAACGTGGAGTCCTTGAAGGGCACCGTTGCAGCGCCAAAGTCTGTCGACTGCAGGGCGTTCTTAGCCGCAGTCGGGAGGCTCTCCCAAGCAATCAGCGGCTGGCTGCCCCCGACCGCCGAGGTGAGACCCAGCTGGTGGTTCACGGGCCAGGTGCTCTTGTACTCGATCAGCGGCCTGGTGCCCGACAGGGTGTACCCGCTCGTCGCGCAGTTCCAGTCTCCGTGGGCCGATGGGCACACGGCGGCGATGTTGCTCGCGGCCGTGGACGTCCCCGACTTCAGCCAGACGACAACACCCTCCCATTCGTGACGGTGTCCTAGGCCGTCAGAAGGAGAGTCCTTGGGCATGTACCTGGTGGGGAGTGTTAGTTTTTCATGGCTGCACTTGGTTTCTGGAAGGGATAGCATACCATGAGTACATAATCCCATAGTAGCCGTTAGATGTGGTGGCGCGGGCGTAGACCTGTCCCGTGCTGCTTGAGCACTGGCCGTTTGATGCGCCTGTCGGGTTGAGTCCGGCACTGCAGGTAGATTAGATCCAGCCCCCAACATTGTTGATCTGCAAGACAGCGTCGATCCTGTCGATCGCTGGATGCCGGTGCAACCGGCCAGGGGAAAGGGAGAGACTCACTTGGTGTCTCCGGCAGCGTTCACAGCTGGGAATGGGACACAACCGTTGACGACCTTGAGAAGGGGCTTGTAGGCCAGGTACACGCTCCCCGTCGTGCCTGAGGGAACAGTCTCGGCAAAACCCACGACCTTGTCTGAGTCGATGGGGGCACGGCGCTCGATGGGGCTGGCGCTGACGGCCGCGGTCGCGGCGACGAGCGAGACAAAAGACCGGAGGAAACCCATGATGATGAGAACGAGAGTACCACGTTTGAGTCTGCGGGATCAAAGATTATCGGTTGAGACAACGAACGACAGGAGGACGAGGACTGCTGGGGATGCAGCCCCTCATCTCCAGGCCAGCATGAGTAGGGCTGCCCATCTTTATACACTGGTATTGGGACATGCACGTGTGGGATTATTAGGTAGGCAGATCACCACCACTGTTCTTGCCGAATGCACGCCAACGTCGGCAGTGTGGTCACATCGCAGCGCTGATAAAAGGCCCCTGCTCCGGAGCAATGCCTCTGGCCGGTTAGGAGCCGTCGAGGTGCCGCCCAAACCCCGTCTTTTCAGGGATGAGCCGGCCAGGAGGGAGACCCACGATCCCGCGGACCAGTTCGCCAGCGCGCTGTCCCACGTGTGACAGGTGGAGCGACATCATTTGGACGCTTGAATCAAGCACACCCAGATGCCATTAAGCTTAAAGCAGCAACCGAACCCGCCATGGCAGTGACGCCGATGGGCCTCCGTGAGCGGTGAATTGGGCAGCCTCCACTGCACGTGTTCACCTGTCCCTCATCTCCTCGACGGAGGGGCCCTGGACCATCTCCTCTTTGCGGCCCCCGACCTTCCTGTTGCGCTCTAGGATACCTGGGGTCTATGGGAGGAGGTTGGTCCCGCACCCCCTCCACCCCTCAGCCCCTTGGACGGGCTTCTTGGAGGGACGGGGACGCAGCCTGCATCAGGAAGCACGGATGCCCAGCAAGACATCATTGATCAGACCTCTATGCGTTATGCTGCAGCCAAGCGGCCGGCCTGCATTAACGCCCGGGCTGCAGCATCTGAGATCGACAGAGCCCACGAATTGAGGTTTGGTTCAGGCCCGCAAGCGAAAGTCGACTTCGGCCGCGAGAACCAGCGCGCCGAGTCAGACAAGCCGATAACGCGGATAACCTCGTGATCAAAAACAATATTTCATTCGCTTCACGGCCCCCAGTTATGTATCTGTCTATCATCTCCCGCCGCACTGGCCTTTAATTATTCCGAATCCACCAGGTCTTGTTTCTGCTGCTCGGAACCACCCGTCATTCAAGCTTCCTAGCTCTTCTAAGCCATCTCCACACGACTACTAGTAGTCGTCCGCACCACGCGCCGGGACTTGTACCGTGGTAAGATGTCTGTCGCAAGCAGCATGGCATGGTCGTTGAGTCAGCGCTGCTGTCTGAGTCGCCTCGGCCTGCTTCCGTAATGGAGAAAGAGAACTCGTTCCGGAGGCTTTCGAAGAGCTAGGTATGGCTGCATCTAAGATAATGGCGGCTTTTTTTTAATGGGGAATTCGCCAGTAACAATTGGTGGATCGTCGTTTGGTGACAACAACGTATTTCATCTGCTTGAGAAGCCAGCATTGTCTGATATGATTCTGCATGCAAGGGGAGTGTACCATTGGGTGTGGTGTCTGGCCATTCGGTACAAAGCCGAATATACGGACTTAGACTGCCTCTGGGACACCAGACACGACTCAGTCACACTGAGCAAGGCCGGTGACTATACTCCGTAATGTCTACTACATCGGTGAACAACTGGTGGCAGATGTCACAGCAAGTACCTCTCATCGCAAAGGAGGTCTAGCTGCGGTTCAATTTTCGCAAGAAATATTTAGTACACCACTGCAAATTTCTTCCCAATATCTGTGCACATCAATCCTGGTGTCAGTGTCGGTCCGCTACAATTACTTTCACATCTGTTATCAACACAATTGTCCTTATTCGTCTTTTGTGTTTCGCCCCTATGGAACCCATCACAACATCCACCATGCGTGCACCGAATAGATACAAGACCATTGTTACAAATAGGGGCGTTTCCCACTCATCTAACAGAGTATAGGTGCAGCAATGTTTGCCTGGCACTGACACCCAGCACGGCACTTTCTCCTGCTGCCACTGCCAGCCACAACCTGCCACAAGCCTTAAGAGAGGGAAAGCGTCACCAATATAGAACTGGGATGCTTCTGAGGTCAGAAGCGGACGCTGATCACCAGGACTTTCATAAAATGCAGAACCCTGTGTCTGATGTAGGGAATGGCGTACCCACATACACACACACAAGTATATTCATTCACAAGAGGCCAATCACTTGTTCAGATGCTTTCTGGGTACATTCAATGACAATACAGATGCAATCATGCTTATCAGAAGTTTTCAAGCTCACTATTAGACTACATTTGGCTGTAGTTCATGACTACACGGCCAACCAGAAACAGACTAACAACGCAATCCAACCCAGCCAATTATTACCCCCGACCTGCCAAGCACCACTACTCGCGACACCACCGCCTGAGGAAGCATTTCCATTTCCACCGCCGACGACCCCTCCCTGTGCAATGAGTACCGTTCCATTCCCCATATCAACCTGCGGCTGGGCAGTGTTGTTCGTGTCGATAGTAAACGGCGCCAGAGACTGAAAGCCCTCGACGCGCCCGAGGAGGACCTCCATGCTCCTGAACGCAACCTGCGGGGCATCCATGGCGAGAAAGTGCCCGGCCGGGGCAACGGCTACGTAGGTCAGCCCGCGCTCCTTATGGGCCGTCCCGAGGACACCTGCGCCCGCGATGGTCTCGAAGTTGTCGTTGGCGTGGTACGGAATGAAGAGCGGCTCTGTGGGCCGCGTCTGGAAGCCGAGCATGCCTCCCCACGTCATGTTCTGGATGGAAAGCAGGGTTCCGTCCGAGATTAGCACGAAATCCTGGGAGCCGTGGCCCAGGATGACGTTCTGCGTTCGGTCTATCACGTTTGGTATGACAGGCTGTGACCCGGGACCGTCTACGACGGAAGTGTCGGTGCCGTTGACGAACACCGGGTCGTTCGTGCAGAATGTCCACTCTTTATCGGGCGCGTGAATGACCGCCTTTACATCGGGACGGTTGAAGTACGCCGGACCCGAGCCTTCTGGAATATACGCGGTTCCATCTGAGAAGCCCAGTGGGTCGTACTTGACAGGACACAAATTGGTGATTGTGTAAGGACTGAAGCAGGGATTGACCTCGGCGGCAGCAGTGAAAACGTCGCTGAAGAGTCCACAACCTTCCGTGGGTGTAACCTGGTCTGACTGAACCCCTGGTAGAGCCGATGGCTGACTTTCCGCAGCTGGATAGACTATGTATTTGTTCAGATAGTCCTCGTATCCACACGAAGTCGATCTATTCTGCATCGATGCCACGAAGGAGTCGTTGAAGCCGAACACTTCGGACCAGGCAGTCGCAAAAGAAGACACCGGAATGTCCTGCGGGATTGGGTTGTTCGCGTACAAGCCGTCAAAGACCTGCATGCCCCTGACGTCGAAGTACTGCGTGTCGTTGGCGTCGAGCATGGCTGAGGCAATGTAGGGACAGTACATCCCGCTATATGAGGAACCTGTGATGTACACCTTGGAAGAGTTCAAAGCAAAAGTATCCACGAAGTTCTTCCAGAAGCCCATGAATTGTTGCGCTACGTCGAATTCGTTCCTCGCAGTCACATTCCCCTGGGAGAAGCCGCTCCCGATAGGTTGGTCGATCCAGACCATATTGGTGAGCTTGTGCCAGCTCCACTTATTCTGGATGGGCTTGAAGACACCAGGCTGCCAGAGAACAGGGCCATTTTCTGACAGCAGCTCGCCGATAGAAGAGCATCCAGGCTACATGTGTGTCAGCTTTCCAAGTCAATGACGCTAGAAGAGTGAGCGGTCTGGCTGGCACCAATCTTACCCCGCCTGTCAACCATATCGTAATTTCGTTGCCAACTGTCTGGTTCTCTGATGGGAAGAACCAAAAGAACAACTGGTTGGTATCATTCACATCCGAGCTGATTGGCAGTGATCCGGCGTAGGACTCGCCGCTAGAGTGTGTTAGTCACCTGCGACGGAGCTGAAAGTGATGGATTTGGAACAATTCAAAACACAATACGTGGGACACCGTGAAAGGAGAAGAGCTGTACTTACACATCAAAATCAATATTCGGCAAGGCGGTCCCATTCACAGAGAATCCTGGGGTTGAGTCAGTCTCGTAAACATAACCAAACAGTAATACGCCCTCACTCACTTTCCGTCTGTGCATTCCGGAACCTGCTTGGTGCAGAAGGGTCCGGAGATGGCTGCTGGCGCGGTGATAATGCCTGCTCAGCTAGGGGCGGTCGCATCTGCTTCAAATTCAGAGTGGCAACGGCCACACTGGCATGAATAATCGCGAACCAACGCATGGTGAATGTACGTCTTCCTTCCCTTTGGGAGAAGGATGCTCTGTGAATGCTTTCTCACGGAGAAGGGAGCCACAGAGGGGTGAGCTCAGACGGTAGTGGGGCCCAGCGTCTTTATCTCGACGTCTAATTAGAGTGGTGCAAGGCCTCCCTGTTCGGGTCAGGAATCCGTGCACAGTTTGGGATGGGAAGAAGTTTGGAACTCCCGCCCCGAAGTGATGATGAGCTTCAAACTCCGCATATGCAGGGGTCAGGTGTGTGACGAACCACCATAAGGAACACGAGAGATATGCAGGGTGGCATTGAGCTGACAGATGCAACACGGGGAGGATCGCTGGCGGGAATTTCTTCCCCGCGAGGTTGGGTCTGTTAGCGCAGTCGGAGATCAAACTCACTTCATGTTTCGTCTTCTTACTCCCGCCTGCTCAGCCCAATCTCCGCATCAAGATAGTCCTCTGCCATCCGTGGGCTGACCTTCAATAGAATAGCACCCTGCGAGATAAGCCTCTGTGTTATATATGAAAAACACCTATGGGAAAACCTATTTCAAGTTGTGCGATAACCTTTTGCGGGACATTGTGTGCCTGTAGGAAGTTGGGGCAAGTTAGGTATGCTTGCAACAGCACTGCGAATTATTCCATACCTTTGTGTTGCAGTGCGCTTCAAATTCATGTTCAAAACTTGGACAAAATAGTCGAAAGGCCGGACTGGATGGCTGAGCCTATCGTCCCTCCCAGAATTCAAGAATGGTCAGACGGGGGGATGTTAGCTGACGTTGCCTTGTGGTGACTTCGCTCAGGAATCAGGTCACTTTTCTCAGACCATGGATCATGGATTTCTTCGCTCAAAAGCACGAAGGGTGGGGTATTGTAATTGACGACTACGGAGGAAAAGGTCAAGAATTAGGCTACTATCATTCATACTCCTCAACGGGTCCCAGGCTTGCCCGGCGGCCTTCGCCTAGCTCTCACGAGAGCAGCAGCAGTCATTGAAGATGATTGATTAGTACTAATCCAACTGAAACGAATCCTGAGGACTGATGAAATTGGAACAATGAGCTTCCACTTGATCTAATTGAAAAGAATGGCCATGGACTCTGAGTTGTGTGAACCCTTCAAATGTTATGAACCGCGCCCGCAAATTACATTCCGGGAAGTTTGGCGAGCCCTGGAACATGTTAGAACATGGCTTTCAGCTATGGTGTCAGTACTTACAGCCGTCTGTCACCTCCTTAACGGTTTCCTTAATGGTGCATTGGTTTGCAACGCTCATCTGCTGCTTTGTGATGGAACCGCAACCATCGTAGAAGCATTCGGACTTGTTCATGGCGCGCTGAAGCGAGTCACCCTTCCAGCCAAACATGTAATCGGCGTGGGTGCCAGCTGCGGTGCCCTCAAAGCTCCATACGAAGGGGTTGGGTGTCCCTGAGGGCCACATGCTGTTGAACTTCGAGGTGTCCCAAACAGTTTCGAAGGCGACCTGCAATGCAATGATTAGCGTTGCTATTTACTGGACGAACCGATGAAACCACGGAAGGCTACTGACCTGTGGCATGCGAACTGGATGACTGGAAGGACACTTGGCCGCGTTGACAAACCCGTCCTGGGTGATGGAGTTGTACACATGCGACTGGTGGTCTGGACTGTCAAGGTTCTTGCCGTCCCAGCATCTAAATTCAATCAGCACAAACCAAGATGACCTTAAAATCAAGGGATCACTAACGCAGGGAAGTGTTGGGTGACAAAGATACCGCCAGGGCATGGCGACGTAGGGAAGTTAGCCATCTCCGGGCCTCTGTTGAAACCACTCTGCAGACACTGGTAACGCAAGCCGACGTGTTGGTTAGAAGCAATCTTTGGGTCGCCAACAGTCATACGGAAACCCTATTATGTGTTAGACTTTTTCCTCATAAGTAAAAGGATAGTGGGTGGCATTACTGGTGGGAATGTCTTGACGGGCTGATGTGCGATGTCGTCCCGGACCAAGTCTGTCTGGCTGTAATAGACCGTGAGGCCACCTTTCGTGCCGGCATAGCCATCGAGGTTACCAGGGTTGACAGGAATGACTGGAACCCGGGCGTAGGAGCCATTGGTAGGGTGCTTGAAGTACAAAACAGCCGTCCAGTAGTTGGAGAAGTCTTCTGACATCTCGCACGTGGTGCAAGTGGCCCTTTCACCAACATCTCCCTCCATGGTAGCATTGAAGGCATTTCCGCCCACGATGTGGTGGACATGAGATGCGGGGATCGCGCCTGGTTGGACGACAGGGTCTAGACGTTGGATCGTCAGAGTCGAGCATTGGAAACGAAGGCCGGCCTGAACAGGCGCGACGAGAGATAGTGCTGCTGCGGAGAGCCACTTCATCTTGACAATAGACCTTGACTCAATTCTGGTAGTACTTTGGAAATGGAGGCTTGTGGAAACAAATGGTCCAGGGAGTGTCATGCCATCTGAACTTATGCGACTCTTATAGGGTTGAATCTGGTCCAAACTGCATCACTTCTATTACTGGCTCCCATTTGCCTCGCTTCCTATTAATATCTCAATATGTTTTTAATTTTCTTTGGGGACGGAACCAAAAACGGAGATTTAAGAAGTGTCCGGCAGATCGTCGACGAATCAATCGAGTTCCGTATTAGCCGGATGATCAACCCGGTGATACAAGTGTTCATCATATATGAGGTCGTATTGCAATTCCCCGCGGTAGACATCATGAGTGGACGTTCACCTGTCGGCAAATTCCCCATGCGTGCCTTGATTCTAGTGTCATCGCCTGCTGTCACAAATGTGCCGAGTTCACCTGATGTGCAGCCTTGATGTGACTACATCCCCGGTGAGGTACGATAGGGCCGGATAAATCAACGTACCAAGACAATTTATAGACACGGAACGTGGCCGATCTGTTGTCTTTTTACAGCATGTGATGGCAAATACCAAATAAGATGACTCGTCGGGCCAAAAAAATGGTCGGAACTTGATATGTGTATTCATTCGGGTCCCGATCGAAGCTCAATCGGCCTGGCTGACAATTGGCAGGTTTCTTATATGCCTGGGCCGAAGTTATCCCTCGTAATATCATGGGCGGGTGGATGAACAGTCTTGGTTGATCCTCCAGAGATATGAAGCTGGAGCATTGTTATTCCAAAGGGCCAAGAACGATGGATGGTGCTTGGATATTTAGAAGCAAGAGCTCGAAATGGTATCTACCCTTGCTAATGAAGCATTGCAGCAGCAATCACAAATATGTGTTCTCTGGCCTAAATAAGAAACTTTAAAATATTGAGAAAGTATGAAAACAAAGAGAAACCAGGGTAGGGGATGGATTTAAGCATCAAAAGGTACTAATAAATCGGCATTGATTGTGGAGTATAAAATACAATTAACAACTTTCTTGTAGCATCTGTAGGCTAATGTTCAATGAAGTCTATTTCGCTCCTAGTTACACAAAAAGAATAACATTATAAAACCACTGTTTATTAGCGTTAGATGTTATCAAACGCTAGGTCTTCGATCATTGACCACTATATGAAGGGACCGCCTACACCCTACGAAGTATGTGTATGGATAAAAGGCGGAACCACACCCATGTATACAGAGTGCATTCAAATGACAGTATCCTGGCTTTGTAGTTCTAGATAAACGAAGTTACTTTAAACAAAGTAAACTGTTCCGAATATGTTATATTATGTATCGAGATAAGTAAATGAACTCTCTTTTAGATAATGGCCTACTTAACCACACATATTATCAACTCTTAAGAACAGTATATCGTTAATTCACTCCCTGCCGCCAATGAATAAGCACTTCTAGCAAATTCAGTCGGTCAGCCAAAAAACCAAAATAACCAATCAAACGGAACTGGGCTGCCTAGCAGTATATAAGAGCAGTACCGTCACACTTCCACTGACTTGCCTGGTTATACCTGTATTTTGAACGCCCTATGGAAAATCTTCAAAGCTATCTTCGACCAGGAAAGTTATCCACACATCCTTGCCGCCACTTGTAAATATCTACGGGATATCTGCAATTACTGTTAATTTTACGGCGCGGGCTTTTTTTGTATTCGCTCGCTCTAGCATACTGTGAAGCGTGATTGTACGCACAACGATTCACAGATGAAATGTAGAAGAGACAATACAATCAGCATTTAAACATCGACCGATGATCATTGTAAGCGCACGGAAGTATGGGTTGTTTGAGAAATTCTAAACCCCCTATTAAACAGGCTAGCAGTGAGGGTTATCGGCTTTGTAATAGAAACTTTTGCTTGATGGCCGAGCCCTAAACAATCTTTCGTTTTGCATGTACGGAATTAATTCAGATTCATCTTGTTTTGAACGAATAAGATTGATAGAGCTAGGACAGACCAGCTGACACATTTGTTATCGCGCAATGGCCGCAGAATCCGTTCATCCTCATAGGGGGATTTGGTCGGGTTCAGGCTCTATCCGGTCTTCCCACCACGTTTGGGACCCATTGATGTCACACTTGCCAGCTCACAGCCGGTGACCTCATAATTGCTTGTTGCGGACCTTGGTGTCACATAATATGATCAATCCTTGTCTAGAAGGCACCCGCATCAGGAGAGGCATTCATCAATTGGCGTTTTGTTGTCCCGAAGTAGGCGCTTTGCTTCTATCTTCGACATTAAAGGCTCCCATATATAGATGAAATGCATCCGAGATGTGTTTTGGTGTTTTTAAGACGTCGGTCAAGCCGATGCCTTGGTAGCCATATTCCTCTAGCGAACCCACGGTTTACACCCAGGTCTCTAAATCACTGTCAGCATTGGACCTTGCCCTAACGTGCATAAACATTATTGTAAAAAATCTGTCCTTGATTTTCTGCATACGTCTTGCTATTCAATGTGAACTTTGCTTCAAAAGATGTCGTGCAAAGGAGAGTAGACCCAAGCTTATAAGGTTACTCACAAGAATCCACGCCACAGGCTGAGTTACATACAAGTGTCGAAGGTCCTGATGAGCTGTATGGCGACTGATCTTGCTAGTCTCAGAAATTTGTTGCTGTGGAAAACAAATACATTGTACAAGAAGTGGTGTGCGGATAACAATCAGGGACAGGTATAATTAGAGTAATTATGCCACAGACTTCTTGACAGCGTGACATAAATACCATCTCATACACGGGTCAACCTTAATGATAGTGCAATAACGTCCTGGCGAACGATAATCAATGATATGCCCTATGCAGCATACCAGTCACATAGGCAGTATCACTGCCCTTTGGCTCTCTTCCCTTCGATCGTAGCGATACTTGATTTGAGTCCGCAAATGTGCTACCGGGTCCCCATATTAACCTGTCGTTTAAGAGCACTCGATCAAGCATCTCTTGTTCTTGGGGGGAGCCAGGAAGTAGGTGATCTGCTCCATATCATCATCGGACATGTCTTCCAGCGCGGACATCTTAGCGTTAGGGAACTCGCGGAAGAAATGGGCGATGCCCAGTCTGAGCTCCATGCGAGCGAGGTGGAGACCGAGGCAAACTGCAAAGGCAAGAAGGGTTGTCATTAGTGCGTGATCAAGAGTACATTGATAGCAAAACAATATGGAGTAGAAAAAGGGGCCGTCTTACTGCGAGAGCCACCACCAAATGGCATGGATGCATCTTTCATGTCCTTAGTGGGTGCAGCCCACCTGTCGGGGTTGAATCTCTCGGGGTCTGGGAAAATGTCCGTGTTTCGGTGCAAGCTCCAGGCCTGTGTGCAGACCACGGATCCTCCAGGCAGATATTGTCCAGACAGAGTGGCTCCCTCTGGAGGGACTATGCGAGGCAGCCCAGACGGTGCCGCGCTGTGGAGGCGGAGACTCTCCTCGATGACTTGGTTGAGGTACGGCATCTTCATGGCGTCGTGGTCATCAAAGCCTTCTGGGAGTTTTTTGAGTTCCTCCACGAGCCTCTGTTGGATCTTTGGGTTCTGACAGACACGCCACACTGTGTAAGTGAGTGTAATCGCGGTGGTATCCGTGCCGGCGATGATATAGGTCTGGGCTTCGTCGACGATTTCTTTGAAAGTTAAGGTCTCATCCTCCTCGCCCTTGAATAGCCGGGTGAACAATGTTGGGAACGGCTTGTCCGGGTTCTGTTCCACGAGCCTCTTGTACCGGTCAAGTGATTCAGTTGCGTAACCCCTGAGGCTTTTGATAAGGTGGGTGTTTTCTTGAAACCCAGGTATAGGAAATCCCTGCATAGCGAGTCTGGCCAAGGTAGGGAACGTAGCTCTCTTTGCTCCAACTGCAGCGACCTTCTCAAGGTTCTCAATGTATTCGCTTTTCTGTGGCTTGATTTAGCGCCAGTCGTGAAGAATGGTCGGTGAGCCAACTTACCTTGCCCTGCTCCAGTGTGCGGAAAGACTCGCCGAACGACAGCTCGCCGATGATATCACTTGCCATGAACATCCACCATTTAAAGATATCTGCTGCTCCTCGGTTCTTTGACTCCTCGGCCATCCGCTGCATGGTGAATCTGACACGCTGCTCGATGGCGGGTTGGAAGGTCTGAAGCGATGCGTCTGAGAAGGGCGCCTGGAGAAGCCTTCGGTGACGGCGATGAAAGTATATATCGGGGGTGTTGAAGACATTCTGAACCCCAGGAGCGCTGACGGCCTTATAGAAAGGGGCTTTCAGGTACCTCTCCTTGACTGTGTGAATCTGCTTGGCCGAAGCCACGTCCATAACATCGACCTCGTTAGGAGCAATTCGAACAATGGGACCTTTTCACTGCTTGTCAGTAATTTGTAGAGCACCTAGGGCCATGCTGAAAGCTGACCGTATTTTTCATGCAGACGCTGGACATATTTCGCCCTTCTGCCTTTCAACCACTCGTTCGTCAGGACAGCGCCTGTGATCGTCGAGTACCACGGGCCCGGTATCTTCGCCAGAGGGTTCCGCAGCACATTGTACACGAAGCCGAGGGCAGCAACAGCAATGGCTCCGAGGAGCAGGTATTGATATTGTTGGCCGAAAGGCCCAATCTCCGTCAAGGGCGACATTGTCTGGGGTGTGACACTCGTGTGCACTATGAAGAGAATGGGTAACAGAAATAAACTCAAAATGACGGATTCAACGGGCTATTATATAATTCCTCATGAAAGCATGAGATTAAGTATCGACATATCGGCCATGCCCGCTCTAACAAATCTAGCACTGGCGAATTGCCTTGGAGAAGGCAGGTAGTCGACGTCACATCGCATGGATGCTGGTGCCATGAGACCCATCGTGAAAGACGTTGAACTAGGTAATGCCGCAGCAGCGACTGGCCCATAACCCCGTGAAGTTGTGGAGCCTCCAAGGCAGAATGAAACCTTGTGCAGGAAGGGGGGACGAAGCACTGGCGTGTGCAGCAGGCGGAGTTACGCTGTGCAAGGCGAGTGTTACCCAAGTTTGCACAACAGACGTTCCCCCAGGCCAGCAACGGCGCGCTGTTCCCCGCCCTAGTGCTGAGCTCGCTGGCGGGCATGCGTCCGCCCGCCCGCCGCCTCTTAAGTTAAATCGGCGCCGAACGTGAGTGTCCGAAGTCGCGAGTGGACTGAATTGCCCCGTGTGCCGTGTTTGCCGCATGTTGATGCAGATCACTTCCCGTTCGCCGTCAACTGACCCCCTTGCGGTTGCATATGTAGCACTACGAGCCAGATTGTCGTGCACTGGTTCTGATCGTCGCTGGCGGCAGCAGAGGAGACGCGAGACCGACTGGGTGGGGATTTATATTTCTGGGGACGGATGAATTGCTGGGCAGCGAACGTCCGGATCCGAGTCGGAGATCAGCGCGGAGGGATTCGAGGCCCGCCGCTCGCGGGGTTTCCATGCACGACTTCCGTTGCTGCAGCATTGCCCTGGGTTATCTAGGTAGACTGGAAGGACTGTGCTTCTGATGAGTTCATCTTCAATTCAAATTTGAGCGAATGGCGCCCCGTCATAATTGCCGCATTTCTCACTCGAGGGTTGGAAAGGACTTTTATTCAAACCCCCGAGCCCGAAAACCGGTTCAAGATAATCGGCGATTGTAAATACCATTGAAACTTGTTTTGGGCCAGAAAATGACTCCCCAATGAGTTTACAGAATTGGCTTGCAGTGTGAATAGAAAGCGATGATTAAGGAGGCCTAGGATAATTAGTGATGCAGTCCTACAAGCTGAGTTGACCTGCTTACAGCACCGCGATCATATCTCGGTGCCCAGATTAGAAGTACCTCTTGAATAAAGTCAAACATACTTCCCCTCATTTGACTTCCTTGACATAACTCAGTCATCCGACCAAGCCGAGAAAATAGTCTTGCGATGCGTTCAGTTGCATTTATTTGCTTTATGCCCAGGCCTTGGGAGAACACTCTGAGAAAGCCGTTGAGCCCATTCTCAGAGTGCCCCTTTCTTTGGTCCATGGGAAAATACGTCGCTTCTTTCTCGTCTGGAAAGCAAGCGTGCTACTGATCACGTGGCTCGGCACAGAGGAGCATTTTCGCGCGTGTGGAATCTTGCAACCCACACGTGGCATCCGCGCACGCAGCATGGTTCACAGCAGCTGCAGATAAGCATACAAGTAAGCAGACTCGGACTTGGCAACAGATTGCCTGGAAATATCGGTAGAGGCTAGAGGCAAGATATCCAGAATCGCATCAGCGGCCCGCACTCGATGCAGGCCAGAGGCGCAGACCAGGCTAGCCCCAGCGAAAGAGGGAGAGGGGAGCACAAGGTCGTCTTGTATGGTCTTGTCTCGCATATGTATCCCTCTTCCCTGGACCAGAAATGCCAGATAGAGTGGCGGCCGAACAGCCTATCACCCAGCCTGAGCACTATCAATCGCGCATCAGTCTTACTGCAGGTGCGCGTGAATGGCCACCATCCTCTCGCAGGCGATATTGCGAGCCTGCAGCTTATCATTATTACTACCCTGCCAGCTGCCTGCGATGCTCACTGTAGCATGGCAACTGTGTGTAAGTTTTTCTGGGGATTTTTACAAATAATTTCTCCGTCGTGCATCTCCCCTCAGTTATCACCTCGGTCTCCCATGACATGGTCACCCCAACCCCCTCCCTGATTTCGGTTTCGGGTAGTCGATCTAGGTTCCCCACCAGCCTAGGGTAGCTTACCCCGGATTCCAGAGACTTTGGCCGGCGCTTGGCAGACGCACGTCGGGGGCCATCTACCGTGGTTGTCAAGTATCAGTAAGCTTCTTAGCCCGCGGCCCCGGTGGCCGTGGATTGGAGCAGCACACCCACCCCCGCAGGAGTTCAGCCATCGAAATGGGCGCGTTCCAAGGATGACAGCTCTCATGCTTGGGCGCCTCCGCAGTTGTCGAGACGAGGAGAGCCTGGGATGTCTTGGAGACTCGGGTCTTGTTCTGCATCCCGGAGGCGTGCGCTTGTCCAGAGGTTACACGTAGTGCTCGGCCGTTGATGTGTGTTGCCTGCGTGAACCGTGGTTCGTCCGCACTGCTGCAAGGGCGCATACCTAATATATTCTGCTGATTGACCCCAGACCTTTCGCGAGCCTTTTTGTTTGCATGCCAATATCATTTAGCGTTTTCGCTGGCTTTCTGCAGTCCACCATCTTCCTGTAGAGCGAATCAAACATGAGTAGCAACCAGCCAGAGAAGCATCTGGCGCACAGGTCTGTCGCGAGACAAGTGTCTATGATCGGATACAAAGACTGACAGGTGACCCAGCCACGCCCACGAGGAAGACATCCCGGGCACGGTCAACCTCCGGGCCGCAGAGGGCGACGACACCGGCTATGGCCAGGCGCTCTTCCCCGTCCCCGCAGAGGACCCCAACGACCCGCTGCAATGGGGCAACACCAAGAAGACGTTGATACTGGTTACGTGCGCCCTGTATTCATTCCTGGGAAACACAGCCCTACTGGGGCCAGCAGTATACATTGGGATATATTCCCAGGAGTTTGGCATCTCGCCCAACACTGCCTCTGGGCTGGTCAGCTATGCCAACCTCGTGTTTGGTTTCGGTGAGCACTGCCGCCGCCTGCATCTTCACCGTCCCAGCCCACCACCCTCGTGGCAGTTGCACGCACCTCTTCTCTCAGTTTACCTACCGGCCGTGTGGTGCTGACGTGAGTCCAGGATCCCTCCTGCTGGTCCCCATGTATCGCAAATTCGGTCGTAGGCCCGTGATGCTGTTCTCCCTGCTGTGTTACAACGCCGGCCTCATCGGCGCGTCCCAGGCCACCTCATACGGCGGGCTCATGGCCGCACGGGTAGTCCACTCGTTCGGCTCCGGTGTCTGCGAAGCACTGCCGGTGCAGTTGGTGAATGATATATTCTTCCTGCACGAACGCGGCCAGCGTCTCGGATACTGTGAGTGGTCGAAGTCCTGATAGCAGTTCTGCGCCGTCCAACTTTGTGAGCCGTGACTGATTAGCTGTGATCGAACACAGACACCTTTGCCCTCTGCCTCGGTGCCACCGGCCCGCTTTTCGCGGGCTACATGTTAAACGGCGGGTACTCGTGGCGCCTCTTCTTCTACGTCGAGTTCGCGTTCGGGATGGCCCTCCTGATATTCGCCTTCCTCGTGGTCGAGGAGACGACGTACCACCGCAAGCTGACGCAGGACTCGTCCGACGGGCCAGAGGACGCGGAGAAGCCGGAGGCGTCGACGGTCGAGAGGAGCGTCACGGCTCGCTCGAACGTGCCGCGGCGCAAGACGTACCTCGAGACCCTCAAGTTCTGGGGGGTGTGGGAGCGCGACTCGGAGTTCTTCCTCATGATGGCACGGTCGTTTACTTACTTCCTTGTCCCGCACGTGTTCTGGGTAGTCACGACTTATGGTAAGTTCGGCCCATCCAGCGTGTGCCAGACGGCGCTGCTCCCCAAGGTGGCGAAGCTAATCATTGCCCGCCAACAGGTATCAATATTGGAATTGGAGCCCTGACGTTCAACTATATCATGCCAATCAAGGTGACGGCCCCGCCGTACAACTGGTCCCAGCTCAACTCGGGGCTGGTGTCGGTCGGGACAATAATCGGGTACTGCGCCGCGCTCCCTTTCACCACCTCGTCTGACCGCCTGGCCGCCCACTTGACCAAGAAGAACAACATGGTGCGCGAGGCAGAGATGAGACTAGGCGTCTGCCTCCCCGCGATGCTGATTGCCCCCGCCGGGCTGATAGTCTTCGGCTTCACGGCGGAAAAGAACCTCCACTGGGTCGGGTACTTCGCCGGAGTCATCATGTCCTCGTGGTCCAGCTACTTCTACTTCACCTTCGTGCTTAGCTATGCGCTGGACAGCTATACCGCGAACACGAGCGAGATGCTGATTGCGATGAACCTGGGCAAGCAGGCCATCAGCTTTGGGATGGGCCTCAATCTTCTGGAATGGGTGCAGGAACACGGCTATGCTGTGATGATCTCTGGCGTGTTTTGCGGTGTGCTCTTAGTCAACCAGCTGGCTCTGATTCCCTTCATGTTGTATGGGAAGAGCATCCGGGCGTACATGGCGAGGACGTGGCTGGCGAGGATCCATAAAGACAGCGTGCGAGAGGTCATGACCGCCTGAGAGGATGGCCTGATTGATATCGGATTCTAGCGGAATAGCGCCGCGGCTTCATAGAGCTCTCCTGGGCGCGGGGGTGTGTTTGAATACTGCAGGCTTTGAACAAGATGGACCGTTGACTGTTACCAATCTCCGCCCACAAATCCCTGCCAAGACGAGGTATGGGCGTCGTCTGCCCACCATCTGCTTCCCGAGAAGATGGACCACAGTAGCTTCAACAACATAGCCATCAGGGGTAGTCCCATGGCAGCAAGCACCAGCTTTTCCCTCTGCCTGGCGAGTTCACGCAGGCGTATCTGTCGGCGAAACTCGAGGGCGGCGATGTGAAGGTGATACGTGTCCCCGATATCGCGCATGAAGGGCGGCTGTGCGTGAGGGTGTGGGGTGAAATCCATATTCTGTATTAAATCTGCTGCTTCGTCGGTTGTCTCGAGGCCGTCAGGTCCGGGTGGCCCGCCCGGTGCTTGCCGCCGCGGTCTGAGGACCGGCGGTAGTGGCTCCTCACGCATGGCGTCGATGCCGGATGCCACGGACAGAGAGGGAGACCTTTCGGCTTGTTGAAGATGTGTCCCCGACTTTCTTCTCAGTTTCTGCGCTTATCGCAGAGCATGTAGAGGGCATAAGACACAAGGTGATTTCTAGACCCGCAGGTAGTGTTGATGCTGTCCGGCCGAACCGGGAGGCACAAGCCCCTGCACGGCAAAGCAAGCCGACGGCTTCCTGTTCGGCACTATCGCTTACAGAACAAAGAAGTCGTCCCAGTTTAGAAAATGCAGAAGACGGTGGCGCATGTCTCTACCGAGGTGCCGTCAGCCGTGGCGGATGACGTTTGATGAGGATCTGGACGGGTAATTGTGCTGGGCGTAGGATCATCCTCGTCTTCCGGGATCTCGTCATCAACCCAAACCCTCATTCCCCGATCCACTGCCGGGAAAGTACGTCTTGGATGCTTCCACGACGGAGCACTCAACGCGCTTAGCAAAAATGGACGAGAAATAGCCGCATGCCCATTTCAAGACGCGAAGTGATGCTGTGTACTGTGCCCAGGGTATCTCAGTGTGACCCGCTGCCCGGTCACTGCCATTCCTCTGCGCCGCAACTTGACGATAAGTAAGAGTCGGTTAGATGCTGTGCTCCCGCCCTCTGCCAATCCAATTCCCGTCATTGGTGCATCTGTCGCGGTCGTGCAACCCACGCGAGAAGCTTGGCGCGACAGATGCAAGATGTTGCTCTCCTCACCTCACCTCACCTGACCTCGCCCACCTCACCTCGGGCGCTGCGATGGCTTTAAAAGTGAAGCTTTCTGCTGAACCACATCTTGGGTTGGGCTGGAGCAAGGCCTCAACCCCCATCCGACTCCAAATGACCTCAACAGTGCGACGATCAACTCGCGCACATTTTGCTTGGCTGCATCGAATGCAGGTGTTGGTTCTCGGGCGGGGAGGCTTAGACCACACCAGCCCGCAGGCCCAAAAACGGCTGTTGGCATCTCTTCTGGCTTTTTGTCAATTTAGGTTCAATGGAGTATGCGCGGTTGTCTGATTCTCGCGCTGATCTCGCCGATCCGACCAGCTGGTCCATCCGACGGCCTGGGTCTCGCTGCCTGTCGTGGACGGTGCCCCGGTCCCCACAACAAGCGGGATAAATCCACCGTCAGGCAGTCGTCGCAGGGCCTGCACGGTGACTGGGGTTTCTTTGGAGTTCGAAAGCCACAAATCAGTTTTAAAATGACGAGGAGAGCTAAGTCTTCCTTCCGTACGGTGTACAAATATAGAAGCCAGCAAGGGATCGATCGGGGCACAAGGCAACGTGGCGACCGACATCTCACGGCTCCCCTTCCGGCCCGCCCTGTCTAGCCCCGATGTTGGCAAGTTGGGAATCCCACACATCCACAATCCTCCTGCGCCGCAATCCGCCAAGATGGTCACTTGTCTTGGGATCTGACACTTGATACTTCCGCAAGCCACAGTCTGGTCTAGGTCGGATTGGAAATTGGATTTTACCATGCATTGTTGTGTCTACCTGGTGTCACAGGCCAGGTGGGTTTGGTCGTGTAGGTGTACTGGAAGTGGGCTACAGCATCGCTTGCCCATTGATCGGCTAGCCGCGCCTTGCTCGCACAACAGGCAAACGAGGGCGCAAGGCTCCGTCCGTTGGCAGGCCTGTTGGTGTTGGTTCCATGCAAGAGCTTCTCGTTTGCATCACATCACCTTGCATTCCCTCGTCTCCCACCCGGGGCGCTGCTGCTGATTAGAATCGGCTCCGTTGCTCACCCCATCCAGCCCATTCACTCTGAGCCTCTCCCCCCTCCCCTGCTCAAGGTCAACTACATACATCTGTTTACTTTCAACCATCCCCTCTCCCTCTCCTCTACCTTTCTGGTTCTCTCCAACCTGTCTTTGCCAGCTTGTCAATTGCAAGTACTGCTCTCTCCATTTTCTGCGTCTGTTTCCTTTCAAAGGTAGGTTGTCCCTCTTGTCACCTGTCAGATATCGTTACCCTTGCAAGCCTTGCCTTCCTGTCTCGCCTGCATGTCATTCATCATGCAGGATCAAAAGCATACAGCCGTCGTACAACGCGGCCCACAATATCTGCCCGCCGTGTATCGCCCTCGTGATCGACCATGTACGGGAACCAACACGCTTGACCTCAAACACATCCTGCGTCGTAGGGTGTTGCTTCCCGTGGGCTCTACACAAGGACTGGGATGCTGAGTGGCACTCATGGACCTGCTGCGACTGTCTACCCCTTCTTGTGGCACTCGAGCCCTCTTCTTCCTCGTTTCTCACTTTTTCGTGGCAGCTGATCAATTCTTCCCCCCAGCATCGCACAACTGACCATTCAATCACAGTATCAACATTGACCGCGGCTCGCTTCAAACCTGAAAGTGCGGGCTAGCCACCGGGATGGCCAGTAACGGCCAGGTCGACGGAGGGGCGCAGGACAATGAGCAATATGGCTCAGCTCGACCAGGTCCTAGAGAGGGAGGCTTGGGTATATCATACCCAGCCCTGATCCAACGATCCGAGTCGAGCCAACCACTCGTCGCCAACGCAGACCCAATTGCCGGTCCCTCCTCCCCGCCGTACGACCCTGCGGCACCATTCGCCCAACCCGACTACTGGCACCCTCAGCTCTCTGGGCGCACGCTGGGCGGCTTCTCTCCTCCGATGGGCTCTCCGAATGCGATGCCTTCCGAAGGCGAGCTGAAGGGGTCGATCTACTCCGCCTGGGATCGGGGCTCGAAGACGGCGACATATCAGAACCTGAACAGCGACAGGCAGGCGGCTGGGGGAGGAGAGCGGAGAAACGACGACGACTCTATCAGCCTGGACTCGCTGCAGATGCACGATGAGAACCAACAGTATTCCAGCGTCACATTTGGCTCCGCTCGAGAGGTCAGCCCAGGCGACTACGACACCTTCAAGAAGAAGGCCCAGGACCCGCCCCGTCCGTCCGGCGCACCAGCCGACGTGCGCGTCAGCCGCCTTAGCTGGCTTTCCGTCTGGCTCATCATACTCTCCGTCTACTCGACCATCCTGAGTGGAATGTGGCTCGGGGTCGCGATCGCACAGCCGAGGTGGGGCCGCACGATATCATCGGGCGGCTCAATGACCCTGTCGACCGCCAGCGTCCTGACTTCCATTTTCGCAAAGACGATCGAGCTGTCTTTCGTGACGGTATTTGTGGCCTTTATCGGCCAGGTCCTGACGAGGAGGGCCATTGCCACCAACGCAGGTATGACCATGGCGGAGATGACAATGAGAACCTGGATCACTGTGAGTGTGCCAATTACATCCTGAGATTCGTCGACGCGGCACCCATCTGACTTGCGTAGCAACCGGGATCACTGCTGGCGAACGGACAGACTCTGCGTTACGCAGGCCACACCGTCCTAGGCATCCTCACCCTGATCGCAACGCTTGTTGCAATGCTCTACACCACAGCCTCTGATACGATGGTCCGACCTAAGCTTCGATTTAGTGGATGGCAGGATCGAGACCTAGAGAGCTACGTCAGGGCATCTTACGCCAATTCCGTATACGTGGATGCTTCATGCTCGACTCCACTGCATAGGCTGGATCCAAAATACGCTGGTGAATCCTGCCTTGCTGTGCAGTATTCCGGAGACTGTACGTAGATTTATCTATATCTGGAAAGCTTGGGGATGAGGCATCTACTGACATCTTGTTCAGCATATCAGAATCTACTCGCGTTCATGGCCACGTGGCGGGACATCAGCTACAACGGCAGCAGTGCGAGCCGCAACATAGTCGAGCGACCTGCGGCTCAAGCGATGCTCTATGACAATATTACCATGATTGGCTCCTGGATCGAGGCACAGTACTCTGACATAGAGGAGGGGTTTAAGGAGCACGATAGAATTATCAACAATGTTTCGCTGGCTTTGCCGCATCCAGGTGAGTCAATTCAGATCTTGGAAACATGAGGCCGAGGACTAATCTTTGAGCAGGGGTCTACAAGGCGGCGACCAATGACAAGAACAAGATTCTTCAGCCCTCCGACCTCGATGGGCTCGGCTCGTACAATATCTCTGCGAGCGTGGTATCGCCCGCGGTGAATGTCCTTTGTGTCAACCTGAACAGGGAGGAACTCGAGCCTCTGGTGTATACAGAATGGCCAAATGCAAATAACACCATCAATGCGAACGAGCCTAACCAAAGGACTGGCCACGCCGAGTGGATACTGGACCTGCCATCACCGTCCGAAGACAATTGGCTTAATAGTACCGTTGTCGATGACATCTTCCGATGGGGTCCAAACTACAAGCGACTCCCGCCAGTCTTCCAGCAGTACCCAATCGACAACAACATCATGACCAACACCACAGTCCTACCGTGGAACAACACCGAACCATCGGATGCGATCTACCTGCTCGGAAAGAGCAGGATGATGGACGACTACACCCTCTGCGAGCTGCGCTCCTGGACGGCGATCCAGTGCAGCACGCAGTTCGACGTCTCGGGCGTGACGGGCATGTCCATGGCGGCGCAGTGCGCGCAGACGGGGGACTTCTTCCCCGAGAACGCGGACGCCCACCCGGACCAGGACGCGTACGTGCGGCACATGGGCGACGGCGAGATCGCCACGCAGCCGGACTGGAGGATCATGGTGGACGGGTGGCGGCTGGCGATCGACCTGAACGGCGGCGTGTCTAACAACAACGCCTCGAACGCGCGGATCCTGACCGAGCTCGCCCTCACCGAGCCCCGGCTGGGCGACGCGCTTCCCTCGATGGCCGAGGCCATCGCCGTGCTCGTCAGCAGCACCCTTGTGACCGCCTCCGTGGACACGCCGTTTAAGCACTACTGGGAGTACGACCTGGCCACCTGGCCCAACATGACCAACCTCACCCTCCCCGCCCCCGGGGCCCTGGCGTCCTTCCACGCCCGCGTGCGCACGCAGGAGTACGCCAGCTGGCACTCGTCCGAGTGGCAGGGCGTCTTCTACCTCGTGCTGGCCTTCACCTTCCTGCTCAACCTGCTGTGCCTCGGCTACTTCTGCCGCGTCGGCCTCGTCAAGGACTTCCTCGAGCCCACCAACCTCTTCGCCCTCGCGACATCCAGGCCCGGCGGCTACCCGCGCCACCAGCGGGACGACGAGGAGGAGGCTGCGGCCGCGGCCGCGGCGGCCCGGGCGGCGGCGATGGGAACCCCGCAGCCCGACAGGGAGAAGAAGAGGAAGACGAGCCTGGCCGTGCCGTACCGGCTCGCGTTCAAGGAGGATTCTAATCATTACTACTTTGAGGAGGCCGAGGATGAGAAGGGCGCCGCGGGCGCCAGGGCCACGGCGCTCGATGGCGAGGACGGAACGGGCGGGAAGCGGAAGAGCTATTACCGCCTCAGCAGTAGGATAGGCCTGTGATGGTATGGTGCCGATAGGCCCGTCTGAGATTGTTTTATAATACCCAGCCTTTAATTCAAGTTTTGCGTCTTTGGACATGATGCCTCAATCCCCACAGCTGAACTCGTGTATGCGGTTTTGGACATGGCTCACGCCGTCCTCTGTAGCATCACGCTTCTCGGTGTGCTGTGCAAATGTTCCCCGCCGCTTTGTTGTTAAGTTTTCGACTCTGTGGTGGCAGCAGGTGAGTAATTCGGCCCAACCTACAAGAGTTCTACATGAAAACCATAGGGATCAACGAGAATGAGGTTTGTTGAAATACAGCTTTGTACTGATTATCTATCCCTAGAGACAAGTCATCCCTGAGGAGGGTTTCTCACGGGATAAAAGGACATCCTACTAAAGCTGATTTATGGGCCATTGTTCTACAGAATTATCTTGTAGGATGGATGTAAAAGATTATTCTACACCGAGTTAGGGTTCTACAGGCGCAGTCAGTGTGGCAGCACGGCAGGGTGAGCAGTTGGCAGTCGACCTTAGCAGCTACAACCCCTGCAGCGGCATGTGAAAGTACCTAATTGATGCCGGGGCTAGGATCGATGTGGGGGAGAAGCCCCCCAGACAGGCTGACAGGCTTGACATGTTGCTTCCGCTCGACTAAATGCTAGCCCCACTTCGGGGCGTTCCTGCACCACACATGCTCACGGCCCACAGCAACTTCAGCTCTTACACAATGAACCGGCCCCCGTCTGTGTCCCCTCTATCCACGCAACACCCTGAGACTAATACCTCTCATCTACCGTTCGCTAACGCTTAACCATAACTCCCAACCCCAACCCCCACCCCGCGTGCTGCCGGGCTGACGCGGCTGCAGGCTGCAGAGCGTATGGTTTTTAGACGCCGCCAGCCGCGCCGTGTCGCCTGGCGGATGGGGAGAACGTCAGCGCTCTTTCACGGGAGATGTAGCACGTCCAATTTGAGTGTGGTAAACGTACCCCGCGCGCCTGGCAGCGCGCTCGTTCTGCCAGATTACCAGCACGTTGCAGGTGACGGTGAGCAGGCCGATGATGAGGCTGAGGATGAACTCCGGGGTGACTGGGCTGCCGCATGCCATGGTGGAGACAGGTGTCTACTGTCCGTTTCTGTGGGGGGGGGGGGGTAATAATGCTAGGCTGAAGACCGAGGGAAAGGTCTGATTCCGGAGACCAGGTCTCTACTTGGGTGCTTGCTTGTTTGAAGGCGAGTGAGCCCTGGTTGATGGATGGATAACTGCAGCCAGATACTCACGACAACGGGGACGGAGGTGCGCCATGATTTTATAGACCATGATTCCGTGGTCCCTTCGACCACAGGGACCGCCGTGACGCTGATTCCAACGATGTCGACGAGGTCTTCTCTTCTCGTGGTCTCTTCTTGTCCAGGTCCTCGAGAGGTCCTTGACTTACGCCAGTGGAACAGCCTTGCCATGCGCGGTCCCTGGATCGCCAAGCGATGTCGGCGTGGAATCGCTCTCCCGAGCCATCACGCACGTGAGATCTCCAGCCCTTTGTTGACATCATGAATTTGAGAGGACCGTCCAGAGGGTTCTTTCCAAGGTTCCGTGGTCGAATGATCCTTCAGAATACAAAACCCCATAGGCTCGGACTAGACAGTACAGGCATACCGAGGTTCTTATCGAGGGATCACACGTCCCTCTCTGACTGAATATGAGTACAGTATGTGTCTCAGAAGTCGGGAGTCTTTTTTCTCTCACCTCTGTTACCAATCTTTGACTAAAAGGAAATGCAGCCCCCATGAGAAACCACTGACAGGAAATGCAGCCCCCGTGAGAAACCACCGACAGGAAATGCGGCCACCGTGAGAAACCACTGCACAGCGAGCGTGTGCGATCCGAGCTTCCGACTGTGGCACTAGTGTGTGTGGCCAATGGCAGCGGTGGTGTACCTGAGATCGGTCCTCAGCTAGCCATGGGTGCTGGCTGCTGTTTCCTTACGCTACATTTGGGGCCGGTCCTTTTCGACGGGTCTCGCTGGCGGCGGTTCTTTTAATAAGGGTCCCCGGAGGTGAGGCTCTGCTGCTCGTCTTAAAGTCGAGCCCTCGTTTCTTGAGACTTAACGAATGTTTATTTAGATATGCTTCCTTCTTCTTCTCGCCTCGAATGATTGATTGTTCTTTTCTATTTCTTCGACAGGCCAGACCCGTCGTGGGATCCCCATATGGCGGTGCTCTTGTAGTGACACACAAACACATACATACACAACCTGACCCCTGACCCGGGCGGACTCGTGTTGGATTCTTTGTTTCTAAATTACCAACTGCCTTCCAAACTCTAACCAAGATATCTCTGCCCTTGTCACACTTTGCTGCTGCCCCCCGCCCCGCCCCCAAACCCCTCTACCGCGTCCCGTTCGGGCATTTGTTGCATCAGAACAACCTGCAATGTCTGTCGCCCCGGGCCGCGCCCCGGAGCACACCGCGGACGAGTGGGAGCGTATAAAAAGGCCCTTCTGCGATCTGTACCACAAACAGAAGAAGACTCTGCCGGAGGTCAGACAAACGCTCAAACTTGAGAAAGACTTCGACGCAACGTACGTACTTGTTGTCCATCACCTAGTCTTCCAATCCCCTCACCTTCGCAACAAGCACACGGTCCCCTGGCCGGCCCTACCTTCAGATCTCTACTTGACATAAACTACCCAAAACCCTCCCCAGCGCGTACTACCTTCTCAACTACACCTTCCAGGCCCTGTCAACAAGGCCGCATGGAGCTTGTATTCGGTGTAGATGTGGTTAGACACTGTCAGACTGTTCACTGATAATCCGCAGCGAGAGGCAGTATAAACGGAAGATAAAGCAGTGGAATGTGGGAAAGAACACGAAGAAGACCCGAAGACATATGACACACAAGGGCCAGATGCCACCTCCACCTGATCGTACGAGAGGGCCCTCAGCCAGGCCTTCCCAAGCTGACGAGGACTGGAGTCCATCCACCACTGGGGAGACGAGTCCGGAGCCCGACGAAGGGCGCTCGTCAACCAAGCTTGTGGAGCTCTCAAGACAGCTCAAGCAGAAGGAGAGCCAGATTGCCAAGCTGAAGCTGCAGATCCAAGCAGAGACTGCGAGTATCTCCAAGGTGGCCCACAAGGACGCAGCAGGGTGCCAGGACAGTCCTGATCCGGAAACCCAGACCGGCCTCCAACAGAGCACCCAGCAGCAACAGCCCCGAACCCAGCCCTCTCAGGTCCATGCCGGCGCCGACCAGCAAGCAGAAGAGCCCAAGACCCGCGGGACCCATGTCCCGGGCCAGCAGGCGACGGCAACGGCAACGGCAACAGCCGCACCACCGGCCCCGGCGCCCGAGATCCTGGCGGTGAGGAAGGCCAACGCCAAAAAGGAGTGGCGGAGCGTGGCCATCAGCGACTCGCAGCTACAGCTGCACCAGCAGGAGCCCAACCCCTTCGAGGAGGCGTTCAGGGCGGCCGTGAAGCCCGGCCGCGCCGCGGCGCACGCGGCCTTCGGCTTCGTCGGCTTCGAAGACTTCATCTTAGGCCTCGGCGCGACGTGGGGCGGCGACGGGGACAGCAGCGTGCCGCCGCCCGCCACGCCCGCGGGCGGCAAGGCCAAGAGGACGGACTACCTCGCCAGGCATTTCCGCGCCCGGTACCCGGACCTTGAGTCCATAGCCGCCGTTGGCGGCTTCCTGGGCGATAAGACGGACGATGTGCAATGGGACCTGCTGCCTTTCTCACTGCCGTCGTCGACGCCGATTCCCACGGCAATGGCCGGGCGGATGGACCCCACCCTCGGCGACATCATGACGGACTTTTAGCGCGTACTGATGAGCGCGTCTCTGAGAGGGCCACATTCACCCGCACCGCGATTAGCATGTGGCCGTCGGCTACTTCAACAGTCATCCACAAGTAGGGGCTCAACTCACCTACTAACATTTCAAACACGGACCCAAGAACAAATTCGAAAATCCCAAAATCCCTCGACAGAAGGAAACAAGAAAAAAAAAAGATGCCAGAGATACCCACGCGGGTCGAGGCCAGATCCCATAGAGGGGCGGGTCAAGGGACACAGGAAACCGTCCGGCAACCAAACTCGTTTCAATGCTTTTCAACGTAACGATGGACTGATATACGCAGGTGTTGGTGCACGGTGGCCCTTTTCTTGATTGCCGTCGTTATTCTTTCCGCTGTTGCCGGAGACGTTGGGGGGGGGGAGGCGTGCGTCAGAGGGCGAGTATGCTGTAGGATTGCCATAGACCATAGACCAGCACAATGCACAATGCACAATGCACAATGCACATTTGCGATTCCCGCTTGCCTGGAACGAGCAGCCTGTCGTGCCCTAAATCTGTCAGCTAGATGCCTGGCACTCAGCTGGGCGAGGTAGGTGGATAGGTAGGTAGGGTCCATGACTTAAACCTCGGGCTCCAGTCACCAGGATGGAGAGACGACCCTCCGGAGGTCTTTGCTATGATGTGCGATGTATCAAAGAGAACGTGCTCGCCTGACGGGCCACAGTTCTCGTCTCTCCTGGTCGTACGTAGTCAGCGTGACGTCCTCTCACCGGTAAGGGGTGGGGTGTGCGGAAAGAAAAATGAGAACCAGAACAATCCATCCCAGAGCACAGCAGTTCGGGAATGAAGGCAGTATCGGAATCTATTTCGGTTACCATATTCTTCGATTCTCTTCGGCTATTATCCGCGTCACAATTAACCGCATCCCAACCCTGGGGACGCGAAAGAATCAGACTCTCCAGCTCGCTGTGAGTACCCTCGGCCCGTAGAAATTGTTGCCCAGTGCGCCGCAATACATTGAGTAATTATGTCCCCACCCAGAATGGATTTGTTCCATTGTACACGAAGCCTATTTTCCCCAATCACAAAGCATTATGCTTACAGGAGCATGGTACCAACAAGACTGAAGAAGAAAACAACGCCGGTGACCATGAAGGCGCCCATGTCCAGAGGGCCAGGGCCACCAGCGCCCGCGTTGCCGCTGGAGGAGCCGGTGGCGGCGGATCCGGTGGCAGATCCAGAACCGGGCTCGGCATCTCCAGTGGATGTGCCGCCAGCATTCTGGGAACCGTCGCCCTTCAGGCCAGGGCCATCACCAGCGCCCTTGCTCATGTACTGAGTTGCGCCAGTGGGGATTGCGGGCAGCTTTGTGTTGCTCACGAGCCAGTCAGAGTCGGGGGATGGGCAGGCCTGAGAGGCAGTCGTCGATGTGAAGCCACCATCGCCGGTAGGAGCGGGGTTCTTGGACAGAGCAGTAGCGTAGGCGGCAAAGTCGCTCTTCTCCGACACGCTGTCACCGTCGATACCCACAATACCATAGCCATTGCCCTCATCGGAGTACTCGTACACCAGACCACCCGAGTAGACGGATGTCATGTCACTGCTCATCAGAGCCTCGACCTCGCCAAAGCTGCGTCCATTGGTGATGCAGCCATATTCGGAGAGGAACAGGGGAAGACCGTAGCCGGTAAAGTTCTTAACCTTCTGGTCCCAGCCGGACTGTTGGAAGCTGCTGTCACACCATGAGTAGTCGTTGAAGGCGAAGAAATCGCTGCGCTCGTCGTCTGTGCCGCAGTTGAAGTACTGAGCAAGCTGGAAGCGGTTCTGAGAGACATCGGCTGCAGAGTAACCTACAGGTACCGCCCTGTAGCCACGGTTCCTGATGTACTGGCGCATGTCACGGGTGGTGGCCTTGACATAGGGAGCAGCCAAAGTGGTGTTGGCCTGGTCGTTGACGACCTCATTTCCAGAGAAGAAAGCGAGGGTATTGTCGTACTTGACGAACTGGTCCACGGTGGCGAAGACGCTCTGCAGATAGACATCGTTGTAAGACTCGCCAGGGCTGTTTCGGTTGATGGAGTAGAGTGGGTTGTTGACGTCGAGGATCAGGTAGATGCCAGCATCAGCCAGCTGGCTCATGCAGTCGTCATGGTTGGCAGAGTTGTCGACAGTGTAGACCCGGACCGTGTTGATTCCCAGCTTCTTAAACTCGGCAATGTCACGCTTGCAGATGGAAGTATCAGCCAGCGGGTCGGCCAGGTTGGACGATCCACCAGGCTGGTAATCAATGCCACGGACATAGAACCGGTCCTTTCCGGACCAGAAAGCTGTGAGGGAGACAAGTCAGCAAGAAGCAGATGTGATTTAGGAGCTGGACCATCCTACCATTGCCAGAGGCTGTGACAGTGGGCAAGCTAGCCCGCTTGCTGGGTGGTTCCTGCTCGGTAGGAGTAGGGTTGGCCGTGACGGCGGCCGCCAGCAAGGCGGATGTGAGGGCAAAGGACTTCATGATGGGCTATTCTGCGTTTGAGTCGAGCTCGTTGACAGGGAGCAAGATGCTGTTCTACCTTGCCGCGGCAGTAGTAGTAGACAAGCGGCAGCAAAGGGATGGGCAGAGCGAGCGAAGTGAATCAATGTGTTGTTAATTAGAAGAAGGAAGATCCGACGAAGCGAGTGAGTCGGGCGTGTCTCGTGGATGGGAGACAAGAAATATCTCGGAATCAACAGCGATGGTTGGAATGTGATGGAGAAAGTGAAGGGTGGTTGGTTATGGGGAAGGAGCAGCAGGAGAGGGTCGTCTGATGTAGATCAAGGAAGAGGCCAATGGCCAGGAGAAAAGATGCAAGCTGATAATAATAACAACCACAATAATCAATGCACCCTCTCCTTCCTCGCCCCTGGGTCCTGGCCCCTTGCTCCTTGCCGTCGCCGCTGCCGCTGTGTCTGTGTTGCTAATTGGGCCCCCCTTGCCCCAATATGGCCGTGTTCCCCAGCTCTAGTTCCCATTGCCCATCCTGCTCGTAATTCTCAGGTTTAGCTTCCCACCAGTCGTGGGTACAGTGCGCGTGTAAGTCGCGGGTCCCCTGTCTGATCGGACAGGGCCTGTGGGGTACTTGCCAAGAAGTGTAGGGCTTGCCGCGAAGCCAAGTCACTCCTTCCCGTCGCCCCTGCTGTGCCATCCTTGCTGATCCCACTTCTCGCACTCCCGGATCAGCAGGAAGTATGAGGGCTACAAGTACTGTACGTACACAGTAGCTTTGGGCATTTCATCTCCGCGAGCCAACCATGCTGCGCCAGGACGCCCTGGACGCGTACACTGCATCCTCTCCACACCACCTCGCAGACTGCCAGACCACCACAACTCACGTTCGTATTACTGTGTGAGTACCTGACTGTCTGCGTGTTTGGCTGAGAGACCGACTGACTGCCATACTCGTGTGTTGCTGCTGAGAATCGATGACTGTGACAATCACTACCAGTATATGTATTCACCCGTTGAACGTGTGACTGTTTCGATGTTCCTGCCCGTCTGATGCTCCTCTTTCCCACGGTCGTTCTGGCGGTGCTCGGATTCAAGACGGCTGTCAATAATGACGTCTGGTCTGATTCGAACCCCAGCGTCACAGGTTTGACCCTGGGAAAGACGAGGCAGGACGCCCCAGCCTTTCCAAACCATCGTCCCACTGTTTCCTAGCAAACTCAAACCGACCGTCACCCCCAAGAATGCTGGACACTCAGAACACAGCAGCAGACCACACTGTGCTTCTTGCTGTCTTACCGCCATCCTTGGACGGGTTGACGCCGGTGCTGGACGGTCGACCGCAGCTTGCACAGCGGTCTATTGCACAGCGCTGCACTGCCTCAAAAGCATGTGAGATGGCTGCATGGGTAGGCCGTTTCAAAAGTCTGTTCATGACCGATCCGATCCAATCCACCAGGACAGAACCCCAAGCACCCGAGGAAATGGCCAATTGATCCCTTGGCTCGGCTCTCTTCCAGATCAGCATCGCGATCGCCCTTGCTCGGCACCCTTCGTGATTGTGGGTAACCGTATCAGCATTGTGTTGTCGTTGGCCCTCCAAAACCTGCTTGTCGGGATTTGTCGTCCCAGCCCACAGCCTTGGACCGCAAATCAGGAGTCAGAACGGACACAGCCTCCACAGCCGTCCTCATTTCCACAAGTTTTCCGTTATGCTTACCGTTAAGGAATTAGGCTTTGATGGCGATCCCCTTGGCTTGACAAGCCTGGGTTTTTCGACATTGTCTGGGTCTGCAATCCAGCCCACAGTAGCGCACGCTACCCCTGAAATGCTCATTTAACCCGCACCCTACCACTCCCACGCCCATCCTCCCGCTGTTGCTGTTAGCACCCCAGGCTGGCCGACATCGAGCGACGTCGAACAAAGCTTCACCAAGCAATTGCCCAGGCTCGCCCCAGGTCTTGGAATTGCTTGGCCGAACCCGCTTGAAGAAGCGTGGCAGATCTCATTCCCACGGGCACAGTGCCAGACGATGCGCAGACGGATTGTTAGGCGTTGGGTGCATATGTATGGAGTGGCTGGGCGAGAAAGCGACTTGAGGGCTGGCCTGCCCACCTGGACAACGCATAAAGTTCAGCCCGTCACAAAGCATGTCAATTGGGCCTTAGGTCCGGACGATTCTGTCAGGTGACGTCGTGATCCACGAGCGCAACACAGCAACGTGGAAAGCGTGAGCAGCCGACATCAGATTAATTTGTCCAAGGGGCACGAAACATGTGCACTGAGAACGGCTTTCGATCTACCGATGGCATTCTGGAGTCGGCATTGGATGTTCGAATGTGACAGCTCTGAGACCTGAAAGGGGGGTGTCCCCTCGACTCATCCTCTCAGGGAACCTCGCCGGCGGCACAACTCGATGGCTACGTGCCGACCACCCGGGACACGTGAACAATCCCGGCTGCACACGGTTTCACCGTGCCTCTTTTGTACCCGGAGCCGCATCTCATCTTGGACAACGCGCTCACTGTAATCTATTTGCGTCGGGCTGCACCTTGGACAGGATCGGTCCCTCGCAGCTACTCTGGTCCAGATTCTGACGGGCGTGTTTGCTCTCAAAGGTACACTATGCACACAGCATGTCTTGTATTTCTAGTCTGCCTAATTGCCCACTTTAGAGAATACCCATTTACTGCCGTAGGCGACTGTGATTCCCGTCGGGATCGTGGGCGGGCCGTTCCTGTCCTCCCTTGTGGAAAGGTTGCCTCGACCCTGTCGGTTCCCACGCCGAGTGATGCTGAGGTGACCCATGGCCAACGCTGTCGACAATGCTCGCCTTTCCACCGACTCCACATACACTGTCTTGCCCAGGAGCTTTTGCTTGTGCTCGGCAACCTGCCCTGAAGTCTGACCCATCGCGGCTCCGTGCTTCAAGCCGCCTCTCCGTAACACCCGATGTCGACCTGTTCGGCCTGTTTGTGAGAAGTCGCTTTGCCGAGCGCGAGACCGCTGAACACAACGTCGCGATGTTGCACGTGAGGCTCTCTATGCGGCATGGGCAAACCGGCACATGGCCTCAGCAGCTGTTCTTTGTTCGGCTTGCCGACGTTGACGACTCACTTCTGGGCATGTTTGCTCTCGACGAATAAGAATAGGAAACTTGTGGCCCTTGGCAAAATGCTTGATATCAGGAGTAAGCTGTGTCCAGCGCCTCAGCGATGGCAAGCTGTAAGGCCAACAAAGCTTGACCAGGCTGGGGGTCCTCTGAAGGTCTCCACATGCATTCGACGTAGCAGTACGTCGAGGATACAGAACACTTGACAAGCCGCTTGAGGTTAAGTCTAGCTGGGTATTCCTAAATGTAGACCTCTTGATTCGATGCCCTCGTTCCAAGACTGGGAGACAGTCCCATGAGCGCCAAAGCTTGGAGACTACGCATGGCAATCTGCATTTTTTAGGACAGCAGGCTCGCCACGGATCTATCTCTAGTCTACACAATCAATTTGAGATCGGCACGACCACGCCAGGCCGCGCCGCCATTGGAGCCACCGCCCGAGTGCTGAACATGCCTCTCCAATTCACCTATTTACAGACTCGTGACCACCCAAAGGCCGTCACGATTCGAGAATGAATGCTTGAGTACAACTGCTGTCTCTTTTGAACATTCAAAACAGCACACGACTTCCGCCGAAGCCTTGCCTAGCCGCGCCAGGGCTCGCTTCAAACAGCCTGCACATAACTAGCGGGCACACTCTTTGTAAGCCCGCCCTTCTCGACCTCGGCCCAGCCGTCGCCGGGGTCCTCCTTGATGAGGACGAACCTCTCGCCCTCCACCATGTTGTGCTCGGTGTCAGACTGCGCCGTGTAGTCGTAGAGCGCCTCGACGTACCGCAGCTTCTTGGCCCCGCGGCGGGGCGCCACCGCGGGGCCCTTCTTCTTGGCCGCCGACGCGCCGCCTATGGAGGAGCCCGAGTTGCTGTACGTCGAGGGCGGCCGCGCCGACGCCCCCGTGTGCTGCGGCGCGATCGCCGATGCCGGTAGCACCTCAAGATACGACGTCGGCACGATGCCTTCCTTGTAGCCGGCGCGGACCTTGGTCCAGCCGGATCCAGCTGAGGGGGTTGTCAGTACTCTCACCGGGGCAGTCGGGTTTGTGGTAGGCGGGAAATGAATGAGGGGACTCACAGTCAGGCTCTAGTACGACCAATTCCCTGCCTTCAGGTACAGAGATCTCCCCTTCGCCACTGGCCTCGAACGTGAACAGCATCTTCGCTTTCACCTCCGGGTGGCCAGCTCCCGACCCGTTAGGCGCACTTCCCGGCAACTCGCTGATATACGCCGATGGCGGGGGTGCAATGACCCTGTTCTTTCTGACTGACCCCGAAGCAATTGTAGACGTAGGTCTCGTGCTCGTGGGGACCTCTGGCGGGGTCTCCTCTTCCGTGGGGCTCATCGGGCTCGTCATCGACCGGTGCGCGCTGGCCGCGTATCCCGAAGACAAACTGTTCATAGTATTGGTCCTCGACAGCGAGGGCAGCTCCGCAACCTTGTCGCTTGAGGCAGGGCCGGGGCTGAGAAGCGAGTTGGCGGCTTCCTGCCGTTGCTGCTTCAGTTTCTTCCGCTCCTCCTTGGATGACTCGCCTGGGCACTCGGCGGGGACCTTCATCTCACACTTGCTGTGGCATGTGTAACCGCAATCGCGACAGTCGAAACCCTTGGCCGAGAGGCCCCATATTCTCTCGCCACAGAGATCGCAGTTGGTTGGGATCTTGAAGGTTTGGGATTTGAAGTTGTGATTCTTGGCGCCGAGGGTGACGTCTCCTACAACGGCGGTGATGGTGGACGTCTCGACCTCGGCGTTGACCTTTTTCCTGTCCACGGCGTGAAGCTGCTCCTGGAGCGCGAACATGGCTGCGACGACAGTCACCTCGTCGCTCTTGTCCTGCCCTTGGCGCACCCTCTGCTTCGCCCTTTGTGCCCCTTCCACCTCCCTCCTCTTCTTGTCTACTTCTCGCTTCAACTCTCCAAGCGAGCCCTTGGATTTGTTCAGCACATTTCGCAGATAGATCTTGGCCGTCTCGTCGACGACCATCGTCGGCTCGTCATGCCACACAGGGCTCGGCTCGAAGACCCTGTCCGGTGGCTCGTTGAATGCGCCCATGTTGTGTCGGATGTACATCATCGAGTCGAGGTGAGGCTCGTTCCGCGAGATCTCCTCGGTCTGATGTTGGATCAGCCCCTGGCTCTGCTGCAGCATGCCCAGTTCCAGGTTCGACGCCAAAGTCCAAAGTCCATTCAATTTCAGTACACGGAACTCGTTGAGATCCTGCAAGCTGTCCAGGAGCTCGGGTAAGTACTCGTGATAGTACATCTCCTTCTGCTTATTGGTGACATTGATCGCTATCAGGTAGGTGTTCTTGATATTGTTCATCTCGATGATCTGTTGTTGGTATGCGCTCTGCGCCTTTGCCTTGTCAAACGACGACTCGGACTTCTTGCGCTTGCTCTCCACCTCTTGACACACGGCGTCGTATTTACCCTTTGTCTTGCGCAGCTCGGCATACGAAGAGTCGCGTTCCTTCTCCAGCTTGTCGGCGTACTCGGCATGTTTTTTCCGGACCTCCTCGAACCGCGTGCCAAGGACCTTCATGGGCTCGGCGACTTTTGTGATGAGGTCGTTCGCATAATTATCGTGTTCCTTGGCTCGGCCCTCGAGGGTGGTCAGTTGTGTGGTCCATGTTGTGACGGAAGCACTGTGTCCAGAAATGTCAGCTCCTGCTCGCGTGCGCACGATCTCCAAAGCCTGTCACACCCGGGCCATTGCTCACCTCTCGATGGAACCAGGTGTCATGGTCGGTGTGTCACCGACGCCGAGACCCGCCGACTTTTTTGCTTTCTTCTCGAAATACTTGTGCGCGAGGGCCGTGAGTTGTTTGGCGTAGTCCTTCTCGATCGCCGCGCGTTCGCGGTAGAACCCCTGGATATCATCGAGCCACGCTACGCCGTTGGCGACCCAGGCGTTGGCGGGTTTGAAGCCATCCTGTGCGCCGATGTGGGATCAGCAGGTGCTAACTTGTATTCATCTCTTTCTCTTCCTCTCCCCCCTATTCCCTCTGTTCTGCGGTCCCCTACCTTCAATTCCGCGCCGAAGGTCGGCGCAACATCCACCTCGGCCATTGTCCCTGTCGAGGAGTTGTCCGCAAGGAGCGGCTGTCATGCGAGGCAGGTTCGGAGCCTTTCTACAGTGTTCGAGTTGTATATGGGGTAGTAAATGCCTCGGGAAATTGGCAAGTGTCGAGACTGCAGAGGCGCACTATAGTCGAGAGCGAAGTGGTGGGCGCGGAAGTTCGAACGATTATTCAATGGCCCCTCCAATTGCCAAGCATGGGTTAAATGCGGCCGAAGGATGGAGACGCTGGGCCAAGGATGACACCCTGTTGGGTTGGGTCTTGGATGACGGAGTTCGTCTCTAGGGATGGGGGAACGGTTGGCGCCTGCAGCGAAAAGGGAAGCAATACAGTTGAAGAGTACATGTACAGAAGAGTTAATTTCCAAGGTAGCGAGTGCAGTGCAATAAAGTACACGAAGACGTTGCTAGAAGATTCGTGCGACCTAGAGCAGACTTGCCGGTTCAGTCCGTCCAAGGCCGGCCAAGAGGTTAAACGACCGTCACAGCCCTTTGGGCTTCGTCATCTGCCATGCGACGACAGGCCGCGCTGTTTGGGCATTGGGCAGCCACCCGAGAAGCCGTGCTAATCAACGAGTACTCCACATGGGAATAAGGATCAACCCCTGACGATGCCTTGAGCTGGCTGCCAGGCGCTGCAAAGCATCAATGCGTCCGCCTTACCCACGATGCCGCACTACTGGACTGGCAACATGGTTTGGACCGGACCATCACCGTCGCAGGAGCGTGTCTGTCTTGGAGACACCAAAGACGCAGGATGTCTTGGCCGTGATACACATAACTGACAGGACATTACAGAGGAGCACAAATGACACAGATTTGAAGCCTGTGCCTTTTTTTGCAATTCGAGACATGCTGGTTAGGTATTTTAAGGTGAATTCTGTCGGGTCAAACCAGTACTAATGTCTAATGTTATACTAAATCTATCCCGCTGCGACGGCGCCACTTCTCTGCACCGCAACGTTGACCTTCTAGAATATCCTCAGACACGCCTAGCAGTGTGCAAATGGAAGGAGCTGGCGGGATGCTGCCTGCCCACCTACTGCAACAAATAGATGCTAAGGTACCTAGATAGACCATCAGATTACTGCTAAAGAGGCGGTACCTGAGTATCGCATCCACTCCTGCCCGCCCAAAACCGACAGCTGCGACTGCCCCACCACCCCGCCATCCACTGCTCAATTGGTCTCGCGGCCTGACTGCCTCGTAGCTGCTCTGCTGGGGAGCTATCCCTTTAGCGTCCGCCCAAAAAGTTGACCTGAAAGGCACCTTGAAGTCCATACTAGACTCGAGCCCCACCACTCACATTGACGCTGACCCTGATATTGACCGACCTTCGTCAAAGCCATTCATACTTGACAAGTCACACACTGAAAACCGCCTCCTTTCAGACAAGACACCACAGGCGTCGCAAACGGCCGCCCTTTTCACCTTCACTCCTACTCCCAACCCCACCTCTTGTCCCATCACGAAGCGTTTCCCCTGGGCGCTTCCTGTCCTCACCCCTCACAAACCTCATCCCGCTTCCCCTCTGCTTGTCGCATCGTATCTTGTCGCGACGCGACTGTCGACGCATTCACCATGTCGACTTCTTGGGCAGACGACGTGGAACAGAGCAACCTCAACGAGCCCAGCTACGATGTTGAGGTCACCAAGTCTAACCTCGATGTGGACACCGACAACCCTCTCTCGTCTGCAAAGACCTTTGAGGATCTCAACCTGTCCGTAACCCGTGCCTGCCAATCTGCGAACCCTGGGCTAACATTCTCCACAGCTCCGAAGGCATCTACAAAGGACTTCTTGCCATGAACTTCAAGAAGCCCTCCAAGGTCCAGGAGAAGGCTCTGCCTCTGCTTCTCTCAAACCCTCCCCGAAACATGATTGCCCAGTCGCAATCCGGTACTGGAAAGACCGCGGCGTTCGTTATTGCCGTTCTGTCGCGGGTCGATTACAGCAAACCACACCAGCCCCAGGCGCTCCTTCTCGCACCCACCCGAGAGCTGGCGCGTCAGATCCAGAACGTCGTCAAATCGGTGGGCCAGTTCATCCCCGATCTTATCGTTGAGGCCGCCGTGCCCGGTGCTGTCGACAGAGCAACTGGTGTTAGAGGCTCCGTTGTTGTTGGAACGCCTGGCACCGTCATGGATACTATCCGCCGTCGCCAGTTCGATCCACGAGAGCTGAGGATCTTCGTTATTGACGAGGCCGACAACATGCTGGATCAACAGGGCATGGGCGAGCAGTGTATGAAGGTCAAGAAGTACGTTCTGATGAGCTCAGCCCTCGCCTTTCACAGCTTGTGATGCTAACAGCTCGGAAACAGCATGCTTCCCAAGAACATCCAGGTCCTGCTCTTCTCGGCCACCTTCCCAGACCGAGTCATTCAGTATGCCGAGCGCTTCGCGCCCAACGCAAATTCGATGCGACTCAAGCAGCAACAACTCACTGTCAAGGGCATTTCGCAGATGTACATGGACTGCCCATCCGAGAATGACAAATACGATGTTCTCGTGAAGCTCTACGGCCTCATGACCATCGGCTCTTCGGTCATTTTCGTCAAGGTCAGCACCAGATATCCTCATTGTGGGTTATGAGGCCCTGTCCGCTAACTTTTACAGACCCGGGAGTCGGCCAGTGTTATCGAGCAAAGAATGATGGCCGACGGCCACAAGGTGTCGGCCCTGCACGGCGCCTTTGACCCCGCTGATCGTGACCGCCTTCTCGAGGAGTTCCGCCTGGGCAAAACCAAAGTGCTGATTACCACCAACGTCCTCGCCCGTGGCATTGATGTTTCGAGCGTCTCTATGGTCATCAACTACGACATCCCCATGAAGGGCCATGGCGACTCTGAGCCCGACACAGAGACTTACCTGCACCGTATCGGCCGCACAGGTCGTTTCGGTCGTGTGGGTGTAAGTATCAGCTTCGTGTCGGACCGCAAGAGCTTCAACGCGCTGGCCGAGATTTCCAAGCACTACTCAATCGACCTGGTCCAGCTGAGCCCTGACGACTGGGACGACACGGAGACGAAGATCCAGGATGTGATCAAGTCGAGTCGAGCCCAGGATACTTACAAGCCCGAAGACCTTCCTCAGGCTGTGGAGAAGCTAGCGGTTGAGGATCAAGCTCCCGCCGCGCCTGCTTCTGATCCTACCCAGGCCCCAGCCCCGGCACCTCAGGGCTAGAAGTTCTGTGTGCCGAATGGCGGACATGTCCAGGGTTGGGGCTCCCAGGCTTGGACTCCAGGAAACACTTGGGCATAGAAACATCTTTCACTGTTCGGACGCTGGAGCTACATGGCATGGAAGCCCCGGACAGGGAACACCCAGCCGCCAGCAGCTCGCCTAGACGGAGAAGCGGAAGAGTCATGATGCTCTGCATTCCTGATGAGAAAAGCAACGGGAGGAGGACGTGGGCGGGTTTTGTTCTGGCAGCTTGGAAGACAAGCGTGAGTCGCGGAGGACATTAGCCGGATTGCTGATGGTGGGAAGCGCTACACATGAAGAAAAAGTTGATTGATGGATGACCCAGGGAAAAGTCTAGAAGCTGTGTAATTAAGATTCCCCCAAGAGCAATGTGACAAAGGATCTGCCCAAGGCCCAGCCAGGTTGATGCTTTCCCACCAGATACAATTTGTTGTGTGACATGTTCGTCGAAGCGCCGAACCTGCATGTTGGATAAAACAGAGGCTAATCTGGTCGGTTAGTGGCGAGAGCATGTGGCTGGCGCTTGGCACGAGGAGTGTCGGCCCAAGAAGCGCAGGAGTTCCCAACTCTCGGATCGACGAGCATCATTCGGGAAGCGACTGTGTCAACGACGTCAGAGGTTAGGCAAGCAAGTGCTTGGTCGAACCATTGAGCAGACGGCACAGGACATGTTCGGCTTCCCTGCCCGCAGACATCGAAACGATGGAGAAGCCCCTATCACGGTTTCGACGTCAGGGCATCCGCCCAACTTCAGCCAACCTCGAGCCTGAGGTGCAAGTGCCCTTCCTGCCCCTTCTCCACGCTCTCCCACTGGTGGCACATGTGGGCCGGAGTTGTGCTGCTAACGAACCCGACTGGCCCGCTGGCGTGCCTCGCTTAGGCGTCGTGCTGGCCAGTGATTGGGTCGTGGTGGCTCGCGGGTGGTTGCTTAACCCGGACATGCAAAGCAGCTTGGACCTTGTTCCCCGAGGGTTAGTTGGCGCCCGCGACCCCAGGGGACCCAAGGGACCCAGATTTAGGCGCCCCGTAAGCGCGCAACAGGATGACCTCTCGTGCTCTCCAATGGAGCGGCTGCCGGGCCCCACAGCCACTCCAGCCAGAGGCCGCAGCAAACGCACGTAAACAATAGTAGAGTGGTAATGCACATGCACGACTGAACTGTAAGCTGTCCGTCCGCCTGCTTACTACGGTACTGTACGGCACAACCCCTTCCAAGATTGGCCTGCTATTACCTGTCCTGGCCGGAAGCATGCCCGACCGGGTCCCCATCCATCCGCCCGGCCCACCATCTTCCCCCATTCCTTCCCGCGCCGCCGTGCCAGCCTGCCTCTCTCTCCACTGCTTCTGCTCTGCAACCCGACCCAAGAATACACAGTCAGTCAGACTGTACCAGCTCTGTTGAAAATAAGCGCAGATTGACATCTGCACCTGCAGCACGCACGCACGCACCCACTGCACCCACCACACCCACAATCGAGCAACGGCGGTGGGATCGCGGCACTTAGCGCGCATGGGAAATCCCACCCACCCCAGAAATAGCATCGCGGCCAACCATGAGGCTCAGACACGCCGGGTCTGACCTACCTCCTACAGGCACAGCGAGCAGCGAGCGACAATTGTCTCTCCGTACTCTCCGTACCCGCCTCGTGCTTCCTGGGTTCTGGATCTGGATCTGGAACCCCCCTCCCCCCTCCCCTTCTGGATGGATCCATCCCGCCTCATGACGTTTCTCACCAAGGTGGACCCGCTACCGCCGCCGTCGCCACCGCCGTTGCTGGCTGCTGATGCTGCTGCTGCTGCTGTGCTCTCTTCTGCCGCACAATATGCCCATGCCATGCCCCGTGGGAGGGGCGGCTCGGCACCGCAGCGGATTGGGCAGAAGAGGGTTGATGGGAGGGCAGGGGTCGGTCCTGTATGCCGTGACACGCTCCCCTTCCTGTGTGAGCGCGCACGCCCTTGCTCTTTTGTCTCTTTTTTGCTGCACCGACTTTATATCGAGAGCGGCTCAGAGACTGCACGTCGATGTCGTCTGCTTAAGCGAGTGGGACGTCATTTTACCCTGCCCTTGCCCTGCCCTGCCCTGGCTGCGAGGCAAGCTACCCTTGCAGACCTGCAGGTTTGCTACCACAGTAACTCTCTTTGCTCTCCCATGCTGCCCTTCTCCCTCTCTTGTTATATGGTCGTCGAATAGGACGCCGAACGGTCTCGTGGCCCAGCCCGGTCGCCCTTCTGATCATATTCCCGAAAGTCTATGTTGGTCCTGCTCAGCCTCCGCGGGCCTGTTTTCTGTCCCTTTTACTTTGTTGTGTGTATACTATTACTCCATATCTTCCGCCTTACAGGCCTCCCCGATGGGTCCCCTTGAGACACTCGTCTAACTTTCTCTATTCCCATCTTATCCTCTTTTTTTCCTATCTTGGGCTCCCTTTCGTCGGTTTCGTTTCCTTCCGGATGCCATAGGGCTGTTGCGATTGTTTGATAGAAGGATTCCTCTCCCCGTCCTTGTCTCAGCGTCTCCTCCGTTTCGTGCCCAACCGGCATCTGCAATATCTTTCTCCTTTGTCCTAACCGCCGACTATCTGATTCATCAAATTTCCTTCTGTTGGCGTCTTCGAAAAAAAAGCTTCTAGACAATGCTGAGATGCCGGCCATCTCCTTAATACCGGTCTCCTTCTCAATAGGTTAGTCAGGCAGCCTCCGTCCCCTTTGTCTTGCCGTCCCAAATCTCCCATCGCGCCACCAGCTCGCGTGGTGGGCGGGTACATGAAATCACCACCCCTACCCCTTTGGGATGTCGAGCGGTTATCCAGTTTGCCTCTGTTGCCGACTTGGCCCAGCACCTTGACCGCCCAGTGGCGATGTCGAGGTGAAGGGGTAGTTGTCTCTCAGCTGTGCCGTTTTACTTTTCCTGGCCTCCTCGACTGACATGCGGACCCCGTCATCCACGAGCAGATAGATGTTGTTCCCTAGTATGGCAGCCAGAAGGGCAAGGCTGCTGCTATGGGCCACTACGATACCTCTCATCGCGGTCACAGCAACCGAGACCGCAGCAGCGTCTTCCACAGAAGGGTTCGATTTTGGATCCGACATTACTGCATTCATACCAACCTGCGCCTTATCATGCTTCCAGTCCTTCCTCGAGGTCAACTTCGACGCCGACCTCTGTGGCTCGTCGCCTTCATTACAATGTCTTTGTCCACGCACCGGCTCGACGGGATATACGATAGGAGAGGGTGCGGTCCAATGCATCGTAGCTGAGAACTCTATTAGAGCATGCGAGGGCATGAGTGCCGGGTGTAAGTCTGGGGATATCCGTTATAATCGAGAGTCATATACATGATCATGAGGCTAACACCCTGGATAGCTGATACAGTGGCCAACGCATACGGCATGTGTAATAATATACCCAGCGCAGCACCGGCGACACACGCCACCATAATAGCAACACTGATCGTGCCTCCAACTGGCCCGGTCGTGGTGCCAAACCCGTCGACGACGGCAGCTGTGAGCTCAAACAAGAGCTCGACGACAAGCTACATGACGCCCTCCGTTACAATGGAGCCTACATTATCCACAAGCTTTGCTCCCAGCTCTAGTTCGACCTTCACCACCAGGACGAGCTCGTCTTTGTCTGCATCTTCTTCCACGCCATCAAGCGCTACAGCCGCACCACAGACAAGCGAAACCGGCGCTGCGGCAGCCACAACAGGATTAACAACGGCACAAATCGGGGGCATAGCGGGTGGAAGCGTTGCAGCTGTGCTCATTGCGGGAATTGTGGCTTTCTGGTGTTTCATGCGCAGACGCCGCGGCAAAGCAGTCACTGGCTTCTACCGGGTCAGAGACTCTTGGAGCCCAAAGCGGAAGGACAGCCCGGAGATCTCGGCGCCGCAGTACCGGGAGCCAAAGTCAATGTCCTTCACAAGGGCACTGGCACAACGGGCTAACCGAGCCAGCGCTCGACCTGACACCATCGGCCTTGCGATATCTCCTGAGGGCACAGGAATGCAGGGAGCGGCAAGGCAACCTGGTGAGAGCATGGTTGCTGCGAATATACCGCCTGCTGCGGCTCACCTGGCACAGAGGCGGTCGCCTCCACCACCTCCCATCCCAGCTCTGTCGCCTCTCCGGACGCAGGGCAACTTCAATTTCTTCTCTCCACAAGGGCAGTCTACACAACAGCAGACAAGCGCGGCAAAACCGGCTCTGACTGTCGCCATCCCGGCAGCAAAGCCCCAGCCGGCCAACCGCTCCAGCACCATGTCCAACAACCGCATGCCGTTCTCCGGTGGACGCGATAGCGTTGTCACCGAGTTTGCCGAAGACGGAGAGACAAGCGCTGGACTCGGGTCAGCGCAAATATGGCGTCCTCCGAACACTGACCCGCAGTCCGCATCAACGTACTACATCGCGGACAAATGGGGCAACTGGGTGCTTGGAGGGGGCTCGGGACCCGAGGAGCACCTCGTCGAGATGCCAACGCCCGTCTCCAAGACTATCGCGGAGAGGGACGCCGAGCAAGACCGGGCCGTGCAGGAGAGCAACGCGGTCAAGGCGGCGGTCAAGGACCTGTCGTCTCCGACTTTGGGCGTTCCTGCGGCGCAGAGGGCCTCGAGAGCAGGCGGTGCACCGGGCAGGCCGACCATCAGGCATGTCGCGCCCGAGAGCGGACGACTGCCGATTAATACGAGGAGCTCAAGCGTGTACTCGAACTTTAGCATGAACTTCAGCCTCCCGCAGACCGTTCAGCCAGGACCGAACAACCCCATGCCAAACTCTGCTGGATCACGCAAGGAGCCGTCACCAACCCCCGAGTCTTACTACGCGGAAGGTGTCGCCAGCGGCAAGCAGCAGGGAAGAGATCTTACCTCCAGACACAAGAGAAGATCCAGCAGCGTGGGCGGCGCGACCAGGGACCGCACAAACACCATGATGTCGCAGGATTCAGCGACGACAATCGCATCGTCGGTTGGCAGCGAGGTCGGGGTGGACTCCTTCCCAGCACCATCACGCCAGTCGGCCGCGCCCGAGCAGCAGGGCAGCCTGTCGCCCGTGGTCGAGTCACCCGGGCGCTCACCAGTATCCTACCCCAAGATACACAGGCCGCGCAGCAACGCACCGCTCAACAGGCCCGCAGAAGCCCCGGCCCCGGCCGCGGTGAAGTTCCCTAAGCTCCTGCAGCACCCAGCCCTCCGGGTGGTCAACTCGACGCCCAGCGACAGCCCGACCCTCGGCGTCGTCGACTCGCAGAAGCCGGTGCAGGTCGGCAGTCCCCCGGCCACGGCGGCGGCGGCGGCGCCCGCCCAGGCGCGCGTGTCGTACTACAACCCGCCGCCCAGGAGGAACCCGAACCCGAACAGGAACCCCGGCCAGGTCCGGTCCGGGTCGCCCGAGACGCCGTCGGACGAGTTCCAGCAGAAGCCGGAGGTGCCGCTGCCCCTGGCGGTCCCGAGCAACAAGCGCGACACCACCAAGTCGCCGCCGCTGCAGTCGTTCCAGCAGCACATCAACAACCGCTCGCAGCTCCCGTCGCAGTCTCACTCCCGCTACGGGCCAATGTCCGTGTATGATGCGTACTCGCGGCCTGAGTCCAACCTGCCAGTGCAACCGCAGCAGCAGCAACAGCAACCACTGGCTCGACAGCAACCGTCGAAGCAGCAGCAGCAATACTACTACCAGCAGCAACAGCAACAACAACAAAAACCACAACAACAATACCAATACCAAAACGAACCCGGCGGGCCCTACTCATTCTCCCCGTCCCCAACCCCCTCCCCAGCCTCCGCCTCCCAGTCCCCCTCGGTCTCAAACACGACCATAAAGACGGACAGCCAGTCCAGCCTCCTGGCGGCGAAGCGGCTAGGCGCCGAGCGCGCCGCCGCGCTGCAGATCGGCCAGGGCGACTCGTACGAGGCCCGGCAGGCGCGGTGGAAGCGGCGCACGTCGAGCCTCGGCAAGACGGGGCCTGCGGGCGCTGATGATGCGGCGGGGGCGGCACCCAAAGGTGTTGTGTACCGCCAGGCTGGCAAGAAGCCCACCGGCGGGGCAAGTCGGGAGAGCGATGTCCCGCTCCCTGCCACGCCTGGGTGGAAGCCGCAGCTTACGCCTAAGCGGAGGGGGGATGACTTGTTCCTGAGCGTGCAATGAGTGCGTGGGTGGGGGATGATATCTTGTAAGAGATTGTAATATCAGAATTTCCTGTCTTAGGTAGCCTTTTCTTTTCTTTTCTTTTCTCTTTTCTCTATCGAGATCTGATTTTTGGCGTCTTGGGCGAACAATTCTTGGGATAGTTGGGAGTTCTGGGAGTTCTATAGGGTTACCAAAAGAGACAAGATCTTTGACTGGGATGGTTCATATGGCCTATTACCACTACTATACTTTGTGGATGGCCTGGCTGGCGTTTGGCGGGTGTGGTCTACATTCTTTTTTGTTGCTCCTTGATAGTCGACACATCTGAGATACCACACAAATTGCATTTTGATCTTCTCTGCATTAACAATCATCTCGACGTGCCTTCCCACGGATGCGCTAATGCTCTATGACTTGTGATACTCCCATTCCTCGACATGCTTCTTTCTCGGTTGGTACACCCAGGCTGATAGCAGCTCACGGGAACGTAGACAGCCAGCTCGGAAAGGACGCCCTCGAAAATGTTTACAGAGCAGACGGAATGTGGAGAGGGGCAGACAAATGTGGACGCATCCGATAGTCTCGCGGTTTGCCTCTTGAGAGGATGTCCACGCTCAGAAGATCACTAGTGGAAGCAAATCGGCGAGCAGAGTCGAAGCGCGGTCTTGCCGCAGATCAATTCAAAACCACCTCGTCTTGGCATGGGTTAACGGAACCACTGGAAGCACTGAGAAGTGTATGTACATGAGACAGCCCGAAGATGGCCCAAGCATGGTAACTTATTTATCAATGTCAATTTTTATTAAGTTCAGATACCTAGGTACGCCCAGAACTCCGACGTGTCGACGCATGCCTTTGAAAAAGAAAGAGTTCGAATACAGAATCAATCATCTGGAAACCAAACCATCCATGCCGTTTCCCTTTGCCGCGGGGTGATTAGCGGGTGCTTGCCATCAACCGAAATAAACATGAATCAAAACGCAATATTGGCTAGGGACGCGGTCAAGCCAAATAGCTCATGTGATCGCGTGAGAAATAGGCACGAGGTGTGCCCAGGAAAGCCTTGGGCAAAACAGCATGATTACGGCGCGTGTCTTGCGGAGCTCGGGCCAGCTACGGAGCGAGACGGCGCCCCGATGAAGTCTCGAACGCTAACCTGCCTGCTGGGGGCAGTCAAGGTTGAGGATGCAGTAGGACTAACCGCCCTCTGTTTCCCCTTGGATGTTGATGACATGGTATCAGTGGCAGAAGAGGCCGCAAGGAGAGGCCGGCAGATATCAGGTGGTACCTTGAGCCCGATCCCGCGGGCCCCCTAGGCCTCGCCTGATCTGGTACCGAGGTCGCGCCCGCTGGCCATGGCCGCCGATGAGCCGGCTGGATGTTTTGAGGATGGAACATTGTTCCATGAGAGGTACGTGTGGTCACCAAGTTTCCTGCAAATGTCCGGTTAGCACAATATTCAACATCCCGTCACCTCCCGCGAGATGTCGCATGCGCGCGAAGACTGACCTTGGCTTAAGCAAGTGCGTCACGGTGAAGATGGCCCCGAGGAGGATGCAGATACCGCCCACAACCAAGTACGCGATTCCTAGGAAAGGGTTTCTGCCACCCATGACGGTCCTGGTGCTGAGGACGATGGATTTAGTGCCCTTGTAGATGTCCGCAGGGAACCCTGAGGTTTGCAGTCAGTATCCATGCAATGAATGCAGTGTCAGAGAAGCGGCCCACTCACAGTGAACGATATCCACCTGGTACATCCCCTTTTCCATCTTTTGCGTGTCGTTCCTCATGTACAGCTTGCTAAAGGTCGGCAGGCCGGCCGTACGCATCCAGACCATGAAGTGCTCGTCGGTTCCTAGGTTCGGCGGGGGGTTGCTTTCGGTATAGCCATTGGGATACCGCATCCGCCAATTGAGTGGAACGGCGACGGAGTCGAGCGCGGTCTCGGAAGAGATGTTCTTGAACAGGTCCTTGTCGGAATCCCACGCAATGCCCGTCTCGCTCATATTATAAGACGAGTTCTCGTCGCTGCCCACCAAATAGGGGCTGTAGAAGGTGTCGTTGAAGATGGAGTTGGCGATCAGCCCACAGGGGTAGAACGGCTTGCCAGTGCCTTCCTCCGTCTTAAGAGGCTCACAGGTCGAGCCACTAACCTGCGACGCCGTGACATGCTTACCAGCCAACTGTTGGTCGTAGAAGCTGTTGACATAGCGGCGGTGGTTTTGGTAGAAGTTCGTGAGCTGGTAGTAGAAGAGCACAGGCGGGCCCATGTCTTCAGGTATGGTGAACTGTATCATGCATTTCTGCGTCTGGTTGGTGACCCCGTCGAACGTGACATTGATAGTCTCCCGCTTCCACTGTGCCTGGACGTCGCTATTGTTCTTAAACTGGGTGAAGACGTTGTCGGAGGGTACGGCGTCGAAGGTGCTGTTGCTGGCGTCCTTGTAGCATGTCGTGTAGTCAATGGAGATCTCTTGGACCTGCGAGCTCGCGTATAGGAGCAGGCCACCTATGGGCGCGAAGATGATGCCGATGGAGAAGAAGAGGGGCAGGACGGTCTTTGGTGTGAGGATTGGTCTGATGCGTGGTCAGCGCTGTGCGGAAGGCCCGCTCGTGCTTCATGTCGACTTACTGCCATGCCTTCAGCCGTTGCTGTCGAAACGCAGTGTCTGTTGGTTGACACAGTCATCAGCTACACGTTCCGAAACTTGGGCAGATCATCTCAATTTCCCCATGCTGCCCCAGAAGAATGTCCAGCAGCGTGTGTTTCATCATTCCTCGAGGGCGTTTGTGGGTTGATTCGTATCGCTATTGCCGTGGTGGCTCGTGGTGCGGGCGCAGGCGCGGGTGCGCCGGGTGGGACTCACTGGCTGGCCTGCGGCTCTTCTTCTTGTCGTTGGACTTGCTCCCAGAATCCTGGGAGGCGATCGAGTCGGTATGGCCGACTCTAGTCGGTGAATCGGCCATGTTGATGGAAGATAGCGGCGACGATGTCGGTGAGGGATGCTAGGTACTAAGGGAAAGAGAGTCGGTCAGGTCGGTCGGGTTGAATGCGATGACATGGGCGTGTGCAGGATAGACGGGGACGGGACGTGCATCCGCTCTTTGAAGAGACGGGCTGGACGGGCGCTGGAGAGGGTCCGAATCCCAGGGTGGGTGTTTCTTCGCGTCTGCTGGAGTGCCGCTGGAGCGCAGCAGGATCCGACCAAGTCTAGCGTAAGATTGTGGCTTGGCCCTCTGTGCCTCTGTGCCAGTTCCCAGTCGCAGCGCGCTGCAGAGCAAACGAAGGAGGCACAGCTGGCTTGGAAGAAACATGCGGGTTTGCGAGTGTTCAGGGGGGCCCGCTTACATAACCCATCGCAGTCGGGCAGCCGAAGCGGGCGCACTGCGTAGTGTACGCGCCTTGCTAAGTGCGGCTGAGTGAGTTCTACCATACTCAAAACGCAACTGGACTAACAAGTGCAAAGCTGAGTCAAACCCAACTTTTTTTTGGCTTGCAGAGGGCCACTTGGAGATTGATCGATATCTCTTATGAAGCCGGATCATGGAGCCGCATACCCGCCCTGGTGCATGTACCATGAACTCGCTCGTAGGAGCAAACCACCAGCAATGGCTGGAGGGACATACCACACCAAAACAGTCCCTGGAAACTCAAAACATTCTGATTGATGTTCAGAGTTGTGTGATCAAGCTGATCGTACCCACCTCGGGCGGCAACTCATTGACCTGCCTGCCTGCCTGCCTGCCAGCAGCAAAATGTCAACTCACGAAGCTTTTGCCACCGTGCCTCTGGCCTATCCTGTCTCGCCCGGCAGCCAATCTCAGCCAGGCCTTCGAGTCAGAACCAGCACTTGTCGTCACTCTGCCGCGCAGATGCTACTACGGCTGTACGGGCGGGACAGCTCCAACAGAGGTGGCACAAGGTTACGAAGTGTCTTCGTGCGTCTTTGTCAGGATTGCACGTTCTTGTTGAACAACAGACTCAGCAACAATCAATCAATCAGTAAGCCAACCAACCAGCCCGAGCCCCGAATCCCGGGTCATCCGGATTGCAGCCTGCCGTCGACGAAGAGATGCAGGTGGGATATTTGACAACGTGTGATTCGATGTAACATGTTGACCGGAGACCGACGTCAAGCCGACAATGCTGCCTCGGTCGGCCAGATTTCATCGAAAAAAGAAAATCTCGTCGAGGGCGCGCCGAAGAAGCGGTCATTGCGATGACAGGCATAAAGGAGGCGGGCGAAGAATGAGTGGACCTCCAACGTCAGATGCTGCATCAGCCGGGCAGCCGGGTCTGCATACAGTGCGTACCCAGGTACCGCGCCAGGTCACTCGATAATCCAACGTCTGGGCCACCTGTAGTCAGTAATAAAATGCAGGAGGCGCAGAGGGCAGCGCTGATGTCTGGCGATTGTGACAATAATAACCATAAGAATACGGGAGACATGGGGAAAAGCGGACGAACCGCGGTCGGGGATTAAATGGTGACATGACATGGACGGCGTGGAAATGATTGGGGTCGTGATAAGATGGGACGGGATGTTTGAGGCTGCAAGATTGCTGGGAGGATGCAGGTCCACGGGTTCGGGGGGCGAGCTGCAACAGAAGCCTGAGAGAAGCTCGAGAAGCTCGAGAAGCACCTTCGGTGCCCTTCGCTGGGGCGGGAGCTTGGGGCCCTCCCGGCCAGCCTACCAGGGCCAGCAGGGCGTGCAAGGGCATCTCTGGCCTGGCCTGGCTGGGCTGCTGTGCAGGGCGAGCAGGGCACTCAGGCCGAGGGCGGCCCAAGTCCACCACTGGCACGCAGAGGGGCCACCCTCTGATCTGTGCCCCGTCTTCTAGAAGGCTTCCAAGGGTTCGATTCGACGACGGGAAGGGCGAAAGAGGGGCAGCGCTAAGCCAGACAGCTGCGGAAGGTGCGTATGCTGGCCCCTGCTTCACCGCGGATGGCAGGAGGCCAAGTCCGGCAGCCGGCTTTCATGTGCCCTTTCTGGCCTCTGCCCTCCTGCCCTTGGGGGGACCCTTGGCCCATGCCGGGTCGTTTTAAGCGTGGAGCGAGGTCTCCCTCTAACTCTGGCCGCCCACCCGCACCGCTCGTTTCTGATGCCGAGATACCGCGGGGGGTACGAGGCAGCACGGCCATGCCAGGTGACATCTTTTGCTGCTCTTTCCCCCACTTGATTGCCTTGCCCTGCCAAACTCGGGCAGAGCGAGCCAAAGCTCCCTCGCCAGTTCCACGCTCAATCTCCTGGCAGTCATTTGAATCTAATTGCGACTGCTCTGTCCTGCGTGCCAGTGAGCAATTGTGTACCCGACCTTGCCAGGCCTACCAGAACCTACCCTGTCGTGCCTGTCTTGCTCTGTCCTGTCTGCACAGCTCTGCACAGCTCTCAACGTGCCCTTGCCCCGGCCTGGCCTTGCCTCGCCTTGCCTCTCTCTCTCTCTTTCTCACCGACCTCGTCTCGAGACTCCTCCCTCCCTCTCTCCCTCCCCCGTCCGGACCACCCCTAGCCCGCCTCCAGTCTCCAGTTCTAGTCTCCAGTTCCAGTCTCCAGTTTCCAGTCCTCGGGTCTCCTCCATTCCTTCCTGCCTTTGATCTCCAGCCGAACCTCAACTGCTAGGCTACATGCTAGCTTAACCGGCTGCCGACGTCAAAGCTGAGCTGCTCAGATCGGCCCTCTTCTCCAGCTCAACAACCTCCAGCCCTATCCCACCCCCTTCGCTCCACTATCCTTTCCGCCACGGTTGTCTGTCTTCTTTCCGAATAGCTTCTGGTCCTTCAATTCCATTCTCGATCAGCGCATTCAGGCCTTACCAATCATCCCACTCCAATCATCACGGTGTCTCCGATATTGCCTATAACACTCCGTTATTGGCATTGACGACGCCTGTTCTCGTTCTCTCGCTCGCCTGCCTGCCTTACCGGCCCCGACCCCGACTCAGTCCCCTACCCAACGTCGCCTCCTCCCTTTTAAGCTCGACGTCTGCTTCCTCGCCCACAGTCTGTTGTGCTGCCGGCGCTCCTCTTTTCGCTATCGATACTCTCATCCCGAGTTTCTTCTTCCTCTGCCGCCTTTGCTTGTATCAATCGCAACCGCTCTTCTTTTCGGTAAGTCTTTGCGACAGCTCAGCTTTCCCGGTCCTCGGTCGGCCGCAGTACCACAGATCCCCCAGCCAGCACGGGTCTCCCTTGACGCCACTCCTGCACACTGACTTGCGCGCCTTGCCATCACGTTGCGCTTTGACACTGCGGCTTGCATGCGAGGAACCTACCTGTCGGTTCTCGCAGCTGCACTGCCTTGAGCTTCTTTGACTTTTCAGGGTTGCGGGCTCTTTGAGCTGGCCTTGGACCCCCTCCCCTTCTGCTCCAGCCCAACATGTCTCAACACCCTTGCGCTCTTCCTGCTGCCTCACAACCTACTACAAGTCTGCTCTCAACGTGCAGCTTGTCGGTGCTAACGTGTCAAAGCAGCCTTGTCACAAAGTAGACGCCACAGAACCCCACCCAAACAGCTGAAAGGTACGGACAAGAACCCTTCCCCGTGCAGTGCAGTAGGCCCCGACCTTGCCCAGTATATCGCTCCCATCCCCAGGACGGTGGATCGATAAGGCCAAACAACAATCGCTCTTTATACGACCAAGCACACTCTTCTGTCTCGAAAACAAGTCCCCTCCCTCTGATTTGTTTTGTGTTTTGCAGCCTGCCTTACGTCGTTCGCAACATGACTCTACCGGTTGCTTACACGAACGAAATACAGGATTTGAACAGCCAAGTGCTTCGATCCAAACCCCGAGATATCCTGCAGTTCTGCTGTGATCACTTTGCCAGTCGACTGGCCTCGGAACGGAAGAAGAAACTGTCCGAAGACGCTCCCAACAAACGCCTCAAGCTAGACAAAAGTCGACCGCCCGCCATGTCGAGCAGCTTCACCAGCCCCTTTGGGGCCCACACAAACCCCTTTGGTTCCAACGAGGGCAGCATGATGCAGAGGGTCATGGAGGAGGAGGATGAGGAGAACGACACCGTCACCTCGCCCACGACCGGCTCCTTCAACTTCAACTCGGGCTCCGTCTTCAGCGGCCCATTTGGCGGCGATGGCAGCTCCGAACCTCCCTCCTCACTGCGCAACCCACCCAACCCCGAGAACTTCCCAGCTCAGTACAACTTTGGCCGTCGAACCTCCGTCTCTGCCGAGTCCCTTAAGCCTGTCGCGGATAACAACGACAACTGGCAACCCCCGGTGTTTCCCAAGTCCGACGAACAACAGACACGGCTCACGAATTCGATTGCCAAGAACTTCCTATTCAGCCACATGGACGACGAGCAAAAGGCCCAGGTCCTAGGGGCGATGCAAGAGAAGCCAATCCCGGCTAAGGATATCAAAGTACGTTCCTGAGACCGCCTGACTGATGTATGCAGCCCACGGCCATGATTGATTGACCATTATATTAGGTTATTACCCAGGGCGACGCTGGGGACTATTTCTACGTCGTCGAAAAGGGAGCCTTTAACGTCTTTGTCAACTCGTCCGGAATTCAACAGCCCGGCCCCGATGGTCTTGGGACCCAGGTCGGCAGCATTGGAGAAGGAGGTTCCTTTGGCGAGCTGGCCCTCATGTACAACGCGCCCCGCGCTGCTACCATAATCTCAGCTGAGGCAAACTGCATGCTTTGGGCCTTGGACCGACTGACCTTCCGCCGGATCCTGATGGAGTCGACGTTCCAACGGCGGCGCATGTACGAGAGCTTTCTCGAGGAGGTGCCGCTGCTCAAGACGCTCACATCGTACGAACGATCCAAGATCGCCGATGCCCTCGAAACGCAGAAGTACCCACCGGGGACCGCCGTCATCAAGGAGGGCGACCCAGGCTACGACTTTTTCCTGCTCGAGAGCGGTGAATGCGACGCCTACAAGGAAGGTGTCCACAAGGAACGGATCAACCTCAGGCACTACGAGAAGGGCGACTTCTTTGGTGAGCTGGCGCTGCTCAACGACGCGCCCCGCGCGGCCACCGTGATCAGCGTGACGGAAGTCAAGGTTGCCAAACTCGGCAAGAATGCCTTCAACCGCCTGCTAGGCCCGGTTGAGAGTATCATGAGAAGAACAAAGTACGAAGATGTCAAATCCGGTGTTGAAGATGTGGACCCGCTCCAGTCGGCTTAGCCAGCTGCGGCCTCTTTCCTGGACCTGGAATCCGGACACGGACAAGATCACTAACATGGCCTGATTCACGACAGATCTGGAAGCATGTCCCGACCCAACTCCCGAAGAAACACGACGGAATGCGGCCTTTCGCGCGGAACCCCGAGGATGAGGGCCTGGACGACGGACGGACAACTGGTGGAGGCTTGAACGACGGTACGGTATGTATGGACGCAACGCAAGTGCAAGCGGAGGCTTGAACCGGGGGGATGGATGTGGGACGGACCACACTGGATGCTGGAGTTCGGCTACAACGGCGTTTTTGCGGGTGACGGCATTATCGACTGGCAGACAAGAATACTTTACCTCTTCCTTCGCTAGCCTATTGTGTTAGGAGATTTTTGTTTTGTTTTCGGAAACATCAGATACCTATGGAACAGAAAAAGACGAGTGCTGCGGTGTGGCGCTGCTGCGGAATTATAACACCTTCATTAATCACTACACACTGGTGAAATCATGCAAAACATGGAACGAGAATTTGTGTTCGACGGTGACTATGCCGCCAGCTTGTGAAGCCTAATGTGCAGTGTTGGCCTGCAGCAAAATATATAAACCACGCCATATCTTGTATGATCCGCTCCACATCCTTGGTAGGCGGACTTTGTCATCCTCAACGTCCTGGCTTCCCGTACTGTGAACGAGCCAATATTCCGTCCGACCAAGAGCATGCCATAGAGCTCAACATTGTGGGCACAGAGGTGCTGTTGCTTGTGTCTTGCCTCTGGCAGGATCCCGTGCTGTCGGCGCAGAGAACGGTTTGTGATAAGAGGTGTGACCCATGTCGGACAGATTGGGGCAAGCTATCCTCTACGCCCAAGCCAGTCCCCATCGTAAAATCACTGATATAAACCAAGGCGTCCCCCGCCCCGGGCTCAGGCCTCGGCCTGCACCTGCTGCTGCTGCTCCCCGCCGTCCCGTGCCCTCTGCCTCATGACGGCGTCGACCTCCCTCCGCAGGCCCTCGGCGGCGACCTCCGCCTCGAGCACGCGGCCGACCCCCTTCCGCCAGGCCTCGTCCAGCCCGGCAATCTCGCCGCCGGCGTCGCGCTGCAGCCTCTGGCGGCGCAGGGTGACGAGGTCGACGGCCCGTCGCGCGGCGGCGACCTCGCGCTCGAGGGCGCGCAGCTCGGCCTCTAGGTGCCAGTTGCCCACGAGCCACGCGTTCTTGCCGTGGCTGTCGAGCAGGGCCAGGTGCTGGCGCCGCGACGACAGGTACGCCGCCGCGGCGTAGGCCTCGCGCAGCGCCGCCTCGAGCTCCTCGCCGTAGCCGTCGCCGTCCTCGGGCAGGTCCGGCAGCTCGTACCGCTCCAGGTCCACCGCGTCCAGGGGCGCCGGCTTCGAGGGGTCCGGGCTGCTGGCTATGCGGTCCAGCTCGGCCTGGATCAGGGGGCTGAAGGAGGGTTCTAACTGCGGCGGCAGGAGGGCGTGGTTGGGGTCGTCGGGCACCGTGGCGCGCTCTGCGGTTATGAGGGCTTCGGCGGCTTCGCGCTCGGCTGGTGTGGGCTCCTGGTCGACGTCTGGGGGTGGGCGTGGTTAGTGTCTTTGGGTCTTTTGCCAGTGGTTGTTTGTGGTGTGGTATTTGATGTGGAAGTCGTTGCGCGCGTGGGACGGGCTTTGCTTTGCTTACATGGGAGTGACTCGTGGACTGTCGTTATTGAGGGCATGGTGGGCGACCGGTCTGGAGGTGTGCCCTTGTGTAATTGCGATGGGATGTTGCTCTCATCTGGTGGCCGGCTGCAGTGTCGTTTGGACTGTCGCGAGGCTGTGACGGCTCTGGGGATGGCTGTTTGCTAGTGGAGTCGCAGTGGACCTGTGTTCACTACCCTGCTCTGCAGCCATGGGGCCCCTGTCCCTGCTGCAGATGGGGGCCAAATAACCTGCAGCCCAAATCACCTCGAATGTTCACCTGCAGGCCACCGTTTTACAACAGGATGGCTTGGATGGCTGGATACCAGACGACGATTTCTGTTGTCAACGTTGGCAGCGGTTCCATTCTTCTTCCCACTGCGTTCAGTGTTGCTAAACTATCTCTAGAGTCGTCCGGTAAAATTCAAAGATTGAGGGTGCTTGTACGTATTTCGCAGCATTGTCCTTGACCTGTACCAGCTGCGTTCGTGCAGACCCAACCCTTCTACCAATTTTGGCTTTGAGCAACGACTCTGGTGATATGTGGGAGTCTTGTATCGTATACCCAGACTTCAAAGGGGTTACTGCTAACAGATTCTAGTCCTCCTCTAGGATAATGCGGACACAGGTTGAGGGCTTCATGGGATCCCGGGCTGGGCCATCAAGTAGTGGTAATGACATTCTTGAAGCTCGTACCGCCACAGCGTTCACTCTGAATCAGCCTGTTACAAAAGAAATATCATTACCAAATATTCGCAGCAACCAGTCGGCTTTAGCAAGTAGCTCAAACGCCACTGCCTCAAGATATGTGTAGACATCCAGACGAGTTTAAACAGTGGCTGACAGGTGCGAGCTGAGACTTGCAGGAGGTACGGCGGCCGAAATTGGAAAACGTATTTGCGGGCCACGAACCTCTTCGTTTTGAGACATCATGTATGCGGAGGGCAACCGGGCATTGATCGCCCTCCGTTCTCATTATGCCATGATTGTAGCCAGGTCCTGAGTACAACACCACGGACGTAATCCGCATCCACATGTGGACATGAGCTATGGACGTTGCCAATTTACTCACCGAGATCATACGTAGTGTCATACTAGCCCTTCTCAAGGTTCTTGATGCTCCGGCATTTGCTTACACAGAATATTGGGCGGCGGGTGGACTGCGTGCCACCGATTAGATGATTTTCCCGGGTTCCGTCCCCGAGGTTTGGATATTTATGCTGTTCGAGGCACAGACAAGCGGGAGGCTTGCACTCTAAACCCCAAAGGCTTTACTCCCTCACATATAGCCGTATGGAAATACATTCAGAGGTCTTTTCGTCATCAAAGCGTGGTGTTATCGAAAGGCCCCTTAGACAGTTAAAGGTTCAACCGCATTAAAGTTGACAGCCAGCCGTCTGTGACGTACCAATTTGGTGGGCACTCGGCGTCGGCGCCCGATCCGTGGGTCTCGTTGCAATCTTTTCGACATTGTACAAAACCACGCCTCCACATCATCGAGTCACAACCCAGTGTGTTGTTGAACCAAGAAGGAGTTTGTATATCAACACGGCGTAACTGTGGCACGCGAGACAAGATGGAGGTTCCTTCGTGCGAGGCCAGAGTTACATTTGCACAGGGCGGGAGTGACCAAGTCTCTGTTTTTGACCTTGGGCATTTCCGTTCTGGTTTGAGATATTAACTGTTCGCCTCTGCTACATTGGGACTCTACATTCTCTAATCCGGTCAACAGCTCCCGTGAGATCTTGTCAAGATGCGAGCCGCATTCATTCCCAGCCATCTGGCTTCCTTGCTCCCTACTCTCTTGTTGACGTCCTCGTCTCTGATCCATGGCTCAGCTATTCCGAACGGCGAGAGGCGTGAGTATTCCGCATGCCGCCGCACAAAGGTCGCAATTTTGTGAGCATTCTTTTCTACAGGTCATCGTCAAGGCTTCGCAGGAACCTCTGGCTAACGCGTAGGGATGAAGAGGAGCGGGCATCGCGGGAATTACGACAGCTGTGAGTTTGTGCTTATTCACAAAAGGTTCTGTGGGGCCGAGTATACTTATAACTTTATTTTCTCATTCCTAGCAAGCCTTGTCCAACCAGTCCCTCACCGACTTCCTGATTGTAGAATATCAGAGTGAGATTGGTGGACGAGTTCACCACGCCGACTTTGGCAAGGGGCCAGATGGCAAACCACTTCTGGTCGAATACGGTGCCAACTGGATACAAGGCCTGGGTACGGAAGAGGGCCCCGAAAACCCAATCTGGACATTTGTATGAACCCAATTCCCCATGAATTGCGAAGCCGCTCCAGATCACTGATATATGATTGCGTTTCAGGAGAAGAAATGGAAGATTGCGAGTCAAGAGTCCAACTTCTCCCGGATCCTCACCTACAACGAATCCGGTCTCGCAGACTTCGAATCGGAGATAGAGGAGTATGAAGATGCCTTCTTCCGCATGACACAGGAAGCCGGCGAGCTTCTCACAGACAACATTCAGGACAAGACAATCCGCGAGGGCCTAGTGCATGTCGGATGGCAGCCAGACCAGCGCGACTACCCAGCCGCAGCTGACGCTGTCGAGTGGTGGCTCTACGATGGCGAACAGGCTTACACGCCCGAGGAGACCAGTCTTGTATTCAATTCGGTCCGTACGATCCCATTCTTTTATCCTTCCCAGTTCCCACTGCAGGTCAATATTTGAGCCCTGGGGGGGGAAATCGAACAAAATTATTCATGCGACACGATGCGGTGAGCTACCTGCTCTTGGAACATACTGCTGATATTAAAAACATAGGCTGTGAATAACTTCACTTTCCTACAATACAGTGGCAAGAACAACTTCGTTATCGATCAACGTGGCCACAACACGTGGATCAAGGGCGAAGCATCGACTTTTCTAGATGAGGACGACCCACGTCTTCTATTGAACACCATTGTCAGTAATATCGAATACTCAGCCGAGGGCGTTGAAATCACCATGGAGGACGGGTCTTGTATATCCGCCGACTACGCCGTCTGCACGTTCAGTTTGGGCGTTTTGCAACATGAATCAGCCGTGGAATTCGATCCTCCCCTCCCAGACTGGAAGAAGACCTCCATTGACATGTTCAACCTCGGCACATACACAAAGATATTCATGCAGTTCTCTGAGAGGTTCTGGCCGGACGACACTGAGTTCTTTCTGTATGTTCAGTCATTCCCAGTCCCCCTTCCAACTTTGAATTCCACCCGCTTGTTTTGCCATCCCCGACCATATCTACCGACGACTGATTCCTGTTAGCTACGCCGACCCGACACAACGAGGCTGGTACCCGATCTGGCAGTCCCTCGACCTCGACGGCTTCTTCCCGGGCTCACACATACTCTTCACCACCGTCACCGAGCGCGAGTCCAAGCGGGTGGAACGCATGACAAACGAGCAAACACTAGCCGAGACAATGGACGTGCTACGCGCCATGTTCCCCAACGTCACGGTGCCGCAGCCGACCGCGTTCGCCTACCCCCGGTGGGGCACCACGCCCTGGTCGTACGGGTCCTTCTCGTGCTGGCCGGCGGGCACGACGCTCGAGATGCACGAGAACCTCCGCGCCAACGTCGGCAGGCTGTGGTTCGCGGGCGAGCACACCAGCGCCACCTACTTTGGGTACATGCAGGGCGCCTGGTTCGAGGGCCGCGACGCCGGGCTCCGGATCGCGCAGCTGATCGGGGGCGAGTGTATCGGCGACGCGCCGACCGGGGGCGCGATGAGGGACAGCGGAGGGGACTGTGGCGAGAGGGTGAGGTATGACAAGTTGCATGGCACCACTGAGCTGGAGGAGTATAATGTTCAGAACGGGTGGGATGGGACGAGCTTTCAGACGAATGGGTTGGATGAGGAGTGAATGGGGCCCAAAACCAGGCGCGAACTTTTTGATTACAAAAGCTTGGATTAATTGAAATCAAATGTGCTGATATGATAACTTCATGAAGAATTTATTGCTATCACCGCCAGCTGCAGTACCACGAAGATAAAATCCCACCAGATTTATGGGCTCGCTACATCCATCTTTGAGTTAACATACAATTCTTCCGGTTTCTTCTGAGATGGGACATCAGAAACCTGTTCTCGTGGGAACGTCTGAATCTGAGTAGCCTCTTCTGTGACCCAGAAGCACAAATTTGAAGGTCAAAAGTGGCTTAAATTCAGCAAGAGCGATGAGAAGGATCATACGAACACAGATCTCGCTGCCAGTTGGCCATATCTTCCAATAAATTGCAGCATGGGGAACATTTGCACGGAATTCGTACAGATGATAAGCCAGCCAGCCATCCTAATGCTGTGATGACCTGTATTCCTCGCTCCAGGATGAGTGAAACATTGCTCCTAAGCCTTCTGCTGCACCGGCACAAACTGCACCCTCACCTGCGGCTTGGTCAGGAAACCGTAATGCAGCAGGTCCCGCTCGAGGCCTCTCATGTCCAGCGTCTCTCCCGGCGCCTTGGACACGTCAAACTGCCACAGCAACTTTGAGATGAACAGCCTTGCCTCTGCCCAGCCGAGCTCCCGGCCTATGCAGGCGCGCGGGCCGAGGCTGAAGGCAGGAAGCCCCTTGCACGCGTCATTGGTGAATATCTTGTCATATCGGGGGTGTGAGGCCGGCAGGTACCGTTCCGGACGGAAGTGCATGGGGTCATGGAAGTAGCGGGGGCTCCGGCCGAGGGTGAAGTTGCTAGACTGGACGGTTACCTGGTGAGGCAAGGGGTCTTGTTAGTTACGAGGGGTTGGTGAGATTGGGTAGGTGAGGGGACCGCATACTCCTTTGGGGATGTAAAGGCCGTCGACCACTGCCCCGGGGCTGTACCGTGGGAGGCCGGTAGAGTTGGCGGAGATGATCCGGAGGGCTTCCTCCAAGCACGCCGTGAGATACTGCAATTTTGCAGTGCTCTGGATATTGATGCCGTCATAGCTTTCAAACCTGTCCCGGATCTCATCCGTCAAGACCTTGTAGCACTCGGGGGTCTCGATAAGATGAAATACGAGCAAGTAGTACCAATCTGCCATGGGCCCAAAGCCGGCAAACATCGTCTGAAGCGCCACAGAACCCAGATGTAGGAGCTCGCTGTTAGCGGTTGGCGGCTCCTCGTCGGCTGGCAACACAAAGTCGAATATGTCTGGATGTGGTGTGCCGCCACGCCTGTCGACGCGCCGCAGCACGCTCTTGCGCGTATTGCTCTCCATCTCGGCCAGAGAGCTCAGTTTGCTCACCGGCGCAAATAGGTACTTGAGGGGGCTGATCAGGGGGAAACGCTTGAACACCTGGATCATAGTGGCGAACGCGTTGAATGAAAGAAGAACATCAAGGGCAACTGGATCCCTCTCTGGAAAGATATATCTAGGTCAGTACCCTTTTCAAGGGGATTATTAGGCCGGGACCCAGTGAGATACCTTCATGCATAGCAGACGATGTGTCCTCGTTCCATGCCACGTCCTGGGCCGTGTCCCAGGCCACCCAATGCGTCCAGTCGACAAGGCTGACACCCCGGGCACCAATCTCCTTCATCCGCTCCACGAAGTAGTCCATATGCTTGTGCATGACAGGCTCGAAAGACCGTATCGACCGGCCACTGAACGCGGGCAAGACCTTCCTTGCTACCTGGCGGTGCCTCACGGGATCCTCCTCCCAGACGATGCCGCCGAGGTTGGCACCGCGGTTCTGGAAGTCCGTCTTCCTGAAGACCTCGAGCCCCTTGTCCGCCGGCGAGTAGATATCGACAAAGGCTTGCGGGGTGAAGAAAACGAGCTCGTTGGGCGCTATCCGCACCACGTCGCCGTACTTGTTTAGGACATCTTCGATGGCCCATGGGTAGCGTCCGGACAGCCTGGCGGTGTTGTCAGTCTACCTTATTTGTTGTTGAGTTGAAGGCTCATTTGACATACCACTTCCGGGCATACCAGATGTTTGACACAGCCGCAATTCGGGGGCCGGGGAATTTGGCGAGTGGGTGAAAGTATAGTAGATAGATGCATCTCAGCGCGGCGTACAGGGTGATCTTCTAGTTGTTAGCCAGGTGCAGAATCTGGGAACTCCCCAGCTGGCGTACCGCTCCCAGGACCACAGTTACAAGGACCTCCGCCGTCATGGCCTCCGGAGGAAGGAGGTGATGAGCCATGGATTGCGAGGGCGGCCTGTGACGCGAGTTATGTGACGGTCCCTGGCCTGATATATGACAACTGGTGTTGGCAGACAGAAGAATCGCCGCTCACCCGGACTACCTAAATCGACGTGTAGAGGTCATACGTCTGTTATTCAACGGCCAGGAAATCCCAAGAGGTCTGCAGCGGTGGACCTTTTAGCGCTGATGAGAGCGCGATAAAACCTTCTTGGATACGTTGTGTTGGTCTATGCTGGCCCCCGGCGCACACTGGTGAATCCTTCGGCCCAAACAGCACAAGCGACCAACAGGCCCTGGGCGGCCGCAGCAAGCCAATGAGTCCCCAGTGGAGGATGCAGTTGGTACTGACTGACGCTGGATCAGGTTGGCTGGCAGGGAGGCCAGGGAAATTACCTTTCTTCACTTAGGAACCATCCACATCTTCCAATCAACCAGGCAAAGTAGGCGCGTTACATCCTCGAAATATTAGCCGTGGTTCAGAAATATCGTACATGTGTCCGACGACGTTGAATGCTTAGAGCCTGGCAGTCGCTTATACACTGCCGAGTTCTGACAGCAGTTTCCAAGTCTAGAGAAATAAACAGTCATGTAGTTACTTATATATGTATGAACATCATGGTGAGATGCAGAACAGTGTTACGATGTTATGATGCGGCTTGGTGATGCTAGGTATAGTGTCCGTCTTCAGCCGTGTTATTGCCTGGGGAATGCTTCCCAACGGGGAACTTATACAGGCGCGGAAAGGCCGTGCAGTAGCCCCGAATAGCCCTGTAGCCCCAGAGCTTGTCACCTGCCCACATCAGCCAGCCGTCGAATCGGGGCGTTTCCATGCACCCGAAACGGGCATGGATGGTCGCTGCTTCTCACTGCCGTCCAGCTATGACCGCATCCTGTTCGGCCGACCACTACGGATCGCCCGGTACCGTCACATGCATCTGACATTTGTAATTGTCGACTTGTTACACGCCTCTCTTGTTCACGACTCTGCTTCTGTCCAACTCACGACCCATGCCGTAACCATGCTGGACGTGTAAAGTGAGGGCGAGCGAAGCAGAACGAGAGTGAGAAAGAGAGCGAGTATGGACAAACACAAGTCGTCCTTGAGGGCCCAGGGCTCGCAACAACATGCCGTTGCGCACGACGACAACGAGGCCGGTCCTCCACAAACGCCTGCGTCGAGACGGTCCCGCAGGACAACCACAATCCCATGGCTCTCTCTTCTTTTTCTTATCACATTCTCACTCTATCTCATATATACGGCGGCGTCAGAGCCCGCCAAACACGTCCTGAGCTGGCTGAACAACGATGCGCCTCCCGCCACGACCACCAACCCCTACCAGGGTGATCGATATCTCTTGGGTGTGGGCAAGGCCGACATCACAGGGCCAGTCGTCGAAATCAACCTGATGGGCTACGCAGACCCCAAGCAGCTTGGGACTGGCCTGCGCCAACGCCTGTACTCCCGCGCTTTTATTGTAGGGGACATGGACAACGCCACCGACCGCTTCGTCTACTTGGTGCTGGACATCCAGTCGGGGGACACTGCTGTGAGATATGGCATCCTGTCTGGGCTTAGAGATCTGGGCCCCGAGTATGCAGTCTATCAGAATCACAACGTCGCCGTCACCGGCACGCATTCACATTCCGGCCCTGCCGGATGGCTCAACTACCTGTTGCCCCAGATTACCAGCAAGGGTTTCGACCATCAGGGATATCGGGCAATAGTCGACGGTGCCATACTCTCCATAGTCAGGGCTCACGAGGCTCTCCAGCCTGGCCATCTCAGCATCGGCTCCACCAGGGTTGAGGGCGCCAACATCAACAGGAGCTTGTTCGCTTATCTGGCCAACCCGGAGGAGGAACGCGCCAAATACAACATCAGCAGCGAGGACGATGGCTCAGTGGAGAAGAACCTCACCCTGCTCAAGTTCCAGCGGGCGTCCGACGGGAAGAACATCGGCGTCCTGACCTGGTTCCCCACCCATGGCACATCCATGTATGGCAACAACACAATAATCACAGGCGACAACAAGGGAGTCGCCGCCTACCTATTTGAAAAGAGCGCCTCCAAAGACCCGTCTGCCGCCGACGGCTTCGTCGCCGGCTTCTCGCAGGCAGACGTCGGCGACACCAGCCCCAACGTGCTCGGCGCGTACTGCGAGGACGGCTCCGGGGAGACATGCAGCTTCGAGAACAGCACCTGCCCCGTCGACGGGAGGAGCCAGAAATGCCACGCACGCGGCCCGCTGTACACGGCCGACGACACGGGCACCGCGTCCTGTTTCGAGATCGGCCGGCGGCAGTTCGCGCCAGCCAGGTCCCTCTACGACGAACTCAACGTGAACCCCATCCCCGTCCGGGGGCCGTGGGTCAAGTCCTTCCACACCTTCCACAACATGTCAGACTTCAATTTCACCCTCCCCAACGGGACCTCGGTGTCGACCTGCCCCGCGGCCCTGGGCTGGTCCTTCGCGGCAGGGACGTCCGACGGGCCCGGGGCCTTCGACTTCACGCAGCACGACGGCGACCCGTCCAACACGTCGCCCGTGTGGCGCGTGGTCTCGGGCTTCCTCAAGGAGCCGTCGGACGGGCAGCGCGCGTGCCAGGGCGCCAAGCCGATCCTCCTCGACGTCGGCGAGGTGCACAGGCCCTACGCCTGGACGCCCAACGTCGTCGACGTCCAGGTCCTCCGCGTGGGCCAGCTGCTCGTCGTCGTCAGCCCCGGCGAGGCGACCACCATGGCCGGGCGGCGGTGGAAGGAGGCCGTCAGGGCCGAGAGCGCGGCGCTGTTCGGCGGCGAGGGCGCCGCCCCGAGCCCCGTCGTCGTCCTCGGCGGCCCGGCAAACAGCTACACGCACTACATAGCCACGGAGCACGAGTACGCCATCCAGCGGTACGAGGGCGCCTCGACGCTGTACGGGCCGCACACCCTCGCGGCGTACATCAACGTGACGCTGGCGCACCTGCCGCTGCTCGCGGCACGCGCCCCCTCCGGCCCGCCCAGGCAACAACCCCCGGACGCCCTCCCGCCCGACAACACGAACCGCTCGCTCAGCTTCATCACCGGTGTCGTGCGCGACGGCGCGCCGCTGGGGCGGTCGTTCGGGGACGTCAAGCAGGACGTGCGCCGCTTCTACCGCGCCGGCGCGGACGTGTCTGCCGTGTTTGTCGGGGCCAACCCGCGCAACGACCTCCGGCTGGGGCGCACGTATGCCGCGGTCGAGAAGCTTGTGCCGGGCGGCGCGGGCGGCGGGGAGCGGCGGCAGCAGGACGGGGAGGACGGGGAGCTCTGGCGCACGGTCAGGGACGACGGCGACTGGGCGCTGGTCTTCCGGTGGAGGCGGACCAGCGAGGTGCTCGGCACGAGCGAGGTCGAGATCACGTGGGAGACGGGCAGGGAGCCCGAGGGCGAGCCTGAGCCTGGTGTGTACCGCATCAGGTACTATGGCGACTGGAAGAGCATCGGGGGCACCATTACTGAGTTTGAGGGTGTCACGGGGGCTTTCACGCTGGTATAGGTGGCGGTTGGTAGTTTCCGATGAAGGGCGCATGTGATGGTTTTCTTGGCATGTGATGGTTTTCTGGTATTCATGAGAGCGGGTCGGGGCGTTGTCTGCATCGAAGATGGAAAGCGAGCCGACATATTACAATGATTGCAGGAGGGTTTCAACGTGTTTGGCGGAGTCAAGACTGGTAGATACATACTCCGATAGGAAACGTCGATGCTGCTCTGCTCACTTTCTTTCAGGCCTTCCTTGCCCACCACTTTTGAAGTGATGTTGATTTTACACAAGCGTCAAGGGGTATCGCTGGCCAGCATTTGACAGAATCCCTGGCAAAAGAGGCAAGACCAGGCCCTTGAGCATTAATCAGTCTCCTCATGGGTGCGCGCACTTGAATACAATGTGGAAGACAACAATCTCGATTTCAGGATTTCCGATGGGGACTATCTGTGCCTTTTTGTGCTCCATTTGCCGGCCTCTCCAAGCTGCCAAAAAAGATGCCGAAATCATGTTAATGACAAGGGGGTGGTGTACATACTCCATACAAGATGCCAATGCTATGCAGCAAAAGAGGAAGGGGAAGATGAAACCCTCAACGTATGCCCCCCTGCGGGCTCGACGGCAACTGGGGATAAAAGCAACCGAACAAGTCCAAAACCAAGGGGCCAAATACTGTGTAGTAGTAGTAGTTGATCGTAACTACTGAGTCTTCCCACCACTATCCCGGGTCATCTCAAGTGACCAAACACTCGGTGCCCAAGGCACATTGCCTCGATGATTCATGCTTTGTATGTACCACTTGGTATCACCATATATCTGCGCCAGTCCCTCAATTGAAACCACTTGGTCCAACGCCTGCGCTTTGCCTTTCTTTTAATACAGGGTGCCACAACAGCTTTCCTTCTCCCCTCGCGTTGCGTCTTCAGATTAATGTCCTCCCCAACTCATCCGCTCTACTTCTTGTTCGCCTTCTTGTGCTCCTCCAAGGCATCGGCAAGCTTGACCGCAAGCTCGTTGGTCTTGACCTGAAGCATCCAAGTCTCCAGGCCCTTGCCGTCTTCCTTCGCACAAGGAACCTTAATCCACTTTGCGCCCTTGTCGACCTTGTAATCGAAATCGGGCAGGATGGCCTTGTTCATGGCGACGTTGCCACGAGGCTCGCCACGCAAAAGGATGCGCACGGCGCCGGAGCTCTTGTGTTTGAGGAGTCTGAGTGGTCCCAACCCTTCTGTCTTCCATGGGTTCTTCTTGGCAGACTTGTCTTTTTCTTCGTCGTCGTCATCGGACTTGGGCGCCAGTCGGAGAGCCTTGGCTCGCACCTCATGAACGACCTGCTCGTCCTCTTCCCCGGGCCCACCTTCGGTTAGGGAAATTTGCTCCTGTGGTTTTCCGTCCTCGTCAGCCGTCTGTTCGCTCGTTGCATTATCCTTTTTGGCCTGCGCGGCTTCTGGCTCGGGTGTGCCAGCCGCCGGCGTCGTAGCTATGCTAGACGCCCCGCCAAACAAAGGGGTATCTTTACATGACGTTAATGATGGACTGCCAAGAATAACGAAATGTGAAGTACAAGAAACTAAGAAACAAGACACTACTTACTCGTGCCAGTCGAAGATCCAGCTGGGGGCGCCAGACTACCAGCAAAGATGCCTTGCGCCGCGTTGGCAGGCTGACCGGAGAACATATTGACCGAAGAGGTTGGCTGAGACGGCGCCTGGGCGCCGCCGCCAAAGTTGAACATGGAAGATCCACCGTTCGGCTGCTGACCCCCAAAGATGTTGGACGACGGGCCAGGGGCATTGTTTGCAGGCTGAGAAGCGCCACCGAAGGTGAAGCTGGACGACGAGGGGCCATTAGTTGCAGGCTGCGAGTCCCCACCGAAAGTGAAGCTGGACGAAGACGGAGCGGCTGGAGCGGTAGTGTTTCCAAACTGGAATGGCGCGCTGGCTGTTTGGCTCTGGGCCGGAGTCGCTCCAAAGTCGAATGAGACTCCAGCAGCGTCCCCACCCGCGAAAGGGTTCTTGAAGGAGCCCTGGTCACCACCAGAGTTGAAGGTGAAGGAGCTGGCCGCTGGAGCTGGCGCTGGCGCAGCCGCTGGCGCGGGTGCTGGCGTGCCATTACTGCCAAACGTGAAGCTTGACTGTGGGTTTGTGATGGTTTTGTTGCTATCAGTCCCAGATGCGGCCCCGAACAGATTGCTCGAGGGTGTGCTCGAGGCTCCACCGAAAGTGAAGCCCGCGCTGGGAGCGGGAGCGTTTGCGAAGATGCTAGGCGGCAGTGCCTTCGCTGGCTCGGCCTGGGGTGCTGGGTTTCCAAAGAGAGGAGTGTCCGCGGGCTTCGAGCTTGGAGCAGGCGTGGAAGAAGCGTTGCTTCCAAAGCTGTATGTCTTGCCTTGCGAGCCGGTGCCGAAGACGGCGCCAGCCTCGGTCGAACCCTTGGCTGCCTCCGCAGTCTTGGGTGGCAGACCTGACGCGGGTGTCGGTGCGTTGCCTCCAAACGTGTACTTCTTGGATGCCGGCTCGGCAGATGTGCTACCAAATACCGCGCCAGCTTCATCAGAATCGGGCTTCTTCCTCTTCGGAGCCGAATCCTCCTTCTTCTCCTCACCCGAGCTAGCCTTGGTGCCGAACAGTGTCGGTGTTGAAGATGGCTGAGCTCCGAACAACGACGGCGCAGAAGACGGTTTCTCGTCACTCTTGGCGCCGAAAAGCAGCCCACTGGGCTTGTCATTCGCCGCTCCAAAGAGAGACGGCGCTGAAGCCTGGGCCGCGGTGGCAGGTGTGTTGAGGCCGGCGAAGATAGACGCCGGTTGAGCCTGAGTGGTGGAAGTCTCAGCAGGTTTTCCAAAGGGCGTCGTGCTTGCAGCGCTTGGCTGTCCGAAAAGTCCTGTCGCTGGGGTTGCGGCAGAAGGTTCCGTCACAGCCGACTTCTGCTGAGCAGGCGTAGATGCGCCGAAGGCAGGCGTGCTCGAGGCATTACCGAAGAGACCGCCGCTCGACTCCGACGCCTTAGAAGGCTGGCCAAACAAGGATGGGGCTGCCTGTTTGGGCGTCTCCTTCGCGAAATCTTGTACCTGCGTGCCAAAAGCCGGCGCCGCACTGGCCTTGGGGGTGGTAGAGCCGAAAGCCGGGCCAGTGGTCTCCGTGGGTTTGTTGGCAAAGATGGAGCTCGGTTGGCTGGTGGATGCTCCAAAGAGTGACGCACCAGGCTGGGAAGCTGCACCACCAAATTTGATGGGCGTGTTCGGGTTCCATGTCTTATCCTGGGTCTCCTTCGTGGGGCTTGCCGGTGGCTTCGCGCTGGAGAAGAGTCCCGGGGTGCTATCTCCGCTCTTCGTGATGCGACCAAAGAGACCAGTGCCCGTAGAGCCACCGTCGGTGGAGTCACTCGGCTTCTTAGTGCCGAAGAGCGACGGTGCACTGCTGGCAGCCGCTTTCGGAGCCGTGGTCTGGCTTTCCGGTTCCTCATCCTCAGCCTCTGCGTCCTCGGACTCGCCCTCATTATCATCGTCATCTTCACTGCCATCAGGCGAGTTCTGCTCAGACAGGTGGCCGAAAATATTGCTCGACGCGACCTTGGCTGCGGCGCCCAGGTTCGCTTGACGAGAGGGCTGCGCGGGCGGCTGTGCAAACAGGCTCTTCGCGGCAGACTTCGTGGGGCTTGCAGCTTGTCGTGCTGGCGAGCTGTTGGCAACGTCCTCGAAAATAGAGAGAGTACTGGACTTCTTCTTGCTGGGCTGGTTCTCCTCATCTAGGTGCTCAGAGCCGCGTTTGGTTTTCTTCGCAAACGGTGTTGCACCCGCGTTCGAGACCAGTGCTGTTGATTCGGTCAGAGGCTCTCGGTCTGTGTATCGGCGCTTGTTCGGGGCCGGGGCCGCAAACTCAGAGGCACTATCCAGGTCGTCTCCAGCTCGTCTCTTCACCGAAGATCTAAAGTTGTTCGAGGTGCCGTTAACCTTGGGAGCCTCAGCCTCTTCCATCTCCTCGTCCTCTGGCACATTGTTCTCCTCCTTCCACTTCTTTAACAGTTCCCTAGAAGCGGGAACAGTTTTGAATTCGTAGAGACCGTATCGCAGCATGATCAGGCTTCGGCTCTTTTCATACTCCTTGGCAAAGTTCATGACGTTGACTCTCCAGTCCTTCTTGCTGAAGATCTCAGAAGCAGCGTACTTCAACCGGCGCAAGTCGAGGACACAGAGAAACTGACGTCGCTGGAGGTCATCAAGCTCGGCGGGAACGAGGTGGGACAGGAACTCGTCAGCGTAGACCGAGCCTACCCTATCTGGACTGTCGGGTACCTGCTTAGCTAGCTCCTCGCCGTCGAGCTCGGGTGGGGGAGAGGCGATCCTCATAGGGAAGAGGTTGGTCGAGGAGGTCTTAGACATGGCCCGCCCATTGAGGTCGGCCGTGGAGCCTCGGAATGACCGTCCTGGGGTGACGGCGGTGAAGCTCTCGCGGGCGGCGTTGGGGGGTAAGCGCGGGGAGAAGGTGAACTTTGGGGTGCTGCCGTTGGCAAGGCCGGTCCTGTTGAAGAGCTTGCCTGGGGTGTTGGCAGGCGAGTTGGAACCCTGCCGAGGCTGGTTTCGGTCGAAAAGGCGTCTGCCTGCTACTACAGACGGTGGTGCTGCGTGGCTGCCGGCGCCAGGGCCCGTGGTAACCCTCCAGCTTCCCAAGGGTCGCGACGAAGGTCGGCCTCGGACATCGTCGCCGACCTCATGACGCAGCTTAGAGGGGAAGCCGCTGAAGGAGGCTGGCTGGCTGGGGCGAGAGCCGTATTGAGTGCCACGTTGTCGCGTGGAGGTGTCCATGGTGAGACAAGACGATCGCGAGGATCTACTGTGAGAAGCAACTCATCCAAATCCGGTGTTGCGCAGATGGGATTGTGAACCGTGTCGGTAGAGGGGTTTGGGCGGAGTAGCGGTCGCGAAGTGTCGCGTGGGCGGTAAGGGTCAGCGGGGCAAAGCCGTCGAGGTTCGAGTGAAACCGAGACAGGAGGCTCGCGCTGTTGGAGGGGGCAGAGTGGATGCACTGGATCGAGCTTCGACAGCGAAGGCGAAGGCGATGAAGGAAGGGCGCGGGCGCGGCAGCAACCTCAAGCTTCCTCGAAACCAGGATAAACAAAGGCGCAACGTGTCGCAGGTCTAGAAGAACAGAAAGGAGAGATTCATCAAAAAGAGACGCGTCCCGGTGCGATTGACATCGAAAGAGAATCGATCGAGGCACGCAAAGGCCGAGGCAGATGGGGTGGATGGGTGGGAGGATGCGAGGCAGGTGGGAAATTCTGGACGGGGTGGGAGGGATCTGCTGCCTTGGGTCGGTCGCGCGACGGACGGGTGCGGATGAGGGTTGAGAAAAAAAACCAAGGTTTGGAGGCGGGAGCTGGGCTGGGCTGGGCTGGCTGGCTGGCTGGACTCCTCGCAAAGAACGCCCGCCTCTGACCTGCGGAAGGGGCACGTGGCCCGAGCGTCTCCTGGGGAAGCCTCGAGCAATGGTACCGGGGGTTAGTCTACGGGGTACATGGGTACATGCCGCCACGGAAAAATCGAGCAGGGGGCGCCGGATCCGGTGAACCAGCTGTGCACAGCTGGTCGCCAACTGGGCGGGTATGAACGAGCTACATTTGCCCGAGTCCCAGTTCCTCTTGCGATGGACGATGCTTCATGTAGTTCATTGCGTGTGCCACAAAGAGTAGACAACATTACTGTACTTGATTTCTGTGAGAGGCTTTGTATTGTAAAACCCCAATGGGGCTCCAGCTTCGTGCATTGCATTGCAGGCAGCCTAACATGCAAGACTGGGGGCAGCGAGCAAAGGCACGCACTGGCTACATTCAAGGTGAGAATATACACGATTTGGTACTGCTGGATTAGATTCTAATGACATGGCATCCAAAATCTCGTCCTGCAGCATGCATTCAGCCACCTGTAATGTACATTCCTCGCAGCGGTCAGCAAAAAGACACCGCCCCCGTTCCCCAGCCGCGGCCGTCCACATCAGGGGTTCGAGGATGGATCACACCCTGGCACCCGCGGGCGGCCGCCCCAATCCGTCCAGACTCCGTCGTAACGCATCCCGAACCTCAGTCTCTACAGCTTGGCCTTGGTCTGCGCCTTCTTCAGGATGGGGTCCAGCTTGGTCGCCTTCATGACGTTGCCCTTGATCTTGAGCTTGCCGGCCATGAATAACCTCTGGGCGTTGCCCTTGCCGGTGACGAGGTTGCCAAAGTCGGCGTCGGACAGGGTGAGTGTGACTATGGGCCGGGTCAGTAGATGCCCTTTATGGTTGTACGCAGAATGTGATAACCTACCATCAGCCTTCTCCGCGAGGCCCTTGTTGACCTTGCCCTCGTTCTTCAGGTCGATGTGCCAGCTGTCCGTCTCGCCGGCAGCGTTCTTGAGCGTGAAGGCGTAGATGCCATTGCCCTGCTTGATGGCGTCCTTCTTGTCGGCTTCGCTGGTGTTTAGTGCCTCGTTGATGGCCTCGAAGGCGGCCGAGGAAGGGAACTTGTCTGTTGCCAGAGTCAGCCGATCAGCCAAAGCAGTCCCCCTTTCCACATGGCATGCTTGGAGCCCACGTACCATTTGTGAGAGACATTGTTGCGGTTGTCTAGTGCTTGTGGACGGTGATTTGGGTATCAAAAAGTATGTGTCGGGAAGCGGGAGAAATGGGAAGCGACAAAGCGTTCTAGAAAGGGTGCGCGATCCTATGCGGCACTTATAATAACGAGGATTCGGCAGTAGGGAAGGGCTATAATGGCTGATGACCGCATGCCTGAAGAGTCGCAACGGGCATGTGAACGTCCACAGACAGGACGCTAGGCCGAGGCTCCGACACCCCATGTGCTGCTACTCATCCTGGCCTAGCGCGGTCAGCCCCTACCTAGGCCACCCCTGACCCTCCATTCCCAGGCCCGTGGACCCTCTCTCGGGGCCCGAGTCCGGGGCAGCCCCACAAGAAGTCAACATGCCGCCTCCCACTTGCCCGCAGCCGGTCCGACAACCAGCACTTCAAGTCCCCAATGTGTATTACCAAAGTTCTGGAACGCCCAAATGTTCCACGAGTTCCTAACTGCCGTGCGACTTTGGCCCCTAGCGCACCGATCCGTTGCCAAGCTGTATCGGGATGCGCGGTGAGAGATCAACCACGTAATTCATGCTAGAGAACATGGAGCACGAATCAAGCATGTCAACTGTTCCTCAAGGTCCGTCTTCACATGAGCCGACCGTTGTTCGCCAAACCGGACAGGGGGGCCCTGACGCTGATGAATATCACGTTCCCTCCTCTCGGGCCAGGCCGAGGCAGCTTTACATGAGTGCAGGCAGCACAACAAGCCTCAACAACATGTTGGTAAGAGTGGAAGGTAGTTAATTATGAAATCCTACACCTCAAGAATTACTTTTTCGGTTATGAGAAGCGAGGCAACAATTTCGAAAAGGGCCAGCGTAGGCTGCAATCGGATCCTTGTTTTCTTCTAGGCTGCCCTTGAAGATGTCCTCCCATCATCCCCGATCTAATGAACAAACGTGCTGATGGGACGCCTCGTTCTCCCCCCTGAAAAAACATGGGCTGAATATAGCGTCGGAAATCAGTTTTCAATTCTCCATGGTGGCTGCTCTCGTACCGTCTTCCAGTTAAGTGTTACATAGCGCAATGGCAAAGGCGGTGGGCTGTCGAGGATCTTAGTGACGAAAATGGTAATTTTTTGCGATCAATTCGATCCCATTGTCACACTCCTCAAGGTATAGTCAAAGCAACTAAGCACTGTCAACTTCATGGAGATCTGGACTGAATGTATATTTATGCAGGCTGAGGGTCCAGGAACATGGAATCTGCATGTCAGCCAGGCTGTGCCGCTGCTCACCTGCACACGTGCAGTCCTGTGATGGGATGAACGCATTGCGAACATTCAGAGGCTGAGCATGAATTAATACACATTGACAGATTGGCACTGCTCTCGCATGGGAGCTCCAAGTGATTATTCTCTTCCCCTGCTGTGTGTGCAACGGCCAATTTAAATACAAAAGGGGCCACCGCTGACGCCCCTAGCGAAGCTCCTCAGAGGGAAACTTCAATACTTCATCTCTCACCCTTTCAAGCTCGAACAATTTTGTGTGCCTGGATTTCCAATTCAACACACTGCCCGATATACTCTCATCGCTCGGCCAATGGCATGCCATAGCTACAATGACATCTTCTGAAGGCGCCTCTCCCAGCAAGGCTTCACCCAGCGTGGCATGGAGCTCACTGGTAAGCCGCAGCTTGGAGGTCTGGGCTCTCCTCGACCGACCAAAACACCCACTGGCAGAGAGCGCCTTAGAGGACTATATCGATCTAGATGATTTCCTCACTAAATTCACAACGGGCATCGGTGGACCCTTGTTTTGGTTTTTCCAACGGAGAGAGGCGTTTATGTCACAGAAAACGATGACCAAGTGGAGCAGGGTTCGACTGGATGATTACATTCTTCTCCCCGCCTACCCAGACTTCGTCACACGCGATAAATGTTTCTTTGTGAGCCACTTCTGGCACACCCACGACGACCCGGATCCCGGCGGCAAGTACCTGCAGCTGATGCAGAAGGACCTGGAGGCGCAGGATTGATCATACATCTGGGTCGACTGGACGTGCATCCCCCAGGAGCCGCGGAGTGACAATGAAGAGCTCTACTTTCTGCGGGCTCTACGTTCCATGCCGGCGATCATCCGCAACTGTGGTTTCATGTGGTACTATCCGACCTTCCAACCGCGGATGTGGATATTGTACGAGGTGGCTGAATACGTACTCACATGTGAGAATGCACATGAGCAACTGGTGACCGAAGACATCAAGGAATTCATGGACCACGTCGAAGAGATGCGCGAGGCCGGGGTGGGCGCAACGCTTAGCAAGTACGGGTATAAGTGCTCGTTCGACCGCGACAAGGAATTCATCACATCCTGGTTGGAACTTCTTCTTCTTCTGGAGAGATTACTCGTCGACTTGGGCGATATCAGGCGAATCCAAGACTCTCTCACTTGGCATCGCAGTTGCCTAAATATGTTAATAGGCACCGTCAATGGTGCTGTCACGATTCAACGGTTCGAAGGTATCTTGACTCTGGGAGGAAAGGAGTATAGATTCACACCGTTTCCTCAATGGGTAAGCTGTCTACTATCGTGACTTGTGGCTATTCTACTAACCAAGACTGGACAGAAAGATGGCAAATACTCTACAAGCACCGTGTCTGTACCTACAGAGACACAGCAATCAATGACTAGGGGCGACATTCAGGATAAAATTGACCAAGAAGAAATGTAAGATAGATTCGTCATTTATCAATAACAGTAGAGTGTTAAAGTTGGTATGACAAACTATTTCAAGCAAATGACCACCACTGTAGAAGCAACTGTGGTCATGGACAAATTAACGCCCAATTGACGACAATCCAATCACCCCTTATCCCAATGTAATCAGTCTGCGAGATTAATTCAGGATATTTACTTATTTTCCCACCTTCCAAGTCCTCTGTCCCAAATGTGCCGCGATGAAAGTCTACTTAATTAACTAGGGTATTTAGCCAACAAGTCATCACAAAATTTGGGTCAGAGCGCACCACATGCATGATGTGATGAGGGCCAACTGCGCCACTGGCTCAAAGGGGTGATCACCCTTAGAAGCATGAGAGTGACAGTGGTTTTTAAGTCAAGCACTGAATGATTCTGGCGTGGCAATGTCACAATAATGACACAGCCAACATTTCCGCTTCTGCAGCTTCAGTATGTAGTCATAGTGGTGGGTCTGAACTCAGCGAGCATGCTGTGCCTCAATCCGAAAATGCGCATACTCGCGCTTGCGACCAGTTGGTTATGGAAAAGGAAAGGATGATCATGCTGTGCCTCAATCCGAAAATCCCCATAAGCACTTGTGACCAGTTGGTTATGGAAAAGGAAAGGATGGTTTAGGATAACTCAATTTTAGTCACAGGTAAGCATGAGAACTGGGGCGGCACCATCCGCATCCGCAAAACTCTCCGGGGCAAGTAAGACGGCTGGTGCAGATGAGATCTCCGGGTGGTTTCTCTCCGCCGCATTGTCTAGCTCTATTTTCTTCTCCTTTTTGTTTTCGTGCTTTCTGTCCGTAAACCGAAATAAATATCTTTAATCTGGCCGTTTGCACCTCTCTCCAGCAGCTTCAATCAGATGGATCACTAGTTCTCTACATCAATTGCAGTTCCCACACACATCTACAAAGCTGCCAACCCCGAATTTGTAGCCGCCTTTTCCCAAAATGGCCACAGCGCCGGCGAAAGCAATGCGAGCATGGCTCTACTCCAGCGCAACAGGTGGCTTACACAAGAACTTGGCCCTTTCGTCTGCAGCAGCCCACCCCCGCCCACAATCACCGCCCAGCGTCTCCAAGGATGAGCTGCTAGTGCGGGTCCGGGCCGCCGGCCTCAACCCGATCGACTACAGGATCCCCGAGCTCCCCTTCGCCATGTCGCGCGCCATGATCTCCGTGCCGGCCAGTCCCGCGATGGATTTTTCCGGCACCGTCGTCGCCCACGGCCCCGCGGTCGAGTTCCCGGTCAAGGTCGGGGACTCGGTCTTTGGGCGCCTCGACCCGGGCCGCTTCGGCGCGCTCGGCGAGTACGTCGTCGCCAGGTCGTCCGGGTGCGCGGGCTTGCCCGCTGGTGTGAGTCTCGAGCACGCGAGCGGCGTGGGCTCGATTGGCATGGCCGCCTTTGCCAGTATTGTGCCCTACGTCCCAAAAGACCTCTCCACTTCTTCACCTGGCGGTAGCGCGGCGTTCCGTGTCTTTATCAACGGCGGCAGCGGTGGCACGGGCACGATTGGGATCCAGATCGCTAAGCTCCTGGGCTGCCACGTCACCGCGTCGTGCTCTGCGCGGAACGTCGAGCTGTGCAGGGGCCTTGGAGCAGACGAGGTGTTGGACTACACGAAGGGCGACCTCGTCGCCGCGCTGAAGGCCAAGGGTCAGGTGTTTGACCTGGTTGTTGACAATGTTGGCTCGCCGAGTGACCTTTACTCGGCCTGCGGCGAGTTCGTGGTGCCGGGCGGCCAGTTCGTGCAGGTTGGCATGGGAATGTCGATGGCTGACATGAAGCTCATGACGTCGCGCATGTTGCTCCCGTCATTCCTGGGTGGGGGATCCAGGAAATTCTCCCTGGCGGTCGCGAAGAACAAGCACGAAGACCTTGCCCGTCTCGGCGAGTGGATCGCAGCCGGCAAGATCAAGGTCGTGGTGGATGAAGTCTTCGCGTTTGAGGATGCACCTAAGGCTTATGAGAAGCTCAGAACGGGAAGGGCAAGGGGTAAGATCATTGTAAAGGGTGCGCCTTGACCGTCGGTCGATATTGTTCAGGGCTAGATTGAACGCACTGAGGAGGCTCGGTGACTATGTATACCATTTTGAAAAGCATGTGGAATCACAACACTTCATTATTATTTGGCATTTACAAAATTGACTCAAGAGGTTTGATGTTGAAGTGAAGTGACCAATGTCTACTTCCCAAAGTGACAGCCTAGGTAAACAGTGCTGTACGATTTTCAAATTCAATAATGTTGTTTATTCCCTTGGGCGCAGCCATTGAACCATGGGTTTAGCGAATGACAAGCCTTGCCATACCAACGCTCACACACTACCCTATTTCCGGCCTGTTCTAAGTCCAAATATTCATCCCGATCTTTTCAAATTCTCCTTGAGGCAACCCTAATGGGTTGGGCGACAGGATCATGGGCGTATATCGTTTCTGAACACACGGGTTCATGCCAATCTTCTTGCTATTTGTGATATGGTGCCCATCGTTTGCTGAAATAGGCCGGACGAAGTGCGCCGGCTAATCACCTAGGTACAGCCAGGATTGATGCTCTCGCCAGAAGACTTGAAAGAAATGAGAATTCTATTGCTTGCTCTTCCCCAACGTCTCTGCGCATCATTATCATCTGAGGACTTGCCCACATAGTCGAGTAAATAAGATGGAATAGCGCATTGTTTTCCCAGTCTGGAAATACATGAACAAAACCTTGTCCAAGACCGAAAATACCTAGTCCGTGCTTCGGTGCCTATTTTGCACCTCATGCATGGTTTACCTTTCTTAAACAAACTGCTCTTATAAATGAAGTGTATATGTACGGGTTTTAAATTTCCAACTGCTCCCAATTTGTGCCGATTATTTCTTGGGACTGTTCCAAGGTTATAAATCAGCTCCAACAGATGAACGGTCTGTCGTATTCGTATTCGCGCGGTACTGCTTGGGTCGTAATTGCTGTGGGAAGGTGTATTGGTTGGGCGGGCGACGGGGCGGCAGATCCGGTGCGGGCATGTAACTTGAATTCATACCTCTCCAGCTTCGAGCCTACTCTCTTTGCCATCGTGTTCAAATATTCTTCTGCAGCAACCTCAGGAAATAACAGCCATGGACCAATTCTCTCACCCGCCTCACGACATTGCTGACCTCTCCAGGTTCATCTTCTCCCTGGCGCAAGAGGACGTTGACGCATTGAATACGCTCCTCAAGCGCCCCCTCCCCATCGCGACATGGGAGAACAGCAGCCAGCCCGACGATAGGTTCGGCGTCAGCCGTGAGTGGCTCGCCAAGGCCATCTCGCACTGGCAGACTTATGACTGGCAAGCACACAACACCCACACACACCCACCGGCCCGTAGAAACGACCCTGAAGCTAACAGGGAACTCTTGATGTGAAGGCTGAAGTACCAGGAGAGGATCAACAGCGTGCCCAACTTCAAGGTCCCCATCGAGGATGACGGCGAGCAGTACAGCGTCCACTTCGCCGCCCTCTTCTCGGCCCGCAAGGACGCAACCCCGCTCATCCTCATGCACGGCTGGCCCGGCTCTTTCCTCGAGTTCCTGCCGCTGCTGCACAGGCTGCAGGCCTCCCACGCCGCGGACCCAGCCTCGCTTCCGTGCCACATTGTAGTCCCCTCGCTTCCCGGGTACGGATTCACAGCCGTCGGCACGAGCAAGGACCTGAAGACGCCGGACGTGGCGCGCATCTTGCACAAGCTGATGCTCAAGCTCGGCTTTGGGGCCTCGGGCTATATTGCCCAGGGCGGCGACGTCGGCTCGGGTTTGGCGAGCCACATGGTCAAGGAGTTTGACGAGTGCATCGGTAGGTTTTGGACTGCTCCCGCCCCCCGGGAAATGGAAGCTTGCGAACTGAATCATGGCGCGTAGGTGCTCATGTCAATATGCTGCCCATGGCGCCGCCTGAGAAAGAAGTAGCCCCTCCGACTGAGCAGGAGTTGACGACCTTGAAACGATCGCAAGAGTTCCGCACCACGGGTATGGCTTACGCCATGATGCACGGCACCAAGCCCTCGACGGTCGGTCTGGTGGTTGCGAGCAGCCCACAAGGTCTCTTGGCTTGGTAAGTCGAGACTAGCAACCCCGGGAGTCGCCAGTCCCTCCTTGGCGGCGAAGGAAGACAGGAAGACAAAATTCTATGACAAAATGGTGATGGTGACTAACCAAGCTATGCCACGCCACAGGATCGGCGAGAAGATGGTCTTGTGGTCACACGTGACGCCGTCGCTGCAGGAAATCCTCGACAACGTCTCGCTGTACTGGTTCACGGGCTGCTACCCTTCAAGCATCTGGATCTACCGCGCGGTAAGTTCTACCACTGATATTCCTCGTGCTCCCTGTGGTCCAAATCTGCACGGGGGAATATACCGCAGCTGACGGTTGGTGGGGATGTCATGTGTAGCTGGTCAGTGCCGACATAGAGGAAGCCTCGAAGCAATGGAGTTCCGATGTGCACAATAAGCCCTACGGCTTTTCTTACTTCCCGTTCGAGATCGTCTGCGCCCCGAAGAGCTGGTGTGATGCCTCGGGCAGGTTGACGTTCTATCGGGCTCACGATAAGGTGAGGGCAGACAACCCCCCCCCTCCCTTTTCGAAATAAAATTGGCGCTGCGCAACCAAGGACATGGGCACCACTGACGGTGATGTGTGTAGGGCGGTCATTTCGCGGCCCTCGAGCTGCCGGATGTGCTGTGGAAGGACATTGTAGAGTTTGTTGACCACGTCAAGTCGTCTAAATAATTGGCTCGGGATGCGAAAACATGCTGATGTTGGTGGCATGCGTGGTGGCGGCTACTATGGCAGATTTTGGCAGCTATTAAATCCACGAAACATAGTTTTTCCACACTGATATTAGTGACATGCTGACCCTGTACAAAATGAACCCATCCGACAAAGGGGGCAAGACAATGATCGCCGGCTCCTCTCAAATATACAACAAGCTTGCATGGACATGCCCGGGCGTCCTGCTCAAGCCCAGTCGAGTATTGAATATGACAAGAATTATTGAAGAGCTACTTGTTAACCTGTAGGCTGCGGCCATCCAGTTCTTATGGGTCAAGTGTCGGTACATGAAGGCGTGCTACGTCTTCGTCAACAGACCATTGCTCTCACGTTCTTTGTCCGCTATGCAAGTGGGCACACTTCATGTGACCAGTCAGCCTTGCAACTCACAGATGCTGCACCCTTCAATTATCAGATCATATACCCCAATGTGACTTTGATTGATAACAAGTCATACTGGAAAAGCCATGTCACTTCATAGACCTATTTACGACTCCAATATGTGAGCTCGAATAATTGAGTCACGGACAACGCTCACCATATAAAATGGACTCAATTTCACAGGCTTGTCTCCATTTTCTCCAGCCATCAGAACACCACCGCCGAGCGCCTACTCTACCAAAGACCTTCTTGATATTTTCGATTACGCGCCTTGTCCACGACAGAACCAGAGGATATCTACCCTACAGAAAGAACCGGACGTGCAAAAACATTACAGCCATTCCATACTCACCTCGGAAGTTGTCGGGCTAGAGGTATTCTGGGAAAATGTGTTTCGATTGTTTCGGTGAAAAGGAGGACCTGGCGGTTGCTAGGATGACCCGTGACACCGCACTCGCAGACCTGCGAGACCGCCGCTGCAGATGTGCTCACAACTGCGATCACCATGTAGCGGGATACTGTCATCTCGACCGGGGTGCCGACGTGGTGTGTGACGAGTGTAACAAACGTTACGGGCCGCAACCGGTCCGACTACCGGAACAACCGCCGGGACGACATCATTCGCATAGCAGTTCACGCCAACATAGTTCGCATGGCGGTTCACGCCAACATACTTCGCATGGCGGTTCACGTCGACATAGTTCGCATGGCGGTTCACGTCGACACTAATCGGCAAACACTTTTTTGGTATCGGGTCGGACTTTATTCGCAATAGTATGGCTCTTGCCAGGCCTATATTTGCGGCATAAGGATTCGCAATCTGGTATGTGCGCTGAGCGCGAGGTACTCGATGGACTTGAGCAGGCTTGCAAGCTCTATGACGACGCAAACATACAACCCGAGGGGAGACAGTACCATTTTTGGAATGAGAAGTTTTGAAAATGACGTTTCCGGGTTCTTACATGTGCATTGTGTATAAAATATGAAGAATCGTTTGCGCCATGCCTCTGGCGCCCTTTTATGTATGATCTACTGGCCGCTGAATTTGGAAGGTAGAGCGGTGGATGATGGCAGACGACAACTTGGACGATGCCGCGTGAATTTGAGCAATGGTAAAAAGCGACGCTTGAGTCTTTCAAATGATAACTATCTACTTGCAGGTCATCTTCCATGCGCTGACCGTTCTCAGTGTGGAGTTCTCTAGCTCCCTCATGACAACCACGGGTCCTGAAGATAGCGGTTATTTTTCTGGCCTTGTGGTTCAAATGGGTACTTGCTAGGTAATTACCGAGAAGCAGAATGGCAGGAAGGCAGATACCTAGAATGGAAATCACGGGCTCAGCGGTCGTCCAATAAGAAACCGACACTGCTAAGTCTATGCGTGGATTAGCAAGACTGGAGGAAGCGCGAGGAAACTTTGAGGTTGACTTGCATTTGTTCCCTGGGTCTAGAGCACGCATAGAAGTGAGCACTGTGATCAGGCGACCCAGCGAGGCAACAATTACACGGACGTGACATGAACATTGACCCGAACCATTTTCACAGTATATGTACCTTTTGATAATAACTCACCAGTATCCCAGCGAAAGAGTAACAACAAGGCTAAATTTTCTCGCTATGCCTATCTGGAGGCTAACGACCATCGGCATAGGCAGAATAAAAACGAACAGATCAATGAGCGCACTGGGAACGGCACCTCCGATATGCAAGTCGCCCAGCGAGCCGCACTGGGCCTTCCCAGGTGGTAAGTTTGAGCCTGTACCGAGAGCGATGCCTACGAGCCAGATTCATTGCATGGCCAGCCCGAAGGCTGTAGTTGAACCAAGAAGGGCTTACGATGGCAGGGAAATTACGGCTTAGGAGAAAAAGCACGGATGCCCTTGTGAGAAACAAGCCGCAATAGTAGAGGATCTAGAGGGCGAGTGCTGTGCTTGTGAAACAGAGAGGGGTGTTCAAAGACGGGTCACTTTCAGAGTCCAATCGTACGAGCACGATGAAAACTAGTGTAAGTTGGTCGAGGAATAGTGGCTGCAACGAGTCGGAAGAGCTTGAGCTTCTCGTTTCTTGCAGGGTAGCAAGTCATGAGCACCTAAAGCTGCGGTGAACGCGAACCAATCGTGACGCCAAAAATTGTTGCCGCTGTTTTGTCTCGGGGGACTGTAGCCATTGAGACCAGAATCATAGCGACACCGAGGTGCTCGTTATCACTATCATCTCGACGAAAAAGGGTTGCAGGCCCGGCTTGGGATCGCTGACACCATCGGGCATCCGTGCAGACATGTTTGGGAGCTCAATTCGCAATGAGGAACGATATTGCTAATGAAGAATTAATGTGAACAGCCCAGAGACCTGCCTTGAACAAGACTTCTAAGTTCAGGTATGCGTTGCTGACAGAACCCAGCTGACTCTGCTTGAGATAATTAAGTCAGTGTTCTTTAAATATTGTGATGGAAGGGCTGTCATAAGCACCCTAGGTTCTCTCTCAGCTCGGGGATGGCGGTTGCCCCTGTGCGACTTTGACACATATCACCTGGCATAATCAGCCCAACTGGGCCGAGATAGATGCGTGCGGTGACCCAGATAGCACAGTTCGATGTCTCTCGACATCACCATATGTGGGCCCTTTTGTAAGATTTGCATATGCTCTATCTGGTGTGTACGTGCAATTATTTACTGCTAGACATGAGGACAGCCTGGACAAGACACTGCGCTGCGCCCTAAAGTAGCAAAATATCGATAGTGGTATTGACGTTTTGAGGAGCGGAGGCTACTTATCTACCCAGGTAGGGCATACTGAGAAGATACTTGGGATTTCTTCTTGGCAAGTTCATGTAGTCCGGAAATGCATATAGACATGGGCATAGGTAAAGGCAGACAGTTGGCATCACCTTTTGAAGGCCAGGTGCTGGTCAAGTGATTAACGGTTCTCACGAGGCAGTCTCATTTGGAAATCGTGGCCAGACATGCCCCACTCATGATCATGCTCGTTGCTGTAGTAGGCGCGAGTACGCGGAGTTACCCAGTGCCGATGCCTTATATTCATGTTGGGTATCTGTATTCTCCCGCCAGTCAAGGTCCCGGGAGTTTGAAGAAATTGTTTGATGCCAGACGCCATAATCTCCATTGTTAGGCCGGCAATAATGTTAGAAAGCAGACCAACCCATCGTGCCACCACACCTCCCCCTCAAGTATCCCTTGGTTCCGAGACCACTATCGCCGGCGGCGGCGGCTGCACCGACGTAGCAGTCCCAAGGTTAACAGCAAAGTCATACGCCGGCGGCTCAGGGTGGCCCGCCTGCTGCTGCTGCTGCTGCTCCAGATCCAGGCCAAAGTCCGCCCGCGACCCGCGGTCCTGCCGCGAGGCCACCCTCGACGGGCCCTCGCCGAGCCCCGCGCCCACCTCGACCATGCTCATGTTCAGGTTCAGGCACGGCTCGAGGTCGTCCTCGTTGTACGGCGGCGGCGCCTCGCCGAGCTCGTTGAGGCCCTCGGACGACTGCGCCGACGCGCGGTTCGTGTTGTGCGGGTACACCCAGCCCCAGCGCGAGGCCGGCTGGGAGCGGGCGCTCCGCCGCCGCCGGCCGAATGGTCTTAGGCCCCGTGTTGTCGAGCCGCCTCCTCCCCTTGAGGCCGCGTCGCCGCCCTCTGCTGCGTCCCCTTGTTGTCTTCGGGCCCGCCGCCGCTTGAGGAATTGGTAAGCCCCGAAGAGGAGGATGCCGATTGTTAGGGCTGAGGCGAGGGCGACGAGGACCCAGACCCAGGACGGCGGCCTGCTGCTGCCGGATGAAGTGGTGTTGGTGGTTGTTCCATTTGTGATTTGGTTACTATTTGCGTCCATGTTCACGTGGCGACCGTTGTTGATTGCCCTTGTGGGCCCCGTGGGTTCTCTGGCTCTTTGACCAGGTGAAGTCGTCAGGCAACCCAGGTAAGGGAAGGACCTGCGATGGGGTGGTGGGGGAAAATAATGCAGCGACCGCTTTGGCTCTATCGCGGCGGACTCGTTAATGCTGCTGGTAATTGATCTGCACACTGTATGTACTCAGAACGGAGGAATTTACGACGACTGTACCACGACAGCAGAGTGATCAATGAGTATGTGAGAGAATGAAAACCCCTGCGCAACGACAGTCCTGAGTTTCAAGGAAAGTTGAACGAATGTTGTGCCCGAACAGCCGAGCAGACACAATGCGGCTGAGTCGTTGGGAGAAACCTTGATGAGAAACCTTGGGCGGGTGCAAGTTGACGTGGCCCGCCGGGACTAGGGCCCTGGGCGACTGTCATTTTGGAGGTGTGACGATGGAAGGCAAGGAGGGTGACGTCTTGGTCGTCAATGCCTCTCAGCTCATGCCACTGCGGTGGGCCAAGAGGAGCACACGACGTGGACCGAATGTCAAGGGTCTTCCTCGTACAGGCACCGCTCCTTGCGAGCCCCCCCACCTGGGAAGGGCCGATCGTGTTAGTTGATTGGCCCCTTGCCCGCCGTTGGAAGCATCTCCCTCCGCCATCCACTTGGGTCCAGTCCAGCCGACGGAATCTGGTGTGCATGTATGCATACAGTATTCAAACCGTCAAAGCCAATGCTTCTTGCGACCGCCGGATTGCTGACTCTGCAACAGGGCGGACCTGCTTGGCCGCCCCCTGAACCAGTCATCCAGACGATGCTCCCAGATATATCCCTGAGACAGACCTCGGTGCCTTTCTGCAGCCTGGCCTGCAGGCCGGCGTCATTGTTGCTCTGGTCGTGTGGGAAGAGAGCAAAAGCAAAGACCAGTGAGGTCAGTCACTTCATCACCTTGGACCAAGAGCTTCTGCGCCTCTACGATTTAATTGTGCCAGCGGCTTGTTTGCATCCCAAGACAAGGCTGTGGTCCGTAGTTGCGCTTGGGTTGGCAGGCCTAATCTGCGACTTTATGCACGAGATCGAAGTGAGCTTGGTTGCCGAGGCCACCGGCGGCTGGAGTTCAAAAAGTTCCATGCCCCTTCGAAGTCGATGTTGGTGACGCAGTGCCGCTTCTTTACGACAAAATGCACAAATCACACCACCTTGCAAGATCAAGAATATGAGTGGTACGTCGCAGTCAGCAAGGCCTCATCGAGACTCCGTCTCGCTCGCCCAAGTCTGTCCCAGTGATCCGAGAAGCGACAATCGGCCATCGCATTGTGCTATAGAGCCCCGAGGCGAGTATGGGGCTATACGAAACACGAGGTATGGTGGGGGCTCGCCATAATCGCGTGGGCATTGCCGGACCCTCGGTGCGTTTCGAGCGTGGGCAAGATGTCATCGGATGTCCGGGCCCATGAGATGAACGCGAGAAATGTGGGTATGTTTCTGTTTCACTGTCATCCGGACAAACCGTGGTGAGACTCTGCCCCTCCTTTCGATGTCTTCCAGAGCAGGGACTTGAGAATTACTTTTCTTCAACAAGAGTTTGCAGCCATTTTTGATCGAATCTGAGAGTGCAAACTGTAAAAGGTTGATGATGTGAGTGGTCACACTGCCTGCGGCCCGCTCACTGCAGGTACAGCATAGTGCCCGAGCATATCCTGGGCTGCAAATGACCGGAATGGTGACGATCAAGTTGGATGCATTTCTTGACGTGCATATTGACCCCTGATGAGGCAGTCAGTTGACGGTGCACAGCATCACTGCGCGTGGCTTGCATCCCCCCGGATGGCTGGGAGGGAAAAGCGTTAAGTTTTCCCGGCCTTGGCCGCGCTGATCTGCCGGCAGAGCGTTTTCGCGGGGTATCTTTCCCCGGCCGTCCACCTCCCGAGACCGGCCGGCTGGGACCGGAACCACAGGCCGAAGCGTTATTTCACCGCCCAACCAAACAGACTTGATATCACACCCCAACTCCTTGAGCCTCAATTCCCCTCGCCCTGAAATGCCACTGCAGAGAACACTTATCCGCAACATCGTCCAACGCACCCGGGCCACTTTCCCGCACCACCACCACCACCACCATAACAACCTCTTCCAAAGGACAGACACCCGCCGCCTACTAAGCCTCACCCCAAACCCCAAAATGCGCCTCCCCTACGTCACAGACCCCCCGCCGACCACGTCCCCAGAGGACCAGGCGATAGTGGACCGCATATCCGCCCGTCGCGCGCCCCGGCCCCTGACATCCCTGGACCTGGCGCTGCTGCACTCGCCGCCCGTGGCCGACGGCTGGAACTCGTTCCTGGGCGCCGTGCGCACGCGGACCCTCCTGCCCGCGGACCTGCGCGAGCTCGCCATCTGCCGCGTCGCGTCCGTCAACCGCGCCTGGTACGAGTGGATGCACCACGCGCCGCTGGCGGCCGCGGCGGGGGTTGGCGAGGCCGGCATGGAGCTGGTCAAGACCCGCGTGGGCGCCCTGGGGGATGTCGGCGTGCCCGAGGCCGGGTTCACGAGGGAGCAGTGGGCCGTGCTGTGTGTTGCTGACGAGATGACGAGGAGTGTGGAGGTTGCTGAGGCGACCTTTGCGGCTGTGAGGGCTCTGTTTGGGGAGAGGGAGGTTGTTGAGATTGTGTCTACTGTGGCTTGTTATAATTGTGTCAGCCGGTTCTTGGTGGCCTTGGATGGTGAGTTGCTGCTTGCTTTCATCCCATTTTTTCCGGCCATGATCTTGATTGGGCTTACTGACTTGGCGTTACAGTTGGGGAGAAGAACGGGGCCGGGCCTGATGCTGCTCACTAGCTGTTCTTGTGTGATGTGAAGGAGGAGGGGAGGATGGGTGGAAGGATGGGTGTTTGAGGTAGTCTATTGTGAGAGCATCGGCTGAGGCCATGGCTCAGGGTAGCGAGCGAACCTGAGAGGCTACTGTTCTTCGGCCCAGGGCTTCATACTTCGGGATGCTCACTCACAGTGCAGGAGTAAGGAAGCGCCGACTTCTTTACAAATATTGCGCACTACTGGGTAATTGAACGAGGCACTGTCATCATTTGGGACTGAAGTATTTAGATCATGGCAATGCATTCCCTTGTGACAACCCTAGCAACACAGCTCCTCTTGGGCCGTGGCAGCGGAAAATGAAGGTATTAAAAGTACATGATCGGACACCTGTCGCCATTCACATGCTTTGTGTGGGAAAGGGGGTATCGAACTCCTGTGGTGAACTGATCATCTGGAGATTAAACAGTATGTCGTGGTACGTGCAGTGGCCCGTGGAAACATTCTAGCCCAATGATATGCTGATGGACCACATCCAGTCCATCTTATGAGATGTCTTGGACGTGTGGTTCTGCCAAAGGCGGCAGTAAATGGTGTTGTATGGCGGGGAGGGGGTTTTCGTAGAAAAATGTCGGTCGTGAGCGGCGGATACGGCAATGTTGAGCTGCGGCCCACAGCTGTAGTTTGTAGAACGTAAAATCGTAATAGTCGTAAGAATAAATCCCAAATCCGTAATCCCTCGCAATTTCTTTTTGTGTTTTCTGTTTCCCCCTTCCCCCCTGTGCCTTGTTCCGTATTCCGATTTCGTTGGCGCTTCTTGGTCTTCGTTAAATAAGGTGTCGACCCGTCATGATGGAGATCCAGGCGACGACATGGCCTTCTCGATGCTGGCGTGACGCTTGTGCAGTATCGGCGACAGCTGCAGTTCCCTCATGACGTTGCCCCAGCCCACCTTGGGGCCCGGGTTGACGTTTTCGCTGTGGCCCATCGCCTGTTGGCTGAGCCGGCGGAGGAGGGGCTTCTTCTTGATGCCCTCTGTTACGGCACGGGGTAGCTGTGGCCGGGCTGCAAACTCCTCCTCGAGAATGCGGTTCCCGACCTTCTCTGAGCTGCTGGCGGGCCTCTTCTTCTCGGGCGGCTTGGTCTGCGAGCCCGAGTTGGCGACGATGCCCATGTAGACGACGAGAAAGCGCATGCGCAACATGTCCAGGCGGCGGACCTTGTCCTCCAGCCCCTTCCGCTTGGAGGCCCACAGGAGCCTGGCGGTTGCCTTCAGCCTCAGGTCGCTCAGGTCGCTCATGCCGTCGGCGCCGGTGCCGACCCCGCCGGACTCGGTCATGAGCATGGAGTTGAGCTCCTCGCGCAGGTCATCGCCGCCCCTCTGGATCTCGCGCAGCAGGCGGCCCAGCCTCAGCTTGTCGTCGAGGCGCTGGACGCGGGAGACATCCCGGTCATAGCTCTCGTTCTCCTGGACGGAAGAATCTGCGGCGTCGACAAAGTTTATGACCTCGGCGGGGGCGACTATGTAGCCCCTAGTGTACTGCGAGAGGATCTGCAGGACGACGACGGCGCTGAGGAAAAGAGCGGTCAGGGCCAGGACGAAGGTCCACTGGGTGGTGACGGGGCTGGGGACCTCGGCCATGGTTGCTGCTACAGTGAGCGGTAGAGACGTCGGCGTAAGCGCATGGCCTGCCCCGGGGTGCCTCAGGAGCGTGGTGCAGGTTGCAGATGGCTTGTGAGCTTCATGTATGAGTTGAACACGTAGTATATATGGGCGTGGACGTGGCGTATGCAGGTATGAAGGGATTTGGGGTGGAACAGAGGCGAGATAAGATCGGCCGAGAGTCTGGGTGTGGAGAAGAGGAGGTCCCCACGCCAGCTAGCAAAGCGTGCAAAGTACGGTTCGGCTGGCAGGGGAGGAGCACCCGGTAGGAAGAGTGCAAGTGATGGATGACGAAGGGTCAGGTCTAGTGATGAATGGCATGTGCCAGGTACCGTCCGTAGTTGCATTGGAACTGTTGGACTATTGCCTATAAGGTCTAAGAAGCCAGGTAGCACGATCCTGCTGCAAGGCACGGGGGGGCTTCGGTGTGTGAGTGGGAACGGAGAATTGGCTTCTTTCCTCTTTCTTCCCGGCTCGTCCGGCGTCAATTTTCCTTTTCCTTCAGCTCGGCAGCCATGGACGGACATGCAGACTACTGCGGAACAGAATTGCAAAAAGAGAGAGAGAGAGGTCGATCCTGGCCCCACTGTCGCGTGGCCTGTCAAACCGGTGCAGTGGCTGAGTGGGGGCCTGTGAACCTGGTGAACCTGGTGAAGAACCAAGATTCTCTCCCTCGACACGGCAGCACGGTTCGCATCGCATCGGAGCGTCGGCCCACTGACAGGTGAGATGGTTGGGTGGTGAGACAGTGGAAGCCCACAATCCACAGGGCGGCTGGATCTCCTGCTGTACGACAGGCTTGCTGGCCTGCTGCATTAGCACATGCCTGGATCGACCTAGGGAGCGTCTTCGAGCAGGTCACGGGCAATTATCCACTTGTTTACAGTATTGAGAATTCGAGATAATCTCTCCAGCGTCCAGGAGCTGCAATTCTGACAACCACCAATCATACATCGTCCATAGTTAATCTTCGTCAAGACTTGTAGCTTTCTGTTCTTCGGCGTCTTCATTAAATCGTAGACTAATACTGGGACCTGACAATAGTTCCAACGGGCCGGCCCATGGGCATTGACGTTCAGCAGTGATGAATCCCAGGGCTCATCAAGGAACACCACTGTAATGGTTATGGTTAACGCTGTCCTGCAAGGAAGATGCGGTGCTGTGATGCTTGTCGATCTGGAGTGCGGGCAGCTGTAACCCTGGCTTGCCTGGAACCCTGGCACCCTGCTCTCCCAGATCTTCCAGAACTTTTCTGCCCCTCATTACGTGGGTGGGACACCAGAAGCTCCCATCAAACAGAAGCACACTTTAGCTCTCTCAAATCGACAAGATACAACAAGATCCACCAGTCCAAACACTCCCCCATGACATCTTCGCCTACTTCTCCCATTCCCGCCGTCGAACCCCAGTCCAAACGACAAAAGTTGTCACACCCAGAAAACCTCCCGCACACAACGGACCCCACGCCCACAAGCTCGACAGAAACCACGCCCGCGGTAGCCTCCACGCCCACCACCATGGCGGGGCAGACCCCGATCCCGCTCCCGCGCGTCCTCACGCACCGCAGCTCGCACCCGCCCGAGCTGATAACCCAGGGCGCCGAGGGCCTGCTGTACAAGACCTTCTACCTGCAGCCCTCTCTGCCCTGCGCCCTCAAGCACCGGCCCTCCAAGCCCTACCGCCACCCCATCCTCGACGCCCGCCTGACGCGCCAGCGCATCCTGGCAGAGGCCCGCATCCTCGCCAAGGCCCGCCGCGAGGGCGTCGCCGTCCCCGCCGTCTACTGCGTCGACGAGGCCGCCGGCTGGATGATGATCGAGTGGGTCCCCGGCCAGCCCGTGCGCGCCCGCGTCAACGCCTGGCTGGGCGACAAGACAGAGGCCGAGGTGCTGCGCGCGGGGGGCGAGGGCGGCGACAACGGCAATGCGGACCTCGTCGCCCTCATGAGGCGGGTCGGCGCGTCGGTCGGCGCCCTGCACGCCGCCGGCATCGTCCACGGTGACCTGACGACGAGCAACATGATGCTGCGGCCGGCACCATCGCCATCTGCCAGCGGGGCCGTGGTCCAAGACGGGGAGGAGGGCCCCATCCTGGACGGCGAGATCGTCATCATCGACTTTGGCCTCGCGAGCCAGGGCCAGAGCGAGGAGGACCGCGCCGTCGACCTGTACGTGCTGGAGCGCGCGTTCCTGAGCACCCACCCGCGCACCGAGAAGCTGTTCGGCGAGGTGCTTGCCGGCTACGCGGGGGCGTTCAAGGGGTCGAAGCCGGTGCTCAGGAAGCTGGAGGACGTGCGGATGCGCGGGCGGAAGCGGAGCATGCTGGGTTGATGAGGTGTGGCCTTCGTCGTGGCCTAGTAACCCGACTCACCTTACGCGCCCAGTCGCTAAAATTTATGGGCTTGAGCCCGAACTACGCGCCGAAATCCACAGCATTGCTACCGGCCGAAGTGCCTCGATTCCCCGTCTTTGCCAGGCGGGTTCAGCACGCCGCGACCTCGGCTAGGATCAGGTCCGCGTGAGGTGGATCAACGTCTTCGACCATCAATTCATGCGCAAGCTGCCTTGAGGGAACTCGCTGGGTATCAAGCAAGACATGTACGATTCGAGCCCCAGCAGGCAGGAAGGAAGACACAGAAGAGACGCAGCCCCTCGGGCCGAACTCTCATTGCTTGACCTGATAACTCGCTTGCAGCATGTGATTTATATGTCTTCCCTTGCGCCTTCTATCGCCGTATACAAATTTGTGCCTCGCTGCATTGTGGAGCATGAGACGGCCATGATGAGCATCAAGCAGCTAACAACTGCTGATAATGCTACCCACGAGGGGGGAGGGGGCCTGAGACACAACAGCAAATTGGTCGTGTCCAGGGTTCACCGAACGAACCACCGGCGCACCCCTCTCCCCACCGGTTTCTCCAGGACAGAACCCACACCAGCCTACAAAACCCTCCTCACTCCTCGACGAGCCCAGCGCCGGCGAAATAACCCTTGTTCTCGATGACGCCACGGTCCCTCACGACAGCCGTATATTTCACAACCCACTGGGGCGTCAGGTCACCCTCAAGCCCATCGTGGACGCCCTCGGCCGGGTCGGCGAGGACGGCGGCGCCCCTGACGCCGTGGCCGAGCAGCTCGCGCAGGGTGCCCTTGGGCAGGATGTCGGTGCAGTCGCTGTGGACAAAGAGCTCGATGCCCTCCTCGCGGGCGATCTTGACGAGTGGCGGGGGCACGTTGCAGCAGTTGCGGATGTTGATCTGGTCGACGGCGGGCTTGACGCGGGCGCCGGCGAGGAACCGCCCCAGCTTCTCGCTGCCGAACTCGGCGATGCCCAGCTGGCGCGCGACCCCCTCGTCGTGCAGCGGCTCGAGGGCCTTGGCCCACGTCGCCAGCTCGGACCCGTCGTCGCCCTGCGACGCGTTCAGCTTGTCCGCCTCCCACTCGCAGTCGCCCTCGAACGACATGCCCGGGAAGGACGCGATCAGCAGCGACACGGAGGGGACGCCCAGCTCCCTCAGGACCAGCGACAGCGCCCGCCGCGTGTAGGCCGCCCGCGACGCGACGTCCGACGTCGGCAGGTAGAAGATCTTGACCGTGATGTCGTACTGCGACGGGTCCTCCTGCAGCCCCGTGTCGGGCGTCCAGTCTATGCGGGGGATGTAGATTGTGTCGTCGGAGAGGTCCTGCGACGTCCAAGACGGCAGCGGGATGGGTTGTTTTGTGGTGGTTTGTGCGGGAGATTGTGTGTTTGCTCCGGCATCGCCGGCTATGCCGTTCGGGGTCGCGGCGCTGCCGTTCGCGCTGCCGTTGGCGTGGCCATTGGTGGTCGGTGTTGCTGATGCGTACTCCTGCTTCGCGGCGAGGAAGTTGCTGCGCAGCGAGTTTGTGAGCTCGAGGTTGGATCGGTATGCGCCCGGCTTGCGGATGATGGAGGGGCCGCCGGATACGATGTTACTGCGAATTGCGCCCGGGGCGCAGAAAATTAGCATGTGTCTACGGGGTGCACTTGGGGGAATGCGTTTTTCTGGGCGGCAATGCGGGCAGGGCGAGGGTAACACAATCGATGACGTCTGAGGGACTGGAATGTTCCTTACCCAGTGGAGAGCACCAGCTGTTTTGCCATGGTACTGTGGTTTCTCGACGGTGATGGTTTATGCTTCTTCGGGCGTATGAGGTCGATCAATGCTTGGACGAACTTCCTGAGCCTTTCAAAGAAACTTCGGGTCGAGGTTGGCAGTGGGAGTGGCATGGTGGGGGTTCCGCTCCTGGGGGGCGAAACGGGCCCTGAGGAGGGGTCCGATGAAGGGACTGCTGGGCCCGTTTTGCTAAATTGGGTTCTGGATTAGTAATGTGATCGTGACATGCGACTGTGCACAGCAGCAGACTAATTGTGTCGGTGGCCCGAGTCAAAGAGGTGACTGGTCTGAAGCTTGTGATAAACTGTAATCAATTTGCTGGAATTGCTGCACTTGTGATGAGAAGAAGGCGGGCTTGACACCAACTCACTCACACGACGATTAGCAGGTGGGCGGAAGGCGAGACTATAAACTCTACTGTGGTATCTTATTACTTACCGGACTTGGTCCATATGTTCAGTAATGGTCAGCAGCCCGGTGAAATCTACCAAATCAACCTTGGTCCTTGATCCTTGGAACAAATCTGGTTATACACCCCGCGCTGCAAGCGGCAACGGCGTCTGTATGGGCAACCCCACGGCCCACTCCCACGGGCGGGCGTGGGACGTTGCGAGCGCTTGCCTCATATCTCATCACGCGGCCGCTGCAGCCCCGCGCTGGGGAAAGTGGTCATGACTAGGCGTGCAGGGCTAGTGATAGACAAATTAAATGTTCTATGTGATAGATACCTAGGTTCCCCTCTCTTTTCCTCTGCGGGAAACCTGTATTGCCGGGGACGGCAGAAGTGTTGCTTGAATTAAGCGTTGCCCAGCAAAGACAACAGAAAGAGCAGCATATCAGCTGCAGGCATGCGCTCAAGGCTATTTATAAGCTGGCACTGGGCTGATTAGCCGAGCCTATCGCAGGGCCCTGTGTTGAGGCCCCCAACATCAAGCCGGGCTTGTTTTTATCAAAGAACTGCGGGTTAAAAATCAGAGAGATGACCAAAAAACGAGGAGTTACGAACAAGGTCTAGTCACCAACAGCCGTTCAGCGACAAGAATACCTCATTCCTAGCTCTCGCTTTCGTGCTCTACTACGCCCTGAACCATCAGCCCAATCGTCATTACAGGTCAGCATTGGGGGCTGATCATCAGGATTCAACTGAAGTATGGCATTTTGTGGATCGGCTTGAAAGAGGCGAAGAGACTTGAGCCACACGCCTGCATATACGCAGATAATTAAGGCAGTAATTACGCGTACAGATACACATTGGCACGTACCCCGTTGTTAAATATAAGCCTGAGGGGATCTTGCAGACCAGAAACTCAAACTTGGAGTCATCAATTAACCACTGACAATAAGTCGTGACATAATGAATTCTAAAGTTCCCGCTGAACAATTACCAATGGAGAGAAGTTGGTTGAATGCTTCAATCTCGCCAGAGGACATCCAAAATGACCCCGACAGCCGCAACTGCGGTATTGACCCTACCCTCTCCAGAACTTCTCCAGTAATCAGCGAAATACCCGAAAGACTGCTTCAGGATGATACGTGCACACTATGTCTGTCTTACAATGAACAAGAGGCGTTGTCAAGGCGAGAGGAGCCGCCGCTTCAACAAGATCCTGTCCAGAAGAAACAATCGACATTGCTGAGACACGAAGGCATATATCACCAGTCAGACCATCCGTCGGAGTCTTCCACTACGTTGTTTCGAGGAGGGGGTCATGCTGAGGCAGGTCAAGATATACGAGAATCAATGTACAAGCCACGCTCGTGGAAAGAAAAGTTCGACACATTCGCGATGGTCGGCCTCATCGCCGGCTCAGTCCTCTTGTGCGCAGCGGTCGGAACCCTCGCATTCCTCTGGTTTGGCGGCCCAGACGTCCCAGCCTGGAAAGAGATCACAGCCAGGGACTGGTTGTCTAAAGCCATCTCCATCTGTATCGGAGTTATTCAGCAAGTCATGATGCTCCAGCTTGGCATCGTAGCTTCCACTATTGCATCCCTAGCATTGGAGTCCAGGGATGTACTCGTGGGCGACGTCGCCTCGGTAAGCATCATGCGCGCCACGGCAGCGAGCACAGGGGCCTTCGTCATGGCATGGCGATATCTCTCTCGCGGACACTTCCGAAGCGCTCGGCACTCCAGGATATTCTTCCTCGTACTTTCAGCTGCTCTGCTCTGGTGCTTAAGCCAGTTTCTCTTGCTGATACTCCTTACCGACGTGTCTCTACGGTCGACTGCCGGCCTCGTCTCAACAATGAACTTGCCTTATAACCTGCATCTTACTGATTGGGGAAATGGGACTTACATTGGTAACACTCGATTTATTCAACCCTCGACAGGAGCATGGAACAGGAAGATATCCAAATATGCATCATTTGCCGAGTACTCGGAGCCTGCATACGAGGCAGATGGTGTCAGCGATACGGGCGTTACCCTGCGAGCGTTCTTACCTTTCGGTACAGCACAGGATCGAGAAAATTTAGAGTCGTACAAGGGAAAAGCAACGGTACTAGACGCCAGGGTCACTTGCCAAGTACCGCAAATTACGAATGCAACAATTAATCATGGGCAAGCAAGATTTCGAGGGTCGCTCAGACCGACGAAGCATACACCGCGGCTTGCAAATGCCACTTTGGGTATCGGCAGTATCGCCGGAACCTCTGAAGCCATGGATCTCCACCCAGATCGAGCGAGAGACTTTGACTGCATGGTCAAGTGGAATTACTTTGACGAATATGTTGACGCACCAACAAGCTATGAATGGAAAATAACCCTCTGTCAGCTCTGGAAGAATGATCCCTATGAGAGAAATTTGGGTGGCCTGGTCAGTGAATTCTTTGATCCATCTCACATGGAAGAAGCTTCTGTCTACGCCAAGCCATACCTCTTCCTGAACTACACCGTGAATACTGATTCCGACGCCTGGAATACTGATTCCGACACCTGGAATGAGACTGATGCTGCGGACGCTTCTCACGAGAGGGGCGAGTGGCTGGACCTGAGCTACTGGGATGGCGGCGTCACATTGAGCGTTTCAGTCTGCTATGCGGCATTCGACTTTGCCGATATAGACGTTCGCATCTCGAGCCAGTCTAATAGGACAGAGTCGCGCTTAGAGCCGGTTTTCGATCAAGATACGTCGACGTACACATTTGAGAAGCTTCGTTCTGCCCTGGGCCAGGATCGAAGCCTACCTATGGACAATCGCGGCATATTGGAGCTCGAAAAACGACAATGGCAGGCAGTACCACAGGAAAATTACACAGAGTACACTGCGTTGACGTGGCTTCTTCGCTCGACCGCAGACCTGGGCTTCACGAGAGCACAGGATATGGCTGCCACCGACACAAACCCTCCAACTATTACCGGCTCCATTAGCCCAAATGGTGTCTGCTTTGATTGCATTGAACCGGAATATATGCATGTAAGCGCCTTCCTTGAACTAAGGGCTTCTACCCATCTATGGGCTCTTCCACCTACGGCTATAAAGTCCCTTGACGGGATTCAGATCACGGGACATATTGTAATCCATTCGGATACACTGTTTTCTGTTGCACTTTATTCCAATAAAATTTCGCCCTCTGCTTCTTCGGTAGCTAACTCTGAACATTGTAGCAATTGCTCATCTACGAGATCCTGAAGACGAACGGTTCCATTGCCTTTGCTCTCCAGACCATGATCACCCTGCTAAGTAGCATGGCATATTATGACCAGATGGGCCAATTTGACAAGTGGACACAAGCTGAACTGACCTCCTTCAAGACCGCACAAGTTCCTGTTGGCTATGTTGGATTTACAGTGGTCACGATCACAGTCGCAGCGCACTGTATTCTTGTGGCTTACTGTGTGTCACTTTTCCTTCGAAACACAACCTTGTCGAGACTCGGCAATAGCTGGAGTGCTGTAGCTCAAGTTGCAACAGGTGATGTTTTTGATTACCTGGAACATGCCACGCAGGCTAGTGATGATGACTTCCAGACCAGACTGAAAGCAGATGGGTTAGAGTCGTCAAAAGCATGCCTGGAAGAGGTCGATGGGCAGGTCTCTGTTTCCATAAGTGGAAATGGAGACAAGTAATAAGATCAAGGTATAATTTCCGTCAAACACACTTGGTGTGCTCCACACTGCTAGATGGACTTCTCTGTCCATGTAGAAGCGACCTATAAGACAACCACACTTCTGTGTCATTGCATAAGAGCGAGGATGCCCCTAGTCCCATCAATACGTTCATAGGCTTGGAGGTGAAGGAAAGTGGTGGCCGCAGCGAGAAACCACTATCTAGCAAACTACATTATTGCGCCGACACTGTGGGAGACTCTCCCTCCACGATTTTAATCTGGAATCCGTCGGTAGCTCCCCGGTAGCTCTTTGCAACAGCCTCACTCCCGTATACTCGCATACGCTTCTCATATTCAGCGGTGATACCCTCCTTCCACCCATTTGCTTCTTTCAGTAAACGGCCCAGCAACGCGGAGTCTCGTACGGCAGTGTTGGCACCAATACCACCGGCTGGCGTCATTGAATGCGCCGCGTCACCAATGACCGTCACGCGAGGCTCATTTGGCCATTCCGGAACCCCTGAAGGAGTCGAACAGGTAATCTTCCAGAAAGCGGCTTCCTTGGTGTTCATTTGTTCGAATAGCGGTCGGAACTTCTCGTGCCAGTCCGCTGTGAGCTTTTTGGCCAAGTCTGCTGCCGTGCTTCCCACGATGCTGTAGTCATCGTTTGGCGCCTTGATTATACCGGGGGGCCCCGCCATGGTCCAGCCAAACTCGACATCAGGGTTGTCAATGTCGTTGGGACGCACGTTTGTGATTATGCTCACACGTGAGTCTTTCCCTTTCGACCCGTCTGAAATGCGAAAGACACCCTCGCCTATACCCTTGAAAGCGCCAGTCGGCGCCTGACCGTGAATGCCTCGTGCACCGGTGTCGTAGACCACCAGCCGTCCGCCAGAGACTTGCTTCGCGACCCGAGACTTGATGCCCTCCCCGCCGATCAGCATATCACCTACCTCCGACTTGGTCCCGTCCGCAAACGCGGCTCGGACACCCCCATCGACGATCTCATATCCTGTGACATGCCTCTGAAACTGGACGTGGTCCTCCAATCCTTCGAAGAAGAGTTGGCGCATCTCCCCTCTTGCAATGCCTACCGTCTTGCCACCCCGACTGGCTAGCTGTTCGCTTACAATGCTCTCTGTTTGCTCCCCAGTGATAGCATCGAGACCGGTGAATCCAGCACCCCCCGTCTTGCCGCACTTGTCGTAAAAGCGTGCAAAATCCTCGGGTCCCAGCACGGATTCGATGGCATCTAGGCCCTCATCGGAAAGGCGCAGCCGGTAGCCTTGGCCACGGAATGCAAGAGAGGCATCACGCTCGTAGACGCGGAAAGGGATGGCGCTGCGGCGAAGGGATTGGGCAAGAAGTAGGGAGGCAAGGCCTGCGCCGGAAATGAGAATGGGGCGTCGAGTCGACATGGCGTATACTGAGGATGGAATATAGAGAATACTGTGTATAAGATGGTGCCGTGGATGGATATATAAAAGCGCTTACGGTGATACAGGCTGATTAATACCTATGCGGTCGATGATGTGATCAACGCCGCTAGGACCCCGTGCAGGCCTCAATGTAAGTCGATTACAAAGAACCTGACTAAGACCCCAAAGCCGAAGCAACGAGCTCGCTATCGATTCTTAATGAATTCCACCGGCCCAACATAGACGTGTCTTCCCCAAATCCAATAGTAAATCAGCGAAAACCCAAGGATGAAACCAAAGAGGAGACAACTCCAGTTCATACTAGCAGGAGTTGGATCCGGTGCCGCCGGAAAGAACAGGAAGATAAAAGCCAATCCTAGAAACAAAAGAGCAATGCCATTGACCAAAAATCCAAATTTTCCCAGACTAAACCGAGAAGGCAGGAGAGCTTGCCCTTTGATCCGTTTCGCAAATACACAGGCGATGACAATTATGTAGGAGGAGACGAGTCCTAGTTGACCGAGAGACGTGATGACGTTGAATGCGATTGTCGATCCAATGATGATGAGTGACAACAGCATTGTGCAGAGCAAGGTTACTAAAACTGCGTTCACAGGAACATCCCAGCCCGGGCGAACCTGGTCAATGTTAGCCATCTTGATGAAAAGAACCAAACGGGTGCATCTTACATAGGCTAGGAATGGTGAGAATGGAAGTCCTCCATCACGAGCAAATGCGAAGAGCTGCCGTGATGTGGTAGTGACCTGGTTAATGCAGCAGAAAAGCATCAGGACCCAGACAACTGCGGTCATGACCGATGTTCCAGCTTTGGATCCCGTCGCGTTGTAAAGCACTTGGATCCATGGCTGTCCAAATCTTGTAGAAAGAACTGCAGATACATCGTTCCCCAGGCTGGACATGACGGTGACTGTCATTACAAACCCGAGCCCATAATTAATCAGAGCGGTGGCGACCATGGCCCTTGGGAGTACCCAAGCTGCATCTCTCAGTTCCTCGGCCAAGTGGCACGACGAGTCCGAACCGATAAGAGTCACCATAGGTCCGAGGATGCCAACAAGAGTTGAGAGACCGATACTTCCCCATCCACTGTTGTCCTCGAAATTGGTCCATACGGTTTTTGGGTCTGAGTGTGGGGCCATGATCCATAAAACGACAACAAAGGCCACAAATCCAGAGACGTGAAGTATTAAGCCGAAGACTTCGACGATAGGAAGCTTGTTGATGAACACGGTGTTAAATATAATGGCGAAGAACGTCATGGCAATGCTGAAGAGGGTACCATGCCATCCTTGGGCCATATATGACGGCATGTTCAATGTCATCAATCCTTGAAGTTGCTGCGTCGTAGCAAGAGCAACAGAAGCCATAGCGGCCTGCCATCCGATAACACACATCCATCCTGGTCCTTTATATTAGCTTTGGTATTGTGGCTGCGATCGAAATGTGACACACCAACGAGGTAGCTGAGAAATTTCTGGTGTTGTTTTGGAGCCAATTCAGAAACCCAGTGATACTGGCCACCGGACGTGGGTGCCCTTGATCGATCAGTGAACAGTCCGAGACGAGTGGGATTTGTGTGCTTACATTGATGCCATCTCGGCCATCGAGAGCATGACGAAAAACATGCCGAAGCAAACGCTGAGGAACATCCAAATGCCACCAGCTGTTCCTCCATTGCTAAGCGATATTCCGATGATGCTGTACATGGCTCAGCACGTGTCCCTTATACTAGGTGATGCGAGATAATGAACATTAGAGCGAATTCCCAGGTCGATCCAAGAATTACGGCATAGCCGAAAAGAGTCATAAACTTGAAGTTCCGCTACTCCAGACGTCAGAATATTTAGTTGATGCTTATGGACTTCTGGAGCCAGTGTTACTTACTCTCAGCTCCTGCAACTTCCCCATGCGATCCATGTCCATCTCATCATATTGGTTGCCATACTTCTCATACACTGCGGTTGTATTTGCAACCTCGACCTGGGCGGTTTGCTTGTAAGGCTTGACATCGCCACCTTTATCGACTTTTGACGTCAACACAAGGGGGTTGGGAGACATATTTGACTAGGAACGTAGAACAACGACTGTAAGCAAAAGAAAGCAACATGTCTACCAATCTGACAGGACATGGCGTCGAGTATTTAAAGTCGCCCCGTCTCAACTGGACAAGCTGGTTGATAACCAATGGTACCCTGCTGCGGGGTTTACGCATTCTTTGAACAACCTCCTGTGCCGGTCTCCAAATGCGAATTTCGAATGGATGATTGGAGATCAGCGCAGGGGCTATTGACAGTCTTACACCCAAGCTCAAGAGCGAGACAGCCATCGTCCAGTAGCAGGGTTGATAAGCACTTGCACTGCATAGCGAGCCTCGGACTTTTTCAAGACATGGGGCTCCTCGGATTGACCATGCATAAGGAGATACTCTGGGCGATTTTGAAACCCAAGTTCAATGTCGATCACTTTGTGCATTTTCCTTCTGTCTGCGCAAGCCAAGATTCACAAAGTTATGTTGTCTACAGCATGAGTTAATGTCTATTTAGTGTTGCTATTCCTGTAAACATACAGCCTCTAATCTCCTTTCTCGAGTATGCATGGCTTGCAGTTGAGATTTCGTGGAGTGTTGATGTAGGGGGCCACTCGGTGGCTGGAGATACCGGTAGCACCCATCCTCATGAGTGAGAGCTGGCTTATCATTGAAGCTACTCCCAAGATCATCATCCTTCAAAGTAGTATCAAGAAGATTATTTGAGCTTTCCAACCCTAGTCTACTATGTACTGGACAAGAAGAGAGAGTTTGGAATAAACTAGTGCATGGTGAAGTTGTGAGAGTCTGAAATATACATAGTCCCCAAGAAATTCTCCAAGCTGTCTCAAACGATATTGTTACTCGGGTTGAAGGGAATAGCAGTGCAAGTCCAAATACTCCTGGTGTGCATGATACGCCCAGAATAAGCAAGTGTTGATATGAGGAGCAGGCCGATAGACCTTGAAGATGTGTATACTATAAAGACGATGACAGCAATCCGGTGAAATCGGATCTCATAACACTATTCAGAACTTGCTGTTCATTGCCTTGCTCACAAGTTAACGCCCTGTGTAGCACAGCAGAACATTATGGCAGTGCATAAATGCATTGAAGCAATAATTAGGTATATTGCAATAATTCCCTCTATCTGTCTTAAAATGAGTGACTGCTAGGTACAAGAGACTGGTCACATGTCATACCAGACCAGTCAATCCCAGATTGACACTTATTGATCTCCTCCGCCTAGATACCTCTGGTTTGATACATAATCAAGCCTCCCCCAATTAAGTCATGGTTGTGTCTTGACTTGATCTAGCCCTTGTTGGTGTTGCTGGACCAGATAGGAGTGCCCTTGTAAAGGACAACGTTGCCATCGTTCTGCACAGCGACGATTACGGTACTGTCGCCCGTAGGCCTGGAAGTATCGGTGTGCCAGATAGCTTTGCCATCGTTGGTGCTGCAAATGACCTCATTAGTAATAGTGATCACGAACCAGCGGAAAATATGGTAGGAGTAGGCGAGAATATTTGTGACGAGGCATTCAAAACATACTACATGACCAGGTTACCATCATCCTGCATCTGGATGCCCTTGACGTCCTGGCGGGTCTGACTGGTGTTCTGGAACCGACACTGGCCGTCCCAATACACGGCGATCTTGCCATCGCCCTGCATCTTAAACTCAACAGAGCCGTCTTCGCTCCAGAGGCTCTGGCCAACTTTGAGCCACTCAGAGTTGCCGAGAGTGTTGTGGGAAGACATGTTGGATGACTTAGGGGGTAACTTGGATGTGCTTTTCTGGAGTCTACTGTGCCTTGTTGGTAAATTGCTCAGCTCAGAATTCTGTGGATCTTGTGAGTTGAGGCGTGTGAAGAACGAGCGCTGGTTTTGGGGGAAGCTGGGCCCTTTTATATACCTTGACCGATGTTCTAATTCACTCACCTTCTCCTATCATCTCTTCCAAGGTTTCTTCCTGGTGTCTCCCCCTCCCCCTTCCTCAACTTCATGTCCTGCCCGCCGAACCTGCTTCTGTCCGACTTAGTCTGCCAATATCCTGAAGTCGTCCCATAACGTAACATAAAAGCCACTTTCCAGGTTTCCGTCGAAGACATGGCGTTTCGGAACTCGCCATATGTGGACCTCCTGCCCAGTCTTCCTATTGAGAATGGAGTTGTTGCTGTTGTGACCTCACAATGTGAGACACACAGATAGACTCGGCGTGCCCAGTCGGACAACTCTGCATGCCGCGATTTTATACAAGCCGGATCGCCATTGGTGTTGAGCAGCTCATTGTATCAAACTATGGCAAAAATGGTTCGAATTGAACCCATGTGCATGACATGGCGTTGACAACACATGTGCGGTCAAGTTAAGCGCCCGGGCAGACCTTGAGGAGGACTTGGCCTCCTGTTCGGAGAGTACGGAGAGTTGCAGGTTCAGCTCACTTTAAGCAAGCCACTCCGCAACGATACAGCAGAATATACCAACATTATCCCTACTCAGCTTCAGCTCTAGAGGTGACCGACTATCTCACGTCTCATTCCATGGCATGCTCAATGTGAGCTGGCTTCAGGAACTAGCATAATTTGGGCATCTTATGACAGAAAATCTGGGATCGCATAAGCCCAAGAAAAAATAAGAGTTTGACACTGGCACTATACCTATGGAGACCACAAGTTTACAAAGACCTCGGGGACATTGATTATTGTTGCCCCGCCCCCGGGTCTGAAGAAGATCGTCACCAAGACTGGAAACCACGAATGCAGAACCCATACTCTAACCATCCCACTTGAACTGGCCTCTTGGCTTAAGTTGCAACTCTTGAGGTGCTTCAGCCACATTGGTGTGCATTTCCAGCCAGCCACAAACTCCTGCAAGTATTAGCCATGCTTCAAGCATCGGGACTGGTCGACCAGTAGGAGAGACGAATGCTGGAAATCTTGTCTCGGAACTTGGTGTCACACTACGATGTGTAAGGCCCCCAAATTCTATCCCGTACGGGTCTCTGACTAGTAATGGAAACCAATGTCCCAAATGTCGGCCCTTGAGAACTTGTCTGTCGGAGTAGCTCACGGGGGAACAATGTCTGTAGACATTGAATCCCCCTGAAATTTACTGGAAGTTCTCAGGGCCTCCATAGTTTCAGAGAAGACCATAATTTGAATTTCAATTGTGGTGACACCGTTGTTCAAATTCCACTGCAGCAGCAACGTAGCGAAAGTGGTGGTTGTTCAAGTCTTACTTGAGCTCGCTGCCCGAGAACGCTCACATGTCGGCCGCCCTGGGCGCTCCTGACGCAAGTTGGCTCGTGCACAAGGTCCTCTAAGGCCTACTGCAGCCGCCGCAGCCTCAGGGGCGCTCCACCCCTGGGCAAGCAAGTGCCTGGACAATTCAACGTTGCACCCCTCGTGGCCGACCCGACTGCTTGACTGCCCAGCAAATCTTCCTGAGGACAGTTAATAGTGGCGACAACAACGTTCGCTCTCCTCGCAAATCCCCACCAGCCGACTCCTCCCAGCCATCACCATCTGATGGGATTGCCATCATGGCAATCAACTACTTGATCCTGCTGTCCCGTCAGGGCAAAGTCGTATGTTGTCCTCTGCCGTCATGGGTCCCCTTTGGCCTTGCAGCGCAAACCTGACCCGATACGCACCTGCAGCGTCTTGCCAAATGGTTCCAGACCATGTCCCCCAAGGAGAAGGCCAAGATCGTCAAGGATGTCTCCCAGCTGGTCCTGGCCAGGCGAACGCGCATGTGTAACTTCCTCGAGTACAAGGACACCAAGATCGTCTACCGCCGATACGCCTCGCTGTTCTTCATTGCCGGCGCATCCTCCGACGACAACGAGCTCATCACACTCGAGATCATCCACCGCTACGTCGAGCAGATGGACAAGTACTACGGGAACGTCTGCGAGCTCGACATCATCTTCTCCTTCACCAAGGCATACTGGATACTCGACGAGCTCCTGCTCGCGGGCGAACTGCAGGAGAGCAGCAAAAAGACGGTGTTACGATGCATTGCGCAGCAGGACTCGTTAGAGGACATGGAGGTCAGTCTTTTGCTTTCTCTTTCTTTGCTGTTGTTGTCGTCGCCTCACGCACTCGAGCTGCCGCTGGTTCGGACGTGCTGTTCGTACATGAGACCGTACAACCGCTCGCCGTTATCACCCTCCTGCTGCGCTCCCCACCGTTCAACTCTGCAGTGCAGCTCGCTGACGCCCTTTCCACTGCCGCCAGGTCGAGGACGAAGTGACCAAGATCATGTAACGCAGCTGGATACATATTTATTGCCTACTACCTAAATGCCCCATCTACAATGTCCATCATACACCGGGAAAGACACGCGGTCGGGTGTCGTCTTGCTCCGGCTAACAGACCTACGACATACGCAGGAAATGGAGCGCGTCAAAGACGCACTCAAAGACGTCGGCATACTGTGATAGGCTAGCCACCTGGGAAGAGGCGACCCGGACAGGGCACTCAAGCTGAGGCGCCGACGGGAGCAAGAGCAACGGCACTTTGAAGATCGGGATTGCACGTCGCATGGAGTCAGGCGTACATGGTTTGGGCAGCCAGGGAGGTGAGCGGGTGAACAACGCTCCACCCGAGGCAATTGGGACGAACAGAAAGACTACACGGTTTCAAGAGATCGGTCCGGGCACAGCTTGGGAAAGCAGTTGGCAGATGAGGCGCCGCACAGGCTAGGAGTAGGAGGTACGCACATCTGCTGATTGGGTGCTAATAGAGACTTGCAAGGTCTGGCGTCGAATAACGGAGTCCGTTTGCGGCAGACCAAGGTTCAATTCACCCACACTCGCACACTCGGTCCATCTATCCTTCGATTCATTGGCTTGCTGGCTCATTCATTCATCGATCAGTCCGCGCCTCCAGCCGTCCAATCCAGCTGGGCGGGCTGGTGCACGTTCCAACGTCTCAAAGACGACGGTGGGCTGCTACTACTACTCATGTGCTGACTTGACTCTGCTGTCTGCTGTGGCTGCCCACGGGGCGCTACTCGTGGTGGCCGTCTGGCTTATCATTCGTCATCCCTCACAAGTCCCCGCATCAGTGCACCCCCGAGTCCCGAGCAGGGCTGCACCCACATTGAGAGGCAGAACAGGTTGCAGCAACTCGCAGCCGGTCTCAGGGGCTGAGCGCGACTCCTTTGTTGTGCTTGCTGTTCCTCGCAGCTGGCCCCTCCCCCGGTCTCCCCCCACCCCCAAGAGCGACTTGGCACTTAGTCCTGCTAGTCTCAGCCCATGCATGTGCCGGCTCTCTCTTCCAGCGTGCCAGGGTTGCTTACAGGACCCAGTCAAGCCAGTGTCAGACCCCCGAAACACCCGCCCGGCCGTATACCCGCCTGCCTGTCTGTCATGTCCATTGCGTTATCAACACCTCATCTCCTCTCCTGAACAAAGCCCCTGCGTTCCCTACCAAGAACCACACATAAGCCTTGCCCAGAACACCATTCCCTCTTTCTCGATGGCATTTCCCGCCCAGTAAATCGCCTGGACGCCTATCGCGTTCTGGACTGTTCCTGCGCCCGCGACTGCGACTGCGCCAGCCTGACCGACTGACAACCAGGAACCCACCCGCGTGTCCGACCTCCACTTGATTCCGTCACAGGCAACTGCACCACCTCACCAGAACATCCGACCCAGCAACTGCGGTTATCCCACCCCTCTCGCGATTCAAGCCGACAAGTGGTCAGCTTGATTCCTTTGTTACTTCAATACCCCTCAGCGCCAGCTTGCACCGCGCGAAGTGACCCCTTTGTTGCCGCGTTCCATTCGAATGACGCAGTGGTTCCACGATAACACTCAACTCCACCTACTCGATAACACCCGAGCCCACGCCGCCAACACCACACCACATCAATCCAAACACCCGCTCTAGAGCCTCTCCAAAGAGCACACAACTGCAAGATGAAGGTACGCAGGCCTCCCTCGTGTGCATGTACAGTTCCGCAACCCACAAGTGCTATGCAAGTCTGACCAAACACTCTCACCGTAGTTCCTTCCCCTTCGCGACTTCGACGTCGTAGCAAGCGCGCTCAACTTCGACACACCCGATTGTCACGTCACCGGCGGCTGCGACCTATACACGACAAAAGCCGCAGGTTCCGATAAGAAGCTCTACAAGAACATTGACAAGTCGCTAGAAACACAACATGCCGCACTACTCAAGTTCGGGTCCAGCCTGTCACCTCCCCAGCGCACCACCCTCAACCTTTCCCGATCAAGTCCCTTTGGCCCCCTTTCCGACATCTCAAGTCGCAGGACATTCGCATACCTCATAGCGACACTGAACGCCTCACATCCAGACTATGACTTCAGCCACGTCTTGCGACCTGCTGACTTCAAGCGCGAGCGAATGTTGAGGAAGGTGGTCGCCAACCTCGACACGACACTGCACAGCGCGCGGCCCAACGCGCCATCCACCACCGAGTTCCCCATGACCTCATTACTCCCTCCAAGTAAGAGGTCCAAAGCTGCTGTCGCCGACACGGGGTCGTCGCCCCCGGCCGTGTCCGGCACGGAGTCTCCACCATGGGGGCCCCACATGTGGGCCCTGATCGATAAGGAGATGACACTTAAGGAGTGCGCCGTCTTCTCGTACCAACCGACGTCGAACCCCTTTGACGAAGAGGCGGCCGCCATCTGGAATCTGCACTACCTCTTCTTCAACAGGGAGCGCAAGCGCGTCGCGTACCTCTACGTCCGGGGCGTGCCGGTCGTATCACATAGCTACAACCCACCATCACCGCTCCGTCACCGCCAGCGGAGCGGCGCCATGTCGCTGACGCCGTCGTCGTCGACGAGCGACCTGCGGAAACGCAGGCAGCTGCAGCTCGAGGACGCGGGCGCCAACAAGCGCGCCAGGTACTGGCTGGGCGACCGCGAGGCCGAGAGGATGCCGACCAGCGACGACGAGGACGACTACGCCGACGACGGGCTGTCGTGGAACCGCGACAAGGACGGCGTGCTCGAGCTCGACGAGTTCGCGGGCAGCTACGACGACGGCTTCAGCGATGACTTTAGCGACGAGGTCTCCGAGGATGACAACGCCGACGAGCACGAGACGAGCCCGCGGCTGAGCGCCCTGCGCGGCATGAGCGAGGACATCGCCGGCAGGATGGAGATCGAGTGAGCCCAGCCCCTACGCTGGCTCGTACTCGGGCTCGCTGTGCCTGCTGGTTTTGTCTTCCTTTGCGCCTTTCTCTTATTTCTTACTTGCTTACGGGATGATCTCACGTGGGACATGGCGTTATTTCTTTGGATCTGCATAATGAGCGCGAGGCTGGCTGGGTCAAACTGCTTCAACGCAGTCGGCGTTGGGCCCGGCGTATGGCCTTTTTTTTTTTTTTGGTGTGTCTATCGAGATTGCGGTTCTCGGCCTCTCGAGTCGATACTTCTGTTTTGCTCCTACTTGCGTGTTTCAGTCTGGGCTAAGGGTATGCGAGCCTCGTTTCGTCGACTTGATATATCCTGCGCGTCCCCTTGCTGGCTGCCGGCGCTTCTCACCTACCGCCGGCCGCCGGGCGGGGGGCGCATAAGGCACTTGACAGTTGTTTGCTTTAATTTTGTACTTCTCTTTTCTCAACTTTCCACACAGCTCGTAGGGTTCAGGAGCGGCCGGGTGGCAAGGTGTGTTGTTTACGGCGAGGCGTCCCAGCATGTGATTTTATCGGAGGGTGGGAAAGGGACCGACTGCGTATGCGTCCATCCGGCCCAGGAGAGTGGTTCTCGTCCTTGCTGACCTGACTTGCCTTGCGTTTTCCTATTTAGCCTGCTGCTACCTTCCGGGCACCCAAGAAACACATGTGCCAGGGTGCAGGTACAGGGCCAAGTTTGGATATCGGATGTCTTTTATTAGTCTGGCCGACTGAACAAGCCATGGAAATACCAGAATGCTCAATATTATCGTACTGGACTGCGTTAAGCGGGCCCGAGTGATGTATGCGGATAGTAGTGACAAGTCTGTGATTGTGATAGTATGGTTTCTTCCCAAGCATCGATCGATATAATAGTAGATATATGGGTGCGATTGCCTTTCGGGAGAGTAAATATACACCAGGCACTGAGTACTGGAGCATGAACCATGCTTTGACTTTGCCGCAGCACCCACTCGATGCATGAAGCATGGTGTTCGAAATCTTGGTAAAACTAACGGGCGGGCATGAGCGGAAGCCAATTCAGCGAAGCTTCACTTGGGAACCACAGTAGTCTTGCTTTCATGGAGCAATGCGTGCATGGTATTCGCCCTACGATGATCTAAAAGTACTTTTTTCGCGATTTCTGTGCCATTCTTTAGTGAGGATAAAAAACCGTTTCCGAGAAGATTCGACCGAGTTTCGGGCGCAGCCTTTTTGCGCGCTCTTCCGACGCCGTCAAGAGAAACCGCCGATGTCCGCATCCGCATCGGAAACTAAAACACCCATATTAAGGAAGTCAAAGTGGACCAAAGCATTCCGTTTCAGTTAGTGCCGCGGGAAGGGGGAAGAGCAGAAACCTCGCAAGTCCACAACCGTGATCCGTGATCTGTGCGCTCTACACGTCTACTCCGCGGTGTCAAGGTCGTCGTGAACAGGAGGAGGGCTGTCCAGGGCTGTTGAATGTGTCAGCGGGTGGCAGGATGAATCCAGACAGGCGGGTTCGATTGCTTACGCTTGCGGTCATCGCCATTAGCACCGTTCTCACGGCGATCGCGGTCGTCCCTGTCGTCCCGCTCCCGGTCGTCGCGGTCACTAATTCTGTAGTATCAGCATCTTCCTCGGTGGCTTTCAACTCGCACGGTTGATGAAGAGTCGACGGCTTACCGGCGGTCCGGAGATCGCGAGCGGTCGCGGGTGTCGCGGCGGTCACGGTCCTCATAGCGGTCACCACGCTCGCGACGGTCATCCTTGCGAGGGGAGTAGTCGCGAGCACTGCGCCGGGGGCTGGGTGTCCGGCGGCGAGGAGAGCGCGGCGGGCGGCGGTCGCGGTCACGGCCCGAATCGAAGCGCCAGGACGCAGAAGGAGGAGTGCGGGCCCACTGTTGAAGTATTAGCGCATGGACGCTGGGCGGTGGCAGCTGCGATGGGTAGCTGGCTTACCTCGATCTTCAGGATGTCATCACGTCCGATCCGCTTGTTATGCATGTCGTGATAGGCATCATCGGCATCGCGACGGTCCTCGTACTCCACAAACGCGAACCTGATGGTGGGGTCAGCAAACAGTGGCCTGCCGGTATTCTTCGGGATGGAGCAGATGCTTACAGCCTGCTCGAAGCACTACGAGGCGCAGGGATGTCGCATCGGACGAGCCTGCCATAGCTGTGTCGTGTGGTGTCAGTATTGTCAAAAAGCAAGCGAAATGGATCAAGGATCTCTCGAATATTGCGATCGCGTCGCCGCGCCGAGGTAGCGTCGCGATCCCGGATGGATACCGTTGACAGGCGACTTGCCCGGTGCAAAGCCAAGCGCGTTTGTTTGGAAGCGTTCTGTCATCGCCGACCGCTCGATCGAATGGTGGATGGGACGATGGGGGGCAGGGCGGAGGCATGGCACGACGGTGGGTACGACACGACGGTGGTTATACAGAGCGAACACTTCGACGCGAGGGCGAGGGCGGCTGAGAGGATGGAGGAGGTCTCGAGAGACTGGACTGGACTGGACGAGACTGGACTTGGAGGTTTTTGGGTGGGTGGTGGGCTGAGGAAGGAAGGATCGAAATTACCGTTCGAATTCGTAGGCGAGGTCGCGGGCACGAGTGCCATGGCTGAAGCCAGTGACGTAGAGAGTAGTACCGCCACGAGACATCTTGTCAGGATGAAGGTGGTGATGCGGTTCGTTGATGAACGATCGGGGGGGGGAGGAGGTCGTGTTGAGCAAAGCTGAAGGTCGAAAAAAGTGAGTGGCCTTTCAAGGCAGCTTGTTTGGGGAGGCTGCGGGTGAGGGTCCGTGCGCCAGCACTTGGCTCCACCGCGTAGTGACCTCACCGCTGGAGCTACCGGAACCCGGGTGCCTGATCAGCCAGGCCTAATGGAAGTATTCCGGGCTGCCCGAGGTGAGTGAGCACGGTCTGTCTGCTGTGGTACCTGCCTACTCATGTACCTACTTAAGGTAATCACCACTTTCAGTCTCATGTAATCGATCATGGCAACCTCGGAAGTTACCAAGCGACCTTGTAGCAGATTACAAATTATTCACTTATTGCCCCTTGCTCCCTACCGCTCTGGTCTTGCGTCCTGAACATAATTACCTCGTCTAATAAGTCTACCAAGGCCAATATATCAACCATCACGTGCCTTCTGGTACACTATCTGCTCTCCTTCTCTCTGCTTTGAAGCATATGCTACAGGCCATGCCCCGAGAATTGGAATGGGAAATGTACGGCGTTGTTATCACCGACCGCGTGGTCCCTGCGTAGGTAGGAGTGATCTCTCCCTTGCATGTGTCGAAGGTACGACTGGGTTTGGCAAAACTGTGTTGTTTGTACTCAAAGTGGGCGTAGATGGCCCAAGTTCTCCCTGCGTAAGGACCCCTTTCCAAAGGCGTCCAGACCCTCATTCACTGCCACACTACAGCAGTAATTCGATCTAGGTTGGCAGTTCAGGTCAATTTCATATAAATTCGCAGTCCTTGGCAGCCATTGTCCTTACTCAATTAGTTCGCTTTAGCATTAGCCGAAAGCGTCCGTAGGACGAATATCTCTTGTGCCCATGTTTAATACGGGCCATCCATGGAGTGAGATTATAGAATCAGAGACGAGTCTAATGTGGAAACGACCCTGGAGTTCTCATTTTGATACTGAGCAGGTTATCACCGATAATCTTCCAATCTCAGCCTTGTCCTGGTCAAATGATGCATACGAGGTTTCTCCCAGTTCTTGCATCATAAAAGTCGTCCGAGTCTTTTTGTCCAGGCGGGACATTCAAGTTGGAGACGTATTCCCACGTAAAGTGATCGAATGTAGCCGATAGCTTCGTACAGCCAATGCGCTTGAAAGTCCACTTCCGATAGTCCTCCGGCCAAGTCTGGACCTGAGGGTCGTCCGGGACATTTTCCAAGAGGAGACAAATGATATCGGTGGACCTTGACGACGGCCCATGCGCCATCGGAATGCAATAGATGTTGTCTGAATCGGTGAGCCTGTTGCGCTTGTCATCGTCGCTTGGGCAATCAAGGTAAACGTTGAAGTTCGCGCGTTTCTCCTTCGTGCCAGGCTCGGTACCGCTACTCGACTTATTGATGGCAGCCAAGGACCAGTAGTAGTGCGTCCCCTCTAGTTGCAACTTCACATGGTGTACCCAGGCCCAAAGCCGGACGTGGCCGCTTTTGACCAGACCAAACTCGTTTTCCGTCTCGAATTGCACCGATACACCCTCTTTCCAGACTTCTGCCACCGGTTCTGACCCATCGTCATGCTCGTCCTGTGGGACTTCGACAAGGACACCGTCAGAGTCAAGAACATGGCCGCAGGTAATACCGCTCCCAAATTGGGCATCGACAGAAGCCCAGGAGAACGATGGCGCTCTGTACTCTGTCGGACGTCTCGACAAGTACTCGATCGTGTCGGAGCTGGAGTCGGTGTCGCCGCGGTATACTGGCTCAACATGCCAAAGCAGCTGGCTGACAAGGTGCACATCCCACAGCCCAGCTACATACTTGTACTGGGTTTTCCCGGACTCTGCGATGATAGTGGCCATACGGTTGGCCATACCCGAAAGTGCAATCAGTTTGTCCTTCTGTTGCGTCAAGTTGGTTTTGCAGTACATCTCGACGACCCGAGACCACAGCTCAAGTGAATGGAGTATCTTCGATTCTGTGTCACTTTCGCCCGTGTCGATAGGTTCGGCCACTCCACGAAGCCTGTTGTTCCTGAGTCTTCTGCCGTGCTTCCCTGGATGCAGTCCTTTGATTGGGATGCCTTCATAAATCTCGTCCGCAATGAGTTGATAATTCGGTATGCCTGGGACATGCCCCTCGATATCATCAAACTCTGCGCACTCCCACGCGATTCGGCCACGACAGAAGTGCAACACCCTGGGGGCTAGCAGCCGCTCCTGGACAACCCAGCCACGCTTGTTGACGGGGGCTTGATTAACCAGTGTTTCCCAGTTCGAAACGTCCACTAGTAGGCAGCTCTGTACCTTGGCCAACTGGGTAAACTTCGAGTCCAGAACCAGCCCAGGCGTGACGGTGGCATTTGCTTCCCGACTATGTATGGGCAAGGTTTGGACGCGGCTCATTTGACGTATCGGCTTCTCTGCGCCTTGATAGAGGCCGTCGACATCCACGCGGACAACCTCCTCCCACAATTGTTGTGGGTCGCGACGCGAGTAGAGGCCCTCGCCACTGTGTTCCGCTGCTGTGGCTGAGATGTTCAAGAAGGAATTTCGGTACACGTCCTGCATGAGGGCGGATTCTTTCAACCAGTCTTCCTCGTCGCCCTGAATAATGCACAGAGAGTCAATCCAGATGTAATGGACCCTGTCATCCACGCGGAGAGCGAAATGGATGGCGTCTTGAAAAGTTCGCGGTAAGTCGCCTAGTCGCACACCTTTTCGGTATGCTTTCTCCGTGCCCTTGGTTAGCCTGACTGGCTTATCCGTGCCACCCCATTTATGACTGAGGGTCACGTATGCCTTGTCTTCTAGCTTCAGATCCTTCGTGTCAACGAGGTTGACCGTGGTATTTCCCAGCTTGTCCAGCCCCAGATCTTCGTGGTATATCCAGTTCTTCGCGTCAATTGTGCCCGCCTTTTTCAACTCGGCTAGGTTGATCAGGCGAGTTGGATAGTCCTTTTTTTGCAATTCCCGCTTAGTGACGCAGGTACACGTATTAAGCCACGTCTTGGCGAGTCCCAAAACTTCGGCGTGGTACATGTGTTCGGAAACTGGCGTTCTCAACGGCAGTTCGACGTTTTCTGGCGTATGACCAGGTCAGCCAAACTCGAATTGTTACATGCAGATGGTGCTTTTTCTGAAACCAACCTTGTAAACCTATTGGTCTGAGCACAAATGTATGACGAAACTTGATACCAGCCCACTCCACCAAGAAGTCCAGGCGATAGATGGTGTCCGAGGTCGACGGCACCGCAGATAAATGAGCCTGGCTACGTAGATCGAGAAAAGCCCGATCATGAGCCAATGCCATCCTCCGGAGTGCTGGAAAGAAATTGGCCCCGACTTCATCTCCTAGGGCGCGACAGATCGAGCAGTCTCGAGCAACAGATGCCCAAAAAGACTCGGCTGAATCATGGTGAACGAATTGAAGGCCCAGCGTGCCCCCGAAATTCTGCCCGCGTCGGCCTCGCAGCATCCATACGCAGACTTCGCAAAGCATATTATCAACTGGAAAAACGGGGGATGAGGCAATATGAAGTCGCGAGGCTGTGGCCAAAAGACGCAGGATGTCTTAAACTTGCATAGACCAGAACGCCCAAGGCAGAACCAACTGAGCCTGAGCCAGCAGTGGAAATCTAAGCATACTTAACCCCTCGGAACACTCCACAACAATGTGACAACCCTAGCCAGTAGCGCAGGGCGATATTACTTCTTCCTGCATGTTGGGCGGAATCATCCTTCTCATTGGAGAGGATCTATTGGGGCCGCAGGAGCTGAACGATTCCGTTTAGACTACTGATGCCGATGTTGCATGCATATGCGCGTGGGAGGCCCCGGAAGGGAAGAGGCACACTAAGACTAGAGAGCTCCTTATCGGCTCAGGCGTTGTTAGTATTGTGTTTTTGGGTGGGGTTGTTAGACGGAGGAAGCCTGCTTTCAGTTGTTGCTTGTGATTAACCAATCACAATCCTAGTGGCAGTCGCAGGGGGTTTTTATACTGGTCGAGTCCACCATGCAGCTAGCTGCCTGCTTTTGTTAGTCAATATAATAGGCGCACGTCAGCGCCTGTATACCGTTGGTGAGGGGTTCTTGCTTATCACTCCTCCCTGCCTGATTTTACCATCTGTCTGTAACGTTCCTGCGCGTTGAACAACAAACGCTTCAAAGCGTGCTGGATCTACGATTGAACAACGGGCAGCTCTGCAATATGTCCGAGATAATTGATCGACCACCCGATTTTTCATGGAAAAAATACGACTTGGACTTCGGCAACACCAAAGTTGATCTCTGGTGCCCTCAAACTAGCGACTTCGATGAACACGAAAAGGGAAAGTGGGAGCGCAAGGGTGGCATTGATAAAGATGAGGTCGAGGAATTCAAGGCTTTCCAGGAGTGGAAAAAGACGATGCAGACAAACCTTGCGCGGCAAGAGAGAGATGAAAGGCATCCCCATCACAGCCGTCCGTACTCTCTGAGAAGTATTCACATCCAGGCCATCACAAGATTTCCGAATGGGTTAGTGGGCTTCATGAAGATGGACGCTTGGATTCAACGGGAAGCAACCGAGGAGCAGCAAAAGGAGACCAAAGATCCGGAAAAGTACCCAGTCGATTACAAAAATACTCTTTACGAGACTGTTTTCCTCCGCGGCGGAAGCGTAGCTGTACTCATGATTCTGCGCCCTTCAGACAAGCGCGACGAACGCTGGGTCATTCTCACCGAGCAGGCCCGTGTCCCGGCTTGCTCGCTACGCTTCATTGAAATCCCGGCAGGGATGATGGACGCGGACAACAACTTCAAGGGCGTTGCCGCGAGAGAAATCGAAGAAGAGACGGGCCTCAAGATCCCTGAGTCAGAACTCATCAACATGACGGAGCTCGCGCTCAAGGATTCGGATGACGACCCCGAGACGCTGGTCAAGGCAATGTATCCTAGCCCTGGAGGATGCGACGAGCACATCTCACTCTTTCTCTGGGAGAAAGAGATGGATCGGGTGCACATAGAGGCCCTGAAGGGCAAGATTACTGGGTTACGAACTGCAGGCGAGACTATTACCCTTCGATTGGAGAAGTACACTGATTTGTGGAAAGTCGGAGCAAGAGATGCAAAGACACTAGGCGCCTGGGCCTTGTACGAGGGGTTGAGTAGCTCCGGGACGTTGGATCAAGAAGAGAAGCAGAGAAATGCTAAGAAACAGCGGACGGAAAAGCCTCTGAGTGCCTTTCTGACCTCTCTCAAGAGACGAGCCCCATAGCAACGTAAGGTCTTTTGCGATCTGTCCTTGAAGCCTGGCGCAAGGAGGTTGGAGATAGTGTTGAATTTCAAAATAATAAGAGAAACCCCTCGTTTCTGGGTCGTTCTCACCCATACTGTTACCATAGCACAGCCTCACACTCAAAACATTCACAATGTCATTGCGGAGCCCCTATGGCTTGCTTACCTTCTATCTGGTTACAGGAGGTTTGCCCATAGGTTATCTCATAGGAGGTTTTGCTATAAGAGATTGAGCAGTGAGAACTGCCCAGATGGTCCAATATATAGACGCTGTGGCCGTGTGGCGGAAAATTACTCGAGAATCCCACATTTCCACGAACAAACCTCTCACACGCGTCATAGGTCGAGCTTCGAAATACTCATTGGCTACCTTCATTTACTGATCACCTGTGGTGAATTGAGACTACTTTTACATTTTCCCTAACTGCTGAAAAAATCCTCACAGTATCAGATAGAGGGAGCATAGAACCGAAGGCCCGGTAAATATGCCTAGCCAGAAGTTGATGTTTCCTAGTGTCTTCCTTCCCTTCATCCACTTCGTCCTGCTCAGTTGCACAAGCTGTCGAATAGAGTCAGCACGTCGTCCCGCAGTGAACCCCGACAGGAACCGCCGGGCTAGAATGAGGAGGAGGAGTGTGGGCGCTTGGGAACTCACCGGAAGCTGCAGCATTTGCATGAAGAGCAGGTAGCCCCTGAGTTTCTTGAAGATACACCACATGACCAATTCGTGGACCAGTGCCGACAGGAAGAACGTGAACAGAGTCGCCGTGTGCTTGTTGACCCGCACTGCAGCATTCATGGTCAGCTAACGAAGCACCAAAGAGGGAAAGCAGTTTTGCAAGAACATGTGAGCATAGGTATGGAAAGGGGTAGGCCAAGATATGCCCGCAGCCCGTCTCAAGTCTGCAGCCCGATGAGGACTTTGGGGAACAAACAACTGATCGCAAACTGTACGAGAAAACTACTTACTGGCGCTGATAGAGCTGTGATAAACATGCCTCAGCAAAAAGTTATGGACCGGCCGGTTCCAGTCCCTCGCGAACTGGTCCCAGCTGACCGAGTTCCACCAGTCGGCATAAAACTCGCGGTCGGCAAAGTACGTAAGCTCGCCGAGGAGGTTGAGGATGGCCTCCCAGATGAGGTACCACGTGAGGAGGTACTCCATCATGAATGGGAAGATGAGGTCCGACAGCAGCCACGGGAACTCCCTGAAGCGCTCGACCAGCGAGATTCCGGCCTCCTTCATGGCGACTGTCTTCATAACCACCGGATAGATGAATGCCTGCGAGATCATCATCATGACAAAGATGAGCCCAAAGGTCGCGACCGCCTTCTCTGCCACGTAGGCCCAGTCGATCCTCTCCGACCGGGGGTACTCGAGCTCGTAGACCAGGGTCGGCAGGACGATGTACTCGTAGTGGTTCTGATAGGTGACGTTGTTGGGGTATGCGCGCGCAGGTGTGGCCGACTTGCCCTGGAGCTCCTCCGACAGCCCGTCGATCTCCCACTTGATGATCTGCTCGAACACGTGGATCTGTTCCAGGTCGAGGGGCTCGTTCGATTGGATGGCTGCTTCGATGCCCTCTAGGTCCTCACTGAACGTCTCGCAGCTTGAATGAAACGACTGGCGCCTTTGCCGGACGTCGTGTCTGGATGGCCTTCGTGCAAGGTGACCTGTCGATATGGACGAGGCTGTCGGCTTCGTCTGCGAGGGCGACTCCACAGCCTCGACGTGCTCCAGCTGCTTGAGCTTTTTGAGCAACTCTGCCCTCTTCTTGTAGGCGCTTGACAAGTAGCCGTTGTAAAAGGCATAGCTGTGCTGCTTCATCAGCATTACAATTGAGTGCATGACAAAATACACCGTGTGAGACCAAGGCCACTGCCGAAGCTGAGTCCATCCGATAGTGCTCCCAATGAACATGGTCTGCCATATGTTTTGGATGATCCACCCGGACGAGTCCCAGTCCACGTAGCCCTTCTTGATCAGGAGCTGCAGTATCCAACTGACTCCGGTGAGCCCACACATGACGCCGTCGGATATGAGCAGGACGACGACGTCCCTCTTGAACATGGACTTCATGATGTCGTTGCTTCCGAGTGGGCTGCCCGTGTTCTTCCAATTCTCAGCCCCGATCTTCAGCAGCATCATTGCGACGGCAATCCAGAACAGGGTGAAGAAGCCATGGAACGGGCTGTTGGCTGCCGCAGCATTCTGCCTGTCGAATGTAGAGAATTTCCTCGTGAAGACGTAGTCACTGAACCTTCCTTTCCGCTTGACACTCGGCTGTGGTTCTTTGGCCTGCACACCGTTAGCCATGGTCCGTCGCCGCAACGACGTGTTCCGAAGCTCACCCTCTGCAACCCCCGTCTCAGGATGTCTCGAAGCTCCTTGTCATCCGATGCAACTGTGTATATCTTGGCCCCTTTGAGGGACGATATGTCGTCAAGCGTCCCATTCTCGGAAGATACATCGCTCGGCGTCGCAACCTCACCAGCACCCTCGCTGACCTTGAGCTTACTGCCAGACGTCGGAAGCGTGCTTCCCTCTTCCTTCTCTTGCTTCCTATTCAACCGAAGGACGGCGATTGGCTTCTGCGACTCCTCGTCATAGTCTTCTTCGCTGGGACTCTCGGAAGGCGTCGATATCTTCCCGCTCCCAGCGAGCTGCAGGGCTTCCCTGAGAGCCCGCGGTGAGTTGTTTCTTGTGAAGTACGCCTCTTCATTTGATTTATGAGGACCCAGCTCTTCCCTCATCCGGGATTCTGCAGACATATCTGCCCCGTTCGCAGCCATTTGCTGGGCTGTCGGCAGCTGAAAGATGTATGAGCTGAGCGTGAGCAGTGAAGGCCTGTGCTGGGCTGAGACTTATGTGCTTGTCTCCAGGTTGATGATTTCTTAATGCGGAGGACGAACTTGTGAACAGCGGGATTGGCACCTTGGACCTCCTTTTCAAGTCGTTGTGAGCCGTATATACTCTGTAGCTCTCTTCTCGGCCGGATCTAGCGGGAGGTTAAGCACCAAGAGACAGATGTCATCCGGCGGCACGCACTCCGACTTAACCGAAGGCCGAGGGTTCTCTGGGTCTTGCACGAGGCTGAGAAAGCAAGGTGTCGATCGATGGAGCCTGATAGAACCCCATCCATCCACTGCTCTCCCGCTGCTGTTGGTGTTGGCTCAGATGGGAGTTCTGCTCACTGAAGCAAACCACGAAAAGGAGTACGCGGAAGCCACGCCGGCGTGGTTTCCCCGAATTGACGGATGAATTGGGGAAGTGCAGATATCAGATGGAGATGTCACTCAATGGCAGGTTACAACACGCACGGCTCCTGGTCAACTTCCAAGGTCGCCTAGACTTCTTACACACACCGGCGGTTATGTGCTGGATGCGGGCAATGCGAAACAGCGGTACTCAGCAGCCCCGCAAAAGCAGCATGGGTGGTGATATATCATCTCAGCTTGACGTCAAAGTCCGGCACGGGTAAGCACGGGGGACCACAATCTGCTCGTGGAGCGCGACGTGGGAATATGATTTACACTAGAGTCCAGCGCTCTGCTCTATTCCCGCCTCTTCCAGCTTCCAAGGCGCATCACGAGGCCAAGGTCGAAAAGCAAAGGTTCCGGCTCGCTGGGAACCTTGAGCAGTGAACACCCTCCAGTCCCATGCTGCGAGGGTTAGGGGCCAAGTACATGTCCAAAGCTCGTATGTCGTCAATTATGCTTGTGACTGACGGACCTCGGGAGTTCCTCACGCCTGTGACGAGGCTGAAAATGGCAGACCAATGCGTGAAGGAAGGATTGGATGAGTTCTGGATCGATACTGACAAAGCGGTCATCAGATTACTCAGTCTGTCCAGGTCTTCTACAGTGGTCTACTCCTCGAGCCCGAGCCCGAGCCCGTACGATCCGTCCCACCCCACTGCACCTACGGAGTACTGTCGGAGCTGTACTGCAATTAAGCTTGGGTGCTCAGAGAGCTCCAGAACTCTGAACGGACGGTATTTCGCCGATGCCGCCCGTCCCACCCAATCAGAGCCCTCCAATGCAGAGAAATTCCATCATCGCGCAGGACATGAGCTCCTTCACTTTTCCCAACATACGACCGCGACGGGACACTGCGCCCAGCAGAACGAGGAACCGGCTTTATTCTTTTACTCGACGGAAGCCACGGACACTGCAGGATCCGTCAGCAAAACAGCCAATCGCAACGTCCGCTTCTTTCCGAAAAAGACACGGGACACCACGAGCAGTCGCCACCGGGTCTACCGGCGGGAGGCCGTCAGCTTTTCCAGGGTCTCTCTCTAAACCCCGACAAATCCGCCACCTTTCCCACCTAGTGGGCCACGATCAGATCCCAAGGGAACGAGACGCGCGGGCCTCCAACCCCGAGCCGAACAGCTGTCTTGCTCTCCTGCCCCCCACACACACATACATAACGATCACGACGACGCCCACGAGCACGATCACGAGCACGAGCACGAGCACGAGCATTGAGAGCGCACAACGATGCTGCGAAGCTCCATGAACGGGGCGGTCCGCGCCTCGATGCTGGGCCGCCAGCCCACGACGACGCTGTTCGCGGGCGCACCCCTGCGAAGGCTAGCAGCCCCGAGCGGCAGGACACAAACGGCCACGACATTTGCGCCATCGAGAGCTGCGGGCGGGCAGTCGGGCGCGAGGACGTTTGGCACGGGGCGGACGACATTCACAAGGGGCCCCTCGGCGGCGTCAAGAACGGCACAACAGGGCCTGTCACAGAGGACGCAGAAGCGCACCTTCAACTGGACGTGGTCGCGGCGGTCCGGCGGCGGAAAGGGCGCCGGGGCGGAGGGTGAATCGCTGTCGCTGAGCGCGCGCCTGCGCAAGCTGTCGCGCGAGTACGGCTGGGCCGCCCTGGGCGTGTACCTTGGCCTCAGCGTGCTCGACTTCCCCTTCTGCTTCCTGCTGGTGCGGATGGTCGGCACGGACCGCATCGCCGAGGTCGAGCGCTGGGTCATGGCCGGCGTCCAGAGGGTTGTGCCCGAGTCCGTCAAGCAGCGCTGGTACGAGTACCGCGCCGCCTTCAAGGACGCCGAGAGGGAGGAGCTGGGCGACAATCATGTGAGCGAGGATGTCGAAAAGGTTGGCTGGGGTGTGGAGAAGGCGCAGGAGAGGCACAAGGAGGAAGCGAGTAAGTCATCAATTCCCTATGTACTGCCGTCGTGATTATTCTCCCGCACGCGCGCGCCGGCGCGTGCGGCGGGCGCCTAAATGGCGTGTCCTACGAGGTTGACAAAATCTTGGCCGCGGTGTCGAACTATTTTTGTTCGGCTTAACGGCTGTACAAGTTCGTTCTGGGGGGAGCCAAGTGGCCATCACAGTGAAGTGGTTTCGACTTCCACTCGCTAGGACTTTCCTGGATAGGAATGGGTGGGGGCCAACAGATAGAGTTGGTGCTTCGAGAGGTTCGGGTGTTTCGCCAAGTAAGAAGACCTTCAGCTGACGCGCGCATGACTCCCCAGGCCTCGCGACGCAGCTGGCACTGGCATATGCCATCCACAAGACCTTCATTTTCATCCGGGTGCCCTTGACGGCGGCAGTGACGCCAAAGGTCGTCAAGGTTCTCAGGGGATGGGGCTACCAGATCGGCAAGAGGAAGCCGAAGACACGGTAAAACAGACGCGAGTAGCGCAAAGATCTACTGTACCTGACATCAAGGACTGCGCTGTTACCCGGCCTCTTGAGGCGTGCAGTTGACGTCAATCTGATCTGAGGTTTGGGTGCTGGGTGGGTGGGTTCCTGCATCTGTGCGGCGGTCTTTCCGTGCACGTAGTGTATAAAATCATTTAGAGTTGCATGGCATTGCATGGAGGGAGCATCAGTGGCGAGGCGCAAACGGGGCGGTAAAGCCAGGACACACTGGACAACTCTGCTTGTACCTTCATGTGTCCGTTGCTGTAAGAGGCACAATAGCACTTCTCAATGAACAGACTTCGACAAGAACCCACATTCGCGACGTCACAGGGACACCGCTACTCTCGGAAGTACGGTGTATCGCCATCATGACTCTGCTACCAAGACTGACACGTCAAGAACGTGCGTGAATCTCTGGTCTGTTCCACGCCGACCCAGACTGTGCTGCATGCTTGCGTAAACGAAAACGGCATGACGTTAGAAAAGGTGCATGAAAGTCGTGAGGATCACCCAGCAAAGCAGTGCGACCTGGAACGAGTCGAGGGCTTCTGGAAAGATGCACGGAAGACGAGTAGAATCTGCATCGAAGCATCTTGGCCGCCGAAGCCGCCCGGGCGATGGCGGAACATCCCTGGTGAGCGAGGGGGCGTCCTTGCCGTCTCGCCAGGCCTGGACCGTTCGACCCGACAGATCAGAGGAAAAGCACGGCACCATCGTGCCAGGCACTCCGAAACCCCGTAACGGCGCCGGCCGGTGACAGGCAGCCCTGGGAAATTGAGCAGGAGCTATCGTCCTCGCCCGCTCCTACTCGCCCCTCGCGCCCAACGCGGAGTAAGCGCCCGTGTCTGCAAAGCACAAGCTCAGCTGGTCGTAACCTGTCGATCCGTTAGTGGTGAATTTTATCCGGTCAATGAAACCACCGGCGGAGTGTCGACACGATAGAGGCGCGGGCAGACTGTGCACTCAGAGCTAGTGGCGCCGGGTCTGAGTGTCTTGGCTGAATCGGACGCTGGTATGGCATTCCACACAAGGGCGAGAGAGGCATTCTAGAAGGCTGGGCGAGACCCTGATGCTATGCAGCCGTTGAGATGAGAGGACTAGCAGGGAAGATTGGGATTCGAGGTTGGCATAAGGTTCGAATGACTTGCCATCCAAGACCGCATTTTGTTTGACGGGCCTTCTGAAGCGGATGATAGGAACCAGCTGGCAGCTCGAGGCGTTTCGAACTAGGGCCGAATCGCCGTAGTGAGCCCTTCAGGCGGTAAATTGTTCTCGCGGAATGACCGCCGCGTTGTTGCTAGTTTCGCTACCGTTGCCGTGGTATTACCATGGTCTCCCGAATCAAGATAGGCGAATGCGAATCAGGGTTGTTTTATTACGTTGGATGCGCATCTCCGCCGTGAGATGTTTAAAGCCGTCGGAATTACCCAAATCGCCTTCCTCATGATGACACGGTGGATATACTGGGGGCGTCGGGAGCTTGGCTGTCGTCATGACGGAAGTGTTCCTCTTTTGCTGTTGCCGGCCGTGAGGGACGCGAGCCGAGCTGCTGTGACCGGTCGCGGTTGGCGCATCGCCCAAAGGAGGCTCCTCTGGATTGTTTTGGCTGCTGATTGAGTCAGCCCTATGGCAGATAGGCAGGCAGGCAGGCCAAGGCGCACGCTTCCGAGGAAAGAGGCCATCGTGACGACACGGCCATGCGACGGGAACAAGAGCTGGGGAGATGATGACTCAGTCATGGCCACCAACCAGAGTTGAACTGACTCTTGTGGCGTCCATCGAGGGTCCCGATTAAGACACTCCGCAGCTTGGGGGATGTCACCGTGGGGCGACGAAAACCGGGGCAAGGGTCCTGTTCAAGCTGGCCCCTGGCTTCATGGACGCTGGGCGGTCCCCACCCTAGGCGGCGGGCTGGGACGGGCAGGCCTGGCAGGGTGGATCCGATGAGATATACCACAGTGCCGCATTGTGGGAGACAGGCTGTCGGGAGGGCGGTTGCGGAGGGCGGAAGGTGGAACGGCCATGCTGCCATTGGAGCCGGGCGGGCAGACGTTTCGTCGCCGGGAGTCTCGAGTGGAATGTGGGATGAGGGACCGGGCCTCACGGAATATTGCGAAGAGGGCCCCATCCCATGGTGGCGTGCGTCGTGGCCCGCTGCATGCTGCCTGAAATAAAGCATACCTCAGCCAGACTGGCTTGTTGAAGGGTCCGACAGGACGTACGCGGTTCCTCGTGTGGGCTCGAGTGGCAAGTGCCGTCGAGCCGTCCTTGATGCGAGAGCGTGTGAAACAAACTTTGGGCGACGGGTTGGTAGCGCGTCACAAAGGGCACGGAGGAGAAGCCGAAAGGGGAGAAGGAAAACGAGGTCCGAAAGCTTAAATCGTGGGAAGTGGGCAATGGGATCGTCTGTGGTCCTTTTTTCTGTCTGGAATTGCTGAAGATGCGACGAAGAGGGACCCACAGCAGAGGCAAGATTTACTGTGGCACGTATCCGTAATGGAAGGATCCGTCCCCTGCCCCAGCCAATATGAGGGAGAGTGCCCAGGTGCTTGCATCCGATGTCCTGACATGCGGTGGTTGCCGTTGGTGTTGGCAGCGCGTGCGAGCGAGATAGTGACATGTACTATGAGTGAGTGGCTGTACGCCAAGCACGACGGAGTATGCTTTGTGCGAGTGGGGAGGAGCAAGCCACGGAACAGTTGAACCGATGAAAGTGATTGATGCAGCCCATCCTCACGGCTCTGCTCTTGGCCCTCTGCCCACGCTCCTGCTTACACCCTACCCTGCCTGGTACTTCCCGCAGGTACCTGTCGCCCCAGCACGCGCTACACAGTACCTCGGCATGTACCTCCTGCAACCCACTTCCCACCCTTCGCGCCTTCCCACCTGTCCACCTTGCCCGACAGCCGCACGGCAGAAATTAAGGTTTGCGCTAGGGAGATGTCAGGCCCCACTACTGCACCCTACTCCCGCATATTCGGCCTTTTTTGGAAGGGATTGTGAGTTAGGCCAGTACTGTTTAGTGCCTGCGGTACTGATCCAGTCTGTTGGGGGCTGCACAATCTAGTGCATGTACTGTAGGTAGACAAAGACCATTCCGTGGGAATGTCCATATCTATGTAAGTGCCAATGTCAGGATGCTGTGTGTATGTGTGTGTGTCTGAATCCAACTGTGATCAGCGCAATGGAAGTGGGCCGCTGAGAGTTCAGGATCCTCAGGATCCTCAGGAGGGCACTCGCGGTTGATGATGCTATTACCGTTCCTGACCCGAATCCTGTTTCCTCCTGTGCGGTGCCCCTGGGTACGGGGCAAGCCTTCGCAGGTTCGTGTGTACATGCTGCCCTCGGTCTGCATACGTACGTGTAGTATTTGTGGTTCATGGAACGGGTCGCAGCAGCACTGCCCTCTGCTGCACAAATTCTACTACCCACCCACATGGGGCACACAGGAGCAGTACAGTACAGTACGTACCCAGCGCAGATGTCCATTCGTTTGCAATTACCTAGGTGGTGCATCTGACACGTCTGGACCTGCCCGCCTCTCGTGACCCATGGGCCCATCAAGTGGGAATTACCGCGATGCCTGACCATCCAGCCCACCCACCCACACACACAAACTCACTCTCACTCTCACATGCTGCCTGTCGGAGCCACATGTGAGCGTTGGGTATAACACGGAATTGAACGGCCCTTTTCCCCAATTTTTCTTGCCTTCCCTGACCGTGGTACAGCACTTGGCGGGAACCTATTTGGAGGTGCTCTAGCCGGGCCTAGCAGGTACATGTCTGTCAGGAAGGGTATGTAGACAGTCTGCTTAGGTACCCCTGACCGTGGTCTGCCCTCACAAATTATGCTGATCCTATGTGTACCGGAAGAGGCATCTACCTTACAACAGGATTCGACATCAGCAACGTTGAACCCTCCCCTCTTCCTGGACCCTCTCCAAGGCTGCTCCCTCGCTCCAAAGGGTCGCCCCCAATCTAGAATCTACCTACCTAGGTACTGTGTGGTGCATTTCGTCACCGTCCGCCACCGAAACATGGCAAACTGCAAAACTCTATCGGCCAGAGATGGATGATTTGAGTTTCAACCCCAATTCTTGTCGCCCCGCCCGACCGTGGGATGGGCAAACCCATTAGCCAACAATGACGCCCGCGAGGCAGCCAGGACGAGCCGCCCAGCAATAGCGTCATCCCTCCTGCGTCCAAACTTTAGGGTTTCCGTCAACCACGTTTCACCTACGGGGAGCTTTCCTGCTGGGCCATGAGTCTCGTCCCCCTTCGGCCCCCCGCCCCCGTGGGTTTTGGGTGAGCCACCAGGCCACTTGGCCTGATGTGCTGTTGTTCGCCACTTTATCTATATTCGGTGACAAAAAAGTCGTGCACGATGTGTCACGACAAGAGGCTGGGAGGAACCAGGCCGGGGCGCGGCGCGGGGCACGTTTGCAATGCCACGGAGGGACCAGGCGATGGAACTTGTCGTATCCGAAAACTTTGTCCGTCGCTGTGCGGTCTCTCGTGATCCTTCCCTTGGGTTTTGAATTTTTGGAATTCAAAAGTAATAACAATACACCATTATCATGCCCTGCGACCGACGAGCAGACTGGTTAGCGGCAGAAGAAAGAGAAAGCAAAAAGTAAGCAGTAAGAAAAAAACAAGGCAAAAAATAATGCTGTCCCGTGCACGAAGGGGACCCGGTGCCGGCACAGGCGTGCTGACTCGGAGCAGAAGCCATTCGTGGATCTGGCCATGATGGCATAACCTGATTTGGACCAAACCTTACCGTCGGCTGCAGCACTGATCGACCACTGGGAAAGGACATCTCCGGCGGCGCAATTCCAACCCCCTAGGTGTCACGATGCCCTCCCGGCGAGCAGAAGACCATTCTGGGTAACTTAAGTCGACGCGGCGGGAACTATCGGACATGGCAAAGGGCGCGGGCAAAGTTAGACAGCCTCGCCCTCGCCCGGGCAGGGTCTCAAGGCCGGGGCGTGGCGTTCCAGCTGATGTGAGTTTAGTTCGGCAGGAGAAATAGGATTGGGGACTTTTGTTTATTAAGGTGTTCGTAATGCAAGACGCGTACGCCGCACCGCTCTCCGACGAGCTGAAGACTGCAGGTGTGTCACGACGGGCCCACGATGTGGGCTGCGTCCACTGCGAGGCCGAATGTCTCAGGGCATTGGGAAACCTTATTTTCCTAGTCCAAGCAGAGGAGCGCAGCTGGCGGGCGGACTAACTGGCTGGGAGGGCGGTGGATCTCCGCGATCGAGCGGTATGGCAGCTTGGTACTCGGGCCGTTGTAAACGACAGTATGGACACACCCACATGAAAGTATGAACCGTTTCATCTTTGCTGTTGATCTCGGCTCATGACAAACAGGCTGGCAGGCTGGCAGGCAGGCTGACTGACTGACTGACTGACTGACTGACAGGCGGACAGGACTGATTGGGTGTTGTGGTCTGCACCGAGTGCTCTTCGTACCCACACCTATTTTCTCCGCCCGTGTGTACATGGGCTCACGTCGGGTGCAGGTACACATGCCAGCCCCCGTCTCCCTCATTAATGCGTACCCTCGAAACGAAAGACTAAATATTTGTGAGCTGCACAGCACTGCACAGCTCAGCATAGCGTATGCACATCATCGGCCACCTTCTCCAACCCGAGCCCAGATCTACGGATCCAGAGGCCGACCTCATCGATCCTTCGGGCGTAATCACGGAGGCCCGTATGCAGCCCACGGCGGCTATTCTGTGCCGTCCACAAGAGTTATGGAATGAATACCTGACAATTGGGCACACACGCACAGTATGTCCGGGTACCCGCAAGGCTGTCCGAAACTGGTTTACGGCAAGGGGTGGGCCTCCTACAAGAGGGCGGTACGGGATACGCACACGGGCTTTGCAAGCGCAGATCATCTGGATTAGACTTTGGCAAGAATGTCATTCCGCTTCTGGAAGGAGTGGGGACCAACAGATCACAGATCTGGGCCAGGGGTGGGCCAGCTTACTGCAAGCACCCGCAGGGCAGGGCGGTATCGTGCCCGGCCACCTCACACCTGTCAAGGGGGGGCGGGGTGCTCGCCGCCCCAGCGGGATGGGCTGTTGTACAGTAGGGGAAAAGTCTGCCGGTCATCCTGTCGTTCCAAGCAGCCAGTCAGGGAGACTGGGACAGGCATGCGGGCAGTTTGTGACTTGCAGAGAGGCCCGAGGGAGAGGGAGGGCGGCGGTCGGAAAACCCGTGGCGAATCGATCCGTCTGATGTTTGTGAATCTGAATCCCAAGGGTCGGAGGTTGCCCACCAAGCTGGTTAGTCCGCCACGGGCGCTGGGTTGCTGGGCTAGGGGTCCCCCCAAATGCAAACGCGACGGCCAGGTGCATTGTGCTTTGCAATGCGAGCGACAAAAGGACCGGCTTCCAGGCTACAGGCAACAGGCCCCGGGCTTACGAGCTGCGAGCTGCGAGCTGCGAGCTATAGGCTCGAGGCTATAGGCTCCGGGCCTGGGGCTGCCAATAAACCTTCCACTGGGGCAAGTTCGAGACAACTCTGCTCGTATGACCCAGCTTCCAATCCCGTTGCGCGTTGTATTGTACGTTGCACATTGTTCATACGTAGCCCGTAGCCGGTCAATTGGGCGCCGTAAGTGGAATTTGGAGCCGACAGGACGACCAGTCAGTCTTCATACTTCCACAAGTCAGAACTGTGCCCCCTCCTTATCAATAATTACATCATCTCTGGGGCGTGGCCTGACGATCCGAGGAAGATCCCACGGGTGGTGGGCAGCAGACACGACGGTTGCATCAACTGCATGGTTGGCTGCATGTGTCGTTCGTCGGCTGAACACCGGCTGAAAATTGAAAGGCTTGGCGCCCAAACTCAAACGATCCTCCTTGCCTGCCGCGAGCAGCTGCTGCGGGTTGGTTGTCGTGTGGTGTGTTGGTGTGTGGGTGTGTGGTGCGTGTGGGAAGGCGAAGAGTCTGTGAGCCTGCGTACCTGGGCTTGTGCCTGCCTGTCCCTTGTGCCTGTAGGTACGGAGCACCGTGCCTGTGTGTCTCTTTCCTCGGGTCGGATCTGGTCTGGTCTGGTCTGGTCTGGTCTGATCTGGAATGGATCTGGGCCTGGGTCTGTACTGCTCCTGCACTACTGCAGGCCTGCAGCTCCCTACTGCACCGCGTGCACCACCTGCGCGTGCTTCGGGGCGAGCTGGGAGGACCCGGGCAGCGCCATCTGCAATCAAGATTAGCGATCGGACTTGGTGAGTCTGGACTTTGTGGGTGGAGACCCGGCGAAGAACGGCCCAGACTCACCAGAGACCCCAACGCCAAACAACGACAGACAAACTTATTACACTCTAGTCTCTGGCAAGTTGGGGGCGCCGAGGCTGCGGGAAGAATAATTACGAGGACGGTGAGGAGGAGCATGCAGGTGGGACGGGTGACAATAATTGTCAGGCGCCGCACGTGGTTCTCTGAGGTCTGTCCGGCTGAAGCCCAGCCACTGTCATGGCATGATGCCGTCCAGGCCCCAGCCAGAGTCCGCACCAACACGGCAGATTTCGGCAACTAGCGACCTACCCTACCACGCCTACCTGCCTACCTACCTTCCTACCCACCCTAGACGTGCTAGACTACCTAGCCTGTCTACAGGAATTCGGATAACAAAATACTTATCCTCCTAATCCGACTCCGAACCGAGACTCCCCTCCGACATACTCTCTCATGCACGCCAGGCCAGGCCGGGCGCCCACATAAGCTCAGAGGCTGTCAAGTCGGTGAGGAAACCCAAACCACCAACCCCTCGTGACGGGCCATGACGATGACGACGAGGCGAGGGCGGCCGAGCCCGTCTCTGCTTTGTGTGGTAATCTGCCTCGACCCGGTTTCAGTCACGATCTGGTCATTGCCTCGGGAATCCTCCGTCGACTCGTCGAATTACTGAGTCGCCGCGCGAGATGCCGGGTGGGTTTTCCGGCCTGGCAAGCCTGCGAGACGGTGGCCCTGGGTCAAAGCAAACTCTCTCGAAATTCGTCACCGTTTGACTCATGCGCCCCTCAAAACCTCATTTGACTTTTCCAGGGCCGCCCGCCCGACGCTGCCTGCAAACGCTGCCCGCGCCAGCAGCCCAGCCCTGCCCACCCCGGCGCCCTTGAAAACGGCCGAGGCAGGACCGTCCACGGCTTTACAGCCCATGGGCCACACAGTCAGAACAGTCAGTGAAAATGAAAATGGCATTTCCCGGCGGGGTGGGACAAGGTCGGAAACAGGCGTCGGCCAGGAACGGGGAACGGGGGGCTGGCCCCAGCACATGGTCTACCGAGTACATGCGCTCACGCAGCCACGGCAGTACAGACGGGTGGTTTACTGTGGTACGCATGTACACGCACGCTACGAATGGACGGACGTGCTCGTACGTTACATGGCTAGCACTGCTCCGTCCGTCGGGTCTACAAGTTCAGGCCCGCCCGCCCAGGCTGCCGGACCCGATAATAGCAACGACCATGGGCTATGCGGCGTCGCCTGAATTATTGCACGACCCTAGGAGCAGTAAGCTGAGAGCTATGAGCTGGAGCTGGAGCTTGTGCCTCGAGCAAGGGATCATGCGAGACGAGAGGCCGTCCCAACTTGATCATGGACTTGAGGACTGGGATCCGGACCGCCCAGCTCCCGGCCATTTTCGCCCGTACCGCGCACCGAGTGCAAGCGCTATGCGATAACGACGAACTCAGTATGTGCTCCGTAGCTCCAAACATATCGCCTCGCCTTCCCGACCCCAAAACTCTGACAGACGAGGAGGCGAATACAATCCTGGCTAAGCGCTTCTCCCGCCGCCGCTGCTTGCGCCTGCCGCCGCCGCTGTCAATGCTGCTGCCCGCTGCTCCAGCACGCCTGTCCGTCTCCAGTAATTGGGGCTGGGGGTTAGCCGCGCTTTGCTCCCAAGCCAGCGTGGTCCCACCATTGTGGTCCTGAGGTTGCGTATAAGTGATTGTGAGTGTATACAGACAGGCGCGCTGGCAACAAAAGGCGTGGTCGATCATCTGACCAACTGCCGAGGGTACATTTCACAAAAAGTATGCCAGCTGGAGCAGCTACATGACCAATACATGACTTATTGTCAAACTTGTCGAGTCTAATCACCATCGCTTTGAGTTTCTAGCCGGTCATGGGTACGGTTTCGCCCCATATAACCCAGCAGTGTAAACTCTGACGGCCAAAGTACTTTTCTGGCCCCCCACAGCCGACCACATCCCTGGCAGGCTCAGCAGCTACCTACATGGCAAATGTTACCTGACGCTACCGTCATGTTCCATTCATTCCTCCAGACCAGTGGTGGGAGCCCTCGAGACCCCCCTTCCTATGTACCTCCCAAGGTTCAGGTACAGGGGAGCTCCGCCATGGGATTTCCAACAATAGACCAGAAAGAAGGAAGTCCTGTTTCCTAGCCAGAGCTTCTCCAAAATACTCCAAACCACGGCTGCCTTCCTCCAAATTAAAGAAAAAGGAAAAAATAAGAGAGACAAAGTACAGTACATGGCGGAGCTTCCAAGGCGGTCACCGGATTAGTACATACCATGCGCACTTGTGCACACCACACGATGAACACACACACACACACACACACACATCACGCAGTAACTAGGCTGGGCGTGCCGTCCCTCTGACACGACCGTGCTCGTTTGTGCCTCGCGCTGTCAAAGGCGTTTGCGCATCGACCCTCCCAGCAGCAAGTGACCGGTAGTGTCGGTACCCAGTCGCAGCCGTGCTAGCCGGCTGATGTCGATCGAGCGAGCATGAGGGACCGTCGTTTTAGTACGGCCCGCATGAGATGGCACTGGGGAAAAGAGGTCTCGAAATTGTGTCTGGCAGCCGTGATCCCGAAGAGGGCAACTCCTCCGCCTGGGTTTGCTTCAGAAACGATTCTGCTTGTCAGTGTCGGCGGGGGCTTGGTTGATCTCTCTGCCAAGAGCCCCCCGAAGCTGGACCTTGACCCGGACCCAGCAAAGGATCAGCAGCAGGTGATAGCCACCGTGACCCATGGCCTGGTGGAAACCCCTGGCCCCTTGCTGTCTCCTGCCCCCCTGCCAGCCTGCCCACGGCTAACGGCCTCGACCTTGTCGGAGCCCAGACGGTACCAGAGTCAGGGTAATCTCAGGTTACGGTACGCCACTCCCACTCTGCGTCTGAGCTGTCGGGACGGAACCGCATGGGGCGTGTCACTCTATTATTGCCGCCAGGCATTGGGTCTTAAACTTTGGGACTTGTCGCGATCATTCCGCTCTTGACGACGAGGATTCGTCGAACCTAGTCAGAACAAACTCCAGTCCCAAAGTTCCGACTACGACTTTGCTGCCCCTATTGCGTCAGGGCCGATCTAAACTGCATGTATAAGTATCTCTCACCCGCCCATCTGCGACTCCCCATTTGGACACGGCAAGCATCCAGCCCTATCCATCATCAGCCTCGCCTCGCACTTCCGTGTCGCCAGCTCCCTCAACCAGGATCACTCTTGTCAAGGCTCAGTACAACGTACAACGCATACCAAGATACAGGACATACACACATACACAAGAACCAGACAAGACAAGAACAGAACTGACAGACAAGACCAACGCCACCCTCTCGGCCCTGGCCCCAAGACCTTGTCCCAGCTCGCAAAAGCAAACACGGCAAATTCCCCCGTTGATCAACCTATCAACAACGACCGGGACATCCAGAACCTTTACACTGGAACCAGGACCAGTTATATGACATATCATTTCTCTGCGAAGCACCTGCACAAGGCACGTCGCACAGCATTGAGCAGCTTTCTCTGCCACTGACCGGTGTTCATCCTTCTTTCTACTCTCGCCTCCTCGCCTTCGTTCCGGGAGCATATAACCCAACACGCGCCAGACGTCCCGTTCTCTCTCCCCCGCCTGGTCTCGTCTTCAAGATGTTGTCTCTCCACCCTCAAGACTTCAACTCCAACCCATGCTACCTGCCCTACCGGTCTTTTGCAGGCCCAGCGATCACAGCCGACCATTCCACCTTTGTGCCGTTCACCATGGGCGGCGCCGTACAACCCCCGACACCACAGCACGAGGACCACATGGAGATGGACGGCCCCGCAGAACCCCTCAGCCCACGCACATCCCCTGCCCACTCATCATCCCAGCCCCAACAACGTCGCCGCTCAGCCTCGCCGCGCACCTCGCCAGCCGTGCAGCCGCCCTCCGACTTCGGCAACCTGGATCCCAACACGGTAGCCGAGGCCCTTGAGATTGCCCGCGACAGCCCGGACGGTGCGCGGGACCCTGTCGTCAGCGGCATCCTCGAGTCGGCCCTCACCCAGCTGTGGGACCGCGTCACGGCGCAGCCCGAGAGCTACGTCATGTCTACGGGCGAGTTCGCCGTCTTCAACTTCTACCAGCACCGTTTCGTCGGCAACAAGCTGGCCGTCGCCGCGAGGAGGAGGTTCTGGGACAACACGCACGCATGAGCTACAACCTAACCTAACGGGCATTTCTTTGTGTTCTAAGCACTCCCATGGTCCTTCGCGCGGCGTCTCGGTGGTAGTGGGAAACGTCACGGCTCCTTGACCCACGCCCAATTCGCCGACTACAGCCGCTGCCTGTTGGGCATTCACTCGGCGCGCAGCCTCTTCTCGTGTGTGGACAAAAGGGGGGGGGCTTTCTCACCAATCAGAGCACGTCCCCCGATGCTGTTCCTATCAGACGCTCACTACAAACCGCACGGTCCCAAGCGGAACGGGGGTTGGCCAGATCAGATCGTTGAGAAATCTCACCAATGCGCCCGTCCCATCCGATCCTGTCTACTCCTGGACGGGGGGTGACGGGCTGCTTGACATTCATTCTCAAACGGCTCCGGGAAGCTCTTCCCCCGCTCTGTTCCGCAATTGCGCCACAAGCACATACATGTTGGCGCTACCCCAACGTCCGTGGAAGCTCTTCACGTCAAGGCGCAAATAAGATGTCTTGGCGGCACTGCAGCCCCCAGGACAGGGTCTATCAGACTCGAAGGCGCATCTCGCAGGCATGACAACGGGCTTGACCGCCCACACAAGGGCCACATGGTCGAGGTCCCTCCCTGGCCGTGCCGAGTTTTGCGGCAAGCCATCAGGATTCAGCTTTCCTCACACTGTCGGAGTTCCGCCCCGCATGAAAGTGCATAGCTTCAGCTGAAGTGATGGTGTGTCTTGCACAGAGAGAGAGAGAGAAAGAAGAGAGAAGAGAGAGCGATTTTTGTACAGTTTACCAAAAGGGTGGTGGATGATTTCTTTGCTACTTCATGAGGGGAAAATTCAAAGGGGGCATATACGATACGGGTCTAGCATTTTGGATGGAGTTGGATTCGGTAGGGGTTTGTCTTCATCATCGCCGCCGCCACCGGCCAACTGTGTTGGTTCGGGGCTTGACGGGATGCACATTGGTTGTGGGGATGTCTTGGTCTGTTTTGAAAGTGTAGTCTGCTTGTGGTTTTTCTCCCGGCCTGGTCTCGAGGTCTCTCGAGTCTCATGCAAGCCGGGGTGGCATCTTCTTCGCATACACACGGAGGGCGTCAAACTTTCTAGGTTGTTGATACCCGCGTTTACAGTATTTGGTAGCGCAACGAATTTCACAAAGCTTTCAGTCTCACACTCCAAAACTCAGCCTCATTTACTTGCTCAGCTTTCCACCTTGCATCGTAATGCGCTTCAGCAATTTTACTGGCCGTTGGCGGTGCTCGACTCATGTCCCCAGGCGGTGATTCCCCTTTCAGAAGTTCCACAGTCGAGGCGGATGGAGGGTAATGAGGAAGCTTCCTGCCGCGGGCAATCGGGAAGGGGTCCCGCTTGGGCAGCACAGACTGTGGATGGAAGGGGGGACAAATTAGCTATTGACATGGCATGATATGACGCCCGGATGAGTGAAGCTTGACGGGAGGACGGCCTATGCCATCGCCCACAGCCATGTTTCGGAGCCGAATGAGGATCGGCCACACGGAAAAGCTGGCGACAAAGCCAGGCCCATCAGATGAAGTTCGAAAATGGGGCTGACATGACTGGCAGGACAGGACGCGCTCACGCGCACAAACACCCAAGACACTCACACACACATACACACACACATAGAGGCAGCCTTGGCTGGGTGAGATACGGGAGATACCCGGGACTCGCCACCCAGCCTCGCCCGCGACCGAGATCCCAAAAGTCCAAACCTAGCCCATCTCAACCCAGATCGATAACCAACGCACCCTCGCCAATATCGCCCGGGACAAAAGCTCCTGCGCCCGGGGAAGGGGTCGTGCTGTGCCTCTCGCCCGGGACCCTTCTCCCTGCTGCCCTCGCAATCCCCCCTTCCTGGCCCCATGCTGCCATGGCGGCTCTGTTGGGACTGTGCGGACTATGCGAGCAGCATCAATCAGCATTAACTTGTTGTAATTATAGGCTGAAGTGCTGGGAAATCCAAAAACTGATCTAGTCTGATCTACTGTGTACTCTAACCAGGTAAGTCCAGATAGTCACGTACAGTAGTGTACGTTAGATGCTGGGGTCCTTGCTGCACCTCCTCGCCCAGCCAGGGCACGCAAGGCCCCACGGCCGCATGATCCCGCAGCATGACCGACTTGTCGAACCGGGCCGTTGCATTCTGGCATTGGCAACTGGCGCAGGGGATGGGGGAGCACTAGGTCCATAGTGAGCGTAGTGCTGGCTGCCAGGGCTGCTTGTGCACGCAACGCAATACTGGTAAATTGCACCATGCTCTCCCAGAGCGGCGCCAAGTCAGATACTACGGCTACGCTTCCCTTTCACCATAACATGATCTGCTGCGAGCCTGCGAATCACTTCCCCAACTCGGAACAGTCCTGGGCTGCGTGCGGGGTTATAAGATTGATGAACAGGTACCAGGCAGGCATGCCAGGGGCGGGCAGGGTAGGGCTCCCAGGGAAGGGGTGACCGATGAACAGACTTCGGAGTTGCAGTCTCCAAAACTCGAATGGCACCCTACCAGTTCTGCCTCCTGCCTTGCGGTGTGCAGATAGGTACCTCCATGCCTGTGGTACGGACGTACTCTGGCCAGGTACCGAGCTCTGCCAGATGTGCAACGTGCGTTCGCAGGTTCGCTGCTGTTCTGGTACGCACGATAGCAGCTCACCTAAGTACTCTGGTACTGAGCTTACCTGGGCTGTGTCGGAGGGCTGGACTGTTCCTTTCTCCCGTACGACTCTACCGTGTGCAGTGGTGGTTGACCGTGGTAAAGTGCGTTCGGTCTATCGATATGCTCCTGCCCTCTTCTTTCAGGCTATCAGTGTAGCCTGCAACTCACCTCCCCAATCCGTCTTGGCTCGTATGGCCTCATTTGTTGGGGTCGTCTGTCACGTACCCAACCCAGGCCTCCACTGGCCCCTCCCCCCTCGCATATCTGGCCCATGCCCATGCCATGTTAGATTGCTTGCGCGTCTGCTCGTCATGGCGTTATCGCGATGGGCCATCGTTGCCGTGAGGGGATGAGGGAGACACACCGAGAGAGGTGTGTGGTGTTCATCTCAAGCGCCTCGCCCCCTCTTTCTCTGCATCCCGTACTTAACAACAACAGAGCACATATCAATCAGGCGTGGGCGGTGCCTCGAACCTTTGGATACCAACAGCATTCTGCCTCATCGCCGGGCCCTGGACGCCTCCTGGTTGCTGCTTTCGCTGCTTTTCTGCCACCCGATGCGAGCTGAGTAAACCTTACTTCTCGGCATCTCTGTCCCTGTCGAGATCGATCGCTCAGCCCGCGAGTCTGCCCACCCAAATATATCCTGATATACGTTGGCAAGCATAATACTTTTTCCCTTTGCAACCAGCTCAAACAGACTCGCACAAGTAAGGGGGGCTGAGAGCAAGAGCCAGCAGAGATCGGCACAAATCTCATCGCCCCTTGCGCCAAGTTGGGGCTTTCCCATCTCTCGGGGACTGATTGAGTGAGCGACTGAGTGAAGCGACTGAGTGCTACCCCAACCAAAAGGTGAGTTTACAAGGATACAAGCACTTCCTCCCTGGGACTTGGCGACCAGACGATCGTCTCGGGCTGTTTCTGGGGGGGTCGCCCTCGTCCAAACTCCACGCACACCGGCAGTCGTGTCTAACCCCATCGGCAGCCGGCCAGCCAGCCCGCGAGTGACAAGCCCAGGACCAGAGTGCAGCTATGGGTCAGAAGCCGCAGTCTTGGGGCCCTGATGGAGGGGAGCATGCCGTTGAGGCTCAGGGTCGTGGTGCCCAGCGACTCGGGCTGTATTCCGAAGACGGAATGGTCAAACCCCACTCTTGTCGACAGCAACGACGACGCTCAACATATGCACCACTCGCCGTGTGTCTCGTCGTGCTTGCGGCTCTGACCGCTCTGGGCCTGTGCCACCACTACCAGGACCTGCAGCGGCCAGCACCCGTGGCGTTTGCTCCAACGTGGTCTGAGAGCGCGGCACCGTCCGACCGCGACCTGCTGTCAAGTGCAGCTCGGGCTCCTGCTGCTACCGCAGCTGCAGCTTCTCCTCATAGCCCGGATGTGACCACTGGTCACGCTGGCAACGACCAGACGGAACATGCGGCTGCCGAATCGTCAAGCGAGAGCGTTGCAGTCGGCGTGGCCGGTGTGATCAGACGGCAGACTGCCAATGTGACTACGACTTCTGCGACAGCCGCTGCGACAGTTCTAGAAGTCTTCCAGGTGCACCAGCCGGTCTTGACCCCGTCTGGACCGACTTTGGACGACGCCGCTGCTAGCGATGATGACGAGGCGCCCGGCGGTTCGGCGGGCAGTTCTTGCTCCGTGGTGTTGATGGACCACGTTTTTGCTTTCAGCTATGGAGCCCCTTTCGTCGGGGCCTTCACGCCGCCAGACTGCGACTTCAACCGCGTCGTGATCAACTTTACTGTGGTGAGCGAGGGCAGACAGTAGTGAGTTTAATGATACCTCGTATGGGTTTGGCACATGCACAAAGCCACTGACATCTACACTAGTGACCGTCTTGCTCTCATGTACCTCAATGACACCGAGGTCTGGCGGACATCAACGGCCGAGCCCACGGCGCATCCCGGGATCCGCTGGACCTATTTGAAGGACATGACGGAGTACCTCTCCCTGTGGAAGTCTCCGGAGAAGATCATCTTTGATCTGGGAAACCTCATCACAGATGTCTACACAGGATCCTTCAACACGACCCTGACAGCTACGTTCTTCAACGACGAGGTCGACGTCGCCACTGCGGCCCCGGCAGACCTCATCATCCCCATTAGTGCGCGTAAGTCCTCGTCCGACGGCGTCAGTCAGTTCACGCTGCCCGCCGACAATGCGACCAATACCATCAGTTTCCCCCAGAATGCCAACCGCGCCGTCTTCTCTGTCAGCGCCAACGGCCAGTCCAGCGAGGAGTTCTGGTGGTCCAACGTGCTGCAGTCGGACACCGCGGCGTTCAGTGACACCGCAGGGGACTTCACTGGCTACTCGCCGTGGCGCGAGGTTCAGGTCCTCATCGACGGGCAGCTCGCAGGCGTGCAGTGGCCGTTCCCCGTAGTCTTCACGGGCGGTGTTGTCCCCTCGCTGCACCGGCCAGTCGTCGGCCCAGACGCCTTCGACCTGAAGGAGCACGAGATTGACATTACACCGTGGCTCCCGCTGCTCTGTGACGGCAACAGCCACACCTTCACAATCTATGTAGCAGGACTGCTCGACGACGGCGGGTCGGAGGCAAGTGTCACGCAGACTGTCGGGGCTAGCTGGTACGTCACGGGCAAGGTCTTTGTGTGGCTCGACGAGGAGGGCAGCGTGACAACGGGCTCAGCGCCGGTCGTCGACGCGTCGCAGCCGAGCATCTCTGTGTCATCGGTGCTCACACAGAACGCCACCGGCTCCAATGAGACACTCACGTACAATACGGAGGTTTCGCGTGCCTTCAAGGTCACATCGACTGTTGTCTCACGCAACGCCTCGGGCATCGTCAGCTGGACACAAGACCTCTCGTATAGTAACAAGGGCTTTGTCTCGGCCTATGGGTTCGCACAGGTCAATGACTTCCTGATCTCCGGGACCGACGAGGGGAGTTCCTCGTCGTCGGCCGTGGGGGCGGATTACAAGACCGAGTACAAGTATCCCCTGTGGTGCAACTCGACCTACGGGTATTCACCCGAAGGTAACCTGACCTTGTACGGGCGCCTCATTCAGGGGCAGCAAGTCTACGTCGAGGGCGCGGCCGTGTTCCCCGACGGCCTGGAGGCTTTCTCTGAAGGAGACAGCCCAAAGTATGCCGGCTCGTTGGTCGACACGACAAAGGACGGCACAGCTTACTTCTTCCAATTTGCGGACCGCACGAGCAGCTCCGGGTATGGCTCGACGGACCAGGTCTTCAGTTTCGGCGGCTTCACCGCACCAGGTGGCTCCGTCGAGGCCGCGCCCGACCAGGAGCTGTATCGCCGGCACGTGGCGGCCAGCAACTCGACCGTCACCCGTGACGAGGAGGTGGTAGCTGGCGGCGGCGCAACTGTGACTTCAACGGGGACTGGTCGGACACTGCATGCGGGATCTTACGCTCAGGCGCCGCTTGACGGTGGCAACGGTGGCCCCAGGCTGTTCATGTACCGACAGGACGACGATGAACTGTAATAAGCGAGCACGCAGCCAGTCAGCCGTACACTGGGGTTTCTGGCTTCAAGGCCTTGCCGTAGTGGTAGTTTATTTATCCCCTGGTCGCTTGTGGTTGGGGATCGGCTACTCCAGATGCTCCGGCGCGCGGCAGCTAAGCCGAGCATCACGACCGAGCACCAGGCCCGTGGGTTGTCATCCCTTTGAAGCTGGCTGTCACTTGGGGAATCCCGCAATGTACAGCATAACATAGTCCAGACCGAAGAAACCTTGGATGATCTGCCATGTAGTTTGCCATGCAATCTAGGTACTCTAATATACGAACATCGGTACATCTCCTCCGCCGCGTCTCCCAGCCCCACCTGCGCAGTCTGTGCGGCCGGTGTTTGCTTTTCGTTTTCACAAGGCATATCGCGGTGAGCCCAGAACGGGTCAATCACGCGGTTCTTGCATGCGGCTGGCGGCTTGGCGAGCATTGATATACGAACAATTCTACGATCGCGTCTCCCCCCCATGGGACCAAAGGGAAAATAGAAAGGGAAAAAGCAAAGGGGGAGGAGCAAAGAAGCTTCACCGGGCGCTCTCGACCGGCGTCAGGACGTCCGGCACGACGGCCCCGATTGGAGCGGCCGGCGCAACCCAGTCCCCTCGCTAGTCCTGCCGTCGCACTGGTGCACCCCCAAACCTACCGCATGGCGTAGGATTTTAGCCCCGAGAGTAGATATATTGAGGCCCCATCTAATCAATTGGGTCTGGTCTGCCCCCGGGTTCATGGGATCGGGAGACGAGGGATGGATTGGCATGGAGGGGATGCGAGGTGGCTGACGTTGCGGTTGGTTGGGTGGTGTGTGTGATATGCTGTGCTATGTTGTATGGGATGTTGTGGATCGCCCTTTTTTTCAGCCTCATGCCGGGTCTCACCAGGGGGCCGGCCCCAACCCCATTCGACGTGCATATGTCAAAGCCCGGCAGCGGGCCCCAGGCCAGAAGGGGGTTGTCGTGAAGGGGGGTGATAGGGCGGGTTTGGGGATTGGGGGTGAGTGGCCAGGAGATTCCCACGCGGTGGCAAACATCCCTCGGGACGGCGCCGCGGTGCATGGCCGATCTGCGGGTTTTAGCCAAACCACGCCTCTCTTTTTCTTTTTTCGGTGTGGTGATTTCCCCAACTGCGGGCGGGCGAGATGGGATGAAGGTAGCTTGGGATAGCTACTTTTGGCAGCTAGCTGGGGGGAGGGAGGCAAGGGGTGCTGTGACAAGTCTGGTCGATCTTGCATGCATGGAGATACGTACCCCCTTGACCTCCCTACACCACCCTCGCAGCTACAGTACTTACCATGTGGTCGTGCTCATCCCTCACCGTTGCGCGTGGCCCGTAGCGCCTCTCGTTATCTGGCTAGCTCTCCTTGGCCGCTGGATTAGTCGGCGAGCTAATGCCATAAAAGTCCTCCGTGCCCCATAGTATGCTTGATGATCGGTCCGCGTGACACGTTTGAGGTTAGGGCTGTGGTAACAGCCTCTGTTGGTGATGATTTTAAGGTTAAGGCTAGGAGTGCCCTTCCTGAATAGGGTCGCGATCCTCCAATCCACGTACCAAGGGGAGGAGGCACAGGCGTTCATGTCGGTGACCCCAAGGCGGGTCATAACTGCATCTAACAGTACCGTACCGTACCGTACCAGCGAGACCCGAGCAGCAATTATGCTGCCGCCGCCACGCAGGCAGCTGCCGCGCATAGCGACTGCAATCTCGCAATTTGTCCACGAGAGTTGTATCCGGGGAAACGTGTCGCTCGACACAGCAGGCTACCGAAGCATAGGCTGCAGTCGCGCCCGGCTTACATCGGCGGTCTGACGTCAAAACTCAGTCGCAAGCTCGAGGCTATCTCGAGATGCCCTGGGGATCGTAAGACCACGGGGGAGAGACACTTGTAGCAGAAGTTCAGTAGGTTTCGCAACGGCCAAACGGGGCCGACAGCCTCCGTCTCGATCTGCCCAGTCGAGAGGACCGCCTAGCGCTTCGCAAAGAGGTGCTCACTGCGCACTTTCATCACCTTGCCCTGGTCAGCGTGCCATTCCCTATTCCCGCCTGGTTCTCGCTTCCATTGCCACGGGAAATGTTCCGCAATTATGATCGACGCTTTATTTTGGCGGCATCCTTCAGCACCCGTAGCGAGCCGTGGCGGGTCAGTAGTTTGGGCGGTAAGCGACCATCGCGCCGAGCTTGCTGGTGTTCCAATCTCCGAGCTAAATCGATGTCGTTATGGTAGAGTTTGGCCTAGCAGCTGGTGCGCCGGAGTAAGCTGACAGCCAGAGGTCTTCACGAGAAATCCTAGTTGCTTCGTGACGCTTTTTATGGCCATTCCGAAGAGGCTGAGATGGCCAGACCTGATCCACCTGTGGTCATCTGGCGCATTATGGGCGCAACGACCGGTACGGTAAATCCTGTGGGTTCTGGACTCGGTACGATGCGCCCAATGCCGTCTGCCATCTGGTGTTGGGTCGCCGCCATCGGTAGGTACTCTGGCACAGCAGACCATCGTTTGCTTGCATCGCGAGTGATCTACAGGTGGCAAAAAGCTTGGCCTCAGGAATGGGGAACTCTGCAGCGTGGCAGGCCACAGATCAGATCGGACCAGTTCTTGGAAGTGATTTCGCCGCAAGCTTTGACCACCTGACGGTAACAAGAGTGAGAACGAGAATGTTTGAGAGTGCGAAGCAGGCCGGCGCGGCCTCGTCGTGAGTGTCTTTTTGGGAAAAGCCTATTCGGACTGGGGTTCCCGACAAGAGCCAAAAGAAGGTTTCACCCAAATCCCGTACCAAATCCCGCGCTACGGGTGCCACGCCAAGTCAGACGATCCCGAGCCAAGGAATCCCAAAAGACTGGACCTTAAAGTTTTCTAGAGGCTTGGGGGGCCAGGGTGCCTGTCATGTTCGGGTACATCCCACTGTGGCTGGACATGTACCTGGACCGCAGGGGAGGGGTCGGCACAGATCCAAGGGCAATTGGAGAACGGGGTACTGTTCTGGCACGAGTACATGGCACTGTCAGTACCACCAAATGCGCTTCAAGTTCTCGTCCAAACTCTATCCCTCCCACCCAAGCTGCAGGTCCATCTCCGGAGATGCGATCCCACGCCTCGCGACCAGTGCTGTGGAGAGCGGGTACTACTGTACCCCCTTGTACTGTTGTAAGTCACGGGAAATAACTGTTGCTGAAACTCAAAGTCATCCCAGAGGGGCGAATGCCAAGAGGGCTGTCCTTGGCGACCTGATATTCACAATACGGCTGTCAGCAACCACGCACAACGCTGGTATGGTGGTACGGTGGTGGTCTCGCCGGCGTCCCCAATGCCCTCGACTGTGAGCAGGGGGAGGCCATCTCCGAGAATGGGTGTTTGTTTCGAGCTGCAGAGAGGGCACCGTAGGCAGAGGACCATCCCTTGCCGGCCTGTCATCTCGTCTGCCGCAACCGTCCTGGGTCTTGGCAGAGTTTTGTTTATCCGACAGGTGCAAGTGCCGTGAAGTTTGCTGGCCTATTTGTGCCTGTCAAGTTGCTGGCGACAGCTTCATCTGAACGCCACTGAGAGCTTGACAGCAGACATCCCCGCGCGTGAGAGTGGCCACAAGCCCTCGGCACACGTCAGTCAGTGGGGCGGCAGTGGTGATCGGAACGAGGAACAAAATTCGAATGATAACAAGAGTCTCTTGCTCGGGACTCAGACCAGCATCGTGTGCGTGCGCGGCGCGCCGGGGGGAGGGGGTGAAGGGCAAAAGGTTCCAGAAGACTTCGAAAGGTGTCAGATGCGAAGTGGAGTATCCGCACTGCGTACCACCGTAAGTCAGGCCTTTTGGTAAGGCTCGGATGGTACTCAAGACTGGCAGGTCACACGGGAGGGGGCCAACGGTTTCCTCGACAGGCAGAACCTTATCTCTAACGGAGGGAAAACGGCGATGGCATTCCTGTCCGGGATGGAATGTCGAAGGCACGACACGATAGTTTCGACAGCAGACCACTATAAGGTTTCCGAGGGCTCATGACGCATTCAGAGCACGGCGGCCCGGAGATTGGCGTCAGAGGGTGCGGATGAAGATATTGTTGGCAGGCCGGCAGCTGGCCGAGTGCTGGGCGAGCGAGGGCATTGATAGAAGTCGATGGAATGCGTCATTGTGGGAGTGGGTGTGCTGAGCCGTGCAAGTTGTATCGTCCCGTCCATGCCAGCTCGGGTGGCCCGACGGCGAACGTACGGTATGTATGATATAGCGGCGGGGTACCACGAGTCGTTGGCGAGTCGTCGTGGCGCACTCGTCGGTCGACTATTGCGACCACCGATGGGCAGACAGAGACAGAGACAGGCAATGCAGGGCGAGTGGGCGAGAGCGATGGGTGCGACGGCAGGGCCGATGCGGCGTCGAAGGAGATAAGGTTCGAGCATATGCGGCAGCACAGGTCACAGGTGCGGCACGAGACGAACGCAGCGTGGCAGCTGTCACCCACTGCCAGTTCGTGGTAGGTTGCGGAGGAGGTTGAGTTGAAACGAAATGCGGGTGCTAAGCCGTAGACAGAACTGCAACCCGATGGCTGCGTACGCACGCGTTCCAGGCGTGCCTGGCGTGATGGACCGGAGCGGTCGCATTGCCTCGAGGGGCTGTGAGGCCTTACTGGCTCCCGCGTCCCTGGCTCCCGCGTCACAAGGATGTGGGCGGCAGTATCATCCCGTCGTGCGGGCTTGGTTGCCGGGCTGTGGTTGGTGTTTTACGGCATGACGGCTGTGGTTGGTTGCTCTCTCGCAACCGCGCGTCTCGAGAGGCGGAGGCTGAAGAATCGCAGTTTCATCCAGGCATCTTCGTGGTGGCTGTGGTAATGCAGGTAGCGGCAGTCCAGTCATCCAGGGACGAAAGCTATCCAGTAGATATTTGGCCCGGGTGCCGAGTGCCATGACATTTCTTGGGTACTGTGTATTGGGGAGTGTTCTCAGAGACCGTGATGGTGTGAAGGCGGAGATCTGCATGATGCTGCAGGGGTATGCAGGCTTATAAGGCTGTGGATTGGCTTGGGATCGCCCCGCCAACACTCCAACTGCCGGGGCGATGGCAGTTGAATGGCCTTCGTCGGCTGGAAACAGAAACAAAATCAACAAGCCGCAGCCAATATATGCGGCAAGGGGGGGGGGGTAGTCTATTGTTGATTGTCCACGAGAAACGAAACATACAACTCCTGCATCATCTATGAGATATACACATCACATTCGAGACAACCGACCGCATCCATTGAGAAGGACATTACCACGAATTACTTAGTTCACTCTCACGGTTCGCTCCTGCCCGCATACCGACACACCAGCTTATTCCGCGTCTGAGCTAGGGGGGCCCGTCGACGTCATCGCGCTCCCGGCTCTCGGAACTGCTCTTGCCCCAGCCGCAGCAATAACAGCAGATATTCCCTTCACAGCCACCCACAGGCAGCATCATCATCGTATTGGTTCCGCCACTCGAGTCTGTCCTCGGCCAGAACAATCTCTTCTTCTCGCGCCTTTTGTCCATCCTCACAAACATTCCCACAACGCTATTGTTGTATCAACAATCTGATCGCTACTCCTCGTGGTCGATCGCTCCACCGGGAATTCATACTCCACATACTTGCCCCTCAACCACCACAAGCAGCACAGACAAGCATCGCGAAACCCACCCCACGCGTACCTCCACACGAACATCTAGCTAGTAGACTACTGTATTTGTCGAGTATCTCCGCCAGGAAGACACAGACCAGCCCCACCACCAGACCGTCGTCATGGAGATCATCCAGATAGCCATCCGAGGCCTACAGCTCCTCTGGATAATCCTCCTGACCGCCCTGCTCGGCAACGTCATCGCAACCAGCAACAATGGCTCCTTCGTCTCCGCAGCCGCCGTCAACTTCTCCATGTTCGTCACAGTACTGGGCTGGCTCGTGACAATCTACGGGCTGGCCGTCGCATTCGTCGAGTCGCTCGCCATCCCCATCGTGGTCATGGCCACCGACGCCCTTGTCGTGCTGTTCACCTTCATCGACGCCATCGTCCTGGCCGCCCTGCTGGGTGTGCCCAATTGTGGAAAGGTGGACAACGAAAAGAAGTGCCGCGAGCTGCAGGCCAGCACCGTCTTCATGTGGTTCCTGTTCGGCACCTTTGCCGCCTCCTTGGCCTTCGCGCTTCTGGGCTACCGGAGGGGCGGCGGCTCGGTGAGGTCGGGTGGCCCCCACATGGCACAGGTTAGGGTCTAAGCGCCCGGGACGGTTTCCTAGGGCTGTCAGTATGGGTACGATCGTCATGAGGTTTAGGACGGTAATGGATATGTTATGATGGGACGGATGGGACGGAAGGATGGGAAAATCTGGGATGGGATATTGCAGTCCTCGGACAGGGCCGGCGACAGTGCTGGGCATCAAAATGGTCGCATACAGGCAGCTGAGGTCTTGATGGCGTTTGGGGCACAACTCAGGATAGGTCATACAGGCCTCGTGGCTGCGTGTGGCCAAGTATTTGCACATGTGTAACGAGTACTGGATATGTGCTTCTGACTGATTGAATTAGAGATACTGAGAAATATAGTAATGGACTTGCAAGGTTCGAGCTCGGCGGAATATCTCAACGTATCGTGCATGCTTATGGCCATGTTCTGCAAAGATCTGCACGACAATTCGTCCTGCCATGAACATCCATCTGAGCAATTTTTGTCCTTGGGAGAGACGGTGCGATGACCTGCTGACTGATGGGACGACGAAGGATAGTATCATCTCAAGACATCCATTTGCGCCCATCACGTTTCTCTCTCGACCCATCTGCTGTGTCTAGACAGCCACTATTGCATCAGGGGCGACGGACGCTTTGGTCTTGAGGTTGATCACTTTGGCGTCTATTTTGATTCCATTGCCCTCGGTAGATAAGACAACTGTGGGATAATACGCCCTGCTTCCATTCCTGGGTTGTTTCGGTAGCAATCAAATTCACGTATACAGTCTTCCGCTGAGATACGCCAGTGTTCTCATAGATTTCTATATGATCGACCCAGGCAGGGGTCAACCACACTTCGACCATGTATTCAGGACTTTGAATAATAGGATATTCACCAATCGTCTGGTCCCCTCTGGCACAAGTGTTTGCCTGACGGCGCGTACGCCGAGCAAGGCCGTCCCCCATCCTCGACTCCACCCACGGAAGCCACGGGCCCAAGGTCGCCCGTGACCATGTCTCGTTCTCGAAAGCATCGTCAGAAGCCAGCCACGTGGCTCATCATAATGTAGCAGCAGCCTCAACAGCACCCGTGGCCGCCCAGGTCTTCTTGTTCGTCCACCGTATCTCGACGTCGTGCGCCCACTCCATGTACCGCGCCCAGCCTGTTAGATAGCCCCTGTGTCAGCAAGCAGAGCATGCCCTGTGGTGTTCTGTCCCCCTCTCCCGTCCGCGAGGGGGCGGGCAGGGAAACAGGAGGGGGGAGGGGGCGGGTGCCGACGTACTCCAATAAGCAAACTTCCTCCCCAGGTACTTGCCCGCGAAGGGCACGACGACCATGGTCAGCAGCAGCTGGATCTGCTCCAGGCTCTCCTCCCACTCCTTCTGCGCGTCGCTGGGGCTCTCGCTGGCCTCGGAGCTCAGCATGTCGCTGGATATCGAGGGCAGGGAGTCGAGGTCTTCGTCGTGGCTTTCCGAGGCCGCCATGTCGGATATCACGTACGAGTCGGACGTGGACATGGTGCCTGTGAGGGTTGTACGGGAGGGTATGCGGTTGGGGAGCTCGGGCTGGGGAGAGGCGGACGGTGAGAGCTGGTGACGTAGACAGGGGCCTTGGAGCTTGGGCCGGGCGGTTGATAACCCCGGTTGTTCGGTGTAGACAGACTGGCTGTGTGTTACCAGGCAGGTTGTGACATATAGGACGGTTCTACCAGGCGTCTCGAGTGACGGGAGGCGGCTGTCGTTCAGGGATCGCAAGGGGTGGATCGAAGTAGTGTTTGGCTAAGACTATGCGGCTGTTCGTTCAAGAACTACGGCCCTGTCCTCATTCGCTGTCGCCGGGCAAATACAAGTAGGTAGGTGCCGAGGTCGGGTTCAAATGCTGGGCGTTTGTTAGGTCAAGCTTGTAGAGCTGGCTGGGCACCCGGGGGCCGTTTCAGCATCCCGCTCCTCTGGAAGGCGACCTTTTGGGGGGCTTCTCAGCAGATCAGCTGACTGTCTGTCTGTGGCTTGGTTCCCTAAGAGTCAGAGCTGGGGTCACTCAGGGTGTCTGTTGGGCGGGACATTTCGTCATTTAGGGGCAACCATTTTACAGGAGACAAACTGCTGTACCCCGAACTCCATCTACCTACTCTTACTCATAGCTGTGTGCCCCTCGTCATCGGCATCCGACTCATCGAATACTCGTCTCTGCACCCACCCACAAAAGAACACAAAAGGCACCCCCCGGCCCCCCCAGTACACGCGCAAGAGTAGCGTACCTATCAATCAGCAAAAAAGAACACCAGTCTAGTCTACTATTACGTTCTCATTGAACAGTCTGCCAGCCAGCCAATTCCGTCCTTCAGTTACTCCCATCACGAGGGGCTCGACTGTGAGTGCTGCCGAACCAAAAAAGATGGCGAGCGAGGTATGTCCGATAGCTGGGTCCGGGTGGCCGATGAGAGAACGATCTTTTCCCCTCCTTTGCCTGCACCTTTTCCCATGCCTTGCTTGCACTGCATACTGCTCGAGTCGAGGCAGGTTTCCCCGAACCCACGTTTTCTTCCCCGGGGAAGAAGCTCAAGCTCTGGCTCAGGCTCTGAACAAAGAGGAGCGAACGAGTGCCCACTCTAGTCACCTGGAGCGCAGCAAATCGCAGCGCAGCTCGCCCCTTAGGTTCCCCTGCCCTAGGCCAGGCCAGACTCCAGTTCCGGGCAGCCCTGGCCACCCCTGCCACCCGCTTGCCTAGCCCCGCCAAAAAAAGCAGGCCATTGCGGTTGACTCACTCCACAACATCATCTACACCTGTCGTCTTTCAACCGACTACCCTACCCTTTGGCTGCGTCTTTGCAACACAAGCCGGTCTCCTTTGGCCTTTCCCCACCTCTATCATCAACGAGCCAGCCTCGCATCGAAATCTTCAACCGCTCCCGTACTAAACCTTCGCCCTAGGACCAGCCCATCTCGCGAAGAGGATCGCGTACTAAATCCGTCGCATTCACCGAAGAGAAAGTCGTCGTCGGTGCCGACGGTAGCGTCGAAATCATGTCTACTCCAAACGAGGAGAAAGACACCGCCATGGTCAGTCATATTGCCCCCTTCCTATGCGCTGCCGGAGCGGCCAGGTGCCAGAGCGAGAAAGCTGTTTGCTGACATCCTGCACAGTCTCACAGTCCGTCTACCGAGCCACTATCAGAGACCCTCGCGTCGACTAACCCCTCCACAGCTGCCGCCCCCGCCGAGACCGAGACCCCTCCCCCCGAGGCGGGTGATGGCCTCGACCTCGGTCTGATGAAGAAGAAGAAGAAGAAGGTCAAGATCGCCGACGACGCTGCTGGAGATGACGCCGCTGGTGAAGGCGACGTCGCACTTGGTATTTAAAAACCGGCACACGCGACACCACTTGCTAAAGTCGACATGGCTGACGTTGGAAACAGATTTGGGAATCAAGAAGAAGAAGAAGAAGAAGACGCCCAAGGAGGGCGATGACGACTTCGCGGCCAAGCTTGCTGCCCTGGACCTCGACAAGGAGGGTGGCGAGGCCGGCGCCGAAGAGCCAGCCCAGGACGGTGACATGTAAGCGTTTCTCCGCAGCCGCATCAAGCCTCTTCGGCCTTGTACCGATCCTGCTGCTGCTATACTGGCTGGCACAAGAGCATAGCTCGAGGGTACAATCTCCAAAAAAGACGCGGGTGCTAACGAATTTGGTCCACACAGGAAGCAAGGAACCGGTATCTGGAAGCACGATGACACAACACCCATCAAATTTGACCTCCTCCTGGTATGTTCAGCCCTTTATTTAATGCTTCGTCTCTTCCCCAATGACGTCAAATGGCGACTAACAGTTGTCGCAGAGCCGATTCTTCAACCTTCTCACCGAGAAGAACCCCGACCACGCCACCGGAGCTGCCAAGAGCTACAAGATCCCACCGCCGCAATGCATGCGTGAAGGCAACAAGAAGACCATCTTCGCCAACCTTCCAGAGATCTGCAAGCGTATGAAACGGTCCGAGGAGCACGTCACCACATTCCTGTTCGCCGAACTGGGTACGAGCGGCTCCACCGCAGGCACCGGTGGCCTGGTCATCAAGGGTCGTTTCCAGGCGAAGCAGCTGGAGAACGTGCTGCGCAAGTACATCATCGAGTACGTGTCGTGCAAGACATGCCGGTCGCCCGACACGGAGCTGAGCAAGGGAGAGAACCGTCTGTCCTTCGTCACCTGCAACTCGTGCGGATCCAGGCGGTCCGTTGCCGCTATCAAGACTGGTTTCTCTGCCCAGATCGGAAAGAGAAGGAAGATGCGGGCGTAGTTGGGTCATTTGCTTGCTGGCTGGACAGTATTTTCCGATGCTACATAGAAGCCATGAAGCAATGCAGACAAATTTCAAGTGTCAGTTGAACACACACATAGAGGTCTTTGTAAATGCTCCTGTGGTGATGTTTTCGTGATGGATCATTGGTTTTACTACTTCGTGACAGAGCTGCCGTACTCCTTCCACTCGGCCCCTGGCATGAGCTGGTCCCTGCCCAGAGCTTTGGCTACTGGGCTGTTGGTCGTCTTTGCGGCTCAAAGTCGCCCGTCTTGGAGCACAGCGGTCGACTTTGCGGAGCAGGGATTTTGCCTGCCGCAACACCCCAGCCGTCAACTTATAGATGACGGCATGGGCATAACCCTTTTTGATAGCTCCATGAGGGTGAGCGCCTCAATAGTTTTCACGGTGCATCACTCACTGGCTGTCCATTCAATCTCACAACGAACATGCTGGCCTCACGCTTCCGAGTCGCAAGCCAATTGCGCCGATCGGTGGTGACCAGGAGCGTCACTACCCTGTCCAATAATCCAGACATTGTAGGTGCCGTGGTTTCCTGCTGTCTCACTCTCTCCTCGCTGCACTAAGCGCGATGTTGAATATCTCGGGCTTCAAGAAGTGATCTCATATTTTTAAAACATTCTTCATTTTACATTTTCTTTACTTCTTCCCTGCTCTCATCGTCATTCAAAGACAACACACCACCCAACCACCCGATCCATTCCACAGAGACAAGCTAACCCGCCCACCCGCAGAAAGTCTTCCCCAACCCAGCATCGCCCACAGGCCCCTCGTCCTACCTGCTGACGTACCTGTCGGCGGAGCCGCCCAACCCGGGCCTGGCGGTCGGCACGACGACGGAGCTCCCGCCGACGCCGCGCTCGTTCCGCGAGAACCGCCGCTTCCTGGGCATCCTCGACGAGGTGCTCGCCGCCCACGCGCACCTCGACGCGGACCTCGCCGCCGCGGCCCAGGCCTTTGCCAGCCCCGGGGGCGTCAACCTCGGAGGTGGCAAGATGAGGGGCCGGGGGAAGAGGAGGGGCGGCTCGGACGGCGCGGGCGGCGCGAGTGACCAGGGAGGGGCTGGGGGCGGAGGGGCTGGGGGGTGGGTGCACTTGAGTGATGTGGGTTTTGTTCATTTCCTCTGTTTTTGTTGTTCTTCTGACCTTGTTCCCCCTCGAATATGACTTATTTCCTTATGTTCTTTGGCTGACGCTGTGGGTGGATAGAGGAGAAACCCCCCAGACTTTGGCAGGATAGCATGGTGAGTCCGGCCCGCACTTGACTGTATCACTCAGTTTAGGGTGGGCCGAATAGGTCAACTAACAATTTCGAAGGCCTGAGGACATATTTGGTAGTATCCAAGTCGACAGCAATGGGATTATCGAGGGCAACTTCCAGGCCAGCGGGACCTACAGGATAGTGACAAACGAGGGAATGTGAGTTGAACCTATCCCATTCTTTCGGTGCTGCTGCTATCTGGCCAGCGACCACTGACCAAGCTTTCAATTTTCACAGACTGGGCTTAAGCCCTTTCTTGACCGAGAAGCTCATTGCAAGGTTACGGGAGGAGGATGAAAAGGAGCGAGTATCATGAGAGCAGGCTGTTCTTTTTCTCAGGGGCTGTAAGTCAAAAAGGATCCTGCCAAAGCTCCCAGATATGCTAGGCGGACCACTCGGAAGAACTGTATGCTAGCTGTATATCAATTATGCTCGTCGAATGCAGATGGGCAGCTTACAATATGTGCAACGTGAAGAACGCGTAGTCTCCCTGTGCAGTGATCTCCTAAATCATATCTAACCCAGGCTGATCCACAGACGTGGCCCAGGACTGTTGACCAATGTTCTAATTTCACCAACCTGCAGGATAAAGTAATCATTGCAGCACCCGGCGGGATTTGCTGCTCCGGCCGCAGATAAGACGTCGTCAGCCGGCCGATTCCCCGCTTAAAGCACGCCGATCCGGAGCCGGCTGCCCATCACGCAACGGGCAGCTCTAATCGCCACTCCAGAATCCAACAACTCCTTGTTCAACAGTCGACCATTTAAGCATCTCTAACAAACTTAAATTCATACTGCGCACTCATCTTGCTAGATCCCTAGTCGTCACCACGATCCAACCCCAAGCGTTACTATCTGAAACCATGGTCATCCGAGAGGTAGTCGACGGCCAGGCCGGCCTCCCCGTGACCAACAGCACGCACTCATACTGGCACAAGGATCCGTCCAAGAAGCTCCTTGGCTACCGGTCCACGCCAGACCTGCCCGCCGAGGCGGACACCATTATCATCGGGACGGGCATGTAAGTGGCTCTCAGATACAATTTCCACCCATTTATCAAGGAACCTCTCCCACCTTTCGCCTATATCTCAGAGGTCTCGTCAGGCTGCAGATACTGAGACAGGCTATGACCACAATATGGAAGCTTCTCCTCATACATACATGCACGAATCTACCTCCATGACACCCCCGAAAACTGACGAATACCGCAGGACGGGCTCCTTCGCGGCGCGCTTCCTCAAGGAGCCGGCATCACCCGCAAGCCAGCAGTCCCTCCTGGTCCTCGAGGCGCGCGAGGCCTGCTGGGGCGCAACGGGCCGCAACGGCGGCCACTGCCAGCCGTTCCTGTACGGGGCCCGCGAGGACGTCGCGCGCTTCGAGCTCGAGACGTACGCCTTCCTGCAGGACCTCGTCGCGGCCGAGGGCGTCGCCGAGCAGTGCGGCTGGCGGCCCGTCAACGGCGTGCACGCCATGCTGAGCCAGGACGTCTTCGACGCCGCGGCGAGGGCGATCCCCGCGCTGCGGAAAAAGATCCCGGACTTTGCTGACAAGATCGCCGTGGTTTCCCCCGAGGGGTTGGTGGACGGGCCAGGCGAGGGCGACGAGGGCGGCGCGTGGGCGAAGGGGCTGACGCTGAAGTCGCTCAGGCTGGACCGCCCGGGCGTCGCGGGCGCCGTCGTGCAGAAGCACGCCGCGAGCATGTGGCCGTACAAGCTCGTGTGCCACGTGCTGGAGAGGCTGGTCGCCGAGCACGGGCCGGCGTCGTTCAACCTGCAGACCAACACGCCCGTCACGGGCGTCTCCAGGGACGCCGCGCGGCCGGGGAGGTGGGTTGTAACTACGCCGCGGGGCAGGGTGTCCGCGAAGAAGGTCCTCCTCGCCACCAATGGGTACACGTCGCGGCTGCTCCCGGCCTTCTCGGACCTGATCGTCCCCGTCAGGGGCCAGATCGGCGCGCTGCTACCCCCTAAGCCACGCGCCGCGCTGGACTACTCGTACGTCTTCTTTGGCAAGGTCGAGGGCGAGGACGGCCAGGACACCACGAGGGACGAGTACCTGGTCCAGCGGCCGCTTCCCGGAGGGGAGCTCATCCTCGGCGGAGGCCGGCACCTTGCCAAGGGGATGGCGGTCGGGGAGTGGAGGGACGACGCGGTCGAGCCGAGGGTGGCGACGTGGCTGCGGACTGAGCTCGAGCCTGTGCTCAGCCTCGACCGCAAGGAGGATGAGGTGCCCGAAGAGGGCCTCGAGGCGTCCATGGAGTGGACTGGAATCATGGCGTACAGCCGTGATCAGGCGCCGTGGATCGGTGCCGTCCCGGAGTCTTTGGGCGGCGGCGAGGGCTTATACGTCGCATCTGGTTTCACGGGGCACGGCATGCCGCGATGTGCCTTGGCCGGCAGGGGTATAGCCAGGATCATGTTAGGTGATGAAAAGGGACATGGTCTTCCCAAGACTTTTGTAGTGGACGAGGGTCGGGCAGCAAAGGCGAGGGAGGACTGGGGTCCTGTTGGGACTGTTGATGAGATGGAGACCTTGATCGCGGATTTGAAGCCTCTGACTGAGTAGAGGATTCGAGTGGAGGTGGCAATGACCTGACTGTCTACCAACACAGAGAAAACAGCACGGCACGAATATGAGACAGCTTGGGGCATTGCCCAAAGTGCTCAGCCGTTGGTGTCACTATTTGGTTTTTTCTAGATGGCAAAATTCAAGAAGACAGCTTTGTAAAGCCCTCCGCCGGTGGCTGCAGCCAGTTCTTCTCGTCATACACCCTCTCGCCTCCTCCCTCGATAACGTGAAACGTGTAGATGATCCTCCCCTTCTGGCTGAGATTCTTCTCGCTCTTGTGAAGGATGTTGCCGTGGATCAGCACCAGAGACCCGGCCTTGACCTCTCCAGGGATGTAGTCCTCATCCCTGGCCGGCGTGTCCGCCCTCTCACCATACTCATCTCCAGGGGGGAACCTCGGCCCGTCGTTGGTAGCCATCTCTGTCCCTGCGTTTCCTGCCTTACGGACGAGACGTTTTGAGATAGGAGCCCACTTGTGAACATTAGCTGTAGTTTGTAACCGGCAGAGCGGAGAGGAGAAAGAATGAGAGAAGGGGAGAAAACCGGCCTACCTTGTGTGACCCCGGCAGGAAGCTCAGACAGCCGTTCTCCAGCGTGGCGTCCTCGAGCGCGTACCAGAACCCGACGGCGCTCGGCGGGTCCGTGTACAGGAAGGTGCTGTCCTGGTGAGGCGGGACCGCGCCCCCGATCTCAGGCTGCTTGCAGATGACCATGCTCTGCAGGCACCGCGGGTCGCTGAAGCCCAGCGACCTCGCGACCTCGGCGGGGACGGCCTCGGAGGCGGCGCCCTTGTCGCCGCCCAGCAGCTTCGCGAAGGGGGGGCTGAGGGCGTGCAGGTAGTGGCCGATCTTGTTGATGGCCCTCTCCTTGGGCTTGGTCAGGTTGCCCTTGGCGTCGAAGGCGTCCTCCTCGAAGAAGAAGCGGATCTTGTCGCCCGAGGTCAGGAAGTAGTCGTCGCCCACGTGGTCCTCCCCGTCCTCGCCGCCCGTGCTGAACTTGGTCATGGGGTGGTCGTCGAGACTGAAGTTGGTCAGCAGGGAGCTCGTCTCGTCCAGCAGTGACTGCACCGTGGACGGTGAGAGGGCGTCCTCGATGATGAGGTAGCCGTTGCGTTCGAAGGAGTCGACCTGGCTGGCGGTAAGGCCGCCCGAGGAGTGGGAAGACACAGTCATTGTGAGACGGAATACAGGTTTTCGTAAAGTATAACCAATTTTCTCAAACAATGACACGCCTTTTTCTAGTGTCCGTTGTCGAAATGCCGGCGAGTGATAAGGGTGAGGAAGGGAACCCCTCCGAGGTGGTCCAAGTAAACGGCCGACGGGCCCCACTCCGTCTCGGCGGGAGGCTACTGTAATTGTGGTTTAGGGCGATCCGGAGTGCTCACTGCCCACAAAGTCAACAAGTCGGATTTGATCTCAGTGAATGCAAACTTCATTTCTTCACCTTTCATGGAATAATTTCCTATTGGAAAATGCCAATAGCATGACCTCGTATCAATCTATAGAAGACCATCTTATCTATGGAACGAACGTTCACGGGATAGGTAAGTCCCGAGACAACTTCCTCTCCCATACCTTCCTTTGGGATACCCTCGTATATGACAACTTCCTGCCTATTGATAGGCAGTCTCAACTTGCTGTAAATTTGCATGAGCACGCTGAGATGAATTCCACATTTTTGCTTTTGTTAGTGAGCGCTCCGAACCCCCACAGTGGATTATTTAGCTTCCTCTCCGGCTGCCTCTTTTTCTGTTTGCAAGATTCTCCAAGCCCGCCATCTTTCCATTCAATCTACTACCGTTGAATTCAAGTAAGACTTCTTTTTCTCTCTCTACAAGTGTACAAGAAAATAATGACTGTTCTACTGACAATCTCTCAAAGTTGCCAAATCGCATCACACGTAACATGGGACTTGCCAATTAAGCTTTTAATACTTGACAGTCAGAAGTCCTGTTCCTAGGAAACTGAGAATGATTAAACACTCGCCCTTCGACCTGTTGACTTCGAAGGATAGCAGATGTAATTACGGGCAGATTGGAAGCTTGTGCAAAGTATAGGAGGTAATGTTGTAGGGTGAATAGACATCATGATCAAGTATCCCAGGGTCTATAAAGTTGTCGTTCTCACGTCTTGCCACGGGTACCATCAAAGACACATACAATAGCCTTTCCGGTCATTCTTTCATTTTCTTCACGTAGGAATAACCACCCGATTAAGGACTGATACCAACCCATATGTCTGCAGCAATGTCCCACTACTCTCCCCCGATGCTAAGGACTCGGATGTTTGAATCACATGAATATTTTGGTTTACTCAACATGGAGAGGTTGTCAGTACAAGATCAAAGACAGTACGGTCGTGGGTGTACAACGATTAAATGATGATGTAATCTGGGCGCGAAAACAAACCGCTGAGACAGCTCGGGGCGCAGACGTAGACACGCGCGTTCACACACACCCACCATATGCAGGTGCAGCAGAGACCGGCTTGGGCCAACTTTCTGGCCAAGCAGATGAAGCCACACATTGTAAAACACTGCCTGACTGCTCAGCTTCTGCAAGTCTGCTGCAACTAAGACCCCAGACATGGTAAGGTGCTGATCCATTACGCCGTGAAGTGGCAACCATCAAAAAGCTGTCCCATTCTTAAATAGACCGAGTGGAGTCTCTGCTGCAGCAGCCCACCGCTCACCGTGTCAGGATCCTCGCTGCTCATTACAGACGCGTTTCGCTTGGGAAATTTATTTGCATTTGCCACACGTTTCATCATTCTAGAACACAAACTCGGAATGGAACGGTCTCATGATCTTGCTGAAGAAGAGCGACAGCTTGGGTCCTGGCCCCGCCGTTTACTACACGTTCCCACCATGACCTCGCATGAATGGAAGCCGGGTAACCGATATGGTTCAGTCGAAAGCCCAAGATACAACGCTATTACGTATACCTGGGGAAGGTGGAAGCTGGAAAGCAACGAGTTACAACACATCAAAGCGCTAGACATTGGTGGAGTGCACTGGGATGTTCCACGAATTCACCCGTCACATTTCAACGTCGACGACTTCAAAAACTCACTCTGCCGGGCGACGGAACCCGTGTCGTTGGAAGTAAGCTTCAGCTCAACGGAGAATGCGAGTAAGCACGTACGAGATTCGACAGAGTTCATTTGGTTGGACGTGGCGTGTATAGACCAGCGGGGGATGGAGCCAAGATCAGCCGCTGAAGTCGGCCGTCAAGCCGAGATCTTCAAGGGAGCACAGAATGTCTTCATCTGGCTGACAGACTTTCACTCCACGGAATTACAACACCTGCTAACGAATTTGAGTGGACTGGATCCCATCGGGTCACCTGGCGATGACGTCGACTTTGCTCGTCAGATGTACTTGGGACTCAAGAGGTTGTTTGACGACCCCTGGTTCTCATCTCTTTGGACCCTTCAAGAAGTATTTTTGCGTCAGGATGGCATAATCATCTCCCGCGAAGGTAGAACAACCTCTAACGAGAGATTAAACAAGGACTTCTCGTTCCTTGACATACTCGGAATATACGAGACGATTGACATTCCCAGGATTAAAGCAACTGGACATGCACTTATGGAACCTTTCACCCTCTTATCGGACCTATCAGACCGGGCAGGTCTGACGGCAATTGCAACACAAAATGCCATGGTTGCGTTGGTGGCGTCTGAAAATCGGACTACAACGCACGATGAAGACCGTGTGTATGCCATACAGCAAATATTCGGACTCCGCCTAGGCAACACCAGCACCAAAGCCGCCCCGGGACTCACCTTCACAAGAACGGAGCTAGAGGTCCAATTGGGACAAGAACTACTCAAGAATTATCCTGTCCACAGCCAGGCTCACATTTTCACGAAGCCGGTACAGCCGGGCAATGGTTGGAAGGTGAATGGAGACTCCGTCATTCCGCAATCGGTCACATCTGAAGGAAACCCCGTATTTCCACAGAGAACCCTTCATGCAGTGTATACCTCGTCAGAGGAGTCGACTGCAGAACTCTTACGTCAGGATGCACAAGACCTTGCAGCGAGCTGCTCACTCGGCGTCTGCAAGCTTGAAACCGGGACGTTGGGGTGTTTCAAGGACAGCAGGTTGTGCCCCTTCGCGACTGCAGTCACTCGAGCCCGACAATTTGAGCAACATCCAATAGTGTCGTATCTTTTCTCTGAACCCAGCCCCGGTCATCTACTGACATACATGGACGCTTCAAGTCAATTCAACGGGTGTACGGTGTCTTTGCACAGCGGGTTCTACGATTCCAATAGCAGGTCTGGACAACGAGCGCTGGCGGAGTGGTTGTGTTGTTCGTACCCTCAAACGGACCTAGTCGTGTTGCTTTTAGGACGTCTTCGACTCGAAGGTCAACGGACAGATATGTACGCTCTTTTGCTACTTTTGGACCACGAGAGCACATGGAAGCGAATTGGATTTTGCCAGTGGCAAACCAACGTCACAACGATTGGGGGTGAACCACTTGCTGGCTATGATTTCTTTCACGGAAATACCGATGACTGGACCAAATGTGATGGCTATTTCGGCTAGTAATACCAGAAGGTCGGAATAGTGCCTCACTGCCAAATATGATTTAAAGCTCGTTCTGCGAATTTCTCCCGGCGTTCCGTTGGGACTAGTGATATGATCGCTCGTTGTATAAGTATTCCAAACTGGCCCTTGTAGTGTTGAAGTTTCCAACGGCGACCTTTGGCTGGATTGTTTTGTGGGTTATATACCACGCTCTCCGGCTCTCTGTTTGCGTAATTCCTTCCAAGCCTGTCATTCTTCCGTTGTTCAATCATGTCACCGAATTCAAGCAAAATTTAGCGAGTCACACACATAGCATGGGACTTGCCTCAACCCCAAAGCCTCTTCTCCTCATTCAACCCAGATTCGCTAACTACAGCGCTCCCCGTCCCGGCTCCCCAGCTCGTCCGGGCTGAGTAGCAGGCCGTCGGTGGCCAGGCTTCGGGCCCTCTCCTCGACCTGGTTCTTCAGGTGCCTTCTGATTGACAGCTCGCTTGACTCGGCGTCCAGGCGGCGGGCCCTCTCCTCGGCCTTGTTCTCGATATGACGGCTGGTCAACTCGCCAGGGTCGCTGGTCTCGCAGAGCTTGCTGAGCTTTCTTGACACAAGTGCGACAGTCATCATTTACGTAGAATTTGCGCATGTCGTAGGTTGGTACCGGATCCGGCTTGCAGAAGGCATTCGGCTTGTTCTTGTAAAGGTGTGGCCCGCACATGAAGCTTCGTTTCTCCCAAACATCTCCGCAGCGAGCATAGATCCTGTATTCTCCACACCAGCATTCTTTGCCCTCGGAATTACCGCGTTTTTGGACCCAATCAACTGTTCAGGAAATCAGTATATGGGGCTTTGATCTTGCAGTCGAAGTGTAAGGGATGTCCGTGATGGAAAGCTCTAGAGGTTGAAGACTTTATCTAGAGGGGCCTGGCACTCTCGAGACATTTCAAAAGATATTTTGCTTCAATTAAAGGAAGGAATAAGCACACCAGATATGGGAGTGAGCAAGAGAGTCCATATTAAACTTACGTGAACCAAGTTCGATGTCCACGCGACCGACTTTCATTGGAACGTGTTTGACGCCTTTAGGCAAAACGACAGCTGTGTTAGGCATTATACTTCAAAGTTCTTAAATGATGATTGGGAAAATACAACAGGTTTGGCTGAAGTCTGAGGAAGGAGAAAGTACATAGATGCACCTCTGGAAGGGTAAGATGCAAAACAGAATGCAGGAACTGATTTTCAGAACTTTATGGATTTTGTGTTCGACACTTCAATTATGAGTCGTCAGATATGTCAGTCCCAACTCAAAATGGCCAATGTTTATTTTTATGAATGGACTGGGCTACTGCCATTAGGCCAAAGTTGAAACTCCTGGTTGGTATGTGCTGCTTTGTTGGTACTCAGAAGCGGTCCTACGACTTGCAGCCCGTGAAACAGAAATAGCAACTTGAGATAAATGACGCCAGACTTCTTCCACTACAATCCCTCGTTGTTCGACTGGTCACCTTGGTGCTGAGAGCATTCTTGTTGTTGGCGGCCGAGTTTGGCCAAGGCCTAAATCCAAGGCTGCAAGGGGGCGGCGAAGCAGAACCAAACGAATTGATAACTCGAAGAGTGTTGATTATGTAACGCTTTGTGTGCCAGGCCACGCCTTGATATGGAAATAATATTATTGGTCTGGCCGAGGATTGTGATCTTACCTTGAACGAGCGGAGTATTCCTTGTCCCTTTTCTTCCGAGTCACCTAGACGCATCTGCACACTCCACCTCAAGTCATATTGACACTAAAGAGGAGATCGGAAAAGAGGAAAGAGGAAATGGAGAGAGGAAAATGAAGTGGGAAGAAAAGGGCTCAAAAAAATTTCCGTTGCTGGCAGGCCTGGAGCCGCAGCATCGCACTCCAATAAGCATCTTGCCGATGAGGTCCTGACGTTTATGTCGGGTCGAACATTCCATCTTCTGCCAAAGTATTGAATCACCTCTTACATTGAAGAGTCTCGATCGCATCATGGGTTTCCTCGATCATGCCAGCCGAAACAACGTTTCAATGCCTATGATAGCAATAGCTTCCCTCAGGGACCTACAACATGGCAGACCATTGACTGAGACCAACGACGGCACATCTCGATTAGTGTCCCCGATTATGTTGACGTGGGCGACGGCAAAGAAGTGGAAGATCATATTGAGCCCAGAGGGATAATGATGTGTAGACGGCCAGTCCACTCAGACAAAACAATGCTTCTTCTGAAATGGCTTCGGTTGTTATTTCACTAACATGCAGTCGCAGCCAGATTGGACTTTTCAAGGTTCTCACCAGGTCTCAACAACACGGAAAAGCAGCTACAAAGTGACATTGATCACGGTCCAGGGGAGTGCTGTTATATGTTCGCAAGACTCGATTCATGCTACTACTGTCCAGTCGACGAGAACTACTCAGCAGGCCAAACCCCCAAATGCCCCTTCTAAAGTTTGCCTGCTCAGATTACCACCGACCCCGTCCCCGGCGTGTTACGTGGCCAGAAATGACGAGACACACACACACATGTGCCTCTGTATACTGAATATTTGACCTCAGGGTAAACAACCCCAACACCAAAGGGCTGAGGCGCAGAAGGGCCGCCGATGTTTTTGTGATGAAAGAGAACTTGCTTGCTAATGTACAGGTTTTGATCGCAATGTTGCCGGCTGGCCAGGCCACGCGGTCCATCACGAGACGACGGCGAGGCGCGCACCGTAGAACTCATGGCGTCCAGTGACTGGTGGAGAGTGCTGCGGTGGTACTATCCGGCATGCATATCCCGACAATGATCAGGCCGAAGAGTAAAAGAAAACTCGCCCTGGTAGAACGCCACCCCCCTTTGTAAAAGCTTCGAGGATGGAAAGACTCCGTAGGAAAAAATCACCTGCACTGGCGCTGCTAGCGTCCATAAGGGTGGAATCCCCTCGCACCGCCACCTCTTCCGCCCCCGCGGTAGTTCGCACCCGGCCTGCCGGCGTTCTTGGGCCCCGTTGGCGCGTTGGCCGGAGGCGCCTTGGTCGGGTCGGCCGGGTGTTGTTGGTTCTGGTGTTGGAAGCCGCCGCGGCCCCGGAAGCCTCCTCCTCCGCCCCGGCCGCCGCCGCCGTGGCTTCCCATGGAGGCAGGGCTCATGTTGCCGCCTCCCATCTGGTTGGGCACGTTGGGCTGGGGGACGTCGTCGTACATGCCCTCCCACGAGGTCGGCGCGCCGCCGCCGCCCATGCCGTAGCCCTGCTGGCCCTGCTGCCCGCCGCCCATGTTGCTGTTGCTGCCCTGCCGCCCACCGCGCTGGTCGTACTTTTGCTGCTCAAACATCTGCTGCTCGAAGGCGTTGTACCCAGGCCGGTTCTGGTTGCCGCCGGGGCCGGTGGGGACGTTGGGTTGCTGCTGCATGCCCCCTTGAGGCCCTGCAGGACCGCCTCCCTGGCCGCCCATCTGGTTCATCATTTGCTGCATCATTTGAGGGTTCATCTGGCCGCCGCCCATGTTTCCCATGTTGCCCATGGGGCTGCCACGCCCGGCTCCCGCGCCGCCCTGCTGCTGGGCCTGCATCATCATCTGCTGCTGCATCTGCTGCATCTGCATCATCTGCATCATCTGCGCCTGCGGGTTCATGCCGCCCATGCCGCGGTTCATGGCCATCTGTTGCTGCCACATCTGGAACATCTGCTGCATGCGGCCCCACTGCTGTGCCATCGCGGAGCCGCTGGGGCCGCCCGCGTTGCCGCCGCTGTTGGCACCGGTGATTGCTCCTCCCTGCGATGAGTTGTCGTCGAAGTTGTTTCCAGCGCCTCTGCCCCGGTTGCCGAATCGGTTGTTGCCCCGGCCCTTGGCCTCCTCCTCCTCTCGCATGTTGCCGCGGGGCTGCGCCTTCTTGACCTCGATTGGCTTGCCGTGGATCTCCAACTCGGTGGCGAGACAGGCGTCCACGCCGGCCTCGGACTCGAATGTAACGAAGCCGAAGCCTCGGGGGCGGCCGGTGTCCTTGTCCATCATGAGTGTGGCATCGACGACGCGCCCGAATTGGGCAAAGTAGTCCTTGAATTCGGCGTCCGTGGTCTCTTGGCTCACACCGCCGACAAAGATCTTGCTGGTCTTCTCCTGCTCATCTCGAGGTATGGCGCGTTTGGGGTCGATCTTTTGTGGGTTGCCGCTCGTCAGTACTTGACACTTCTCGCCAGTGGGGACACAGGCTGATGCTTACGATCTTTCCGTCCAGATAGTGCTCCTTCACCATGACAACGTTGACCGTCTTCGGATCCTTGAAGGTGAGGAATCCGAAGCCTCGCGACCGGCCACTCGCGCCATCTCTCATCACGGTGCACTCAGTGACCTCGCCAAATTGGGAGAAATAGTCTCTGAGAGATTCTTAAAAAGTAATAAAAGTCAGCGAATATTGGCCACTGGTGAGTGAGAAGTGGCTCACCATCTGTGGTTTCCCAATTGAGTCCTCCAATGAACATTTTCCTGGGAAACATGCATGTCAGTACGTTTGCTCCTTTAGGCACGAGCTTGCGAGACTATGTGTAAGTGCTTGTGTGTGCGCATGAAAAGTCCAGTGTTGACTGCCCATGCAGCCGGCTACCATGGACGTAAGTGTGCTTCCTTGTCATTCCTCCCGCAGCAAACAAGCCAGCCTCAGTGTCCGGACGCCTCGGCGGTGTGTGTACGGCTTGCTGCATTGGCTCCCGTGACCCTTTCTGGGCTGCCCGCACCTTTGGTACACCTCATCTCTTACTTGACTGATGCGGTTCGATATGGTGGCCAGGCCTGCAAGGAAGTCGTTGGAGTAGTCATCATCAAAAGTGCCGCCATCGTCGTCCTCAACCTTGAGCGTCAAGTAGTCCTCTGCTTTCACCGCCAAGTCTAGGTTTTCCGTCGCCATGATTGCTCTCTGATTGTCGAGTAGGTGCAGCGATGATCAATTGACGTTGCTGCTCAGTGGCTTTTGGGTGCTTCTTGCTTGCTGGTTGGTTGGTTGGATACATCCCAGAGCTCTCACGTCCAAGTGAGAAAAGAGGGGAGCAGCGCAGAATGACTGGAAGCCAGGAGCAGCAAAGATTGTCGAAATCTTCTTGCGATCTTTGTTCGGACTGTCTCTCTGTCTCTCTCTTGCTATCGTCAAGCTAGGTACTGGCTCGAGCGCTATCCGCTTCCAAATCTCTTTACAAGTCCTGGGAGAAGATGGAGGAACGTCCACGTCTTCCCTGCTCACAGAGTACTCCGTGGGCTATTTGAAGCTCCCAGAGATCATGGCAACTGGTGCCTTTGATCTGATCTATCGCATCGGGTTGGGCTTTTCGGCTGTTTCTCAGGTAGTGCGGGGCCCTGCCTAGACTCCTGTCCTTCGATGCTTCGGCTGCCTGCACGTCTTCACTGCGCCATTGACCACGTGTTCTGCAGGTTGAAGGGTGCAATACTCTTGAGCTGCCTGCGTACTGCTGGATGTCCATGCGCCAACCTCGGCCACCGAGGCGTCTAGAGTGCAAACGCCGCGATTGAGACAAGCAACTCCAGGTCATCCCCACGCTGTACGCCCGGCCAATCCAAGCTGAATCATGCCATGACGAGTCCCTCGCCTCCCGATTGACGGGTTTGTAGCAACCTCCGCAAACTTGACCAGGGTGGCGCGCATCTGATGTAGAATGTTTTTCTTCCTTCTGAGGATTCCAATTTCTCATGGCCAGTCTCTTTTGTGGCGGCTCCACTTCAGGGCAGCCGCAATCTCGTCTTGGCTTTGAAGCAGCAGGCCAACACTGACTTGTCCATTGTGCGCGCGGCACCAAGATGACACACAAGGCAATGAAGCCACCATACAAGCGCAAAATGTATTATGATGGGTGAAAGGAAAAGAAATGCGACTTACCCGTCCTCTTTGGCATTGGGATTCTTGTGCGTGGTCGCCGGCGGCGCTTGACTGTAGGATGGGGTATCAGGAGCGTGTGTGTCGCCATTACCGAGGTTGAAGTCGACATCGTCATCATCCTCCTCGTATTCCTCGCCGCCGTTCATGTGTGAGTCCTCGCCAGAGACTGGGTCGGCTCCATGATGACCGCCGCTTTGGTCGTCCTCAGTCCTGCCAACGGCAGGAGCAGGTTCAGCGCTGGGAGCGGCGGGCTCTGGGGCGGCTGCGGGCGCTGCGGGGGCTTCATCGTTGTAGCTAGTTGGGCAATTAGTGACAGCTTGTGAGGGAGGTCTGATTAGGCGATGCGTACAGGTCGTCGAAGAGATCGTCCTCGAAGTTCTCAGGTTCCGTCATTGTGAAGGACTGTTGGTATTACCAAAGTGGAAGTTAGATAAGAAAAGGGAAGGCCAAGATCAATGATCTTGTTGTAAGAAGGGAAAGTAGTATTGGATAAACAGGCGGATCCTTGAATGCCGTCGAGAAAGGGAGACGACGCGACACGGTACGGTTGTTTGTGTCGTGATCGGCAAGGTTGGGGAAGGGGAGCAGGAAATTCGCTTTGATTGCGGTTGAGGTTTGAGTCGATTGCAACGGGGCGATCTGGAGAAAGCTGGGCTTTAGGTTGAGGGCGGGTTATCGATAGAGACACGAGCTGGCCCGTGCGTGAATTGGGTGAATTGCAGTGCTAGCGTGGTTCTGCCTGAGTACGGAGCGCCAAAGGGTGTCAGGTAGGTGGGTACCCTGGACGGCAGCCAGCAGCCCAGGTACCTAGGTCCCGACAGCAGCTCTGGCCGGAGAATTGATTAATTGCCTAGGTGCAGTAGGTGCCTGCCCAGGGACCTAGCTCCCCAGACTGGCAGGCAGTGAATGGCGGGGGTCCTGGTCAGTCCTTGTCAGGCCGTAAGGGGCCGGGCTTTCAGCAAGTGGGCTCCTAGTGACCAACGGCGAAACCGAGCTCGAGCAAGCGGGCGTTGGAGCAGTCGCAGCGCTGCGGGTGGATGTGGGTATCTCGAGGCAGTCTGCTACATTGGAAGGATGCACCATCTTAGACTACTACGAACCAACAGCGACCATGAGTTGAACCTGGTAGCACAGCGTTTTTTTGTTCCTCCTGCTCACCGTCGTCTGCACCCATAATGTTCTCCTCCTCCTCCTCTGGGAGTGGCAAGAAGCCGCCGCCACAGGTAAGTTTTCCCCTCCCTCGCTGTCCCCGTGCGACAGGCTTGCGACTCGGCTCCGAAACTGACTGGTGGTGTGCTTGCGTGTAGCAGGAGATGGTCCAAGTCGGTATGTCTTCACGTCCTATTCCACCCTGACATTACAGAGATTGACAGCTTGGCCTTGCTCCACCGTAGACAGATCTGAGTAAGAAGTGGTCTCGAGAAGCATTGGCAATTCGGCGCTGATCCGCAAGCAGGTCCGCCTCTCCGTTCTGGCGCAATCCGACGCCGGCAAATGGGCCCAAGAAGACGACTCGTGAATCCAGCTTGGTTGTTGGCGCAGCATACTCCCATGCTGATATGCTCAAACTCGACTCACTGTTAGACCAGCCTCGTCTGCCCAGCTCAAACCGTTCGCTGACTGTCTCTTCTCCCAGAAACCTATCCAGCTCATCGACGCGGCCTCGGACCCCTCCCACATCATCACACTCCAACAAGCCAGCCTCACCCCCGCAACAACGAAACGCACAACGCCCGACGTCTCCTCCCTTCAAGACCTACATGAACTTCCTCTCAACCACAAATGACGACTGGAACGCAGACGATGCCGGCGAGATATACGACTATGACGATGACGACGGGGACGACTTCGGCCTGCCTAGCCTGTCGAATATGAAGAGGAGGACAAAACGAATGCAGGACGCCCAGACGAGAGCAAATGCCGGCAACCAACCTCCAGATATAGATAGCTACGTCGGTGGCCACTCCAGGCGCTTTTCGAACAGCGCTGACATCGCAATCGAGAGACCAACCCCATCCTACCCGGTGGCCAAGAAGAGCGAGGGCAAGATCCTCAGGCCTCAGTACAAAGAGATCCTCAAAGACCCGGCCAATGCGCTCCACCTCATTAATCACCCCCCGATACCACCAAACGCCTCCCCCAGGGAGATCGACGTCATAAACTCCAGAATCTCCAGGATAAACAAGTTCAAGAGGATCCTCCAGGCCTCCAGCGTGGTCCTCCCAGACTTGCGGGCGGCAGCATGGTCAGGCGTGCCGGAGGAGGTCAGGGCGATGACCTGGCAGCTCCTCCTCTCGTACCTCCCGACGAGCAGCGAGCGGCGCGTGGCGACCCTGGAGCGGAAGCGCAAGGAGTACCTAGACGGGGTGAAGCAATCGTTCGAACAGGGCACCGGCAGCACCGCCGCCACGACAGGGAAGGGGTCCGGAGGTGGAGGTGGAGGTGGAGGGGCGACTGGCTCGCGGGGCCTGGACGAGGCTGTGTGGCACCAGATCAGCATCGACGTGCCGCGGACGAACCCGCACATCGAGCTCTACGGCTACGAGGCGACGCAGCGGTCGCTGGAGCGGATCCTCTACGTGTGGGCGGTGCGGCACCCGGCGAGCGGCTACGTGCAGGGCATCAACGACCTCGTCACCCCCTTCTGGCAGACCTTCCTGGGTGTGTACATCACGGACCCGGACATCGAGCGGGGCATGGACCCGGGCCAGCTGCCCAAGGCGGTGCTGGACGCCGTCGAGGCCGACTCCTTCTGGTGCCTGACCAAGCTGCTCGACGGCATCCAGGACCACTACATCGTCGCCCAGCCCGGCATACAGCGGCAGGTCCGGGCGCTGCAGGACCTCACGGCGAGGATCGACGCGGGGCTGGCCCGCCACCTCGAGAGGGAGCACGTCGAGTTTATACAGTTCAGCTTCCGGTGGATGAACTGCCTCCTGATGAGGGAGGTCAGCGTCAAGAACACCATCAGGATGTGGGACACATATCTGGTCAGTCTCCTCCCTTTCTCTCAAGATACACAATTTGCTGACAAAAACCCAACAGGCCGAGGAGAATGGCTTCTCCGAGTTCCACCTGTACGTCTGCGCCGCCTTCCTGGTCAAGTGGTCCGACAAGCTGGTCAAGATGGACTTCCAGGAGATCATGATGTTCCTGCAGTCGCTCCCGACGCGCGAGTGGACCGAGAAGGACATCGAGCTACTCCTCAGCGAGGCCTACATCTGGCAGAGCCTGTTCAAGGGCTCCGCCGCGCACCTGAGGGGCGGGCCGTCGACCAGCCGCAATCAGAACCAGGGCCTGCAGCTGTGAGCTGCGTGTGCGTGGCTGTCACTGGTAGTGTAAGGATATGGAAGATAGACTAGGGTTCAAGGGGAGAACGCGCGAGAGAGACACAGCGAGACTGGGAAAGGAAGCGTGTGGATGGCAGCAAAAACAAAAAATTGCGTGGAAACAAAAAGCGGGTTGCATTACATGAAGGAGTACTTGGTTCCGGCGGCGGTCGCATTAGACCAGGTGAAATACCAATCGTAATTTCAAGAATCAAATTGGGTACCAATACGGCACAGCAGGGCACAGCTAAGGCCCAAAATGCCGGCGGCGCCCTCCTTTCTTTGTGACGGTTCGAGCGGAGGGGTCTTCAACACATGTGTGAAATCTTAGTTTCATGGAAATCTCACTGCTTCTCAAATAGATCAGGCAAATATTGTCCTAAGCAATTTGTTCGTTGGTCTCTGGAAACATTCTTCGGCTTTGCCTCTGTGACGCCGGCTAACTGTAGCAGCCCGCAATATTGTTTCTTACCACCCAGAAAGCTTATTTTCGCCCTGCGGCGGTGTGTGCTATGGTACAAAGATATCAAGACAAGACAGTAGGGAGATCTGGTCTCTCAAAGCAAGTGCGATGGGGACCTCGCAGCGGTAGTAGTAGGTGTTGTGGATGAATACGATGCCTGAGATAGGCCTTTTTACCTCCTTCCCAGGGATTAAATCCCCTTTCCAACACCTTCCCATCTGGTCCCTCCGATGTTTCTCCCCCCCCCCCCTTCCGGCATAGAAAACATCAGCCAGCCCCCTTCCCAAGCCGGAACCGACGCCTCACGAGGCGGTGGTGGTCTCCTCCTCGGTGCGGGCCTTCTTGCTCGGCTCCTCCCCGCCCTCCTGCCCCTCGGCGTCGCCCTCGGCCTTGCGCTTGTCCTTCTTGCGCACGAGGCCCGTCAGGTCCGTGGCCGTCTTCTTGGCCTCCTCGATGCGCGCCTCCGTCTCGGTGGACGACTCGCCCAGCGCCGCGCCGAGGATGCCGCCCACCATGGGGTCGGCCCCGAGGGCGGCCTTCACATCGATCGGCGGGCCGCGCAGGTCGACCAGCTGTGTTGCGGGGGGGCTCTGTCAGTACAAGGCCACACCGGGAAGGGAAATTGGGAGGTACCCCGGGGAGGGGGAGGGGTTGTTCTGAGGCTCACTCTCTGCTCCATATCGGCAATGATCTCCTTGGTCTCGGTGATCTGCTTCCGCGAGATGTCGTTATCCTCGGGTGAGTGCAGCGTCGCGAGCTCGACCTCCTTGTTCTGCAGCTTGAGCTTGGTGCTCTCGATGGCGGCCTCGAGCTCCTTGGCCGCCTCGTCGCGCAGCTCCTGGTTGACCTCGCGCGGGGGCTCGCCGCCCGCGGCCGCGGCCTCGTCGTCCGCCTGCGCCGTGACGGACGCGAACTCGAGCGACAGCGACAGCTTGAAGTGCGCCTCGGCGATGATCTCCGAGTCCTCGCCGTACAGCTGCTGCTTGTACTTGAGGGACTCGCGGGCGTCGGCGATGGCGTTGGGGTACCTGGGGGAACCGTTGTTAGCACCGCCTTCCCATGAGGGATGACGAGTGGGCCGCTGGGGCAAGTTGCGTACCGTTCGTTCTCGAGGGAGATCTCTGCCAGGATGTCATGTGTGTCCGCCAGGCGCTCATTGATGTGTCTGAGGCCAACATCTTGGCCGTCGTTGTGATCATCGTCGTCGCCGTTCTCAGCCTTCTCTTTACCTTTGCCCTCTGTGGTCTCTGCTGCGAGTCTCTCCTCCAGCCGCTTCTTCAGCAGCACGCGTGCCAGGTCGAGAATCTCAAAGGCTGTGGCGAGGTCGTCATCCTCCTCATCCTCGTCGCCCTCTTCTTCTGCACCGGCCTGTTGGGGTCACAAGTCAGCGCGTCGGCACAAGGTGAGGTCGGTAACAAAAGCTGGAAATTGTTACTGACGTCTTCCTCCTCGTCCGAGTCGGCAAAGTTCTCGTCGCCCGTGAACTGGAAGAGGGGCTTCTTGGCCTCGACCTCCTCCTTCTCCGCCTGGCCGGCACTCGTCTCGTCCGCGATGATCTTGACCGCCTCCTGGGCAACCCTATCCGCCTCTGGGGTCTCGGTCTTGTCTTGGGCGGCGGCCGCCGCCGGTGTTGGCTCGGCCTTGGGCGCGCCGTTGGCCTTCTTGGGGGCCTTCTTCTGCTGCTTGTTGGGCTTGCCGCCTTCGGTCGCGGGGGCCTTGCCGCCGAGGACGTCGCTCTTGCCCTGGCCGACCTTGAACAGGCTGCGCCCGTACAGGAACAGGATCTCTGCGTTCTCGGGCGACATCTCGCCGTTCATCTCAGCCTGCATCTCGGCGGCCTGCGCGTAGACCTCTGCGGCCTCGTCGAACTTCTTCTGGGCGTACAGGCCCGAGGCGCGCGCGGTGAGGTCGGCCAGCGAGACCTTGAGGCTCAGGGTGCGCTGCTGGGCGTTGAGGGGGATCGAAACGGCCGACAGCGGGGTGGCGGTGCCCGTCGCGGTGCCCGGCGCCAGGGTTGGTGTCGCGGTGCCCAGGTCGGCGACCAGGTCGGCGACGGACCTCGGCGTGGTGACAGCTTCGTCGGCCATGATGTGGGATGGATGGAGCGCGGTGCGCGTGGGTGCGACGTGTAAAGTGGAGGGCTGGATGGCCGATGCGCCCGCGGTGTCAGTGGGCCCAGGGGATTGCGAGGAGCGCAAGAATGTCGCGAGGAGCTCACTCTACGGGTTGATAAGTGACACGGATTCGACCTCGTAAAGCCAATTGAGATGGATAAGTAACGAAAAGGTCAACGTTGGGAGGGGGAACCTGGAGATCTGAGTTTGCGCAGAGCAGGTCACAACGGTAATGTAATGGCGGGCTGGGGTGGTCTAATGCGTCGGGGGACCCTGAAGCTTGTGACGCGAAAAGCAGCTTGCCACGCCTGGCCGCACGCGTCCTAATTGGCGGGTGGACCCGGTAGCAGCTAGGCAAGGGAGCAGCTTGTGGGCGAGCTGTAGGAAGCTCAGGTGGAGCCACCAGTGGACCCAGGCACGTCAGACCTGGACATGGGGCACTCAGCAAGCAGACAAGCTCACTGACGTTCAGCGATGCACCTCCCGAGGTCGTCTACCACGGGACACGGCACGAGACATACGTCAAGCACGCAACATGTTGTTTTACGAGTATACTCGTCAGTTCTCATTGCTATTCCCAATCCCATGATCCAGTTCTCATCCCCTCGCCTAAATTTCAGTATACACAAAAAGAGTACAGTCGGAGGGACGGACCGCGCCATCCCGGTTTCCAACCACCTTCTCCCCTGCGCGGCCCAGCCCAGCCTGCTGCCCTCCGAAACGAATGCAACCCAGATTATCCCCCTCCCAAGTAAAAGCATCCTGCCAAACCACCCCATTCCTCTCCACGCCGGGGTATTTGTACACCGTAACAGTACCCTGTTTCTCTTGTGTGTGTGTGTGATTCCGGTACATTGAACAAAAGAAAACATGCGGAAATGTTATATGTTGAAGGCCTGCTGTGAGGCTCGTGACGGTCCGATTCAAAACGCCAATGTTGATGCAAAATCAAGTCGCAAACACGAGCAGCGGCTTTTATCTTCCTTGGGGGGAGCCAGCCCGTCGTCCTGGCTTTAATTCAAGGCTCAATGAAAGCACAAACAGCACCTCCTCTTCTTTGGCTCTGGCCGCAATGGTACATCCTGCCGTCCGCTCCTCTAGTCGGTGACAGCAACTTCATCATCCACCACCGCGGCGGCTTCCGGCCCAGCTCCGTTGTTACAAGGCTTGGGCTCGGCGACTGTGACATTTGCCTTGGCCTTCTTCTGGCTCTCCACAAATCTATCCCAGTATTCAGGGTCGGCCACCCGACAGGCTTCCACGATCTGTTGACGGTGCTCCTGGAAAGCCTTCACGGCGCCCTTCTCTTCCCGTAGCTTACTGATCTCCTCGTCGTCAAGCTCATCGATCAGCTCGTTGAAAATGCGCACCTGGTGCGGGTCCTTCTCTAGTTCCTCAAAGCCTGCCGACGAGAGCAGTTGGTATTGCTCGGCCGTCATCCATCCGGATCGGAACTGGTGCCCTGACCGGAGAGCGCGACCTTCCTCGCGGTCCTGGGCCAGCGACGACAGCGACAGGTTGGAGCTGCTTCGGGCCAGGCTGCGCTTAACATCCAGGTCCTCCTCGGCATCAGATCCTGCCGCAATGTGCTCGGGCTCTGCTTCAGCAGAAGAGAGCGAGTTGCGGGTGGTGGTCTTCTCGAGCTGGTAGTCCGGCGGCGGGATCGATATGCCACTGTCCGCAGCCTCTTTCGTTTCCGGGAACTCGTCCTCGAAGCGTTTGATGATGCCATCCAGGGTCCTTTGTAGGAACAACAGGCGCTGGTAAGTGCCACGCTCTTCGGTTGACTGTACCGACAATGTCTTCGCCTTGGCGAGGGCAGGATCCAGGCGGTGCCGGATCTTCCGCGCGCTGAGGAGCAAGTGCTTTGACACGTCCTTGGCTTTCCCGCCAGGCAGCTGCGCCGTTGGCTGCAGGACGCCCGTCTCAAAGTCTCGCACAAACTCTCCAGAATTCCTCCTCGAAGCGACTCCGCGGTTGTTCAGGCAGCAAGCCAACGCCTTGGCGACACCTGTACCGCCGACGATGTAGTCATCATCGGGTGCGACTTCCTCGTCATCTGAGTCGGGGGCCATGACATCATGCCCAACGAGATGTTGAATCACATCTGGGTATTCTGGGTCCTTGCCACCGTGTGCCAGTGCCTCTTCAAGGGCCGATCCGCCATCCTTGAGCGGTAGTCGCTCCATGTTCCGCAGACAATAGGCCACGATCTGCTTGGCGAGAGCCTTCACAATCTCGCCAGAGCTCTCGGTGGGAACATCAATGTCCACACATACGAGGCTGGGAGATATTCTCGTTGCAGCCAACAGGGAGGCGTATAAAGCAGAGGCTTCTTCCTGTGTCTCCTCCGTGCTCGCGTCTGCCAGCTTGGTGAGTTCTGGGTTCTCCAGGAAGCTTATATGAGCTATCGATTTCATTTCCGGAATGACTTCGGCTAGAGCGATCACCTGCTCGGAGCTCATTGCGCAGTCGCTCAGGTGTATCCTCTTCACGGACTCCATCTTTGGCAAGTATCTATTGCAGTCGCGTTAGTAAACTGTACCCATAGGTGAGAGCGAGATTAGGTGAGCATACCTTCTCAGGACCCCAACTGCGCTAGGATCCGAGTCAAAGAGTGCTTGGTTGTGCGACAGGTCAAGGAATCGGAAATTTGAAAGCTTGTACAAATGCGGGAGTAGTTTGCACAGCGAGGTTGGCTTGAGGTTGCACTCAGCCAAGCTCAGAGCCCACAGAGTGTTAGTCTCGTCGATGGCACCGCCGATATTCTCGCATTGGTCGCGCAAGTCGTTGCCGCCCAGGTCCAGCGCCTCGCATTTCCCACTGCTAAGGTATCTTTTAATGTGTTCGAGGCCTTCTGAGTCGAGATCGAGATGCGCAAGGCCCAGCCTGCGGACACCGCACTGCATTATGCCATCAAGTATCTGCCCAAGTTGGGTGTGGTCCAGGCCGATGTTGCTCAGATTCATCATTTCAAGCGTTGAACCTGCCAATCTTTCGCCAATGCACTTGGCGAATAGTGTACCGATGTCCAATGGGGCCTTTTTATCTTCGTGAAGATGGAAATGGTGCATATGCCCATTCGTTGCCGTTGGCTGCGGTGGCTTTGGAAACTGGATCTCCGCCAGGTCCAGGCTGACGATGGATTTGCACATGTAGAGGAACAAGCAGAGATACTTCCAGCCCTCAGGTCCGATCTTGTTGTTCTTCAGTACCAGCCGCTCGATCACACCTCCTTGCTCAACGAGGCTTTCGGCTGAGGCTACTGGTCGTCTCCTTGGGGCAACACCGCTGACTTTTCTCGCAGCGAGAAGGCCGGCCAATACGACCCTGAGGCCCTCATCGTTTAAGCCGCAGTTTTCTAATATGACCTCCTTGACCGGGACGACAGCCAGGTAGTCTCCCAAGGTGACGAGATCTGCAAGCTGCATCCAGTACCCACTCAGGTCCAGCTTCTCGACGACTCCGGCGGGCGTAGAGTTCGGTGGGGCCATGAGCTGCTCGGTGATCTTCTTGAGGATGGGCGTCTCCCGGAGCTGACAACATCTCCTATAGATGCGCACGGGGTTCGTTGTGGGGACAGCCTGCACCTTGGGGGTGGTCGGAGCTGACGGTTCGGAAGTATCTGTGTCGAGGTGCAGCTCCAGAGGGACCTGGCCGTTGGCCTCTGCAAGTTTCCGCTTCTTATCCTTCCTTGCCTTCCTCTCCTCCTCGCTCTTCTTCTTCTTCTCCTTCTTCTTCGTGGTTGCGCAGCTGTCGGTAGTAGTCTGGGTGTCGTTTTTGGCAGAAGTATCGTTATTTGCGATGCCTTCCTTCTCGGGCTCTTTCGGCAGCTGCTCCCCCGAGACCTCAACGGTACCGTCCTGCTCCTTTTGGTTCTCCACGGCCTTCGGGTTCTTCAGCGCCTCGCCCTCGCCTTTCTCGGCGAGTTTCCGCTTCTCGGGCTTTCCGGTGGCGCACACCTTGGGCGAGGACGAAGCCTCGGCATCGGAATACTTGGGCATCGGCGCAATCTCCACATCCACGCAGAATGCCACCCTTCGCAGCTTAGACTGGTGTAGCTCTTCCAAAGGACATCGCTCTCGGTGTTGGTCGACGTTCAATATCTTCCTCTCAACCAGCCCGTGGTTGTTGATGCCCTTCATGGGAGGTCCTAACTGCCCGGAATTAGACGACAGCCTGCGCAACACATGCATTAGGCCAGTCTGGCTCGTCCTGGGCGGTGCTGGTGTGTACGGGCCTTCCCCTTGGTGCTTAGCCGCATGCTGGAGGACTGCGTTTTTGGCGGGCGTGATCTTGGGGACGGAGATCTCGGCGTCTTTGGTCGGCGTGTTGTTGGCCTGTGGCGGGCTTTGAGGCCCGCTGCCTGAGAACTTCTGTGATATGTTGGAGAACCATGAGGGCCTTCTCGTCGGGGATGCGCTGCTTGCTACGCCATTCTTCTCGTTGATCGAGCCTCCTCTCTCCCTGGTGAATCCGGGGCGAGGGGGTATCTGCTTGGGCAGAGTGCCGTTCGTCTTGGGCGCCGGGTCGGCGTGGCCATTCGCATCGTGTGCTTCCCTGACCGGACTCGAAGCAGGCGAATCCCGGGGAGACGGTTCAGGGAAGGTTGTTCGACGGGTAGGCTGCGCTTTGTCTGCATTTTGGATGTTGTGTTAGCCTCGCCAACGTGAGCGCCTGGTGGACGGACGGCGCAAGAGTTCTGCTTCGCTTGGTTGTTCGATGCGAGGACAGGAGGCCTACCTTTCGGGGTTCCGTGGTGGGCCATCCACGAGACGTCGACGCCGTGTATTTGCTCCATCGTGTCCCGGCGCAGATGTTATCGCCACAGGAGATGCAGACAGCCGGAGGAACACTAGATATGGTGGGAACGAGTAGGGCGGCTAAGTGTCTGGCCGAGGATTGGTAATTATAATAACGCCTCCTGGTACCGGCGCACAACGGCAGACCGGAGGTCAGACAGGCGGACTAGAGCGCAATAGCTTAACCACGCTTGGGAGGGTCTGATCACAGGCGGGGTTTGGCGGCCATGGTGCTAGAGAGGGTGGGAGATGATATCCTCTGCAGGGTAGGAAATGTTCGAGAAATGCGGCGGTCCAGTTGATAGTTCGAGAGTGTAGGCGAGCAGTGGGTTGGGTGTGTCGGGGCAGAAATGGGCAAGGAAGAGGTGCGATATGTTTTGGTGGTGGGCAAAGTACCGGTTGCGGGTTTATTATTGATACTTTGTACTGCGTTACTGCGTAATAAGGTGAGGTGAGCAGCGGCGGGAGAGTGGAGAGGCGAGGCGAGGCGAGGCAGGGCAGGGCAGGGGTCCGACCATTCCCTACCGAAAGCTGCTAGGTGCTGAGGTGCCAGGTGGGCCGGGCTGGCTGGATGGTTCGCTGGGCGAAAAGGAGTCGGGTGCTGCCCGTAGGACCCCCTAGTCTACCTGGGCGAGGTACTGTGCCTGGGTCTCGGTACTGGCTGCAGGTGGTGTTTTAGACGCACGAGTGCAGAGTGCAGGGTGGCAGAGCAGTGCAGACCAGCAAGTACAGTGTGATTCTGATTCGTAATATTGTGCTGAGTTCGGTCAGCGAGAGCGGCACACGAGTCCCCGGGCACCAGGCTTCGAAGGGATGAATAATTTAGGCGGCGCCGGATGCTGCAGTCAAGACTCAAGACAGACTTTTGGATTGACGGATTGACCGATTGACTTCCCGCAGACGATATCTGAAGAGTTTATTACACAGGATGCGGCGAGTTCGGCTGCCAAAAGTAGAATGTCCCAGGTCTATCCATCTCAACCCACATGGTCGACGAACTAGACGTACGGACTGACGGACTGACGGACGAGAGGTGCCCTGGGTTTTACCTGGATGAAGGAGAGGACGGCCACCGCCCGGTTCCCAGCCCTTGTCCGGATTGAGCACAGCATCGGCTTTGCACAACCATGAGCGCAGCACCTAGACTAGACTGTCTTGACTGGCAGACCGTACAGGCAGTCCTGAGGAGTAGGCCTAGCTGGGCCTAGCCACTCCAGCCAGCCCAGCACAGGTCGCTCGCACGACGTCACACAGTTGGATGGCTTGTGGATAGGCCTGATGATGAAGGGACCAGCACCTCAGCACGCAACGCCTGCAATGGACCCCCTCTACCGCAGTGTCTCCAGTTTTGGACCCTCCCTCGGAAGACATTGGCCATTTAGCGGCCTCACTAGCGCTGCCAACCCTTCCCCAAGATCGAGCAGTTCGAGTCCGTCCAAACCATCTCTTGTCAGGCCTGTGTCTCTGCGTTCGTGTGCTGGCCTTGACGGATTGCCTGTGGTTGGTCATCAGGTGATCTATTGGCTATCTACAGGACCAGTTCCACGTCGTCTACACCATCAGACGGGCTATCTAGTTCCTCACGCCACCCACCAGCCAGCAGCACCATGATGTAAGTGGTCTGGCAGCAGCAGGTGTGGCGCCTCGCTCTCACATCGCATCGCATCGCATCGCACCGCACCGGGGGACCACAAAAAAAAAAGTCTCGCAGAAGGGAAAAGAGATCACTCAACGGCCATTGAGCCGCGGCTGCAAATCGGGATCCACGCTGCACTGTCCTGTTTGAGCTGCTAATTGCCTCGTACGACACTTCCCACCTCATCTGATCTTGATGACAGGACGACCAGCGAGTGAGAGAGAGCCACAGCACAGCGGCCATCTCCCTCAACCAGTCCTGCTGCCCATCCCAGCAGCTACCTGGCCCTGCCCACTCACCGCCGACCTCCGCCCGCCAGCCCGCCCATCGTGACGAACCCTCCCCCCGGGGGCCAAGAGAGTCACGAGTCCAGCTCACCCTGTTCAGGGAAATACTCCGCTCGGTCGGTCACGTACAACCCAGGTCTTTTTCTTCTGCGCCGTAGGGCTTTACCCTGTTCCCGCCCGGCGGCCGTTTTCCCTTGTGGATATAGTAGCAGCAGAAGCAAGTACGGAGTACTGCAGATACTGTATCTACTTGATTCCAAATTGAAACGACGCACAATAGCCAGCACCCAGGCACCTTATCGGACGCTTGTCACAATGCTTAGAAATCCAGCATGCACTTGAGCCCTGGACTCCCGTTCCCAGCTGACTGGGGGTGGAAGTGACAACTCTTCTCTACCGCTGCTAGTGCGGGATATCATAGCGCCCTAGCCGCGCGCGCTCACCTCTCCTCTGTAGAAACTGACTTGCGACTTCGCCAGTGCTTGTGGCGGGTGCTTACATGCTGAATCACTTACTTTGCTGATCCGCAGCCAATTCAGTCAGTCAGTCAGTCGGTCATTCCAAGCCTGGCCTCCTGAAGTAATTTACCCTCGCAACGGCCGGGCGCAATCGAACCCACCAAGAGAAACCACCGGCACATCCGACAACCAAACCATCGCCAAACCAAGACCCAGAAGGCGACCACAAGGAGCACCGGGAATTATCCTCGGCTCTTCGGGGTCCAAGCATCCAAACCGAACCCTCCTCTCCCCGCCCCAACCCAATTTCCTCCCTGCCGTCCTGCCGTCCGAAGAGGTGCGTATCCCCCCCATCGGACCCATTCCATCGGGGCTCCGTATCTTCTGTTCTATTAATGCCCGGCCCGCTGGAACTCTGTGCATGTTTCCCATTCCTACCCCATCCCTATAATAATAAACAACAAACCTCGCTGCGGAAACCTAAGCCGAGTCAGAGTGCCAATGATTCGCCATTCACGTCAATGCAGCCGGAGTCACGGAGCCTGGGGGGAAGGGCTCAGGGGCAGGCCAGAGCAGAGCAGACCAGTGAGGCCGCTCGGGTTTGTGAGGTGACAGGAGCAGCCAAGCCATGAGACCCCGGTGTTCCTTGCTTTCCTGTCAGGTCAGCGGAGGTGCGAAGCATGACTTCTACATGACTGTGTATCACTGGGCTGCAGAGCCCTTACACGCTACTGCAGGTCGCATGCCATCAACCACCTGCTGCCCGTACTCCCTTGCTCGTAGTCTGTCACAGTACAACACCGGTCGACACGGGAAGCAAAATGCCGTCGCCTGCCGCGAACAACTACCGCGTGGCACATGTGCAAGAAATGTGCATGTCACTTTGATGATGTGAAATCCAGAATGTGAATGAGCTGGAGGAGGCCCAAAGCAAGGGTGGCTAGAACTTTTCATTGGTTTTCCTAAGACCCGAACCCTTGAAGACAACCTTTCCATTGAGCAACGCCGGTTTCCATCCTGACCTTTTTCCTGGTCATTCCTGCTTCCCGAGACAAAGTCATACGCGAGTAGTGGTTTGTGGGTATCGAAAGGCAGCGGACCGCTTACTCGGCACGGAGCTCGGCGATCTTGGCCTGGACACGAGCCTTCTTCTCGTCGTAGCTCAGCTTCTTGCTGCGGTACTTCTGGGACTCGGCCTTCCACTCCTCCTTGGTCTTCTTGGGAGCGTCGCTCTCGTACTTCTTGAAGGGGTCCTCACGGATGGCCTTGTGGGCCTCGGTGTACAGGTCCTCAACACCATCAGCCTCGACATCGTCGTCGATGTACTTCTGGAACTGGCTCTTGTAGCGCTCCTCGTCGTCGTCGGCGAGGGTCTCCATGTACTCGGCGACGTGGCCACCGTAGATGTACTTGCGGAGGGTGTCGGCGTCGAGCTCCTTGGTCTCCATGTCGTAACCGGGGAAACGGTTCTCGGAGTGGGGCACGAAGATGCCACCGTCAGAGGCACCCTTGAGGGCACCGAAGACACGGGCACCAGTCGAGGTGCGGGCCAGACCAACGTCGAGGTTGGCCTTGAAGGGGCGGCGCTCACCATCGTCGGTCTCGGCGGCCTCGGTGAGGGTGTACTCTCCATCGGCCTCCTCGACACCAGCGAAGGTCTCGTCAATGCCGAGCTTCTTGAGGGCACGGCGGGCGATCAGGAGACCAGTGGCGTAGGCGGCAGCCCAGTTGGTCAGACCGTGCTCAATGCCGTAGGCGCGGAGCTCGTGGGCGTAGGCAGAGACGAAGACCTTGTCACCGGTGATCTCGGACGAGACGATCTGCCTGTAGTCACAACCACCGTCAGCAATCTGTCCCTAGACTTCCTTCTCTTCGTCGTCGGGGGCGGTTATACGCACAGGATGATGTCCCGGTTGGTGAAACGGACGACCAGGCGGTACTTGGGAGCATTGTACTTGCTCTTGGCCTGGGTGATCAGACGCTTGCGGGCATAGTAGTCGGTCTTTCCGGATCTTCTGCGCTTGTACTTTGTCTGGTAGCGACTGCGGAGGACGTCAGTGTCTGTTCGTTTGCCTGCTTGACGCCGCAGTCGATGCTGCTTGCAAGGCACATGATCGGAATGATTGTTGGTTTTACTCACCTGTAGTACGCGCTGCTCTTCACTGTCTTGAAAGGCTGCGTTTTTCCAATCGAGTCAGCAATTTGCGCTTCAGACTGTTCTCATCCGTCCGAAGCATCTTGCATTGACTCTCATTCCCCAAGAACAGAACTCGAGAGGGCCTCGAGAACGGATTGCTGTCGTAGACTCACCATCTTGACCGACTGTTTGGGGCTGGATGTCCACAAGGTCGTTGGTTGATTGTCGAGGTCGGAAACGGGGACCAAAGAGGCGGGCACAGAAATCGCAAAGCTTTTTGCCGTCTGGTTTGTGGAGGAGAAACCCTATGTGACGCTATTGGCTGGCCTGCCCAGCAGCAGTGGGTCCCCGCAGACGAACTTGGGTTGGGGACGCCTGTTTCAAAGACTTGGGTCGGGGACGTTATCGCTTATCGCCCGTCGACCAACCTTGGAAGTTCCTCCCCTAACCCCTGGCGCGCCAACAACCAAGCCAAACGAGCCGAGGTCCGGCAATGCCTCACGAAGTCCCTCTGGGAGAGTGTCCGGACTCGCCTCTCGTAAATAAGACACATACGGATTGCATCCGTTGTCTTCTCCAGTGACTTTGTGATACTGAGCTGCAAAGTGATCACACCGATAGTAATCCTGTCTCTTAGAAATGCTCCCCGAGGACCAACCAGTGGAATACATTCTCCAGGGCATCGATGCAGAGATGGGCCAGCCTCAGCCCAAAGTCATTCTCTTCGACATAGGCGGCGTCGTTGTAAGTCATGAGAGATACATCTTTCGACGTGACCCACTCCTCTCAGTGCTTCACCTGCTGTCCTGTACATTGGGACTCAACATACATTCTCCCCACCACGCTAACCTTGTGCCAGGTCGTCTCCCCCTTTCAGGCTATCCTTGACTATGAGCTCAGTCTCGGGATCCCACCGGGCTGGGTCAACTACTCCATCTCCAAGACATCCCCTAATGGCTTCTGGCATCGCTTAGAAAGGGGCGAGATCCCCTTGAATGCCGCCTTCATAGACGGGTTTTCCAAGGACCTACACAGCCCAGAGCTGTGGGAAGCATTCTATCAAGACCAGCGAGCCAAGGACCCACGGTTGCCGGAATCGACGCCTCCTGTGCCTGACCTCGACGGAGAATTTCTGTTCAACGACATGATGTCTTCTGCTACTGCCCCCGACCCTTGGGTGTACCCGGCTTTGAAGAACCTCAAGGCCAGCGGAAGGTATATCCTTGCTGCACTGAGCAACACGGTCATCTTCCCACCAGGACACAAGCTTCATCGGCCAGACATATCGAAGGACCCGGTTCGAAGCATTTTCGACGTCTTCGTATCTTCAGCTCATGTTGGCCTGAGAAAGCCTGATCCCAGGATCTATGAGCTCGCAGTGCGAGAGGTGGACAAGTTCGCCAGAGGAAATGCGGACTCATCTAGAGGGAAAGAACTGGGCTGGAAAGAGGGCATCACACCGGGAGACATCCTATTCCTTGACGATATCGGCCAGAATTTGAAGGCAGCTAGCAAGTCAGGGTTCCGAACCATCAAGGTCAACCTGGGCAGGGCCTTCGAAGCTGTAGAAGAGCTGGAGGACATCACGGGTCTGGAACTTGCTGGTAATCATCCAAAGATTCCAATAAAGCCGAAGATGAAGACCTCCAGCCGAGCGAAGATATAGATTCAATTGATCATACGGTGCGGAGAGACCACATGCGATCTTGTCTTTCAAGGCTTCCGCGCAACGTACACATAGGAAACATCCACGCTCTCAACCTTGCCATTCACCGCAGCCCTTTCCCATTCCTCCCGGAAAAGCGGCTTCGCCTGGGTCCTGAAAGACTCAGAGACGGAATTCTGTGTCAAAGAGCTGTTCATAACATACTCGAACTGGTCATCCGCCTCATCAACCCCGTAGAACACCGACCCCTGGCCCGAGACCCTGTCCAGCGGAACCGCCTTCTCAACCACAAGCCCCTGCGCCTCCAGGATCTCCTTGAAGGACTCAATCGACCGTATCCACGAGCGGTTAGACGGGAACTTGACGCCCATCCTCCTCGCGACCTGCTCCAGCACCAGGCCGGCGCGCAGGTTCAGCTCGTGCGTGATGTCGATGGCCACCAGGCCGCCCGGCCGCAGGTACTCCCTCCAGTGCGCCAGGACCCGCGCGTGGTCCTCCAACAGGACAAACGCGCACGAGCACAGGATGGCGTCGAAGCTGCCCCTTTCGAGCTCAGGCACCCCGCCAAGATCCGTCACGTCGTGGCGAAATGTCCTGATCCGCCCGCCCAGCCCGGGCTCCTGCCCTTGCCTCCCGCGCAGCTGCTCGAGCATCCCGGCTGAGGCGTCGACCCCGACGATCTCGCCCTGCTCGCCCACCCTCTCCGCGGCGATGAACGCCTCCAGGCCCGTACCACAGCAGAGGTCCAGGACTCGGTTGCCTGGGCTCAGAGGGACGAGGGCCATGAAGCGCTTTGAGTAATCTGGGTGCCATGAGTCCTCGTACTTGGCGGCGCGGGTGTTGTACATGCGCTGCGCGGACTGGAGCTGGGTCTCGGTGCCGAATTCTTGCGCCATTTCGTTTGGTCCTGATTTATCACTGGGCGGGTGGATCGATGATTTGGTTGATCAGTGGGTGGTCATAGATACGTGGACAGCTGAGTTGGCCGTCCAGATAAAGATGAGCGTGGTAGAGCAACAGGTTTTGCGGCGTTTGGCGCTCTTTTATGTCCGCCGCTACCGAATTACCTAGATATGCGAGGTGAGTAAGCTCGGCGGAATGATAAAGCCATGCCCTTTGAGGGCGTCGTCACCATGAGTGACAAACAAATCCAGGGCATTTGAGCGGTCCGTCCGCCTTTACTGGTGGCCCACTTGGATGAGGCTGTGAGCTCCCGAGTCTTGGAGAGGCTGGCTTTGTGGGGACCTTGAAGTGTTTCAGAAATACACTTACCAAAGTGCGAAGAGCCTGTTACTATCAAGAACACATCTGGTGTGCTGGAAATCTGATCTACCTATGCTCTCAAGTGCGGGGCTTGGCCCCGACTTGGTTGGTGGTGTCACAGCCGCCCGGGCGTCTCTCGCCCGCCGCAGTTGAGCGGTATAGCAGCAGTAAAATGCCTCAGTATGCTGCTAAGGTATCCAAAACTTCAATACATGATGGTTTGAATGGAAACCTTGCTGGTAAGAACATTGAAAATGTCAACAAGACTTGAGGATATTCTTACTCTCTATAAAACAATGATCAATGACACCACACATCCTCTGCAAGTCACCACCTCCACAGCCACCCACTCTCAACATCTTGTGCCTAGCCTAGGATGAACAAGGCGCAGGAATCTCCATCTCAACTTTCCAGAAAGATGTTATAACACGCTGAGATTCATCGACGAGAACTGGTTACCGTCTCGTTATCTGCGAAAAAAACGTGTGGCAAGTATCTATATATCTATTTGTATGGGAGGATGCTGGTCGCATAGATGATGTCCAATCATCTTACACCAATGCTGGCTCAAGCGGGTCCCATCCGCTCAGACAAATGTCAACACATCGACATGGACGATCTGACGCAAAAGCCTCACAAAAGGCGAAGATCAAGCTCGAGAAACTAGAGCTCTACCTGGAATGCCAGGAAGAATCCCACTTAAATAATTGCCGTAGGCCCTGAGGACCATGTATATGCCGTGGTTGCATAACAGACTCCTGATCAAAACCCAACGGCTAATCCTGTGGAATATAATCGCACAGGTTATCATATAGAAGGTCATCTCCAGGAGGTGGTACCACGAGAGGTTATCACAGCAAGTTGACTTCTTGGGCTGTGAGTGCTTCCAAATTTCCTGACACCGACTCACCCACATGCATGTCATGGCTGCGTGACGGACACCTGAGCAAAGCTCATCAAAACTTGAGACTGTGTGCTCTTCCATGGAAGACACCTAGAGGCCTTCCTTTCGCGGGCCAGCAAGGACCAAATATCGTCGGAGCTTAAATCCCAAAACCGCCCCTCAAAACCACAAGATCCTCATGCTTGCCCCGATCTCACAGCCCCAAAGCCTCAAACCGCCACAGCAACATTCTCCAAACTGGAGTGCTTCCTCGTGACCCTCCCATCCGCCAATATCCTCGCCTCATGAAGCAACGAAGCCGACGAAGTAGCAGAGCACACACTCGCCGCATCGCAGTCATCACCAAGCCGGCCGAACCCCCTCCGCACGAGCCAGAGCAGGCCGGCACACACGGCATAGACGCCAGCCGCCACGTAAAACACCAGCGCAAGCCAAACCTCCCGACCCCGGAGCACCTTCCCGTCGTCACCAGTCCCATCAGCCCCGTGATCGAGGCCACGCCCCAGCCCGGCCTGGAAGACAGCACCGAACCCAACCCCACAGCAGAGGAACCCCACCATCTCAAACACAGCCAACACGCCAAACAACCGACCGACCTGGTCCCGGTCCACCAGCCGCGCGAGCACAGCGCGGCAGAGCGACGGCAGCCCCGTGCCGAGCGTGAGGACCGCGAGCCCGGCGCACGCGGCGGCGGCGCCGGGGGCGCTCGCGAAGACGGCCTGGCCCGCGACCATCAACAGCGCCGAGATGCGGGCGAGGACCATGTCGCGGTCGCGGTCGTCCTGCCGCGAGAGCAGCGAGTTGCTGAGCAGCGGCAGGAAGACGATGAGCACGAGGATGTTGAGGCCCGTGCGGACGCCGAGGACCATGCCTGTCTGCGACAGGGTCCAGCCGAAGCGGAGGGGGATGTATCGTAGTGTGATGCCCATTGTTACTGTGGCTACTGGGATTGTGAGCGAGGCGCTTGGGGCGAGGCCGAGGGCGTCGCGGGAGTTGAGGAGCCGGGCGGTGGAGGTGAGTGACTCGCGGAGACGGTTCCACCTGGACGGGGTTGTTGTGGCCTCCGGGATGTGTTTGTGCACTCTGTCTGAGAACGTCAGAGTCTTGGGAATACTGGGCGTGACTTTTCTGCGGGTGTTGTTGACCGAGTTGTGCCTTGAGTCCAGCGTTTCGGGTATCAGATAGATTAATGTCCCGCCCAGGGCCATGATGGCCGGTGACACGAGGATCGGGACCCAGACCGAGTAAGCCATCATTGCTGATGCAATGAATGGCGCAGCCGCTTCGGCGAGGAGGACGGCACATATCTCGAACTGGAAATACGTCGCTCTGGGGTCAGACAGTCAGCGGTGGTCGTGAAGGCGCTCCCAAGACGCTTCCGAACGGCGAGGATCTCTTACGTTTTGCCTTCAGGTGCGACGTCTGCCACGATCGCAAAGACCATGGCCTCTGCAACAGTCTCTCCTCCACCAATAAGTAGGGGCAAAGATGAGGTCCAGATAGTGCGCAGGTCCCAGCGTGCGTGGTTCCAAGCAGTGGCGATCCATATCAATTGAGACAAGACCATGCCTAAGATACAGAGCCCCAGGACGGGCTTGCGGCCTCTTCGGTCGGCGAGGGTGCCGTAAGGAAGTGCGACCAGGATGCCTGGTATCGTGAGCGTTAGAAATGACCAACCTCTTCCACAAGATTGAGCAAGGGTACAAAGTAATGCTTACCAGGCAGGTAACCAAACACCAGGGCGCCCGTGGAAATAACATTTAGCTGACCCTGGACCGAACCGGTACGACACTTTTCCTCTTGGACGGGGGTGTCGGGGGCAAGACCAAGCTCCCTGCGGCAGATGATATCTTGGAGGAGGCGGACTGAAGGCACGTGAGACAAGCTGGCCCCGAATTGGATGATAAAGACGAGGATCGCAAGCACGGCGACAACAAACTGTGGTGAACGCTTCTTCCTGGCTTGCTGTCGCCGCCCCTGGCGGTGTGATTCATAGCTTGCCACAGAGGTGGCATTGTCGTCGTCGGCCAAGGTAGATCTGCCCGCAGAGCTTTGGGAGTGGCTTGATGAGAGCTGCTGGATGGGATGCATCTTGGCGTCTTGATGCCCAGGCGCACAGCTTGGCCTGGCGAAACTCGAGATCTGTGGGGAACAAGCGGTGATGAAGGATGGGTGGGTCAAGGTGCAGAGGGGAGGACTGGTGGAATCTGCTACTCGACCTTGGGCTTGTACGTTGGAGGACGTCGTCTAGCACCAATCCAACCAGGAAAGAAGAGGATACTTCGGAAAGTCTGCAGTGTAAGGACCTGGTTTGGGGGGAGGGCCTTGCGAGAGGCTTTGAGTGAATCCATCCGATCAGGACCGTCACCACGTGTGCTGGTGAATAGAGCCCCGCCTGGCGCTGGCCTATTCAGAAATTCTGAGGACAATTACACCATTGTCGTGCCTCCTTGAGACAGTGAGGACCAGCAACCTTGTAAGCCTTCAAGTGCTCCAACCAGAAACGGTCTGGGCGGGGACAAACGGTGGGACGTATCGAAGCCATGTCCATGGGCTGCTGACGAACCCTGCATACACATCATTGAATTGACTTCTTCAATCGACAATAAGCCAGGACAAGGGAACCAACACTGATGCCGTTGCGACAAGTGAGAAGACCCTGGGGCTACCCAAGGAGGAGAAGAAGCAACATCCTGAATAATAATGGGCCCCAGCAAGATAGGTAGTGGTAAAATCATAGCATTCATATGCCTTCATAAATCATCACTTCACTTTATAGACTAGACATGAAAGTACATATGTACCGATAGAGATACACCAACAAATCCATCGCGATGGAAACCACCACGCGAGGAAGAGAAGAAAGGGGCCGAGGCTACCCCATGTAAGGAAGGTTAAAGGGGTATCCAAAAACATCTAATTCCAACCCGAGGTGTACCAAACCAGAAAACCAACCCGTTTCTGTCCAAATTAGTTTACTCCTCTTCACCCTCGGCATCCTCATCCTCATCCTCGACGAGAATCTCGCTCGCTACCGAGGCGACGGTAGGCGACGTCGCAACAACCACAGGCGAAGAGGCAGCAGACGCCGCCGATTTCTTCCTGCCTGCGGCGCGGCCCTCGCCGGCCGGCCGGAGAGGGTTGTTCAGCACCCATTCCCCGGTGGCCGCCACCTGCCGCGCGACGGCAACATCGGGCCTCGCCACCCACGCCATGAGAGACGGGTCCGTCGGCCCGCCAAACACTACCGGCTCTTCCGCCCCGGTCGCGGCCTTCTCCAGGTGCCTCGCGACGTGCTCCATGCGCTGGTCCCACGCGTCGACGCCGTTGAAGGCGTGGCTGCAGTGGGGTGCGGGGCACTCCATGTATTCCGGCAGTTGACAGCGCTCGCGTAGCGCGTTGTTCTGGAGGGCCTTGATGGTGTCGTCCCAGTCGGCAGGGCTGGCACACGGAGATGCTTGCGATGAGGCTGTGGCCTTCTTGGACGACTTTGCAGACCCTGTCTTCTTGATATGTGCAGGCGTATGCATTCGGCGTAGGTGCTGGGTGTACAGGTCTTTGCGATTGAAGATGGCGCCGTCCGGGAGTGGCGGTCCGATGAGCTCACCGCCGGTGGCGTTCTCGGAACGGCGGCTCTTGTTTCGCTTGCCGCTGTGCGAGTGTGGCGCGGCTGGGTCGTTCTTGTTGTGCGCGCACACGTCGATGTCACACAGCCAGTAGTACAGGAGGAGGTGCTGGGACATTACGTGGCGCTTCCACTCATTCTTGCTTGCAAAGGTCGAATCGCATCCGGCAAACCTGAAGACACAGACAAAGGGCCGGGTGTGCTGCTTCTTGACGTGGCTCTGAAGAGTGCACTCGTCTTTGAAAGAGTGGGAACACTCCGGGCAGAGGTGGGAGCCTTGGTTTCTGCCACCTTGGGGTGGTAGGATCTTGAGTGGTTGGACCGACGAGGCCGTCCTCACTCTTTTTGGGGCCGGCTTGTCGAGGGGCTTCTTGGCTGTGCCCCTCTTCAGCTTGTTGGACCGAGGGGCCGCGGAACCGGCATGCTTCCTGTCTGGGTGATAGTCGTCGTCTTCGTCGTCTTCGCTTTGTGAGGCGGCCACGTCTATCTCTTCCAAGTCGTCCTCACTCGCCCCAATGCTGGGACTCGGATATGCGCTCGTCGTTTTCTCAGCGGGTGCGACATGTTCGGGAATGAGAATCTCATCTTTGGTAACCGTAGGTGTGTCTTCTGGGCTGGCCAGGCGGTGGTAGCCGGTGCCAGCTGAGCTCTGCGTGGCTGCACTGCTTGCGTCCGTGGAGTTTGTTGTCTGACTACCGCAAGTGAAGCTGCGCTGGGGGGTTTGGAAGTCAATGGCTTGGCCAGAGTCTTCCCATCCTGTCTTGGAGTCTTCGGTGTTGTTGCAGTCTCCCATTGTCACAAATTGGTCGGCTTCACCTGACACTTCACCTACGCTAAACAGCGGAAGTTGACACTCGGGTTCGTAAGGCCCGTGACGTGCCGAGGCATAGGGGGTGAAGAGCATCGCATCAGATGGTGTCGAGGGTGTGTTGTCTGTGTAGAACTCGGTGTCTGCGTGTGGGCTCTGACCACCGCTGCAACTCGATGGATCGTTTGAGGAGAAGGGAGATCCTTGACGGCCATGTGATGTTGTGGGCGGAATGGGATTGACTGGTTGCGCAACACTTGGAAGCTGTGACTGCGGCATGGGGTTGAACAATGTGGCGCGTTGGGTGTCCTTCAAGAATCTCTGCATCGAAGAGTGACCATAGAGATCCAGTGGCTCAGCTGAAGCATCGTGACCTGGAAAGCTGAACAGGATGTCTTGCCCAGGAGTGTCAAAGTCATCAGGGAACGGTTGTCCAGAGTATGCCTGATTATGAGGGAAGCATTGATAGGTAGCGTCGTAGGGGAAGTAAGAGAACTCCATGTTGCCTGGTGGATGTCCGAGCAAGCCAGGGAGTCCGCGGATGAGCCACTCGTAGCATGTAAGATGTACCCAAAAAGGATGTGGGCCTGCAGGAAAGGAACCTGCAAGAAGAGGCTGGCTGTTGTTTGGACAGCGCCAGTCGACGGGCAAGAAGCAAGGCTCTGGGGAGCAGCCTCATGTGTAGTCGTCAGCTGGGGAAGGGCAAATTACACGGTCCCACAGTGAAGAGTTGCAGGGTCAGATGCTAAGTGCTGAGAGGGGGCCAACACTAGGCAGACGGCAATGAAAGGATTATATAAAGTATGGGATTGCTCGACTTTGAGAAACACTTCACTGAAGTGGGTTGTGGTGGTGGAAGCCATGGCGAGCGACATGGGTGGCGGAGTCAAGTGTCTTGAGGGTATGTATAAGAGATCGCCAGACTCGACTCGAGCAGAACGACGGAGAGAAGCCACTGGCTGCCGGAGGCCGGCTGTGTGCTTCGCTCGAAAGCTCCGTGGGCCTTCGAGCAGAGCCGCATTTTATGGAGACCTGATCTCCTCGCCCAATGGAAATTGCCGTGAGTGCTCGCCCGACCGAGCCAGCCCAGTCAAGGAGCTCGTAGGCCAATCTTTCTCACTGCTTTCCCGCTTGCCTATTCCTTCCGTGCTGACGCCATGCTTCGCCTGGGTGTCCTTGCATATGCAACCCCCTGGGTCTCGACCAACGGAATGACGGTACTCGGAGCTGAGGTGGCTCGCTTGTGCTCTTGAGGGCCAGAAAAGTGGACAAAGGAGCTGCGCCCCTGCTCACAGAAGGACGTTGCAACTGTAACTCTTGGTTGTGTTACAGCACGGCACCCGATCGGGTCGTGAGCTGACTTAATCACGGCCCCCTGTCCCTTGCTGTTCGCGAACCGCCCAGGTGTGGTGTCCACCACCACCCTGCCACCCAAGAGCAAATGGACTGATGGATTGGTGAAAAAGCAACTCTATGATGACACCCCGGGTTCAGCTTGAGGCTCTGCTCTGGGGATTCCCTGCTTGTGCCGTCTCTGATAATGCGTGTGCTGACTGCTGATCTGTTGGATTACGATCCTGACGCACATAAGCTATAGACTAGACAGATTTCAACCGCCCGAGAAGGTTCGTAGTCATCAAGAGGGACGTACACGTGGTTGTCGAGTCTGCCCACAAACAACCGGAATGTTGTGCCTTGGCTGCCAGGCTGACACTCAAGTACTGTGTCGTTAGGCACACGTACAAGGCGAACTGAGGGCAGACTTGAAGTCTTGTTTGGCCGATGCTGTGCCCCGTCCGAGGGCGCTAAGGACTATCTTCGCTGTCGAGACTGATCAGCCCCAATGTCGTGGAGCAGGTTATCCTTTTGGTCCTTTGGCACCCCGACCACCAGTGTCAGACTTTTTCCACGAGAAGGTGGTGTGGTGCGTGGTCGCACAAGTTGGCCAATACACTAGGCCTGAAGCAGGCCTTTTCTCACCCAGGCCGGGCGTTTGCCCCTTGTCGGCGACAATCTCTCAGTGAGGGGGTCAGACCACTCAGAGTGAGCCTCCCATGCCTGGGGAAGTGGATCTTCTCTTGGAGCGCTGTAAGTGGAGGGCAAGAGAAGTGAGCATGTGGCACAGCACAGCCAACCGTTCGGCTTCCTTCTGAAATTTCATTTGAGGGTAATCGATTTTGGCAAACAGACAGTCAATTTTGAGCCGCACGGTCGCATCGAAGATGCATCCCCAGGCCGCTCTTTGATCTGGACCCCAAGACGGGTACTTGCAGACTGGCAGACTGGGTGAAAGTGGTTGCCCGGAGATTACCTATGATCAGGCAGTGATGATCGTGCAGCTGGACCGGTTATTAGACGTTGACAAATACCCCAGCGTTGGACGAACCCGATTCCTCTCAAATGAGTTGACGAGGTCCAAGAGAAAACGCTGGTGCCGAAGAAAACAGCCAGGAGTCGGTCAGTAGAGGAATGTAAAGATGAGGTACAGAGCGAGTAATCGGGTGGGGGACAGCAACGCTGCCCTGCCCACCCTGTAAATGGCATGTTGCATTGCACAAGGCAAACAACACTAGCCGGAATGCGTATGTCAACCTGTCAAGGCCTCTCTCGGTTGCACTGGTCTCTTAGTTCGCTTGAGCAGCGTTGCAGTTGCCTTGTAAGGCGACCGATTGTCTTGCCTAGAACGGGCGACCCAATTTGGTCGCACTCGCTGGACGAACCCGTCTCACCCTCCCCTTCTCGGCTTGCATTATCTTCTTGCATCCGGCTTATCAAAATCTGAAAGCACTGCCGCGACTATTGCGAGAGGCATTGAGAGACTGGAACACTGAAACCTGACAACGCCTGAAAAAGCAGTGGCTCCTCAGCAGTCTTTATGAGCTCATCTCCAGCAAACTCCAAGCCATTGCGCCTGGGAACGGATGGAAACCGTACATCAAATTTGTAACCCAATGATGAGTCCCTCAATGGAAAGTCTACCACTCATACTCCGGGACTCATTGCTCTGGGGGGAGAACGTGGACCCTGCAATTGCTGCATTTCTGATGGTCGTCACAATGATCCATGAAACAGATTGCGGTAGTGCTGGTCAGTGACGGATTGCCACAGTGGCACTAGATACACAAAGATGAGGTCAGCATCAAGATAGGAAACGTGAACCGACGAGTACATACGCAAAACCACAGTGTCTCAACTGCAATTCTTGGCCGTTTCCGAGGTGTTGTTTGCTGTGCCAAGGCATCTCTCTTGCGACCGCTCCCAGGGCCAGCCGAAGAAGGGGACGGTTCTTGGGACGATCCACTGAGGTTATCGCGGTCGGAGCCAGGCGAAGTTAGGCCTCTCGCCGGCAGGTCAGGGTCCACGCTCTTCCACTCGGATATATCCATTCTGGGAGGAATGCGGCCCGAGTAGTGATCATCAATATGGTTGAAGCGCTCAGTCCCGGCCTTTTGGCCCCTTCCACTTGTTTGCACAATGGTTTTGCAGAAGCCGCACCAGAACCTGCTCTCAGAGTCGCGGCCGACTCGGCAATAGATAAGTTTTTGATCGATCTCGGCTGGATCCGTTATTGCATGCTCTTTGGATATGTGTGCCTTGAACTGTTCGCGACGGTGGCAGGCCTTGCCACAGCTTTCATTTGGGTCGAGTCGGCTTGGCTCGTTGCATTTCCACAACTCGAGTTGGCAATGTTGGCTGTTCTCGTGGCGCTTCCAGTCGTTCTTGCTACCGAATCGTTTCGGGCATTGTGGGTAGGTGCAGCCGTACGGCTTTTCGTGTCTTTTCTTATGCTTCCTTAGGCACGAATTAGCGAGGTATGGATCGAGCATGGTAGGTCAGACGTACTTGAGTTCACACGGCCTTGGAAAGACTTTCCCACAGCTCGGCTCGTCGCAAACCACCTGAGTACTTTCACTGACAACACTGGAAATTGAGTGGGTTGTCAAGAGCATTCTGTCGGGTTGCCTCGGCTTCTGGTAGCCAAGCTCTTCCAGAATGTCTGCCAGAGCTCCTTGATGCTCCAGAGCCTTTATCAACTCAGACGCTTGGTGTCTGCTGTGAACGATGCTTGATCCCTCCAAAGATGGCTCCGAACCAGCTGTATATTCGGCTGGCGTAGTGTTGGCTGCCTCGTCGAGAGCTCGCCGGTCACGGGCACTCGGTGCTGTCACCGTGGCTAGGGACACGGCGTCGAAAGTTGCGCTGTTCTCGGGCCTGGTTGGATATTCTTGGGCGTCCTCACTCTCTGACCCGCTTGATGTCGAATCGCTGTCGTCCTGAGCGGCTTGTGCTATGTCGTCAGGGCTACGTCTTGGATCCTTGATTTCCGACATTTGCATTTCGACCTGTGTGCCGGCTGGCACTTGTTCATCGCACAGCTCGCTCTCATTCGTGGATTCGTCGTTCAAGTAGTCTGATTCGATGAACTGTTCGTCAGAGCTGGAATCATGAACATCTTCTAGGGCTTGCTGCTCTTGCTGTTGTGGCTGCGAGTTTTCGAGCTGGAGGGGGGTGCTACCGCCTGCCGAGTTGACCGGAGAAATTTGTATAGCAGCTTGAGGTAGTTGGTCCTCAGTGTCATTAGGCGCCATCAAGTGAAGCTGCTGGTGCGTGATGTTTGCATCCTGATATTGGTCCATCTGCTGGCCCGGGTAGCCTAAATCGCTTGAATACCTCGGCGCCTGCTCCTGGATTGCTTGCAGATAAACTGGCCAGTTGTCGGAGTGGCTAGCATCCATGCGCAAGTCGTCCCCTACGGATCCCAGGCCAGCGAGGTCATGGCCAGGTGAGGCAGTCTCTCTTCACGGTACTGTTAGCCAGGGTATCATGGAAGAGAGGGGTCCGCATAGCGGCTCACTTGTACACATATTCCTCGAGATCATCATCCCGAGGGGTAACATTATGAACCCTCTTCAGATGCTGCCTGAAGTTGTCTGCCCGAGGCCATTTCTTCTCCTTCTTGCGGCAGCCCGGAACGATGCATCTGTAGCATTTGCCATTGGCACGCTGCTCGGGGTGGCAGCTTCGTTTGTGCCGATCGACGTCGTTCGGTGTGCTGAAGCCTTCGACGCGTATGCAGCCGGGGACGTCGCAGCGGTGTGGCTTCTCATGTTTTTGCTTGTGCTTCCTTCGAGGTGTCTTTTAGCATGAAGAGTTCCGAAAATAAGCAATGTGCGGCTCGAGAGAGGACATACTTCAACTCAGACTTCGTTTTGACCTTTTGGTGACACGTTGGGCAGACCAGACTACTGCTATCTACAGACAAGGGCAGTGGAGTCGTCTGTAGGGCTGCCTGTCCCCAGGCTTCTGAAGAGAATGGCGAGCGATCTACTTGGAGGCCAGCCAGATGGCTCGAGATGCTCCCATTTTCACCACTGCGGTCGGCATCTCCACAGGTAGACCCGTTAAAGACGCTTTGCGTGGCCCTGCTATGGTAACCAGAGTCTGACGGCAAGGCGCCTGGTCCGGTTGTCTCGCACTCAGACGGCACATGGCTTTCTCGGTAGCCGGAATAGGCGGGTCCACTCAGGCGGTAATTCAGTTTCGTACCTCGATAGTCTCCAGATCGGGGCAGCGATGCAGTTCGTCCCTGAATGGGGTCCCATGGTTTCTCCTGGGAGGTGTACCAATCCAGCATAGGGTTGCGCGTCGCAGGCCGCACGAAGGTCTCGGGTGATTGGACATTCCGACTGATACCTTGCGAGTGCAAATCACCGAGGGTATCAATGAAACCGGGAATCGTGGTGGGCAAAGCTATCCCAGAACTGCTCAGATCGGGCTCAAGGGGTCGAGGACGCCCGTCTATGTTGCCATTGAACGAGGAGGGAGGGAGGATATATGCCTAACCGGGCGGGAGGTTAGAATGGATGGGGACTACAAAAAGGCAAGAGTAGACAGCATACCGAAGCTGAGCGTTGCCCCGGGATGGGGAACGGAGTCTGTTCGGCCATGATGCTACGATAGCATCAATGTGTGCCCTCAGCGAAAGGTGACGTCGCAGAGAAGGCACATATGTTGATGCCGTACTGCCTAGAAGCTCTGGCCAGGGCAAATGCACTCTTCAGACGAACAGGCTGCTGCTTATGCCACCAGGGAATGGGATGCGAACTGCAGGCGTCAGAGCGAGGGTGGTCAAGGCAGAAGAAGGACGCCAGCAACGACAGGTAAGAGATGATGGATGGGATGAGAGGCCGCGAGAGAGTACACGGCGGCGTGCTCGTCCAAGTCCGAGCACCAGATGCAGGCTATTACCGACTGGCTGGAAAACCGTTGATGCACATGGGCGAGGGCGAGGGCGAGGGCGAGGGCGAGGTGGAATGCACGCCCGGCTTCTGCTGAAGATGGCGGGCGGCTCCTCAGTTGCCTGAAGGGCAGACCGGGCGGACCAGGCGGACCAGGCGAACCAGGCGAACCAGGCGAACCAGCGCGTACGAGATAATAGATAGGTAGGTAGGTTAGACTACCTACTGTGCTGTCTGCACTGGGATCAATGACCAACGGTCGCTTTGGCAGGTTACGCTTGGTGATGCTTCAACATCCCATCTATTCGCAGGAGATGTCGATTCTGATGCAATCGGACTGGCTTGGTGTCCGTCGGGCTGGCAAGATAAGTCATGGGAGGTCGGGCTGCGTCCTCTGAGCCATCTCACCAGGATGGAAAGAATGAAGGGTGAACAGGCTGGCTGGCGGGCACACAGAGGGAGGGAGAGCTGCGTAAGCTGTGCCACAGGTCGACGGTCAAGTTTGACAGTGGGCAGTGATTGAGAGTGTCTGTCTCTGCGAGTAATAAGGCAACCAAAACCAAGCCACCTTCCGCAGCGGTCGCTTGTTCGCCTCACTTTTGCACTTCGTTGGGGGCGGCCCTTTCCTGATTGCAGCACCGCCTGCAGCCTGCAGCCCAATGGGAAGGCGCTGGAGAGTCGTGGCATCCAACCAACCCTTGGGCAGGCTAGTCCCTGCCCGCACTGCCAGCCCGCCATCTGTCTCCCGCCAAGTCAACGGCAACACAATACGAGACGAGAACCGGTGTATTCTGTACGCAGTGTCCAATCCAAAGAGAGAGGAAAGGCAACCAGGCCAGATCACGTGCCTTCACTTCGAGACCTCGACACCATCCAACCTTCGGCTCGGCATTCAGCACTTTACGTTTCCGACAATTAACTCGGCATGAAGAGAGCCATATATGAGGAGATTCCGGCCGACCCAATGCCTAGCACTGTCTCTTCACGATGTCCACCATAACAATCCCATCCACGGTATGGACCTCAATGAATTGCCGATGTCCCTCGTCTCGGCTAGGTCGAGGGCCGATTCTCCTGGCTCCCGGTGCTCCTTTTGGATTGCTGTGCAGGTCCTTTTTTCATGTACGGCCAGGGCGCTAGACCCAAACACCTGTCGTCCCTTGTGACCGAGATAAGCGAGCATCTCACTCCAGGTTTGCGGCTCGGCCCTTTCCCGCAGAGATATGGGCCACTATTCGCCCGCCCTCAGCAGTTGCGCAGCAGCATCAGACGCGGCGAAAGCTCTGTTGTTCACATGCCCATACCCCCACTGGCGTCTGCCCTTTCACGGCACTGCGGACGGACTCAGCCATCTCCACTGGCTCCCCTCTTGGCCGCAATCATTCATTCACACAGCCTCACATGAAACCGTCATACACCGGCTGGAAACTTGGGACAATCAACTAGCCAGCAAGGGCAACCGACGTGCAGCAATGGCTGACAGCATCTCAGCCGTTCGCCATCCGGCTCCGCTTATGGCACAAGGTGTCCACCTTTTTCTGGGGAGCATCCCGGTTGTCACAGAGAGAGAAGTCACAGGCGCTGCGCGAAGGCATGCGGAGTGTCCTCCCCCGATCACTGCAGCACTTTCAGTCAAGCGGCCGAATGTCCTGCAGGGGGTGCATTGATCATGTTCTTCTGGTCGGGCAACATTGGGCAACGTGACCTAGCAAAAAGAAAAGGTCTCGCCATGGATCTCCGCGCCCGTGTTTCTAGCCTCTGTTTGAGCATTTTTTTCCCTCGAGGCTTCCATACTCCAATCGCGTCGTCGCCGAAGACCGTTGTGTTGGACTTTGGCCAAACCAGAGGGCACAACTGCCATTACTACAGCTGCAGACTGCCTCCCAGGGAAGTTTTCCGCAGGTGACCCGACAGAATGCACGGATTGCGTACACCCGTGAGCCCGGTTATAATCTGGCTAGATTGTGTCACTTGTCAGTAGTTCTAGATGATTTGTATCTGCAGTATGCCTATTGGAGAATATTCTGGAATGACCGGGACGGAAAGCTGCGCTTCCCAAATGTGTCTACACGTTACCCAGTGCACACTGGTGCCATGCCATTTCCCTTGCAACATCCTATTGATGACGGCCGTCCTTGCGAGGGATGGACTAAGCATCAAACAAAGGCGTACCGGAATGTACTGGATTTCCGCCAGCAAAAGATCACTAAGGTATGTTTCTACAACTACATCTCACAGTGCCAGATCGCTGTCACTCTACTTTGTTGTTTGCTTCCGCTCTTGGCTGCATGACCTACCATCACTTACTTGGGCTGTGGTGTATGCGACTCAAGTGACGCCTACGGCCTTTTCTCAAACAGACATCCATGGTCCTGGGACTGCTCCTAGGAGACGCGAGGGCTTGTTTCGTGATATCCCCTGTACTTGCTTCGTTAACAGGAGATTTTTGGTGCAAGGTATTACAGCACAGCACAATCTTGGATATCACACACTCTCCGCTAAAATCGCGATCGCTCAGCACTTGCTCACAGGGTTGCGAGGATCGTGCTCATGCCACGTTTGCCTGACGATCCTTAATGCCATGCGGCTGTGCTCTCCTCTTGCCGCTGCTGTCCCTTCCAGGCTGCGTCCCCGGAGCGGCCGAAGTCCACACAAGTCTGTGCCGGCATCATCACCGGGCCCACAAGGTGATTATCAAACGTGACAAGTGATTAATCGACTGCATATATGATGATTTGAAGTTCTCATGCGCGAAATCCCGCTGCAGTCGCAATGAACGCAAAGCACAACATCGCAGTATGCGCTGCCGTGGTGAGAAGCTCGGAAGTTTGCTTGAAGTTGCCCACCTCCCAGACTCTGAGCCCATATCGTAGCCCATGTCGTCGGTGTTGGAAGGATCGTGGAGTGCTATAAAAGGGATGCGGTCACTCGATGAGGTCGTAAGGGCCTCTTTGCCTCATAGTTCACGTAGGAGTGCCTCAAAATCTGCGAGCTGTAACCATATCCGAATCTGGAGACTCTGATCACCTTGAATTCCCCAAATACGCCGGCTTTGGCATACAATTGCACCACAAGACACAGAGGCTGTGCTTTATCGTACGTTCCCAGGCGGTTCCCCTGCCCAGTTGCCGGTCCATCAGTGGCACCTCCCAGAAACTTGATCGGCTGACCATTGCTGCCAGAACCAACACCCAATAGATCACCGCCTGGAAGACAATTCACGCCACAATGTGCGACTGGGAAGAGTTCATTTTCGGCTGCTCCTGCTCTTACACCAAGCGCAAGAGCTACTGCCACTTCGCCCGCAACGATCCCAACCACCAGTGCTTCGGCGTCCAGGTCCTCAAGAAGGTCTGGGAAGTGCCCGAGATCTGCGACAAATGCAGCCAGAGGAACAACAGGACATCCTCGCGATCATATCAGCCCTATGGGCAGGAACCCGGTGAGCAAAGTTCCGCCATGCCTGGGTGGATTCGTCATGGCCAGCTTGCAGGAGTGGCTCCAAGACGGCCGACGTGATTCAAAAAGCTGACGAGTCTGCGCATTTCACAGGCCAACGACGTCGATGAGGAGCCGCACGGGTAAGGGCAGCTGCTCCGGTGGCTCCGACGTTGTATTGTGTGTCATTGGTGTGTTGGGACTGCGTGCAGGATGTCTGTTGGGAGAGTCCAGGTTGCACTTCAGGCCATCTTGGGCAAAGTGCAGAAACTTCTCTTGTCTGCGGATGCCGGACATACGTCCGGGGTAGAATGACCGCATCGCAATGAGGTTACCCAGGGTTACATATCACGATCTTCTAGCTGTGTGTAAATAGTCTTGTCACCTCCAGTCTGGACTCTTTCTGGACTCTTTATTCCCCGGTCAATCAAAAGTCTGTTTTACCATGTCGTGGACCTTTTGATGGTGCAACAGTCCACCGTGAGAATCTCCCGAGCCACTTCATGCAGAACTCATGTGACGGGAAATTGTCTTAGGCCGGCCGAGGCATGAATTGTGCTTGGTTAGACAACACCTCCGAAACTCTCCCAGCCCTCTTTGGTGGCTGGCCATTGCGCGGCACGATGCTGTCACAACAGTCTCAAGGCAAGTCGTCGACAGCGGCAGGCTCGTCGTCTTGATGGGGGCCAACGTTTACAATCGTACACGGGTATACAGATTCTTCACATGCAGATGCTTCACATGTCTTGCGCCGGTCCAGATCCTTGTATCCACACAGGCAGGCATGGTGAGACGGACTAAGCCCAGGATGAGAAATCTCCACCATCGTCTTACACGGCAGCGCAGCACAGGCAAGGGCGACGTTGGAAACCCAGGTCTTGCCCAGGTCTACGTAGCGCTACGCCCGTCCTGCTAAGAGCAAGATACAAAGCGAGCGGGAGCCTGCTCGAGACGCACGCGGCAACCGGCCCGGCTCGAAACGACACGCTTGTGGAAACGACTGGCAGACGAGATGGCATGTGGCTAACCGCTTCGATAAATTCCAGCCCCTCTGCTGCTAGGGCCCTTGCTACAAAGTCTGGTGTATCCCAATGCGTGTCCCGTGCGCCCGAGGTATCTGCCGGGGCGGCGACGGGGCATCGCATCGCCGGCAAGGCGCACTCGGCTAAAGACACAACGGAGCTCCAGAATCGTGCCAAAGATCGCACTTCGAAACCGTCACCCTCCTTGCTCACTGGCAGCCGCCCGGCGCGCGCGATGACGCCCCGAGTGCCCTAGCTGGAGGGGGCGGCGGCCTCGGCAGGCTCGTCGAAATTCGTGGCGCCCTCGACGGTCCCGACGACGTTGTACCTGTTGGAGAAGAACTTGACCCAGTCGTTGAGCGTCCCCTTCTCCTTGTCGCTCAGGTCCTTCCACTCTGGCAAGACGTCGTCCGCGCTGGTGGACGTCTTCGCGAGCGCCCTGGAGGCGTCCTTGCCGGCGAAGACTTTACCGGCAGTTGCTTGTCAGCACTCATGGAACCAGCTGGCGAGGGTAATTTGGGCAGAGTGACAACGAGTTCGAATCTGAGGGTCACATAAAGCATGGGTGAGCTTACCGTTGTAGGAGTTTCCGGGCTGGTACATCTTGTTGCCGGTCACATCATATACCTTTCCCTGCAAGGAGTGAGAACCTGAGCGTAGAACAAAGTTCCGTGGCCAAAGATTCATACCTTGATTGCGACATAGCACTTTGCTCCCTCCTTGCCTGTGAAAATGGTCAGCATTCATGTGTCGGGCAGATTGAGACTGTCCTCCGCCCGAGCATCCAGACCATATTGATCGTAAACATATAAACACACTCAGGCAGAGTGAAAGAGTCGAATCCAAGCATAGGAATAAATCTTGAAGTTCAAACTGCAACAGAATTGCTCTTACCATCAGCTTTGGCAAGCTCCTCCAGAGAGATAGGATCGTCCTTAGGAGGGGCCAGCTGCACAGGGGTCTTGGGCTGAAAGTCCGGCATTTTGTTTGTTCGATGATTTTCTCGGTTCACTCGAAAGGCTGCTTTCAAAGCTTCTGAGGTGTATAAAAGGCGTTTATATAGTGGAGAGGGAAAGCAGAAGCCGATGCGAGACACTCTATCCTGTAGATAGTGATCCAAGTTGACGGTGTGTTCGGAATTGGCTGTTGTGGGGCCCAATTGTACCCCCCGTCTCCTCCGGAAGCTGTGGAGGTGACGACGGATGGAGCACGCAAGAGAGACACTTAGTCAGCGGGCAGGGGTTAGGATTCACGTCATTGAGCTCGGCGGCATGCAAGAGCTCCAAGAAAAGCTACCTAGGTATGTTCGCGGCTCCTTCAACAGACGTTAAAGCTCATTACTGATCTCTGAGCGCCCGACAAATCCGACCACGGGCACCGTCCAATCCAATGCCGAGCCTACCCAACCACAGCTCCTGAAGGCTGCGAATCGACGGGATACCCGACAGCTGGCAATGTCTGCCATTTGCAGCGCGAAGCTTGCTCGGCGCGAGTTGCTTCGCGCCGTCATCGAGCCACGACACTCCCCCATCCGAGTGAACACGATCAGGGCGCTCGGCAGTCTGCGATATTCTGGGCCTGCCGGCGGGAATACCTTATTGCAGACGCCAAATTCTGGTCGTCAAGTGCGATTCGCATCCAAGTCTTCCTTCACCCCGCCTGGCCGCACACCACCGGATGGAAAACAGTCTCATGCAGCGCCTCCGCCGCCTCCACTTGGGAAGATATTGCGTAGTGCATTGCGCCTACCCAATCTCTTCCGTGGGCAAACCCTCAAGACCTTATTCCGCCAGAGCCCCGAGGAGCTCGTCCTAGCGCTTGCACTGCAAGTTACTCCCTGGCCCTCTACCCTACCGCCCTGCTGACTCTTGATACAGGCTCGCCGGAGCAGCCGGTGTTATTGCATATGTCGTATACATGTACTTCACCTACTTCTATTCCTCGCAATTCACCAAATACCCACCCGAAATCGCGAAGTCCTTAAGACGTGCCCTCCACTACAGCAACTATTACGAGGACCCAAAGCTCGCTCTGAAATACTACAAGCTGGCTATTGAACAATGCAATGAGCATGGCCTTGATCCATTCTCAGATGAAGTGGTCGGCATCAAAATCCAGCTTGCCGCTTGGCTCGAGAGGATCAGCAATGTCGAGAATGCGATCCACGTTTTGGAGTTGGTCTTGACGGAGAACCAGAAATGGCTCAAACTGGCCGAGGCCGAACCTGAGAAGCTCCCGCGGGCACCTCGACCTGGTACGAAAGTTGGAGAAGGCGAGTCAGAAAAGACCATCACACAAGAGGACTTTGACAATTGGCTCCGCTCTTCTCGCACCAGGATTCTGGGCAAGTCGGTTGGAATCAGCACCAAACTCGGAGAATTATATGCGCATGAGGCGGTGCTACAGCATGACAAGGCTCATGAGCGCCTGATCTGGGCTGTTGAAACTGCTCTTGGGGAATTCCGTCGAAGATCTACCGAGGGCGTAAAACCTGGCGAAGGATCGTGGATGACCCCGGAGCAGATCGGTGGCGCACTGGAATCCCTTGCCCACAGCTACGAACGGAAGTCAGAGTTCGACCTCGCCCTGCCCTTGTTCTTCCAAGCACTCAAGCTCTGCCAAGATCAGTGCCACATGGCTGTCATCATGAACAACCTTGCCGTTACCTTTGCTCAGCATCCGCCCAAGGCACCCTACGAAACACTCGCGGGAGTTGTCCCTGGCGAAGGCGATGCTGTCCCAAAGCCCAGCTCGGCCGAGCAGTGGACTCGCAAGGACCTCCTGGAGTCGGGACAGCGATGGGCCAAGAACGCCTACCGTCACGCGAAGGAGCCTACTGGGGAGAAGCGGACTCCCGAATGCGACGAGGCCTGTGCTGTGGCCCTCGTCAATCTTGGTGAGATCGCAGCCATGGGCGGCGATGTTCAAGAGGCGCGTCGACGGTACGAGCAGAGCATTAAGCTCAGCGAGAAGAACGGCTTCGCGGACGGGGTGACACAGGCTCAAGCAGGTCTGCAGCGCCTCGCGCAAACGAGCTCTTGACCTGATACGTGAGCCCGTGTCGAGAGCGAGTCTGACGCTCGACAAGCTTTGCTCCGCCTCGCCTTCCCAGAAACCTAGAGGATCGTAATCAAAAGCAGAGCAGGAGTCACTGACCTTTGCCCGCAACTTGAGCAGCGATGGCCTCGACCGCAGCGGTGGCAAATTGCAAAGAAAAAACCGAATTACGTGAAACGTTCCACCGGATCTACTGTATATTGTCGAGCAGGGTGGGCAATGCATCAGCTACGTGCCAGGGTGTATGGCCATAACGTCCAGACATCCGGCTTCTGCTAGAGAGCATCGCTATCAGACCACTCTGGTCACCGATGCAGGACAATGAAGATCACGAAATATCAAGACGAGACACTGGTGCTATTCGCAACCCAATCACGATCGCGGATCGAGCGTGCGGCTATTTCCATAGGCTCGTGCCCGAAACGCAATCGAAGGCTGTGGCGCCCCCCAGAAGCGCGATCTAAGACCGACCCGAGATGTTCCAGATAGGACCAAGGAGCCATCACGGGCCTTCACTTCCCGAGGATGACCCGCCGCATCACGAACAACCACCGAACGGTCCAAGTGTGGGAGTGTTAACCACACCGCTGACCTCAGAAGCATTGCATGCACGTCCCAGGGTAGCGCACACGTGTTTTCAAGGTTGTGCACGTCGGCACGGCCGCGGCGACGAATGGCTGCGGTTGTGGCTGCCCTCCTGCAGGCCATTCATCACAGGCCTGGCGGTGGAAGCTTGTGCGACGGTGACCAGCCCCAGGGTGACGGGCGGGATGGGGCTCTGTGAGGTGGCATGATATCACTTAATAACCTACCCCGGAGCCCTGGACTCGGTACGGGTACCCGCTTTGGGGGGCCTTGCTGTGGAGGCATCTGGGCCCACGGGGTTGGGCTCCTCCATGCAAAGAGATGGAGGGAGAGAGATAGAAAAAAGGAAAATTTGTATTTCGCAAAGTCCTGCGCATGGTCAGGGTGGTGGGCCGATGGGGCCGTTCTTTGGAATCATATTGCATGTGGTGTAGCGCACCCGCCGCACATTGGCCGCCCGCCCAGCGCCAGGCTCTGGTCCTCCAATCAAATCGCATCTCGACCCTACCAGGGCGCAATCCCACGATCTTTCCAGCGGATCTCGTAGTTAATCGTGCAGCTGCCAGCAGCTGCGCAGGGGAGCAGCTCCTTCGCGAGAGAGAGACGGAGAGCGAGACCGCGCGCGTGTTGCGCCATCAACAGTGCCGAGATTGTAGTGTGTAGCCCAGGCGCGAGATACGACGAGGACGAGGACGAGGACACGGGAAAAGATACACCCACCTCCCCCGCGAACTGGCGAATGGAGCGCCGTGCCATCGGCGGTCAATGGTCCGGTCCGTCCGTATTATCTCTCGCGTGTCGGCGGCGGCGCCAGGAGACCAAGAGGAACATGATATCACCCACCACATGGATCCACTCCAACCCTTGCTAGCGCTCTCTCTGTGGATCTTAGACACATCTGGCGGGGGGGTTACAAGCCTCACCACGAGGGTCCCATTGAGTTCACGATATGCTAAATATAGGGAAGGGGACCCTCACCGTAGGTATCACGCACCCCGTGGGAGGCGTCCCGCTAAGGCACAGAATAGAGTGGTCGCCGCCTCTCGGGGCCTTTGATCCTGAGGCCTGAGTCCCCTCCCCCCCATGCAAGCCACCTTGGTTCTTTTGCCCTTTCCCCCGAACCCTTTCCCCCGCCACCTACTCCTCGCGGTGGCTGAGGAGGCTCACATGTGAAATCCTGGGGCGATGGGGAACGGGATGGCCACGTCGGGGGGCTGCTCCGCGTTTCGGCTTTGCGCAGGACGAGGAGGAGGACGACTCGGAGGGCAGGTTGGCCCCATACTGTATGGCGGTGGTGGGAGGGTGCTCTCGCGGAGCTCCCAGAACTGGGATATCCGGGCAATTCGAAATGTCGGGCCCTTGTATTATGTAACGTAACTTTGTTTATACTTTTATCATCAGCAGCAGGCATTGTACAGTATCTTGCCAACAGGGCTGAATCGGGGCTTGGACTGTCTGTCGCTTAGAAGCATCCATGCTGGACTAGCCCTGCAGTATATAGATTGCAATGTGCCCTACGCCATTTCCGTATCTCACAGCATAGAGGCTTGAATAGAACTGACGATGGCGTATATTCTCTCGGCATGGCCTTGGATACGTAAATCGTCCGAAGGCTCTTGATCACATGTCCATGGTCAACTTACGATGTGCTCCGTATGTACAGCTACGTGCATTGGTGCTGGACATATCTCGGGTATCGGCGGGCCAAAATGTGCAAAGCCGCAGTCTCAGCTCGACCAAATGGACAATCTCAAGGTTTGATAGAAAGGTTTGATCGAAGACACACAAGCCAAAACTCAATCGCAAGGTTATGCACACCTACTGTGCCTCTCCTGCACGCCGCCGATCAGTATATTCCCTAGGGCCCTCGTTCATAAAAAGACACAGGCGGGTTCCCGGGGGAGGGGCAGATCACCCTCGCCGCGACCTCGCACCGCATGTGGCCCTAAGAAAGCTTGTCCAGAGGGGAACCGCTTCCCCGCTCTCCCTCCCTCTCCCTCTCTCTGGCTCGTATCCGGTGCAAGGAGGGCCTGGCGGGTTGGGATTTTCCGGGCGCGGAATGGTGGGAACACAGTGCCCGCCCTCTGCCCCTGATGATTTGACGATTGGGGGTGGGGGGCAGGGACGAGCTACCTTGGTATGTGTCTTCGACATGCAGACTGTGGCGGATCGGTGGTGTTTTTCGACGGCTTGTGAAAGCGCCACGCAAGTAACACCACAGGCGAGGGAGATCTCTTCCTTTGAGCGAAGAAGAGTCCTCTTTCTTTCTTGCACATTAGCTTTGGAGTTCTGGAAATTGAACGTCAACCCTCTGATGGCCGGTGCTCGGCTTGTTGGCCTGGAGTAATCCTGCCCCTGAATCCTCCCGGATTTAGGGCCCCCGATGATTCCATAGCACATCGTAAGCTCTAGGGCCGAGGGCCGGGGGCTCGCGGCCGCGTTGTAAGATGTAGGCCAGATCTATCTTGCATGCTCGAATCTGGAGGCGAGGCAGGCGGCGGAATCCGAGGAGGTGCTGGGTGCTGGTGGTGGGGGAGGAGGTGCTGGGACTTGCTCGAATGCTGCTGCCTTGAGGACGGTGTGGATGACGATAGCTTCGGTTGGTACCCTGGGGCGTGCGTGGGCCAATTATACAGCTGCCCAGATATGGAAGAGCAAGAGCTGTCAGGTGTGGCATGGTGCCCAAAGAGACCTACTACCCCTGCTGCAAAAGACCCTTTTGAGGGATGGGGATGAACGGGTGCGTGAGATTCAGGGAAAGAGGGAAAGATGACTGGTTCGCGCTAGCGTGCCTGGGCACTTGTTTGTCGAGACTATCGGTGAGATTTCTGGTCTGAAGGGACCCTGCGAACATTATCCCGGGATGGTGATCACCAAGACCAGCCGCCAAGTTCAACATGATTTGCCAGGGAGGCTGTTGTCGTTAGTCTAGAAGGTTGACAGGTTCTTCCAACGGCCAAATCCACCCACCCTGCCCTTTCATGGGACCAACAGCCTCGCTTGCTGCGCGGCGCTGCTGACAGCAGATTTGGGCGGCAGACAGGAGGACCACCATTACAACATTGCAGCCTGACAGGAGACGATCATACAGAGGGCAGGCGGGCTTTGCCTTCTCCTCGGGGCGACGGGAAAATCTGATAGTCGAGAAGTGAGGATTGAGAGACGGCACAGGAGTCAAAGGCCGTGACGATAAAAGATATGCCAGAGGATTAATGAAGCAACAGTTTGCGATCGCGGCCAAGAAGTCGGGAACGGCTGCTACCGCTGTGAGACGTCCCTGAGGTGGGGAGGAACCAATCAGTCGGGTCCTGTCTGTGCACAGATCGAAGTGTCGATCAAAAACTTTGTTTTCCTTCCGTCGAACGGCTGCAGGGTGGAACGGTGGGTGGTCAGGTGGTCCGTGACTTGGACCTGGACTTGCAACGGCAGACATACAGGGCACAAGGCAAAGACAAGGCACAAGACAAGGCACAAGGCAAGACAAGACAAGACACGGTTCACATCAAGGTCGATTCACTGCCGTCCCGTCCAGGAACCCATCCGTATCACCAGGGTCATCATCCTCATGCCAACCTTCTTATGGCATCGCCCGTGACGGGACCCACTCTAACCCGCCCTGGTCCACCCTGGACTGGAGCTTAAACCATTCTAATTATGGAGTTCCTCACATCATTTCGTGGCTTGCCTCTTCCTTTTCAGACGTTACCTTGCTTCATGAGGGAGAAGGGCCATTCTCCTCGTTGCTGGATTCGGATTAACACCTCCATCGGTTATTTCGCTGCCTAGCCAGCTACAGTAGCTATGAAGCTTCAGCCCGATGCGGAAGTTTGGCTCGAAGTGCAGTCCTCGCTCTGCTGCTTCACAACGTTGCCATCGTTAGTCTCACTGTTCAAAGGACGACGACGACGATGCTCCCCAGATTTGTTTTGACAACCACTTGGTACACTTGACGGGGCATCCCGTTGCCGAGCCTACCCAAAGGAAAGAAAGGTTGGGGTGGGGGGTGAGCGGCAGATGAGCTGGACCAAAAAAACAGAGTACCATCGACATCTAGTGCCGACTTGAGGCTCAGTGCTTCGCGATCCATGATTGATCGACATTTGATAATAAAATTGCCTCGAGCTCACCGAGCCGGTCCATCAGTAATGCGACCATGGCACCATGGGTCGACGGCTCAGACTAGAAAAAGTCGAAGACCGGGTTCAAATGCCGACCTGCCAATCAGGCCGGTATGTACCGTTGACAGCGCAGATCGCCCTCCCTACGGGAGAGCCTGACATTCCTCGATTGCGACATCGAGGACATCTTCTCCCAAATTGTCGGGTCACGATCTACCAAGGCGGCCCACTTCGAGGCTGCTTGGGGTTTTCTCTCGCGGTTAGCAGGGCCACGGCACCCTCACAGACGTGCCATGCCTCTTCTGGCCTGCGATGTCGCGAATCCGGACGGCTGGAAGCACCGCACAGCCCGAAAAGAAGGGGTCATGAGCTGTCACGTATGAATCCTCCTCCGGGCCTGGCGCTGTCACGAGATCCACGTGGAATCAACCATCCGGGTATTCGTCGACGACCATCATCACTTGGGAACGCCGACCCGGCGTCAACGAGTGGGTATCCGTTGCATGCCAAGAATCCCATGGAGGAAGAGATCTCCTCGCTCGACCACCATCGGCTTGGACGCACGGCTGCAATAAGAAGAAAGTAGCGGAGAGACATATGTTGCATGTCTCGGCGACGCAGGAGACAGAACGGAGTGACCGTCGAATGGCGGCCCAGGGAGTAAGATTCCCTACCGTGCGCGCTCCTAGCCCTACAGACTGTGCATGTCAAGGTAGGTAGTCAGGACCCCTGGCCAGACACCCTTGTCGCATCCGTCAGATGTCTTCCCAGCCTGGGCGGGCGCTGCGTAGTCTTGCGTAGCACTCGTAGTAGCAAGGCACACACCCCACTCTCCTCGCCTCGTACATAGTACCGTCCTGCAGAACACGGTCGTCTTCGGTATCCTGGCCACCCTGCACATCCCACGAGCAGGCTGGCCCAAGTGTGGGCTTCCCGAGATACCGACCTTTCAGCTAATTACGCCCTGCAGCTCCATGCGTGGGAGTCGTCTGTTGGAGAAGTGCGCAAAGTAACGTCTCGGATACTCCTCCCAGAAAAGGACGGGATGGGGGCCTTCGAGCTGTGGGCTCTAAGAGTTCCACCTCCTACGCGAGCCGACCAGGTCCATCCGCATCTATCTACATCCTTGCGGCGACCGCCCATGCAGATCATGCCAATGTCCAAGGCTGACAAGCCCACAATGAGCAGCAGCAGCAGGAGCACGCGCACGGCTCTGCCACGAGAAATAGTACTGTAAGATTCTTCGCCCTGCACAAGCATAGACTGGCAAGGACTGCATCAGGTGCAGGCACTGTGTCGGCAAATGTAGCTACATGCTTCATGTACCCAGTCCTTCTCCAGGCTCATCCTTCCCAGCCCTATCTCGGCCATGGGCGTGGACTCAGGAATGGGCCACTGTGTCACACCAACATGGGGATGCTGGTGCACGACTCTGGCAGACCCATGGCCACCAGGCGGGCCACAATATCGAGGTATTAGTGACACCGCAACTTCAGTCGTTTATCCCTCCGTAATGGCAGGCCAGGCCACCGATGTAACCAGAGCGGCATGGTGAAGTCACTGGTGCCGTTGCTCTGGTCTCCATCACACCAGGACACCAGCGGTCGATTTCCTCTTGCCTCAGTTCGCATATGCAAGTCTGCACCAGGCAAAGCTGCAAACCTCCCGCACCCACCATGGATAGTCCGCTCTCTACGCAGTAGACATCCTTTGACCCTCCCTGGGCCCGACCAGCATCTTCTTATAATACAAGCTCGTCGTCCGTTCCCTAGGCCCAGCCTGCCCCTCCCTCCATCATATCTCTCACCACACTTCTATTTATCCACTCTAGCTGTGATATTTATAACACACACCGCCATAGCCCGCAGCCTTCTCACTCGCCAAACCGTATAACATGGACGACGTCAGCCTTTTCCTCGACGCCCCGTCGCCATCGCATTCTTACCTTTACACCTTCAGCGACAGAGACCAATTTCTCGACGCCAGCCGCTCAGAGACACAGAGCTCTGCGACCTCCCCAGTACGTCTGCTTACCTGTGTTCCAGCTTCGGCCCCATCGCTGATTTCATGCAGTACGACATGACATTTTCTCGGGACTTTTCAGGCTCAGATACAATGCCGAGCCCGGACGTGGAGGGAGAGGACGGAAGTCTGTCACCACACGACCAAACATCAGCCACACAGCTCAAGCCCGCCGCCAAGAGAAAGCGAGAGAACAGATACAAGAACGCCCCGCCATCGGTCCTATCGGTAAGTACCCGGCATCCAGAGCAGCAGGGCGCCACTATCACATGGCCACCGCCGCATCGCATTGCATCCCCCACAAAAACTCCGCAGTCAAGAAGGTCTCACGCTGATGCAAGCCCCGCTCCCGAAACAGCGCCGCCGAGCACAGAACCGCGCCTCGCAGAGGGCCTACCGGGAGCGCAAGGACCAGCGGATCAAGGACCTGGAGCAGATGCTCAACGACGCCAAGGCGCGCAACGACGTCCTCAGCCAGGCGTACGCAGACCTGCAGTCCGAATACCTCAAGCTCAAGGCCTCGTCCGTCAGCGAGCAGCAGATCCCCACCTCGTACCCGGCCGCCGGGCCCCCGCCGCCGGGACACCTCGGGGGCTACGTCGACCCGTCAATGTCGGCCATGCACGTCGGCGGCGACCTGGACGCGTACCTCTACCCCGAGGTGGGAAACTATCCCATGTGAGAGAGCCACGCGCTCCTCCACCTCGGAAACAGACGGCGGATCTGCTACCCCGTCATGCTGCTTTTGGATCGGACTTTATTTTAGGACAAGGAGTTTTGGAAGACACATCATCGCAGCCCAGGGCGATTAGCGAGGCAGGGTGGTTCTTGCTTTTTTTCGGTTCGCGTTCCACACATACGCCCTCCTCGCGTTTTCGCGGTTGGGCTGGCTGGGTCACCGTTGCATTTGGGGCTTGATGCGGCTGGGCTGAATCTCGCAGCCACGCGCCGAATCATTCGTCCGCTTGCCACACGCGAGGACCACACACACACACACGCACATGCACACAAAGACACATATGGCTGGAGTATTCTGGGCGGCGCGTCAGGCGCAGAAAAGAACAGGGAAGGGAAACCCTCGGTTTGTGACAGAAAGGCGAAAAAAGGGGGCGGAATGAATGCTCGGCGTTCGAGGCGACGGTGTTTCCTTCCACTTTTCTCTCCCTCGGGATTTGGTTTTCATCTTGTTATTTTTTTTTTTCATCTTCTTCTTCTGTCGGGTTGCTTGTGGGAGTTGGATGGAGCAAGGCAAGAGTTTGCGAGGGGAGATTGGGCGGCCATGATTCGAGGAGTTACTTCCTGTGGCCGCGGACATGCCCAAGGCCCCGGGGTACCTCCCCTTTCAACGGAACCCCAGGTTTGCTCGCGTAGCACGGGCGGCTCAGGCGTCTCCGTTGACTCGACACTTAATCAATCGCTTGATACCCTCCTGCGTGGCTCACTGGTGAATTGTCATGTTGTGATATCTTGGCCCGCAGAAACAAACTAGTGGTCTTGTACGCCTCCCAAGGATGTTTGCATCCGTCCCTGGATGGCACTCGACAGCCTGGCCACTATGTTTACCACGTACCAATGCCTACAGTCTCTACTCTTTCCCACGTGCACCCTTGAAATATATGATTCATTCCTACATGAGACATTGGTCATCACTCCTGTATGATTCGTTGCCCTCTCTAACATTGAGGACCATGAGGAAAGGCGTACGCAGAGCCACACCATCATTCAACCATCTGTAGCTCTCAAGGGGCACGGACATTTGTCCACGACATGTGTCGGTGTGCTACGAGAGGCGCATTAAAACATAGGTATGTGTTCTCACATAGATATTTTGGAGCAGCACCATTGGATTGCTTCTGAGGGCGTCACCATGTCCTATTGTATATGACATTACTGTATAAATACATCACCTATTATATCATACCGCATTCTAGTCACGTGAGTCGCTTTGGGTGTAGCAAATGTTTTTCGTGCCTTGGCATTATTCGTTCCGCCATTGATCATAGCATAGTGTGTTGTTCTTGGTGATGATTCTCTGGGTATCTTCGCCGTCTACAGGTCTGCGTGTTCTTGTTTGGGTGGTAATGAACAATACTAATCTCGAGTCTCGCTTCTATGATTATCATAAATTAAATGGACCATAAATAGCCAACAGTCCTTGGTAGATAAATGTTGTTCTCAGGTACAGTGGTCGAAGCCCAGGTTGATAGTAGCAGACTTGGTCCAAAGAATCCTAAGGTTGTTACTTCAGCCTTCGTCAAATATCAGCCATCGAGATTTGGGTCTGTTTTGATTCTTACTTTACCCTGCTATATGTGGCCCCGGAATACCACCGATCACGTTCTCTCCCTTGATCCAGTGCTTGGCGATTCTCTCTTTACGTATTGTGTTCGCGCTTTATGGGGCGACTAAATGGGCTCGAGTCTCATCCAATTCGACACTAAAGGGTTTTTTAAATAGACCATAGTGTCAATCTGCATAGTCATTAATAATGCATCTCTGTGGCAAGTGTCGTCCTACGTACTAGCATTGCTTCAGGTTGTCATGTTGAGGGTCCTTGGACGAGATGAATACCGGACGCAAGTTGTCAAGATGTGCCTGTTGGTAATAAAAGTAAGTAAACAATCTCGTATTCCATCTTAAACCATATAACGTATTTTGTAAGAGTCGTTGTTGCCGGGGACCAGGAATTCTAGGTAGGCAAGCAGCTTCAACCAGCTTCACATTCTGACAACGAGATGCGACTTCTGGGAGACATACGAGCCAACGACGGATTTTAAAGCAAGACTAAACGGCGCAGGACAGCTATCCGAGGGTTCAAGTGGACAGAGCTTATGTATTATGCGCTTTTGAAAGCCGCTAGGCTCCTTTGACTGCGAATTACAACCTACCTAGGTAGAGTCTTACTCAGCCCAAGACATTCTCCGCGCCGGCGGGCCGTAAATCTCGGCAATATACAGTCCGAGAGCTTGAGCGGAGCTTTCTTCTGCACTTTGAAGAGTGCTTATCCTTGTCATATAGGTCGAGGTGGAGGAACGAGACCGGCCTTGCGGAGTTCGGGGTGCCTGCTCGGCGCCGCAGGCCAACAGAGCAACGAGCCGTTTCATACAAGCTTTACCATCATGGCTACAAATGATACCAACATTTCTGATTGAGGGAGATCAGTCACAGTATCTGTGATAATGTTCTTAGTAAGAAGACGTCAGGGCTAGTCTCTTGTCTTGCAGCACGCGACACTTAGAAGAGAGTCCGCGAACAGAGCCTTGATGGCCCAAACAAGGTCATACACCTTTTAAATAATATTATGTTGACTTCAAGTGCTACTTTGCGCATATTCTATGCTCATACACGCTCTCTCTCTCACAACGAAGCCTTGTTGACCAAAAGGGTAGTGGTAGAACTTGAGGCCCACTGCTAAGGTGATGCCGAAATTTTGCCGAATTATAGTTTGTCTAGCTCTTGTCGTAAATCCAAGCGAATTTATGGAAGCCGTTCTTCCCTATTGGGAGCAACCAATCTTCCAAGTTGGTCCAGACAAGAACTGTAGGCCTTCTAGCCAAATGGCTCCCACTTCATGAATACCAATGATCAGGATGGAAAGACTGCTGGCTCTGTTGAATGTACACCATACAACGTAGTTCAGCACGAAATCCCATTCAATTGGAAAAGCGTGCAGTATAACTCAGACGACAAAGACAACAAAGTCTATGTGCAAAAGAGATCGATTGTCTGCTATATGTGGACCTTCAAACCTTATGCCTGCCAGACTATCTAGGTTGTGAGCTCCATTCCTGATTATGCTTCAGCGGCATATGAAACCGACTTCGGAAATGACCTCAACAGATTCGTTTTTACATGTCTGGCTATTCTGTCTTGGTACTTGCCTGCATACATGGCTGCCTGAGGTCGTAACAAAGTCTCAGCGACAAACGTTAAGAGTCTTGCACGTAGCAACCCTGGGAACTGCCAGGACACTTCAAATACAGGTATTGAAACTGTTTTCCAGGTTCAAGCCATACTACCTAATGAACTCAAAGCAGAGGCATGATCAGATACAAAGCGTAGAAGCTTTTCAGCGTACTCATGTGTACTGGGCCGGAAGACTCGACAAGAATAAGGCCCCATAGCATTCCATTACCCAGCCAATGCGACGACTGGGCACTGGTTGGAGAGTGCTTCGAGAGGTGAAACATCCAGGATGATCTTGTATTCCAAGACTAGAAGGATGAGGCAACTATAATTTTGCCAAGCAAGGATTCTGAGGGGGCTGGGATGGTGGTTTGGAACAACCTTTGGTCTGTAAATGTTCTCACCAACACAATCCATGAGAAAACTTACCGATGCAAGCTTTGCTCAGGTATCTGTTACGTGGCCACATTATCTATGTCAGTACTCACTACGCAACCTCCTGTGGAATAACCCCTGTGGGATAGCCATCTATAGGATGACTTCCTGTATGAAACCATTTCGTAGGATAACATTTTATATGACTCGGATAGAATACAAGCAAGCTGCAGGGGTGCCATGTCAATGTTTCAGATGTTTTCAGCATATAGCTGTGTTGAAGTACTAATGTTGGTGATTTGAAAGAGGTTTCTTGAGTACCTATGTATTCTATGGGGAATACATGGTGATGCAAGGACACAGAAGTGACATGATCACCAGATCTGAGACAAAATCAAGCTGACATCGCAGACTTTTGAACTTCAAGACCTTGTGAAGCTCAGGACATTGGCAGGGCTGAACCTCTTGCCATAAAGTCATGGAGTAAGCCTCCATAAGATCAGCCCAAAGAGATTGACTCCAAGAACGAAAAATGCTTCAGGTTACTGGTGGTTGAAAAGGTCAAGGAAATCTGAAGGGACAAGAATTAGAAAAGGAACGGAAGCAGTGGAAGCAGACTCGGGGTCGGCCATGACAACTATGAGATCATGTCATCACCGGGCCGCGTGGGATTACGAAGGTTCATGAAGCGGATGCCTGCCACCCTGCGTACGTGAAACGTGCTGCCTCCCTCTTGGCCGTTTGAGAAGACCTAAAAACCGGAGTACTTCTCAGGCAGACTTGGGGTCCAGAACTTCCATCTCAAACGACGACATTCCACCCTTCCGCAAGTCCACTTGGTCTTACTCACGGCAGCTGATGGTTTTAGCGCTTGAAAGTGTCAAGCGATGGCAGCCAGTCATTGGGGGCCAAGCACACCAGCTCTTGGTGCCCAAGTGTGGCGATCCAGCCGCCTTCATCTTTGAACAGGTGAGTCTGCCCTCTATGGACATCGCTGCTTGTTACCTGTGCCTCACGGCCACGCCTTGGGCCAAAGTCCACCTGACCTGAATCTAGGACTCGGGGGCGATGGATGAGTCAACGTGAGATAGCTGGGAATCTCCTTGAGTATAAAGAGTGCCTCATGCCGACGCGTATCTTCGCTAAACGGAAGATTATGTGCTGTCCTTCCACATCTCTCCAGTTGAAAATGGGACCATGACGGGATCCGATGCACACCTGATCCTGTGTCTTGTGTCCGCCTGTTATTGGCAGCTTGGAATAGGTCACACAAGCCTGTTCAAAGAACAAGTTCTCTTGCAGAAGAAGAAGCTTTCTAGTTTTCCTCAAGGTTGATAGGGAAAGATCCCTTGGTACCGAAAAACTTTGGAGAGTATGTGAGTGCCTCTGCCATCATTTCTTTTCACGTCGCTGATATTTTGAGATAGTGGCCACACACTCCTTCGACCTGAGAAATCGGGGGCGGGTTCGGTCTATACGGGTGCGCAAGTTAGATTTGCAAGCCATCGCCCCCAAATCTGGTCTTCTGCATGGATATGAGCCACTGCATGTCGAACACCACCAATGACCCCATGGCCCCCCACTTTAGCATGCATAGGAGCGGCTTGGGCATATTCGTCATGACTGATCCGCTATCTTCCGGGCGACGGAGTGCTCATCATGATGCGCTTACTACGCCCAAAGAGGCTGGTGTCTCACTGTGGGTGAGGGGCTTTGCTCTTGTCGAGAGGCTGGCTTGCCTGGGCGCTGCGGGATCATGAGTGATGCGCGGCGCGGTGTCGAGATGGTTGCTGCGGTAAGATCTAGACCGTGTGCTGTCTATTTGGGGCCGCATTCTGGCTGATCTTGTTCAACTTTGCTCATATGTCACTAGGGCCCCGTGAATCAGCTTTCGAAATGCACCTTTCAAGATGATTGTGAAGTTCAGCTTTGGGGGCTGGCTGAGTCGGCGAATGGTCACCTTTGGCATGTTATAACAGCGACTGATCCGTCCTCTAATATATTCCGGTTCTCAATGGAAGATGCTTCCTCCCTATGAATCTACCAATGCTACACATACCGAGTCCTTTCTTTCGACAGCCTGCCTCCAGTCCTGCCTGCTGCTTGGTGACAGCCACCGAGACTATCCGGGCCCAGCGCAAAAGGTGCACTGCCCACACGGTGTCCCCGCCATGAGGCTCTGCTACCTTATCCGGAATTCTTGACCGAAAGGAAGAAGCAAAGATGCAACGATTGGAGCCACGCAAAAGTTCTTGATGGCTGCGACTTGGAGGTCATCACCCAAGCACGTTGGCATTGAACCCTTCGTCCCTCCAATAACCCTGGCGGCTCGACCAGACCGAGGTACCCTTCCGATGGACCTTACACCTCTCCAGCTCATATCATGCTATGCTAAACGTCTCTCACGGCTCAGGGTCATGTACTCTGCCTCCCCGATGCTCTCCCATAATCCGAGCCAGCACCCTTCTGCGGCCATGGCGAACCGCCACCCTGCCACAATACTCGCAGCCGATCGTCTACACGCCCTTTTTCTACATATCTGCCCTGCATATTCCTTGATTTCTCTGTGTCCCCTCATAATGCTCACTCTTCATGGTCCCGTGGACGACTTATTGGGTTGCTCCTCACTCAAGGGCCTGGCCCTGCATGCAGGGCGCAGTCCCTTCTGACTTCCTCATGCAAGAAGTGCTGCCAGGCTGATAGCGAGTGCATCTAATGCATGATTTAGGGTTGAAATACGATGTCGATGACAACCTGGACCTGCGAGCCTTGCAAATCCTGAAGGGTGATGGGATCCGAATATCGGGATTCTGGACCAAGCAGCGGCCTTGGGAAGTGCAAGGAACCGATGCCGAACTTATCTATAAACGATGGTCTGATCCTCTTGGAGGTCGTGGAAGAAATATTTAAAGGCGTTGTACACGCTGGAGGGTCTAGTCAATTTGAGGCACAGCCTTGCGATCCCCTAAAGTCCGCAGCCTCGTTCCGGAGCAGTATCAATCGATTTGCCAGCAAACATGAGGCATCAACATCAAGGATTCGAAATCCCAAGCGAAGCTATGGCGCAGCAGTCGAAAAGCTCCCTAGAGTATGACAAGAGTGGCCAACACACTAAGTCTTGCGTGTATGTTCCGTGGTCCCGTGCCTGGGTATGCCTCAGTAATAATGATTGACGGACGCACAGGTTCACGAACCGTGTCTTCGAGCCCTGGCCAAACCAGTACCTGAAGACTGTTCTAATGGAATGTTATATCTTCCGAGATAAGCAAAAGTCCCTTCCGGGAGCTTGGGACTGCCTTATCCCAAGTTGCGATGAACATTTCACCACATTCGCCAACGCGATCACTCATCTTGACGTATGCGAGCATCTCAAGGCCACCACAAGGCAATATACCTGCCCCTGCTGTCAGGAATATGTTCAAGTGCCCGCCATAAGCCATGGCAACAAGACAATGTTGAAGATCAAGAGAAGTCTGGACAATATGCTCGGCCGCCATTCCTCTGCTGGATCTTCGCCGGTAGCATCCCCCATCTCCGACGCCGGTCCTTCCCAGGCAGGATACGAAGCAGCGCCCATGCCCAATGTGGCTGATAATATCAAGTTCAATACCCACGCACCCATGCCTTTCACCCAAGTCAACAGAAATGTTCCCGATCCGATAATTACAGAACTTGCAACCTTCCCAAATCAAATCTATGAGGCGTGTTCCAACAGTGCCTTCCCAAGTTCTACGACTACGAACTCATCATTTGGAAGTGGATCCTACGGGATTTTCACGCCACAAGCCTCATCAGCCTCTTCCTTATCTCAGCATATGTGGTCTTCCCCTTGCGACACTCAACACTTTGGTGACTTTCCTTGCCGGTCAACATCTGCAGAGTTTCCAAATGATGCCTTTTCACAAGTCATCACAAACATGCAAGTGGACGGAACAAACATGGGTGGAATGATGTCTTACCCCCCGTTGGACAGTAATGGCAACGTCATCTACAGTAATGGCAACGCCATCTACAGTGATGTTGGACAGGAATTGCAAGATAAAGTCACAAGCTTTCTTCAAGAGTGGACTCAACAAGGATTCGTCCTTGCCGAAATGCCCGTAGATGTGCCTCAAGAGCCCTACGACGGTCTTGCAATCGCCGCCGGCGCCGGCACCGTCCATGAGCTGTTCTCCCCGACCCCCACCGACGTCTCCATGACAAACACAACCCCTACAAGCGAGGGCACATGCTCTCCCACCACAGACAGCTCGAGTCTCGAGTGCACAGAGCCCCTATGCGGGTGGAAGCCGGACCCCACGGGCAACAGATCGTTGGCGAAGCTGAGGCAGGCGGTGGACAAGCACTTCAAGCGCAACCACCGAAGCAAGGACTACTCGTGCCCGGTCTGCAATCAGCCCTTCAGGAACCGGCCGGACAACGTCAAGCCCCACGTCGCCAGGAAGCACCCGGAGATGCTCGCGCAGCTCTACCCGAAGGCGGCGCAGGATGGGTCCCAGTGCGACAAGGGTACCAAGGCGCCGGCAACCAAGAGGAGTGGGAGACACCTGCGGTCCAAAAGGGCTGAGGCGCTTGCGTAACCGGATAAACTGAAGTAGAGCAGCATATGTTGATGTAATGCCCGGTTGTGGCGCTCCTGGATGCTCGAGGAGGATTCTGTGGCTCTTGACGGTCTCACGATTTATGGCCCTCTGTCTCCTTGTTTGACTTGACTACTTTGTGTGTTTTGCTGGACCATTTCAACTTATACACGCCTTCCTAGTCTTTCATAGCTGCTATTCATAATTGTCAAGCAATTCCAGTAATGTTATTTTTTACTTACCGTTCTTTCTCGTATCTACACCATCCCGCCGTTCCAAGCGGGCCGAGACTGGTGTGTGGCTTGTGAAGTATTGTTGATGGTGAAACCCGATGTAGGATGCCCCTATACTTGTGCTCTGTCAGGAGATATCAGGACCCGCGGGCAACGTGAAGAACAAGAGAAGCTCGTGGCGATTTGGTCATTGTCATATGTCGGATTTGACGTTTCAATCTCGTGCGTAATCATCGGCTGCTGATAAAGAGGCTCTGTGGGAACTTGCTGTATTTGAGCAAATGAGTTAGCAAGATTTCCGTCTGATACAGGTTTACATGAAATAATGTGGGATAAGAAATGAGTTATACCTTTACCTGCTTCTGTACTCCATCGTGACCCGTAAGGTCATATGGGAGAGTGGATAACTTGAACTCTACTCCGTGCAGAACTACTGAGTGATAGAATTCAAGAGTTGGAACTGGGGGAAAAAGAAATTGGAACGACTTTTCCGAGCAAGCTTGGTCTGGTCCTACATCGAGTTCAACGACTTCGTCACTATCAGACGTCAAGCTGGGACGGGCTCTCGGCTGCGGGAGAGCGTGCGGGCTCGTTCTATGTTGGGTGTTCCTAAATCAGACAAAGCTGCGATGTGTTTGAATTCTCCTAGATATTTGTGTACATGCGGGATCCGACTGATGCCCTTGAACCCCCTGATCATGCCTGCCTCCAGGCTAGATAGGCGAACCCCAATCAATCGTGTACAATGCATGATGCCCTTCCTGACACAGGGAAGGACAGGCATGACTCCAGCGGCAGCCTCAGGAGGAAGAAAATTCTGCCCTGATCCGCAACCTGCGCCTCAAACATGTTCGGTGAGTTCTGTTTTGTTTTGGACGCATCGAAACGCCGAGGCCCCCGAGGTCGAGATATAGAGGCTCCCGCCCCCCTCCCCCAGTCCACGAATCAGCGACCCCACCCTGAATCAACCCGTTCGACTAGTCCAGACGACTCAGCCATTCATCAGAGGGAAGAATTACCGGATTAAGTGAACCTTGCACTGGGCTCCTGGACCTTGAGCCTCAGGTTGAGACGATGACAAAGGAGGGGGGGGGGCGGGGGCGGAACCCACGTCGTCGAGATTCGCGTACGGGAGACGGGACGAGGTGGAAACAACGCACGGGGCGGCGTTGCGCCCACCCGGGTTACATTGTCCCCCACTGGCACGGAGTTATGCCATCTATATTGTTTTGCTGAGACGAGAGGAGAGTCCGGACGAAGTTGCTGGAGACGCTGGTGATTTGGCGCAGAGGGTGCTGTGGCGGAGGATCGGCAGCGGCCAAGGCCTTCGACATGTCTTGGTAGAAGCTTGATCAGTCTTGGTCGCCTCTGACAGCGCTCGGCGAGCGTGCTACTTGGGACGCAAGACAGTTGCACAGGCATGTGCACCCGGGAAGTTTGGAAGCAGGAGGCTCCTTGTTTCCAATTCCGATTACGATTGCACTGACGAAATTCAAACGTTTATCTTGGCGGCAAACACTGATCCGCAGGGCAGGTAACTGTGGGGAGTGCACATCCAGCTGCAGGCTGTGCAAAATCATATGCAGTCACGCGTCTTAAAGTTCCTATGTGAACAAGATGTGTGATGGGATTAGTTCCGGATATCGAAGGCAGTGATGCTTATCGAAATGCAGCTTGCGTTACCGTGCGCTTAATTTGTCATTAGGCACATTCAATGTGGCGCCATGTCTTCGTGGGTTGGGTTGCTTCGCGCTTGTCAACACAACACAGGATCTGTCATGTGGTGACAAGAGACGGATCACGGCTGGTGGCCAGGAACCGAGTTAGTCGCGAGCTGCAGCATGACGACGAGGCGGCAGCAAGTGTCTAGGTAGGAGGAGTAGTGTTCAGGCATAGGCGCCATGCTGCCCGAGACGTGACCGGCGGTGTTTGACATGATCTGCTCTACCCCTGGCAGATCAGGGTTGACTGCTGTTTGGGTCTGGTTAGGCGACGAGCCGAGTGGGCGACGCAAGCCTTCCCTGCCTGCTTGTTTCCATAGCTTGCTCGGTAGGAAGGCACTAGGGCCACATGCAGGCAAGGCTGGAGGAGGAGCGAAGCAGCAGCAGGAGAAGAAGAGCCGGCTGCGCCCCACTGGCCCCGGCCCTTCCTTCCCTTGCTGTGCACCCCTGCACCCCCGTCTCAGTGGATCAATGCCAGTGCGGCTCAAATGCTTAAACAGACCTCGTTTCACCTGATCAACAAATCGCAAGCGCTCTCTGACCTCCTTACACTCCGTATCTGGGATGTCTTCTCAAAACATGACTGCACTCGACCCTTGACCCAGGTGTTCCTGACGAGCAGTGCTCGCTGCGCTCCCTCCCATGCTCCTTGCAAACCACCACGCGATCACAACCAAATCTGCCTTGCATGACGAGCACGCGCTGATGTTCCCTCCCCCCTCCTTCCCGAGCCCAGTAACACCAGGCCTTACCCCTTTGCGCCGCCGGGAGATGCACACACTAAACTGCATGTTCCTCGACAGACGGCCAATCGCAACACGAAATGCACCCTTGCGGCGAGGATCTGCAGCCACTCCCGTCACCTGCAGGCATGGCGGGCTGGGCCTCTCCCGGCTCTGCGTCCGGGCTAGCAGCCACACTGCCTCGACTCCATCGTCGGATCATTGCTTCACCTGATCTCTGAGAATCCAGAGCACGTCGAGTCCGAACTCTTTGCATGGCAACTTGGCGCCCAGAGAACCAAGCCTGTCAAGCATCGCCAAGATGCAGGCCAAGCTGTACCAAGACGGTTGGCATCCGAAATCTCTATAAGATTCACGGGCCATGGCCTCCTACCGCTCCAGTTTTTCCTTCTCATCATCATCAGCAGCTTCATCAGTCGTCTAATCAGTCTCTCATCATCAGCCCTTCTTTGTACCAGAGCCCGGAGCTCCAAGTTTTTACAGCCTTCTCCTTCACTTCAGCCCATAAACAGCTCTTTCAGTCTAAACATCGACCAACCAGAAACCAGTCAAAATGCAGTACTCAAGCGCCATCCTCATCGCGGCCTACGCTGCCACCAATGTCTTCGCCCACGGTGTCGTCAACGCCGTCCAGGGTGCCAACGGTGTGAACCTGCCCGGTCTCTCCGTCGCCGACGGCACTCCCCGTGACTGCGCCTCCCCCAGGTGTGGCTCTGAGGCCGACACCTCCATCATCCGTGACAAGGAGCTCGGCACCTCCAAGGCCACCGCTCTGGGCCGCACCAACGGAGGTGGCCCCGTCGACGCCGCCAAGATGGTGAGCCTCTTCATGGACGGCGCCGGTGGCAACACCTCTGCCGTCAAGGCCGCCCGTGCTCTCCACGAGGAGGCCCTCTCCCGCCGCGCCAACCTGCCCCGTGCTGCCAACGGTGGCACCAAGACCCCCAAGGGCACCCAGGAGACCGCCGTCAAGGCCGCCACTGGCATGGCCGCCGCTCAGGGTCTCCCCACCACCCAGGATGATGGCACCCTGCAGATGACCTTCCACCAGGTCAACCAGGACGGTGCTGGTCCCCTGACCGCCGCCATTGACGCCACCTCGGGCGGCACCGACCCCGCTGCCTTCAAGGACGCCCAGATGACCCAGGATGTTCCCGGCATCGGCATCGGTGGCCTGTCCGGCGCCTCCACCATGGAGTTCCCCATCGCCGTGCAGATGCCCGCTGGCATGACCTGCTCCGGCTCCGTCGGTGGCGCCTCCAACGTCTGCATCGCCCGCATGGCCAACTCTGCCCTCGCCGGACCCTTCGGTGGCTCCGTCGCGTTCACCCAGAGCGCCGCTGCCAAGAAGAGGGCCATCGAGTACAACCTCGCCAAGCGCAGGTTCGCCCGTGCCCTCAAGACTGAGGAGTAAATTGGCACTCTCGAATATTGCCAGAGCCCACAATGTGAGGCACACACACACGATACCCTGGTCATCCTGGATAAGAGGGTTGGTTGAGCACCCTGGGAGGCGTAGCTGATCTGGATCAGTCGTCCCCTTGGTTTGTCTATACTTCGTTTTGCATTATTATACCACATTCTTTAGGCGTCGGCTGGGATACAGCTGAGGACGATAATATGGGGGGCTGTATATAGATAGAAAGCTGTAAATTGATGACATTCTTTAAATCTCTGTCTCTTGCATTGTGATCATCGAACGTGTGTCTGCGGATATCCGAATGGACTTGCAGTCACTCCAGGAGCAGTGGATGAAGGTATCGCCAGAAGTCTGTTGAGAAACCAGTCACCGTTATGGGAAAACTGCAGATGTCAAGACCCGTTGGTTGTCTGCATTGCGACCTGTCTGGTCTTGTATTTGGTGTGCTGCTTAGGTGTTTCTAAGCCAACATTTTCACCTGGCTCTTCAACAGATGCCGGGTTGCCTCTGTAGCTGATGTAAATTCCGTTCATTCAATGAAACATGTTGGGTTCAAAGCAGCACTGGGGAGACATTTGCAACCTCTGCCGCAATGTGAGAACTCCAGTCCAAGTTGACTCGGGAGCTAGGGGGCCGATTTGAATCGTAAAAGGGGATGTTTTCATTGATTTCACTGCCTCCTTTTTTGGCCAAGAGGGGCAAATGAGGGAGGAAAACAGTCAATAATTCCCAATACATTTTGTCTTTTTAATAATGAAATCAAGCTGTCCATGACTCCCGAATCTGAAACAGATCCGAGTTAGGTTAGAGTTACAATAACTTGGTAGTTCAGCAGGCTTAATTGGAACTTGGCAAAAGTCAAGCAGGACAGAAAATGCGATGCGATACTCTGCTGATTGGACCAGATGCGGATGGAGAATGTTAAATATGTTGTCAAGTACAGCATTTCAGGTCAGTTTGTAACTTTGTAGGGATAATGATTTAAGCCTTGGGCTTTGGACAATGATTATTAAGGTTGAGTGTTTCTATGGGGATTAACACACTGCCAGAAACCCCTAACCCTTTCCATTCACTTGGAGTGAGAGCCTGCCCCTGAGTAGCTGAAGAGCTGAGGAGTGATCGAGTCAGGGTCCACCAGCTCGTTTAGCAGTACGAACCCCGCAGTTCGGGAACTGCTCTACTGTGGTACATCGTATACGTTAACCTTTCCACGTCTGCTGAACTCAACCAAGGCCAATTGATTCATACAAAGAAAAACTGCTGGCGTTTGAGTGGCTACATGAACAATATTCGCTTGTGAAATTCTCAAGTGGCTGCCTTGATTGCAAGCTGTCTATCTGCAGATCAGCCGAGCGTCCTCGTGGCTGAAGCGAGTGCAGATCAGCCGTTATACGGATCGCGCCTACGTCACAGCGAAGCTCCCTGCTCATTACCGCAGCTCCTCCACTGCGACAGACACGCAAACGGGCTCAGCCACCAGGATAATAATAAGGCGAGCTCCATCCATCATCACCTCGCCCCAAATAACGCCCGACGAATCTCCCTTCCACCACCTCCTCTGCCTCTACACACCACCAATCCAGTACCACAGCCAAACATGGAGACATTCGGATCTCTCAAGCGTCGGACCACCGATCTCATGTCCCAGGCCCAGGGCCAAGTGGGCAACATCCCCAGACCAAACCTGCCCGGCATGCCAGCAATGCCAGCCATGCCAGCCATGCCCGCCATGCCCGCCAACTTCCCCAATCTATCCGACCTCTCGTCCAGGCTCCCAAAGATGCCAGCCTTCGCATCGGGGGCCGCACACCCGGGCACGCCAACGCAGAAGGCCACCTGGGAGCGCATCGACGTTCCCCCGATGCCGCGGTCATCCCACTCGATCAACGTCGTCGCCGGCAGTGCCTACATCTTCGGCGGTGAGATCAGGCCGCGCGAGCCCGTCGACAACGACATGCACATCATCACTCTACCCTTTAGCAGCGCCGGCGCCGATTACTACGCCGTCAAGCCCAAGCCCGCGCCCAAGCAAGAGGTGCCCCAGGTCCCCACTGTCATTGCCCCCAGCGATGACGGCAACGACGACAGCAAGGAGAAGGACCTGGCAGAGGTCCCCCTCGGCACCCCGGCCGAGGAGTCCGACGACGTCGTGACTGGGTCGGAGAACATTGCCGATGGCCCCGACCCCAGCAGCTCCAAGGGCAAGGGCCCCGCCCACGCAGACTTCGACCGCTCGACCCTGGGCGACGTGCCCTGCCCCCGCGTCGGACACGCCACGGCCGTCATCGGCAACCGCATCTTCCTCTTTGGCGGGCGCGGCGGACCTGATCTGGCGCCGCTGGAGGAGCACGGCCGGGTCTGGGTATTCGACACCAAGACGCACCTGTGGAGCTATCTCGACCCCCTCCTCCCTGCGGCGGGGCCCATATCCCCGGCCTTCGCCGACAAGAGGCACTTCTACCCCGCGGCGCGGAGCTACCACTCGGCGGCCGGCCTGGACCAGCCACGGGACTTTGAGACGCGGAGGGATACCAAGACCGCCACGTGGGCCGAGTGGGCGCAGGGCGACAACCCCGCCGTGGGCCAGGTCGCCAACAACAGCCGGGACGAGGACGACGACGGGTACGGCACCCTGATCGTGCACGGCGGTTGCTTCGCCGAGGGCAGGGCCAACGACACCTGGGCCTTCGACGTGCGCTCGAGGGTGTGGCAGGAGCTGCCGTCGGCGCCGGGCAAGCCGCGCGGGGGCACGAGCCTCGGCGTCGCGGGGGGCAGGCTCTGGAGGTTCGGCGGCTTCAACGGCGAGGGCGAGGAGGGCGGCCAGCTCGACTACCTCGAGCTCGGCGTCGACACCTTCGAGAACGTCAGCAGCGAGCGGGACGTGATCCTCAGCGCCAAGGGCCAGTGGAAGAGCGTCTTCCCGGAGCTCGCAGACAGCCCCGCGGCGCCCCTCGTCGCGGCCGCCGAGGAGAACGCCGCCGCCGGCGAGGACAAGGACGAGGCCGCCAGCGTGCCCCTCAAGGCCGAGGCCAACCCGCACTGGCCCGGCAACCGCAGCGTCGCCGGCATGCAGACCGTCACGATCGGCGGCGTCGGCGGCCGGGAGTACCTGATCCTGCTGCTGGGCGAGCGGGACCCCAGCGACGCGGGCCACGAGGGCGCGGGCAAGTTCTGGGACGATATATGGGCGTACGAGCTTCCCAGGGCTACGGCCGCCTCGTCGGTCATGGGAATCTTCAACAGGGGTAGGAGTGGCAGCAAGGGCCAGGAGCGGCCCGTCGAGGGCAAGTGGTTCCGCGTCGAGACGGAGGCGTACGACGACGAGGACGATGCTGCCGCACAGGGCCCAGGCCCGAGGGGCTGGTTCGCCACGGCCCACATGGGCCAGCTCGAGGAGAGGGGTATTGTTGTCTGGGGCGGGCTGGACGGTGCGAACAAGAGGCAGGGAGACGGCTGGATCCTGAGGCTGGGTGAGGAGAAGAGGGAGCCTTGAGCGGCCGGGGCTTTTGACAAGCTCGACATATTTGATTTATTTTTACCTCGGAACAGGGGTCGGAGTTCTTGCATTAACGGACGAGGGTTTATGGAATCACATAGTCTCGAGAGAGATAGCATTGCTGCCGGGCCAAAATTGTCTCACAAAGGTCTTGATATGACGCGCAATACAAATTCATATGTACAACCAGCAGTGCTCTGCTCTCTTTAATGCCTTTTCCCCCATCCCCGTCCACGGATCGCCCACGCACCGTCTGTCTACCGTTCTGCTCTCGACTCCGCCAATCTCGATGGCGAGACGACCATGTCTCGTGAAATCAGACGTAAAAGAGACCCACAACTCGCACCGGAAACCCCCCATCCCCCTCACAGATCCGACCTCGTGACCTCGGCGCCGTAGGGCTCGCTCAGCAGCGTGGTCTGGCCGGCGCTGTTCTCGCACGTCTGGCGGCCGGTCATGGGGCCCGGCTTGGGGATCTTGCTCACGTCGCCGGCGCTCTCCCTCAGCGCGGTCAGCAGGCTCTTTGTGGTCTCGGGCGTCAGGTCCTCGTAGTAGTCGTCGTTGATCTGCACCATGGGCGCGTTGACGCACGCGCCGAGGCACTCGACCTCGATGAAGGTGAAGAGCCCGTCCTCGGTCGTGTGGCCCGCCTTGATGCCCAGGGTCTCCTCGATCGTCTTGACGATCGAGTCGGAGCCGCAGCCGCCGAGCTGGCAGGGTGTCTGTGCGCGTTCGGGTTTCAAGTCAGCTTTGGTGCTCTCTGTTCTTGCAGCGGCTTCCATGTGTATGATCTGCCGGGTTCGCTCCCTCTCTTCCTTGTAATCTACTCTTTTCGTGCCCCCAAGTCTTCTTATATCAGGGACAGAGCGACAGTAGACTTACCGTAGTGCAGGCCTGGACGAAGAACTTGCCAACTGGTGTCCTGTTGTACATGGTATAGAAGGAGGCGACCTCGTAGACTCGCATGGGGGGCATCTCAAGGATACGGGCGACCTCGTTCATGACGCTGATGCTGGTAAAGCCGTGCTGGCGCTGGCCGAGATCCAGTATCGGCATGACTGCGGCCTTCTTGTATTGTGGTGGGTACCGCTTGAGGAGCTCGGCGATGACGGCTTCATTTTTGGCGGTGAATTTGAAGGGGATGTTTGGGTTGTTGTCGGCTGTGTTTCGGTGCTGTTGTGATCGAACGCCTTGTTAGCTTCTCTTCACTGTCTCTCGAGGGAGGTCCACGAGGTTCCCGCGCCGAGGCGAGTGGTGACAACAGGACACGACGGAAGGTGTCGGGGGGCACGTACGACCATGAGCGAGTCGCTCGGTCTTGAGGTTGTGACGGAGAATGCGCGAGTCTGTGGCCGTGCCGAGCACCGTGCGGAGCGGGCAGCCGTTCTGAATGCCAGGGGGGCGATTTTGCTTGCCATGTTGGGCTGTGTAGAGATCAATTGCAGGAAGTTGGTGATGCTGTCGCCGTTCGCCGCCCTGGAAGTGATGCCGTCAAACATTTGGAGCTTCCCGACGGCTCGGACAGGGCTTACCTAATCCAGTTTGCTCAGCCTGGTTATGGTCGTTGTGATTGGCTGGACTCTTACCCACCCCCCTTGCCGAGGTACCCAGGTACTCAATGCGGATGTTCAGCCAGCTTAATAAGAGAGTGTGGAACCGATTGAATTGCATTAACAACCCAATCATCAGCAACACATCACAAAGCGTCAGACTGAGCAGGCCAGGCTTCATCATGGCTTGCCAGATCAATGTATCAGATGAAATCCACCACCCGTTGTGGTGTATCGACTGACGGGGGGCCGTCCCTCCACACAATCTTCTTCCTTGCGGAAGCTCTGGCACAGCATATGCGGTGCATTGCCAAGATTGGAGGCCCTGGAGGCAAAGATAGACCACAAAAAGTGAAGTGAAGCAAAAAACGGGCGGAATCATGTAACACTGCCTTGAGATACTTCTTCCAGTCCTTGTACTTTCTGGTTACTACGGCGTCATAGTGCGAGACTTTGGACTCGGATACTTGTATCGTCCTTGCTCATCAACTGCTCACTGGCATTGTTCCCTACTAACACGTCAGCCAGCTGATATTGGGTAACCTCAGTCTTGGCTTCTCGCCCCGTACTTTTCTCACGGCCTGGAGGGTTCACCGTAGGCCAAATTTCTACGAAGAGGGCCGTTTCTTCATTGAATTACGTGCTTGGCTGCGGACGGGCTTTACTCGGGTATCTGATGGGCATTCACCATAGTACCTAGTGGGGCGGTTCAGAGCGTTCACTGCCCAGAGTCATTCAGAAGAACCTCATGTGGCGTCACATTCTTCGGGGCAACCTCTTATAGAAAAAATTCCTGCAATTCAACTTTTGAAATAGTAAACGCTTTAATCCTAATATACAGCTTAGCCTACACCCCCAAGTACAGAAGCGAGGCCCGCAAGGCCGCAAACTTGTACTTAGTCAATCAGTTGCTGAAAGCGATAAAACATGGAATGTGTTGGGAAGAAGGTAATGGAGGCATTGTGGCTCCAGCTCCGACTCCAGCTGAAAGTTGAGCACCTGCAATGCAGATTTTCCGAGGCGTAAAGGAATTTAAAGACCTTGGCCATCAGTAGCGATCTCGACTCTCGGGGCCATATCTGCGCACCGTGATCTCGAGTGAAGCGGTTGTTGCCGATACCCGCGTGGAGGGATTCCGAGTCTCTTCCTCGCAGGCTAAGACGGCCCGGTTTGCCATTATCTGGCCCGTCGTCGGTGTGTCTGCTCGATGTATCCAGGTTGACGCCTGCACCGTCACTCCACTGGACGGACCACCATTTTCAACGGCTGCATAAATCCATGACCCAATGTACTACGTCTTCGAGCGCAGCATCGGCCACTTCCCGTCAGGATCTGTTGTTAAAGCTGGCAGAGGTTATACAGCCGAAACATAAACTTATAAACCCCCAAGAAAGCGGGCCAGACCGACTCGTTTGAAGCAGTTAATTGAAGAGTAGTGAAAGACGCGTTCCAGTTTCTTAAAGAGTACCGGCTTATTCACGTTATGGATGTAGGTTTCAGGCAGCTAAAGCTTGGGCGCAAATAATCCGACTTCAAGGGACACAAAATCACACTCGTCCCAGACGCAAATCAACCTCACCAGGCACTCGGACGAGCTATTCGCGACCGAACAATGTGTCGCTGGAGTTATGAGGCCCATAGCTCTCAGAAGACAATGCCGGCTGAGTGCCAAATGAGTGGGTAGAGGTCAAAGTTCAACAGGAATGGCTATTGCGGAGATCGTGCGGGCGCCGTCACAAGGAATCTTACCGTCGCGTTCCAGAATGAATGGACCGTTTGGTCAAGGAGCTGGATTTGACCAATGAGCTGGCGCGGCCTGGGCGCACGAGTTCAGGAAACCATCCTCGAGTGGCACAACCAGATTGTTTCTAGAAATACCAATGATACCTACCCGATGGCGGTTGGGACTTCTATTGATTAGAATTTGTTTTACCTAGCGAAGGGAGTGAACATAAAGGTAAGACGCCAAGCTATCACAAAGTAGCTATGATAATGGGTATTAGAAATCAAATGTCTTCATACCCAATTGCAATGACTGGGCTTGATTTTGCTAGATGATTCTGATTTGAATTTCATTTGCCTCGGACTTACTTTTGTACTGCAATCTATAGGCAGATGGGAGTGTCCAAGCCTGTCTGGCAGCGCTGAACACTCGAAGGCCATGGAAAAAACATCTTCATGATGTCCATTGCCTACGGCAGATTCTCCCGTTCGTCCACGCTTTTCGAATAGAATTTCAATTTTTGCACAGCATGACTGCCTCACCACCTAACTGTTCTTCGACAGGAGGAGTGACGCCTCTGCCGCTGAGGACATTCCTCAGTTATTCGGAATCCTGGAGCGAACGGTCACAGATTCATCAGAGTCTACCTCGGAGGCTCGTCCTCGCATTCTTCGCGCGGCTGACGAGGGCGACAAACATCGGTCCAACGCACCGAATGCTCCGATTGAAATGCAGCGCTTGGCCGATACGCAACCGGAGACATCGTATCTCGAAGCGAAGGGGGCTGTGAAGCGGATTGAGGGCACTCTCAATTTACGAACCATGTGTGGTAATGTGATATCATCCACTGCCGGCGTTTCCATCAAATCCCTTCAATCTGAGGAGGTGACACGAACCAAAGAATTGGGTCCGCTGAGTGCCGGTGCATTGGACCTGCTCAGAAACGGTGGCAGTGAAGGACTAGTAAAGAGATGCCGCCAAAATTTGTACAGATGCCAGGGCTATGAGATGCTTGCTAGTGTCCGTCCAGGCAAGACACCCTCGTGGGTCACGTTTCAAATATAAGCCGGAACAAAACCCGGACGAGTGCCGCGTTCTAGAAGATTTTAATAGAAACGCCGACAGGCGAGGCGAGACGAACCACGGATTGGAACGAACGGCACCCCGTCCTGCGCCATCTAAGGCATGTCCTCGAAACCAAGATCCTGATTTTCGGCATGCATCACAATATGCGACTCTTGTCCCGGGCGGCTGGGAGATGTATCGCACGGCAATGACGGGAGGCGTCCCGTCGTACATACACAGGGCTCATGGCCCCGGCACATTTCCCGTGGCAGATGCAGGAGTGAAAGTGAAGCTCATATTGGCGTGTAAGCCCCCCATCACCTGAGGGGCCCTTTTAATCTGCGATGTGCCAGGCGCACGGCGCACGCGTGACCATGGTCCAGCGCTGCGGCTAAATTGCCCCGGGTTCACCCTTTCCCTTTTCGGCCAGCGGAGGACGGCGGGCCCAATATCACTGCGGAATAAGGGAGTTGAGCACCAACGCAGAGGACGGTTCGCTCTTGGCATACTTTGCATCTGATATGTGAGGACCTGTCCGTGTAACGCGATTGGTGTTGGGCCGGTGCAAGGGCGATCATCGCCATCCCAGTTCATTTACATCAGCCGTGCCGAGATCTGCCAGAACCAAACATGGAGGCGGTGGAGATGCCTACGCCTCTCATGATTGCTGGGTGAAATCCATAGCGCGGCACTCTAGATTAAGTGTTGAGGCTGGTGTCGGATCGCAGGCAAGGTCTCCGAGATGTTGATGGGGCTTTTCGCTGGAGGTTTTATAAAAGACGTCTCGCATCCTGCCCGTGAGTTGGAAGCAGCGCAGATCAAAGACTGCTGTCTTCACACCGACCATAATTCTGCTCGCGAACGAGACTCACCATGAAGCTGACACTGCTCATCACCTCTGCCATTGCTGCGACCGTCGAGGCGCACGGCATCTTCCAAGTAAGGCCACGCCTTTCCTCGCACCTGTAACACTTGTGTGGACAACGTTAATAGTTGCCGCATAGAAAATCTCAGTCAATGGCAACGCCAAAGGCTCGCTCGAGGGCATGCGAGCGCCGTCGACTAACAACCCGGTGACGGATGTGACCAGCACCTCCTTGATCTGTGGCGCGTCTGGCACCAAGTCGTCGACGGTCGTCGCTGCGAACGCGGGCGACAAGATCGGGACATGGTTCCAGCACATTATCGGTGGCCCACAGGGCGCCAACGACCCGGACAACCCGATTGCGGCCAGTCACCATGGCCCGGTGATCGCGTACATGGCCAAGGTCGATAACGCGGCGTCGGCAAGCCAGACAGGGCTGCAGTGGTTCAAGATCGGGCAGGACACGTTCTCGACATCGTCGAAGAAATGGGGCGTCGGTGAGTAATCGAGCCCTTTCCTGCGCTGGAAGCCCGGGTGCTGCCAGCCGGTGCGACTGCGAGATCAAGTGCTGACTGAGAGTTTCCACAGACAACCTCATCGCCAACAATGGTTGGGCGTACTTCAACATCCCTTCCTGCCTTGCACCGGGCCAATACCTCATGCGCGTGGAGATCATCGCGCTCCACTCTGCGTACAGCCGGAACGGCGCTCAGTTCTACTCGTCATGCTTGCAGCTCAACGTCGGTGGTTCCGGTTCGAAGACGCTGACTCCCGCGGTCTCGTTCCCATTCTATGGGCAGGGCGACCCTGGCATCCAGACCAACATCTACGGCACCGGAGGTGTGGCAGACAACAACGGCCAGGCCTACCAAGCCCCAGGCCCGGCGGTGGCGACTTGCTGAAGCCGATAACGAGGGACAAGCCAGGTCGGATCCGAAAGATGAGGCTGGTGTAGGCCGTCCGCGGTTCGGCCGGGTGTTAGCCGGAGGTCGTCCGTAGGTCTCGATATGGCGAGCCGGTTTTGCGAGCCGAGGCTCATGAGCAGATTTCTTCCTCTGATGTATATACTTCCTTGACAGCCATTGTATATAGGTTGAGTGCCACCCGGCTCTGTCAAACGAATGCAGAGGGGGGGACATCAACCACCGACAGCAATTTGATCACTTGACCTGATGCCTCGAAGCGTTTCTCCAAAGTCGGTGTGTAAACGTCTCGACGGTCGATTGACCAGGTACAGACCCATCCGTATGCATGTACTATAGTAGTAAGCCGGAGGAGGTGGAGTGCAGCTGGATGGACAATGTCCGGAGTAAGAGCGAGGGAAGATGCCGTGGCCTTCCGAGCCAATCTTACATGAGGCATTTCTGGGTCTCTCCAGAGCTGACATCATTGGGCACTGGGGGTGGAAAAGGTGTTTTCTGGGGATGGAAAGCGAGCGGGTGAGGCCTTTTCTGTGCTCTGTTCGGCTCGGCCCAAAGCTGCAGGTGGACGGCCGCGTGCAAATCGGACTGACCGCATGGCGACGGTCTTTGTGCGGGAGTGCAGTTGCCCATCACATGGCCGGAGCTATCGGGACGCCACCGCATTTGCAACTGTCTTTACTGTGTACGGGCGCGGAGGCAAGAAAGACATGGAAAGAAATGACGCATTGGACCATTTCAGTACTTGCCAATCCAGAGGTCCGATCGTATGCCAACCGATTGATTCTGGGGAAGGTGGTGAGACTCTTGACTGAAGACTGAAGACTGCAAGATAGAGAGGCTGCCACACCGATCGGATCGGTCATAACAGCCTCGATGATGTTGAAGTGACTCGAGGCAATTAAACGTGCAGTTGCAAGCACAGTGTCCCTGTCCCTGCCCTGCAAAAAATGAGCAGGAAGGACTCGACGGGCCTGGCTCGCCTGGCCGGCTCCTGGCATGTTGTTGCCGCCCCAGCCAATTGTGATTGCGGCCGGTCATCAACGGCTCCAACGTCGTGCCCACATTGGAGAGAGCTGCGTGAGCAGCTCCATCAAAGCCAATCCTTGCCCGAGGCCATGACCCGCTCGCTAGGTACCCACCACCCATGACCCATGACCTTGACCTTTGGGGAGCTCGGGCCTCATCTTACTACCTCACCTGGGCAACACCAACCTTGCATCTGCAGCTGTTCCGACACCAGGCTCGAGGGTCTCAATCTCCTTGCGAATTGGCCATGGTCAAGTCAGTCACTCAGCCCGTCGGCCAGTCAGATCTCGCTTGAACTTACTCGCGGCAGGGAACTTTAATACACGCCTCGCACGGAACGACTGCGCACGTAGACGTGCGCTGATGCAGTGCTTCGTCGTGTCGTGTGTTTGTGCGTTGTGTTTGTGCTTGTGGTCTCTCTGCGATCCGAGTTCCAAGGTCACCCGGCTCGAATCCACCCAGCGATGCCACCCGCGGAGCAACGTCGCCCATCCTGCCATCCAGCAGCGCCCAGGAAGCGTCAGGCTATCGCCCATCCCTGGTGGCTCGCCCGCCCAGCACCGACGTGACCGACCGGATGGGATCCTTGTATCCTCGCGCCTTTCGCCTAGGCGAACTCAGTCCAAAATTCGCGCACTGCTCTGTTCGCTTGGCCGCTTACTATCGTTGCTACTTCCGTAGGTACAGACACTCGACTTAGGTAGTACCGCAACCACGGCGGTGTCGTCCCTACTAGCCTGGGTACCTGGCCACTTGTTGGTGCCGTGGGTAGTCCACGCTCTCACCTGGCCCAGACGGGACTGGACTGATCTGATGTGCCTCACGCTGCCACCTCGAGTCTCCCACTCCCACACAGACACCGACAGACAAGCTTTTCTGTTTGCCGTCTGCCTCGTTAGCCCGCCCGCTGATTGGGGGATGGGCCCTTGGGTGTTTCCGCGCTGCTAGGGGCTACCCGTCCTGCAGTTATCGACATGGGCGTGCCTCTGGTCACTGGTAATCTTGCATACCAGACAAGGCCCAGCAATTAGTCGGTCCCTACCTAGACTGGGACTGCATGCTCCACCCCACTCGGACAGGCCCTGCCAGTGCTAGCTGCTATTTGTTGGTGCTCCTGCCCGTCGTCTCTCGACTTTTGTCGCTTCCTCTCTCTTTCCCTTCCCTTCTCCAACTCACTCGACCGTGACAATTATCTGCTTCCGACGGACGTCCTGATTTCCATATCAGTCAATTTCACATCCTCATCAACAGCTCTTGTCAACAGTCCTGTGTTGTTCGCCCAAACATCCCTGCCCGTCCCCGCGCATAACAAGCCAAGCTTTTACAGCTCGTGCCGAAGCCGATTTGCCGATAAACAAATCAAATCGTCTGACACCACTTCACAATCAATCCCAACCAAAGGTACTGTGCGACTCTCTCGAATAATCCCCCCCTGTGCTCTGCAATCGCCCCGGCATCTCGACGGCCTGAAGCAATTCAGATCGAATCCGCCTCGTGTTATTACGCCCAGGTTGCCGAGCAGCGACCAAGCGACAGCGCGCTCAAATCGGGAGCCTCGGTAGCCCACAATGACGGGTGCCAAGGTCCAGATTTTGGGCGCGTTGACCACCGTCAGCCACGGCCGCAGTCGCCAATCGAACTCTCGTCGTCTGGGCTTCGCTTCGAGCCTCGCTGGGCGCGAGCGGGGCCAATTGCTCTTCCCATGACTCGGATTTTCTCCGGATGGTTGATTCTGCCCAGACAGAGCCTACCATCTGCGAACAGATCCTACAAACAAGTACTGGCGGGCCCATGGCTAACAATTGACTCGTAGGGCCTTTCTCCCACCAAAAACACAAAATGCCTGCCATCAACAACGCCCTGGTTGCCCGTGAGGCCATCTCCCACATCGCCAAGCGTGAGAACTGGGCCCAGCAAGAAGCTGGTGTCATCGTCGTCTTCGCCATCGTCTTTATCGTCGCCGTCGGTGTCATCGGCCTGTTCATTGGCAAGAAGGTCTCTGCCGCCCGTGCCAAGAAGCAAGCCATGTCGGGCTAGATTGGTGCAGGTGTTCGAGAGGCAGAGAACGACTCGACGGTCTATCAAGGTCGACGGGACAATGTATGAATTAATGGGAAGGATGATAAACTTACTACGTACTACGTAAAGCCGTAATGGGGGGTGCTGGAGGAGCACGGGACCCAAGGAGGGATGTCACAGGGGACGAGGAGACGATGATACTCCGATGCCAGGGGTTGTTGGCATCATCACAAATAGTTCTGATAAGCATGGGACGCTTCATCTACTACACGCCAGACACTCAATACGATACTATGGTTTAATTGGCATCTCTCGCGACCGTCATTGACCCAGAAACATGCGCTGCCACCAACACCAATTGCTCCTGACTACAAAGTATGCTACCATAAACATCTTGCCCAGCCTCGCTACTAGACCGCTGAATGCGGACGCATGCGAAAGTCATGCAGGCCTCTCTTGTGCTCACTTGCCGACACGAAGATTATAGTCCCCGGAGATCTCATCCGAAAGCGATCTCAACTATGCAAGGAACTCCATCTTCTCGAGGTGGACCAAACCGTTCGCAGGCTAAGTGATGTCAGCATCAAAACCACCCCAGCATGTGAAAGGTCAGGGAAGGGATAGGTCGGTCGGGGCTGAGTGGAGGATACCCGAGAGGAGGATACGGGAAAAGACCGGACTCACAGGAACAAACTGCCTCAGCCGGACCCCGGCCTCCCTAAACACGGCGGCCGTGTCCGTGTCCATGCTGTACCCATACGCATACACGACCTCTGATATCCCGACCTGGGCGATCTTGATGCTGCACGTCAGGCAGGGGCACGTGTCGCAATAGAGCACGGCGCCCTCGCGGAGCCTGTCGCGGCCTGCCTCGAGCAGGGCGTTCTCCTCGGCGTGGATGCACAGGCACGTGGCGAGGCCGTGGCCGCTGCCCAGGCCCTGGTTGCAGCGCGGGCAGCCGCCCTCGCCGCAGTTGCGGATCCCCCTGGGCGTGCCGTTGTAGCCCGTCGAGATGACGCGGCGGTTGTGCGACACGACCACGCAGCCCACGCGCCGCTTCATGCAATTGGACCGCCGCGCCGCCAGCGACGCCAGCGTCATGAAGTAGTTGTCCCAGCCCGGCCGCAGCCGCTCCGTGCTCAGGAGGTCCAGCTTGCCCAGGTTCACGTAAAGGTGCGCCAGCGAGCTCGACGTGTTGAGCAGCCGCACCGTCGCGCCCGACGTGTGCGTCGCCTGGCCCCGCTCCGGGTGGTACAGCTGCGCGTCCGACAGCGTCACGAAGTCCTCGAGGGTCTCGGCCGGGTGGATCTGTTGGCTGTCCGGGAGAGACTTGGTGACGGGCTCGGTGGGCTGCTCCGCGCCGCCGGGCGCCAGCTCTTGCTTCCTCTTCTGGTAGCGCTTCCACCGGACGAGGACGGGCGCGTCGACGCTGATTAGGAGGAAGAAGGGCCGTCGGCTGTATGCTTCGAGGGCCTCTTTGCTCATCACGTCTGTCGTCACCCACCGTTCCCGCCACCGTTGGGTCACGTACTCCAGCAGCTCATCTGAGGTAGGGAAGACCAGGGCAGTTGTGGATGGCCTCTTCTGGGGGGTATTTGAGACATTGGTTTCTGCATCTGGGCCGGCCCCTTGTTCCCGAGGCGCCTGGGGTGTATTTGGATCGACAGAGACATGCCTGAAGCCGTGGTGGTCCACCAAATATCGAGCAACTGTGCTCTTTCCGGAGCAGATACCTTTTGGCGTGTAAGTCTTGGGCAGAGAACATGATGAGGAAGACTCACTGCCGCAGATTCCAATCAACATAATTGATGATGCAGTAGACCAAAATTTCCAATCGTTTTCGAGGTCTCTGGAAGGATCTTTTGATCTCTTATAAGTGAGTTGTCACTGCTTGTGGAAATATTTCCACCAAATCTCGTCTGTCGTAGACGCGTCTCACAGCCCTGGCGCCCTTCAACGCGTCTGCGGTTTTCAGTGCAGCCTCCACGGCAAAGTAGGTTTTGCCGGCGGCAACTCTCCCTCGCCAAAGTGCCTGCAGTCACCCTCTTCAGGGCACCCGCAGGCTGCAGCAGCAGTTCCCGAGGCCCATCAGCCATGAAATCATCAAATCATCACACATGACAGCTCCGACACCCACACTCAAGCTCTCTCTGACTTGCACTTCCACCTGATCCAGATCAGCCCGCGTTGAAATGTCACATTCGACGTGTGACCACGACCCTTAACACTAGCCTACAAGCTTAAAACCGGTACTCTTAGCTCGGCAGCTTTCTCCATTTCAAATCACAGTTGATCTGTCGACCTGTTGCATCATCGCGACCCCGCCATAGTGGATCTCACGAACCCCTCAACACCGAAGGCACGCGCGGAGAATACCAAGTCTCCCGGATCGCATATTATTGTTCCAAGAATCGAAGCAGCATATCTCCCTTTCGTATAAGACCTACACTCCACCCGAAGACCTATATACTCCCCGATAAAGCCCTCTCCCCCGGGAGAGCCCAACCGCGGCTACCGAAACCTGCTGGCGCATCCCGTCTCGCCCAACATGTCGGAACTAAAGTTCTCCGCCTTCACGTCGCAAATAGAACTCCCCTTCTATTCTGCACTCTTCTCCTCGAAACTCGACCTCGACAAGCTCGATGACTCGGCGCGGTTCGTTCTGGGCACGTACGAGTCGAGTCCGCTCGCAACCCCGGAGGAGAGCACCCGCATGCAGATCCTCGGAAATGCGCTGACAAGCAATGCGTATGTCGCAGGCCACTTGCCGACACTTGTGTCGCCCCCTCATGAAGGCTAATATGGAGTGCTAGAATCGGTCTGGGGCAGTGTCGGGCCGAGGGCATGATAAAAAACGTTAATACGATGGAGGACTTCAAGTCGACAGACAAAAGTGCCATGCTTCAGACGGCGGGCCGGCAGATATGGGATGCCATCAAGGACGGGACGATATACTCCATCCCTTCGCTCCTATCCGCCTTCACGATACTTTCCTTTGCCGATCTGAAAAAGTATCGATTTACGTATTGGTTCGCCTTCCCAGCGCTACATTCTGACCCTCAGTGGAAGAGGACAGCCCCCATCAGCAAACTCACACCAAAAGAGAGCGAATCCCTGGTCGAGAAGGTTGGCACATGGCGCTATGGGGTAGACAACAGGCAATATGGATTCTTTCTGGTCAAAAGAACACGCGGCGGGGAGGACAATCGATCTAAAAACTCGTTCGACTCTTCAGCCGAAGACCTGGGGTTCAGATGGGAAGTTGGGGCCCTCCGTGATTTTGAAGATGGTTTCTTTGAAGGGGTGGCCGAAGAAGATCGCTTCGTGTCTTTTGTCGATCCTTCGAGTTATCCCGAGCACCCGTCATGGCCTTTGCGAAATCTATTGGTCCTGGTGCGACAGCGCTTCCACTTTACCAAGATCAACATCCTGTGCTACAGAGATACCCAGGCTAGGCGGCACGAAGCTAGGAGCATCATCCTGCCTCTTGCTATGGACAGCGTGCCAGAGATGGAGACGACGCAGATGCCGAAGGTCACGGGATGGGAGCGCAACGCGACAGGGAAGCTGCAGGCTCGACAGGCAAACCTCGCCGAGTACATGGATCCGACCAAGCTTGCCGACCAAGCCGTCGACCTCAACTTGAAGCTGATGAAGTGGCGTATATCTCCAAATCTGGACCTGGACACAATCAGGAATACATCTTGCCTTCTGCTTGGCGCAGGCACTCTAGGGAGCTACGTATCACGGAATCTGATGGGATGGGGTGTGCGGAAGATCACATTCGTCGACTACGGCTCAGTCTCATTTTCGAATCCTGTTCGACAACCGTTGTTCGAGTTCAAGGACTGTCTAGATGGAGGAGTTCCCAAGGCGGCCAGGGCGGCCGAGGCGCTCCAAGCTATCAACCCGGGGGTAGAAAGCGAGGGCCATGCCCTCTCCGTGCCTATGCTTGGCCACCCGATTACGAATGAGGCCAAGACAAAAGAGGAGTTCACGAAATTGAAGGAGCTGATCGAATCTCACGACGTTGTCTTCCTGCTAATGGACAGCCGGGAGTCGAGGTGGCTGCCCACAGTCATGGGCAAGGCAGCGGGGAAGATTGTCATGAACGCCGCGCTGGGCTTCGACACCTACGTCGTGATGCGACATGGCGCCAAACCGAAGGACGGTTCTGAGAAGACTCTGGGGTGCTACTTCTGCAATGACGTAGTCGTAGCGACAGACGTATGCGCCGGCCCTTCCACAAGCCCAACCGGGACCGAACCCGTCCTCTACACAGACTTGCTGATCTTTTGATACAGTCTCAAAAGGACCTCACCCTCGACCAGCAGTGCACAGTCACCCGGCCAGGCGTGGCGGCCATCGCGTCCGCGCTCCTCGTCGAGCTGCTCGCCAGCGTCCTGCAGCACCCCGAGGGCCAGCACGCCGCGGCCCCCAGGCCCGCCGCCGCCGACTCGTCCTCGTACGAGCGGGACCCCCCGGACCACCCGCTCGGCCTCGTGCCCCACCAGATCCGCGGCTTCCTGTCGACGTTCCAGAACATGATGATCCGCGGCGAGTCGTACCCGTGCTGCAGCGCGTGCAGCAAGCCCGTGCTCGATGCGTACCGGGAGGACGGCTGGGGCTTCGTCAAGAAGGCGCTCGAGGAGAAGGACTACGTCGCCGAGCTGTCCGGCCTGGCCGAGGTGCAGAGGCGGGCCGAGGCCATGGCGGCCGAGCTCGACTTTAGTGACGAGGAGGGCGTCGAGGGGGATGACGATGGCGAGGCGGTGATGGTATGATTTGATATGACGTGATGTTGTAAATGAGATGAGTGGCACGCCCGAGCGGAGAAGCAATTTATTCAGCATTGTTAGACATTTTCTGTTAAGGCTTCGGATCTTGCGGGTGAACTCGTCTAGACGTATTTTGAATTTAGGAGTAATATTTTCTACTTAAGATGGCCTTGCAGGGACGAGATGATCGCCAGAGATGCCGTTCAGTGAAAGAATCCGATTCGTGACATCAAATCATTCATTCAGTGTGAACTGAAGCTTCATAGGAACGTCCACAGGAGCAAAGATGATCTCTGTTTGGCTCGCTTCCTTCCCTGCATAGTCCCCCGTTCTGTTTGGCTTCCAGATCTATGGGTTACAACCTAGAGCATCATTTTATCCGACGGACAACATCGTTCATTAGGTCTTTTTGGCCGGGTCAATTAATCGAGCCTTCTCGTCCAAGCTCACCCCGAGCCTTGAGGCGGTCTGCCCAATGGATCTGAGCTTTGCACTCTTTCCCCCGAGCCCGAGACCGCTCACGAATTTGTCGTATAGACCCTTAGCACCGCCGACCGAAGATGGTTCTTCAATGGGGTGTTGAACGGTTGGAGATGTCGGATCGAGGGTGCCGGATGCTCGCGTGGCTGACTGTTGGACTGCGTGCTTGGTGAGCGTATATGTAGACGGTGATGAAAGGTCTTCGAAGAACTTGCTGCTTATATCGTTGATTCTCTTCAGGACTTTCTTGCTCGTGTGGGCGTCGTAGCATTCTGGATCTAACGGCTCTTCTTGGAAGAGCTCGACTGCAAGCTCGCGATCATTGCACAAAGCGGTTGCTAGATTTGGCCAGTCGCAATCGTCGATCAAGTGTTGAATCTCACCCCCTGGGTACTTCTGTGGTTTCGCAGCTGCCCTGAACTTCTGTTGGACATGGGCCGGGCTGAGGCACATTTCTTCTGCTGGCCAGATGACATGGATCCGATAACCTTCAGCCGTATTACGACCGTCATCAGCTGCGCCATCAGCGTGTACCGCGATTGATTTCGCTCGGATGAACACCCATGGAGGAACTGTATACGGCTTTCCAGTATACTCTTGGAGTAGTTTTCCGGTGAGAAAGGATTGAAACAAAGTCATGTCCAGCAGAAGAGAAGCCCGAAGCATGAGATCACCATGAACCTTGGTCCAGTGTTTCATGAGATGATCGTCTATTGTGTCAGTGTCTCCGAGTTGGTCCAGGTCATAGTCGGGTGGCGATGGCAGGAGCTTGAGAACTTCCGAGTGGACTCTGATTGCATGATGTAACTCTTTCTTGATAAGGGGTGTCATGCAGTCGAAGAACAGAACGGTATATCTTTCAATCCGTTCGCTGAGTGCAAGGCGGATTTGTTTGTCTGGGTCATCATTACCAGCCATTCTGTGCAGATGTCTTTCAGAGGGCTCCAGGGAGAGAGGTTGCTTCGATTCCAACCCAGATAATCAACCCATGAGTGGTTGAAGGCTGGTTTTATGCATGTGGTCAGCAGGGTATGATGTCAATAGCCGCCCTCAAAGTTACAACGCCCGCAACAGGTAATAGATGCACACAAGGGGCACAGTGGCCAATGACATTGTAAGTCCAAGACTTGTTGGTCCAGAAAATCGCCAAATGTAACCCGATGCGCAGCACTTTGGTCGCGATATGTATATCACCTTATGAATTCCAGAGGGAGCCAACAAGTCTTTGCGGTTGTGAGAATTGTAACCAGGAGGCTCTTCGCCAGTCGCCAGTTCCAAGTCTGAGAGGCTTAGAGTGTTAGAGACGCAGTTGTGGTTGATGGCATCCAATCCTGAAGTCCGCACTGATAAGTACGTTCAATCAGTCTATCGAGGGAATTATGTTCATGGGCTCAGGGCTGTCCCTGTCCCCTTTAGAGCAACCACACCGGGCAGGGACGTCGTCTTTTGCTTGACTTCACAATCGACATTTAAGTGCTTCGTAGCTTGCCTGTTTCTATATGGGTATTCAAGAACCCTTTTTCCTTCTTGCGATTCACTCGACATTAATCATCATCGTAAAGTCTTGAAGGCGTTCCGCTCATAGGATTGTCCTCATTACACATTGACAGATGCTTTTCTAGCATATTGTGTCATTCTCTAGCCCCTGTCGAAACAGACTGGCTCCCTAGGGTAGTTTGTGATCACCTATTACCACATCATCCCGTGTCTCGAGCCTTGCAGTAGCGATTATGTCCTGATCAATTTAGTCACGGTTCTTGTATCTATACCGTTGTATATTGCCTTACTCAAGCCATACCTACCTACGATTAGTGGACTCGGAATTCACCTGCCCGACGTCGGCAGGAAAGTGCCGGTGAGACCCTGTGCTCTGGTGAATAATCGAAGACCTTCTAGGTTGAAAAGTATTACGGCATGTTCGGCGTCGACATCAACCGTCTCCCTCGCCAGACCGCAAAGGGAATAAGATCGGCCATGTCCGAGTCCGCCGCGCCCGGCGAGTCAGTCGCGTGCTGGTCCGTGTGCAGGTCCGTCAGTTGGACGGGGCAGTCGCCCTGTCGCCCCGGCCGAGAAAAAAAGCCAGCCACATCCCGTAGCGGACCCTCGCTAAAGTCTCCCGACGCCGTGGGCCTGGTCGCCCTTTCGCAGCTGGCAGCGGCGGCCTCAGGGCAGACGATGCCCGTGGTGAACATTCCAAAACCCACATGGCCACATAACCCTGATGAGGTCGGATCGGATCAACACAACAGCCTTCTATTTTTAAAGCTCCAGGGCAGAATACAGGGCAGCAGCAGCAGGGCAAGGGACGGGGCGGGGAGTGCCGCAGCATCAAGAAAACCCCCCCCCGGTGTTCAGTCATCTCCGAACACGACAGGGCGCCTGAGCCCACAATTCAGGGCCTGCGGCCCTGCGCACAATGATCGCTTCGCTAATAAAATGGAACCGAACCAGAACAGCCCAAAACTGAACGCACCTACCAACAACAGGGACACGAAAAAAAACAGAGAGAAAGTACCCACGGTGGGGAATATCAGCCCAGAAGTCCCCAGTGTCCAGCAGGCCCAGCTGGCCCGCCGCCCTGGGACTTAGCCACATGCAGCAGCGCCATGCGTTACCACTGCACGGATCGGGACTTTTTGTGTGGGGGGCATGTGGGATTTAATCTTAAACTTCCAAAAGGCACTGCAGAGAGGAAATCGAATGCTGAGAATCAGCCTCGCTTTCAGAGGGCGGGACTTGCGGTCACGATGGAGGTGGACTAGTTTTTGTATCCATCGTAGCGATGATGTAGTACATGGGGAAGCGAGTGTAAAAAGCCCCGGCCTGCAAGGCCTGTAAGTCGTTTGTCAGTCACATCGGACCCGTTCTCCCCCTTCTTTACCTACTGTGTACACCGTCGTCACCACCGGGGAGAAAAATGCCGGCGGTGACCCATACTGACTGTGGACCCCCGCGGAACCTTCCATGCGAACGCATCGGCCACCACCCGGCGAACGGATGGTGGACTTGTTTTGCCTATGGTGCCGGTTCCGGGGTTTTTGTGGTCTGTGGCGGAGGATGAGGAGCCACAGGGGGTTGATGATGCCTTCCTTGCTCTGTATCCGTATACACCCCTTCACCAACTGTAGACATGGGGGAAAACACGAGAGCAGGTTCAGGCCTGGGGTTTCAGGATACGCGCAAAGAGGTCCGCGCCGAGGGTTTTGAATGGGTTGTTACCCTGGTTGGGGAACCTGGGCTGGGTGAGATTGTAACTTGGCCATGCCAATAGTGGTCGATGCCAGCTGCGAAGTGGGATTTCTGGGCTAGCCGAAATGGCAAGGGATCGCCATATCTCATAATCGAACACGACCTCACAAGATAGGTAGGTGGTAACCGGAAAGCCTTCCTTGAGTCTTGGGAAACCGTCCAAATGAACACGGTTGTCTGATTTGAGCTCTGGCGTAAGAAATCCCGAGGCATCGGGTTGGCCGCCAATGAAGGTGAATCAAGTAGTCACTTAGAGCGATAGTCAGCCCAGTACGCCGGAGCCGCTGGAGAAACAATGTCTCGGGTGTGACAAGATGACTTACAAGACTTACTGGCCGAATTTTGAATCAATGCCTTTGAACAAGTCCAAAGGACAGATTATTCTAGGCGGCGTGCCTCAAACAACATCACACAGCAATCACACACATTGCATCAAGGCACACGGTAGTTCTTTTCAAAAGTATGTATTTACTGAAACTAATTCATCATGCAATGAAGTCGTGTCACATACCCAAAGTTCGTTCTAGAAGACCCAACATTGGGTTTGGAGGAGAAATGAATAACGAAGCGGCAGTTTCATGAAGGGCTTTTTTGTTTCCTAGCCGTCTCCGTCCCAGTGCCTCCCCTTTAGTTACCGACCCACCAGCGGCCCAGCGCCGTCCAGACACCGCTGGTGTCGAGCAGCTGAGCGGCGGGGCTCACGAAGCCGTCGACGGGGGTGGTGGTGGCGCCGAAGAAGCCGTACGAGTTGACCCAGTCCTGGCCGTCGAGCCACGTGGAGACGCCCTTGGTGAAGGTGTCGACGCTGGCCGCGTCGCGGCTGGTGCTGCCAATCTCGGAGACGACGACGGGCAGGCCGTACTGGCCGTGCTTCTCTGAGATGTACTTCTTTGCGTTCTCGACCTCGGTCTCGGCCGGGGTGTCGGCGTTGGTGTAGAAGTGGACGCCGAGGAAGTCAGGCTTCTCCTCAGCGGAGAGGGCGCCGTAGAACTGCTCGAGCCAGGCGGAGCCGGCATCGTTGCTGGCAACGGCGGGGCCGACCAGCTTGACGCCGTACTGGGCGCGCAGGGGGAGGACGGTGCTCTTCCAGGCGGCGGCAGCGGCACCGGCATCGATGCCGTTCAGCTCAGGCTCGTTGTAGTAGTGCACAACGGTGTTGGCACCGCCGGCCTGGATGGCGGAGAGGAGGTTCTTCCACTCGTCGCCCTGCAGCTGGGCGGGTGTGCGGATCATGGGCTGGAAGGGGACGTCTGCGGGGAGCTCCTCTGGCTTCCATGTGTTCCAGTTGAGGGCGGCGCTGACGCCGGGGGAGGAGCTGAGGGCGTTGGCAGAGGCCTGGATGTTGCCGTTGGACGCGTAGGCCTGGGTCAGGGTGTAGTCCCAGAGCATGAGGCGCTTGCCCGAGTGGATTGCTGTGCCACGGTTCTCGACGGGGAGGGCGGATGTGAGGAGGGCGGCCTGGAAGAGGACGGCCAGGACCTGGAGGCGCTTCATTGCGGGGAACTGCATGATCGCGGTTGTGTGGTTTTGAGTTTTGAGTTTTGGGTTTTGGGTTTTGGATTTCAAGGACAGTGTTGTCTCTGCAAGAGAATGACTGGACTGGTTTGGACTTTGGTGTCTCGACGAAGCCTCTAATGAGTGATGGCTACGGAGTAGTGAGTGAGAGTTGCCTGCTCTGGTGAAGGAGTGACTAGAGAGTGCAGTCTGTGTATGCAGTCAGGAAGGAGAAAAACTTGGGACGAACGAGGGAAGAGGGCGACGGGCAGTTCAAATACCGGACGAACATGGACCAGCATCAGCAGCAAGCAACAAGCAGCAGCAACAACAAACAGGCGGGCGACTCGCCCACCCCCGTCCCCTCCGTCCCCCCGTCCCCTGGGCTAGAACAGAAGACTGGCCCGGGTTGGCGGCCTAGGCTCGTAAGATGGAGTGAAGGACATGCTTATTCACTGGGTCCCAACGGCCCACAAGGTAGCGCCCACAACACAGTCGACAAAGGAGGATAAGGTTTCTTTCTCGGTGGGGTGGGTGGGATTGTCATGGCGGCATCGAGCAAAATGTTCCTGAGGCTACCGGCCTTGTCAGGGGCAATGGGGCATCTTGGCAGGTCCGGAAGATGTGATAGGGCGTGTGCCTGGCGGCGGCCAAGGTCTAGTTTGATAAGAGGCTTGTTTAGGCGGCCTGGGCCTGCAGCGGCGCAGCTGAGGGGGGGTCGGCCTGCTCGCCGTGTGGGTTGATTACTTGTCATGTCATAGCGTGGTCACTCTGCAGTGCCTGTGCCTGTTTTCCAGTGCCTGTGCCTGGTCTACCGCCGTAGAGTTTACTCAATCTTGTTTCGCTGCCACGGGCTGGTTAGTTCTGTTGTCCTCCCCATCCTGGATGCAAGTGAGATGAGGTGACGTACCGGCACATATGCGGGAGCTGAGCACAAGGTCATGCCTTGACCTTGACCGAAGAGATCGGCACAGACTGTCAAAAACCTTGATGTAGGTTGGCATTGTGGCAGCCCGGTCATGACAAGTCCAGTCCGTCCCGCCCCCGGCTGGTGGAGCAGATAAAGGCGCAGCGGGTGGGTGAGCGGATGAGTTGAATGGAGTGTGAGGTGAGGTGAAGGAAGCGAGTGAGTTGAATGAGAGAGAGTGAGGTGGCTGATCTGAGAATAGATCTCTCGATTTACCCTGGGAAGCCGTGTGCCAAGTCGCCAAAAACAGACGTGTACTTGCAAAAACATGTGCTCCGCTCTGATTGGGAGCGTACTGTGTACACTACCTAGGTATGCGGTACTGTGGCATCCACCCCGGGATCGCGGGAAATTGGATACCGGCCCAGCAGGGCGCTCAGGCTGAGGTAAGCTCGGACCTGGGCACTGGGCATCACTGCAAAGACCGCAAGACTCGAACTGGGAAGGAGCGGAGAAGGATGGGTGGATGGGTAGGGGGGGGGGCGGCTCCCGGTTGCACCACCCCAGCAAGGCACGATATTACTGTGCATCGGCCGCAGTAGTCTACCACGTCCTTCCCTCCCAACAGGAATCGTCTTTTCCCGTTTGGCACCACCCAGATTAGCCTCCGGGGCACACCTTCCTGTCCAGGACCTAAACAACCAGAGAAGTTTCTGTTTCGAGTCCCCCTGAAACGGAGAATATTGCCCGTCACAAAAGCATACCACAGTAGGATACAAAAACCAGTCGGCCAGGCCTAGTGATCAGCGGCGACGGGCCGAGACCTGCATGTGCCTGTACCCCATGTTCCATGTGCCAGCTGCTCCGGATGTTCATCTGCCCACCCTGCCTGCCAGCCTGCCCACATGCCTGCCCATACAGTACCCTAGGTAGGTCGGTACTACGGAGTAGAGCCCAGCGGCCTGGCAGAGCTGGGGTTGGTTTGTTTCGCCTCGAAGCTTGGCGCTGCCACACACATGCAACCAACCGCCATCTCAACGTATCCTCATCAGCATTCTAGCTCAGTAGCCCAATTCATCAATTTGCTTGCACTGTACTGCAGCCACTGCCGGTGCCCAAGCGTGCATCAATGAACGGCACGTGGAGTCGTGCTTGTGGTGTTGACGTTGAAGGTCGTCGACGTTGATCCGCCTCCAACTGGCATCCCCCCATTGTCCACCTGCTTGGCCCAGCCCGCCGCTTACGGGATAGTCGGCAACCAGCTGACTGTCGCCTGTCTCACTGCCTGGTCGCACGTGGGGAGGTTCTATTGAAAGAGACTTCGAGCCATCCATATCCCAATCTCATAATCAATACACATTATATTTCGTTCAGCCCATCTGGAAGACTGGAAGCCGCTATACCATTCCCTTTCTGTACCTGCAACCAACCCCACGGCCGCCGATCCCCTCGGCCAATTTCCACAAACACGAACTATGGCCGGAAGGTTACGATGGCGTGGCCTGCGCGCCGAGTCCGTCGACAACTACTCGGGCGTGCTCGTCCCACTGGACCAGGCCCACCTCCACAGCCATTCAGCCCGCTGCGGGAGGACCGAGTTCGAGGAGCTCCCCGCCCACGGCGACGACGAGGATGACCCCAAGGACCTGGCTGGGGACGAGGGGACCGGGATGCTGGAGATGAGCGCTGCCGAGTACAGCATCGAGGGGCTCAGGAAGGAAGTGAGGAGAGGCGGCAGCGGGATGAGGTCGGATTACGAGCGTCAGTCTGCAATTCCCCAGTTCTCAAACTCTATCCGGCGGGCGGGGAGCAAGTGGGTGTCGAGGTGAGGATGCAGCATGTGCTCGGCTGACCTGTCTGCTGGCAGTGAAATCGATGCTTGTCAACAAGGCCGTCCAGGATATCGGCATGGGCAGGTACAACTGGCAACTATTTGTCTTGTGCGGTTTTGGATGGTTTGCAGATAAGTGTGTTCTCCCGGTTCTCGGTTTGAGATGCTTGTGCTAACCAGGGACTCGTCCCCAGTCTGTGGATGCAGGTGAGACAGTCTCAAGCCCGCCCTTGTGGCGATTCCTCAGACTTTTCCTCATTGCTAACAACACCAAGGGGGTCTCATTAATTCTGCCATCCCTTTCGGCCGAGTTTGGCATCGCGGAGAAGACTGTTCGGTACACGACAAGTGCCGTGTATCTCGGCCTCTGCTTTGGCAGTTTTACCTGGGGCGTCGGATCCGATGTTCTCGGCCGGCGCATCGCCTTCAACATGACCTTGCTGATTACCAGTGTATTCGGGATCATGACCGCCTTTGCGTCCAGCTGGGCATGGGTCTGCATATTTTTCTCCCTCCTGGGTTTTGGCGTTGGAGGGAACCTGCCTGTCGACGGTGCGCTCTTCCTAGAGTTCCTACCCGATACTTCATCGTCCCTCCTCACGCTGCTGTCTGTGTGGTGGCCAGTGGGACAGCTGTGCTCGAGTTTCATCGCGTGGTTCTTCATCGGCAACTGGCCTGCCGACAGGGGCTGGCGGCTGTTTGTGCTGGCCATCGGGCTAATCACGTTTGGCATGTTCTGCCTGCGGTTCTTCATCTTCCACCTCTTCGAGAGCCCCAAGTACCTACTGTCGCGGGGCCGGCAGTCAGAGGCTGTGGCAGTTGTGCACGGTCTCGCATACCGTAACGGAGCAAAGACCTGGCTCTCAGAGGCCGTCCTCGACGCGGTGGTCGATAGCGACGACGGCGGCGACGATCGCGCGCGCCTCCGGGGCCATGCCGCGGCGTCATCGCTGTCGACCAAGAGCGTTATCAAGGCCAAGCTGGACGAGTTTTCGGGCGATCGAATCCGCCCGCTCTTCAGCAGCCGCAAGCTCGGCCTCGCGACCGCCCTGGTCTGGTTTACCTGGGCCACGATCGGAATGGGCTATCCACTCTTTAACGCCTTCCTCCCTCAATATCTATCCCACTCGACCGGCGGCGGCGACCCCTCATCGTCGTCAACGCCTCCCCGTGAGCCCGACCCAACGGATCCCACCAAGATTTCGGCCGAGACTTACCGCAACTATGCCATCCTCAGCGTCGTCGGAGTACCGGGCAGCATCCTGGCGTACTTCACCGTCGACAGCCGGTCTGCCTTCCTCGGAAGAAGGGGCACGCTTGCGATCTCGACCTTCATCTCTGCGAGCTTCCTGTTCTTATTTGTCAGGTACGGCAAGACCTCTGCCTCGCAGCTGGCCTTCAGCTGCGTCGAGGCCTTCAGCCAGAACATCATGTACGGCGTGCTGTATGCATTCACGCCCGAGATCTTGTGAGTCCGCTTCTCTCCTGAAAGCTTGTCATCACATGACCGTGTCAAACTCGCTGGCTGACTTGTTGGTGTGTGATCTTTATTGCAGCCCTGCCCCCGTGCGTGGTGCCGGGACCGGCGTTGCGAGTTTTCTGAACAGGTTCACTGGGCTCATCGCACCGATATTGGCGGCGAACATACCTGGCGATGGGGCGTCGGCGCCGATCTACCTAGCTGGTGCTTTAATCTTTGCCGCATTCGTGGGCATCGTGTTGATCCCCATAGAAACTAGAGGCAGGCAAAGGCTTTGACAGACGCGTATATCACATCACAAATTTTGTAGAAACGTTCATCAGCCTTGGGGTTGGTTCATTACACGGCGAATCATGGGCATTGTCAGGCGTTTTGTTGGATCTCGGCGTTGATGGGAACTCATACAGTGTATGAAGTAAGCTTAAATTGAGGATTAACATGAAAAGTGAAGGCGTGAGATCATAGCTCGTCTTCCACTGTCGCCTGCCGCGGGTTCCTTACCCTCACGCCAGTGCCCTGGGCACCAGCCGGTGCGTCCCGCCTTCTCCGTGCTATGGTTCTCTGCAGGGCGTCCCGGGTCATTGGCTCGTTGCGGACGGTGTTATCGACCAGCCAGCGGCGCATCTTGTCCCTCAGGATGTCGAGCAGGCGCGGGTCGGCCGCGAAGGGCGCGAGCTCCATCTTGACGGCGCGGGTGGCGTTCTCGTCGACGCTGTGGACCATCTTGTCGAGCTCGTCGAGGCTCTGGCGGGCGCGGGCCTCCTCGGTGCCGCGGCGCTGCAGCTGGACCCGCCCGCCGCGCGTGTCGGCCGTCAGGTACGGGACGACCTGGTTCAGGGCGATGGTGAGGGTGATGCTGAGCTTGCGGGCGAGGGCGACGGCCTGGAAGGGGAGGTAGGCCGGGTGGGCGAGGGCCGGGGCCCAGAAGGAGAGGAGCGGGTTCAGCGCGCGCGTGAGCAGCGGGTTGACCAGCCCCGTCAGGAACCAGGGGTGCGACGGCCGCGTGATGGTGTGCAGCTCGAAGACGAGCAGCGACGCGAAGGCGACCCACCGCCAGTACATGCCCTGCTGGAAGTAGCCCAGCTTGGGCAGGGCGTAGATGGCCAGGGCGCCGACGCCGTAGTAGCCGAGGACGTCCTGGGCGCCGCGCATGACAAAGTCGCGCGCGACGGTGCACTCGCGCCACCGCAGCACCTCGGGCCCCATGCGGTCGTAGGCGAACCGCCTGACGTCGTCGCTGAGCGTCTCGTGGGCCGTCTGCACCCGCACGTACGTCTCGGCGTCGTAGGCGCCGCCCTTGTCCGGGTGCATGACGGCCGACAGCTGGCGGTAGCGCTTCTTGATGTCGCGGACGGGGGCGTCGGGCGCGACGCCCAGCACCGAGTAGAAGTCGCCGCCCGACCGCTGGAGCTCCCAGTCGGCCTCGTAGATGGTGAAGAGGAGGTAGGCGCACACGACGAGGATGTAGATGCGGCGGTAGTGCTCGGCGAAGCGCGGCTGGCCCGGCTGGGGCCGCGGGGACCCGGCGCGGATGGTTATGCCATAGTAGGTGCTCTGGAGGAAGCGGGTGGCAAGCTGCGAGGCGTGTGGCCCGTCAGTTACTGCAGGTGGGGAGGTGCTTGAGAATGTGGCAGAGAACGGGTGGGCGGGGGACTCACATCGGGGAGGAAGGTCCACCCCATCAGGGAGAGGAAACCCGACATTTTGAAATCTTTGCAGGGCAGTCTACCACATCGAAAGAGAACGTGGGGAGCTGTGTTTCCAGCACGAGGGACGGAGCGCCAGGTTGCGCCTGCGGATGCGACGAAGTCAAAGAATTTATTTTGTTGTAAACGGAGACAGACGTGTCCCTAGCTCAACACAAATGTGGTCACCATCAAGGTACATGTGTACTTCGTCGGTGGTCAATGCGCTAACTGATCTGGTCTTAGCGCGTAATGCTTGTAAGTGAAGGCCCCAGTGGGATGGATAGTGGGTGGCTCTCTCGTCTCACGGCTTGCACATCTCCACGCTGCGGCTTCTCCTTACGGCGATGGTCAGATCGGCAGGAAAGTGAGTTGAAGGCAAGAGCGACGGTGTGCGGCCTATAAGCTGCAAATTGTCGCCAACATTTCCAACAAAGCAAAGTCGTTAAATAGGTGTCCAGTTCTGGACAGAGCTCCGGAATCCTGGACTGTGGGCGCCCCCCAATAGTCGTTGACTAGGTGTCCGCCAGCACTACATAGCAATACAATACTAGCAAACAAGGTTCGGTGATGCAGTGATGCCAGTATTCCTGACCGCGCCATATCCAGCGATGATTTCGTACACAGCAAAGTGCTCCAGTTTGGTTCCTGGCGGTTCAGATTAGGTAGTTGGGAATCTTGCATTATGCGCTGCTCACATCCAATGACTGCTGGGAGACAAGGGCGGATGTCCTCGTGTGTGTGACCCATTACCCATGGATTGGCAGGCCACAGCCAACTGTGTATACAGCAAGACCCTCAGTAATGTATTCATGCTCCGCCCTCTTGGTTTCATGGGTACTATTTCCTGAGCGGTGATGCTGGACCCAATGGAAGGCGGTTGACCTCAGCTGCGATACACCTTGAAAGTCAACTTAACCGTGCAACGTTCAGACACAAATAGGCAAAACAGCTGAGAATATGGTCCAATGTGCAAAAACACAATTCGGTGTTCATTCAAATCCAGGGCAGAATAGAGAACAATTGCATGTAATTGTCGGGGACAATGGTGTCGACCTCTCCTCGGAGGGGCTGTCCGAATTGGGTAGGCGGTGAGTTTCCGTCGTACCTCGTGGCAGAATCACTCCCCAGATTATACTTAAACCCTTGCAACCCCACGCTCTTTTCCTATCCACCACCCTTCCCAACTTCTTAGCTCCAATTTCTCAGCTCCAAATTCTCAGCTTCAACTTCTCAGCTTCAACTTCTCAGCTTCTCAACTACTCAGCCTCTCAACTACTCAGCTTCCCAACTTCTCAACTTCCCGCTGGACCCAAGCCCAACCCGAAGAGGAGAGCTCGGAGGAGCTCAAGGCGACAGCCCCTCTCCCTCTCAACCTCCAGTTCGCGGCCTTCCCTGCCTTGTTTGGGGTCGGTAAGTGCTTCCAATCCCCAGATTCCTCCACGATCGCATCCGTCAATTGAGCTTGCACCGTGGGCACTTTGTCGCATTTGCCCCATCACCGATCTTGATCCCCCGCCACGCGCCTCACCTTGGATTGCTAGGTGCCATTTATTCTGACCTGGTTTGCAGCATCAGCAGCAGCAATGGCGGACAACTGGGCACCAGAACGGGGTACCACTCACGCCGCGCATCGACGTCAACGGTGGACACTGGCCGATTGATCACGGCCCAAGGGACCAGAGGGTCCCTCCCGCCTCCTCGAACCATGCCGTTGCGGATGCCGCTCCCGCATCCTCGAACACTGGTGATGCAGATGTACCCATACCTGCCACCACACCACCGACCCCTCCCAACACTGAGACCCCTCCTCCCGGCCGGGACGTCGCCGCCGCGGTGAGGCGCTGGGACGGCGAGTCGACACTTGTCCTCCTGCCGCCTGCACCCGATGACCCTGGCACTGAGGACACCCCCGATCTAATGTGTGAGGGGGCCGAAATCGAGCCGGTTGAGACCAGAATGGAGAACATTTCTCGACTCCTTCCGATGTTCCTTCCCACCTACCACCGAATCACCGCGGCCGACATTGCAGAGCAGAAGAACCAGGATGAGATCTCCCATGCCTGGTACGATGTGGGAGCAACCTTTCTCGTCTCACGATGCGGTCACAGGATCCGCCCAGCCACGATCATGAGGTATCTCGCTTCCGTCGTCCAGAACCCAGACAAAGACTGCTTCACCGAGGTCCACTGTCCTTCCTGCAGAGTACTCTAGGTGAGGCCTGCAGATGACGGTGATGAATGGCAAAACGACGGATGGAAACGAGCTTGGTCACAGGAGCTCAGAGGAGCTCCGCGACTTGCTGGTGGTTGGAGGAGCTCAGAGGAGTTCCGGGACATTCTGGCGGTCGAGACCATCACCGGGAGGCTTGTGACCGGAGACCCCGCCACCTACCTCCGCGCCAACACTACCAACGGCCAGGGCAGCCGGGACGCCCCCATTGTGGTCCCCGACGATGATCCTCGGATGCCTATTCCTGAGGATCCCGCGGTTGACGCTACCCCCATTGCGGCCCCAAACGATCCCCAGATGTCTCTTCCCGAGGATGCCGTCGTCGACCCCACCCCTATCGCGGCCCTCAACGATCCCCAGCTGTCTATTCCTGAGGATTCCATCGCCAACCCCGCCACCCCGGCAACTAACCCCGCCGACCCTGTGGCCGACACTACTGTACTCCTCCCTCTGCCCCTTCTCCCTGCTGCGCCGACTCCGGTGGAGCTCCTCAACGGCCAGTACTCATTTCCTAGTGGCGACTGGCGCCTTGGCTACTTGCAGTGGTCAATGGAGAATGCGGGTAAGCCGTGCCGCCCCCGGGTCACAATGCCAACTGAGGTGATGGCAATGGATCTTGGCTCTTCGGGTGGTAGCTTTTACGACCCCCCGATGAGATGGGATACAATCTTTGGTGGCAAGTCCCGTACGCTGACAGAATCCACCGTCACCGTTGCCAAGCTCGGCTGTACCCACGGGTACCGCCTCGAGGTCCTGGAGTGCTACCTCAATGGCCAGATCACAAGTACTATCCTGCCCCCGGTCTGCCACTTCCCGGGCTGTGTCCAGTCCTGGGCTGCACAGCAGGTGCCTCTTCTGGCGGCGGATGATACTGAGTAGCAGACTTATTCTAGGTGTCCTGTATCTTAGGACATTATAGATTGTGGATGGATGGGGGCAGATTGCGGATGGAGATAGGTTGAAATAGAATACAAATGGGAATTTGTACGGCCATGGTACAAATAACACAACAGCAGCGATCTCTGCACCGGCAGCCAGCCCACCGCCCAAATAACTCAGACTGTCGTTGTGATACCCAAATATGCAAGTCCGTTCAGCTCATGCAACCAAGTTCCCGGGGTCCCTGATTCAGCTCCCTTTCGTCAGCCAGAACCAATAATTCACATGGCGGCGTGCAGTCTACACGTAGCCTGCAGCTGAACTGGGCTAGCGGCTACATGGCGTTGACCTAGCATCTGTTGAAGTTGTCGACCAAACCTGTGATCTGCTGACATGAACATGTATTTAAAGTTGGAGGCGCTCCCAACTAGTCTACATTTGTGCATCGGATCTGTCCATGTCATATCTTGCAAATAATCGCCCTCCACTACGCTACATATGTGTGTGCACTAATGTCCTGCTGCCAGCCATCACCCGCGGTCAATTAAAGACAGCTTAACATTTATTAAACGCAATTACCCTTTTCTATATTCAAAACCCCGGTGTTATTTCCGGTGAAGTGTGACAAAGTTGTACAAATCTGCCAAGTCCATGAAAAACAACGAGGAAATGGACGACGTTTCTTCGGTCGTTGAATTGAGCGCTGGCGTCAGGACTCACAGAATTTCACATGATCTAGACGTAATCGAATGTGAGGATCAGCCCGCAGAGGTCGACCCATTAGCAGGGAGTCCCATATCGTCTGAATCGTCCTCGGGAAACCCTCAGCCTTCGGACGGTCCCAGAGCCCATGTCCAGCGCCTCGGCCGAGAATATGGCCAAATGGTTTCCAAGGCACTCACAGCATCTGTAAGCAATGCTGTCGACATGTGTGTACCCCCCAAGCCTTTGCAAAGCTCCAACCCTGATTGACTCTGTCATAGAATTATCAACCAGCTTTATGACAGCTCGACACATTTCATTCTCGAATTTCTCCAAAACTTGGACGACGCTCAATACGAAAATGGAGTGGATGCGTCTGTGAAGTTCATTTTCCACCGCGAGTTTCTACATATACGTTCAAATCAAATTGGTTTCGGCGAGTCTGGATCATACAGGAAGCGTCATGTCCGCCGAAACCAACCTAACGGCATCGGAACTGTCGAAACGGCTTGTCGGGGGCCCAAGGGTCCTTCTTTCTCGTTTCTTCGCGTCGGCCTCACAGGCCTTTTCCCGGAAACCACATGTCAATCTCCCATAGCTAGTTCGATGACACGTCTCTGGGCCTCCTGCCGTTTAAAGTGTTATGATGCATTCGATGAGGCAAGGGGACTGCAAGGTTATGTCGGAAGCTCCAGACGGGTGATACGTACAGCACGCTGCCTCCCTTGGTCACTCTTACCACCTCAGTCAATCCGCAACACTCAACGGAGTGCTCCGCGAATTTCGGGAACATCTCTGCGCGCCGGTCCGAATTGCCTTTATCAGGGCGACAGTCAAAACATGGGCAATCGATGAGGCGGAACGATCTCGGCCAACTCCTCAAGAAGAACCCCTTCATGTGGCCGATTTCATAGTTACTCACCTGGCAATCTCCTTTGATGTACCGTGATTCAAGTTTACATGCTCAGAGCAATAGACATAGGACTCAGTCTGATGGTGATATTCGTGGGACATCCGCACAAACGTAGCCTTTCCACAACACGCCGGTAGCCGCTGCCGGAAAGTCGGACACGAGTAACTAGAATACGCCTGCCGTGTAAACACTTCAAACTAGACTTAAAGAAATGGAAAGAACATTCAAAACAAATAACAAAAGCTCTCTCGTTCTATTGACAAAAGAAACGCCGCCCTTCGCTTTTCTCCAGTTCCAAATTTCCTCTTCATCCTCTTTCGAATCAACTTCCACAAACACTTGTTCCATCACTCACATTTCTATTCCCTCTCTTGTTGATCTATCAACTCGCTTGAGTCTTTGCTTCCAGCGTTCTCCGGCCGACCGGACTCCCTGCGTCAACAGGATCGCCGCCAGCCCCGCCCGGAACACCATCAACACCATCAACACCATCAACACCACCACCACCCTGCTTCCTCGTTTCAATGCCTTCATTAGATTGAAGCACATCTCCTCTACTCCCTTCGCCTGGATCCACTTCCTCCTGTCACCCTTAGTTCGTGTCTTCCCTATATTCAGTCCAGCCGGCCAATCTGCCTCAGTTGGGCACAGCCAGCGTCGACGACGCTCAGCAGAGCAAGAGCCGTTAGGCTATCGGTCATCACTGGCAGATTCCCGGCTGCTGTCAAGGTTTTGAAGGTGAGCTTGGTAACTCGATGATGACAAGATGAATCCACATGAGCCTCGGCGAAGACTGTCCACGACTTTTATCTGATGGGCCCACTCATGGCGCATGTTGCTACCATCTTTTCTCTTTCCAGAGCCATCGAACCATCAGCACAGCCTCAGTTCCGGTTGCACCGAGCAACCACGACATCGTGAGCTGAGCTCGCGCATGTTCATCATTGGCAGCGATTTGTTGCGATATATTTCTTTTGAAGGTGAGCTTGGTAACCCGATGATGACAAGATGAATCCACATGAGCCTCGGCGAAGACTGTCCACGACTTTTATCTGATGGGCCCACTCATGGCGCATATCGCTACCATCTTGTTTTCCCACAGGGTCACCCAAGTACCACGGCCTCAGTCTGAGGTGCATTGAGGTATCTCAACTGTGTGAGTCAACTCTTCTGCACATGATCATCATTGGCTCCGCGTGGCTGACTTTGATTTCGCAGCGACATCCCGTGTTGACGCATCTCGCCTACGCCAGGAAGGGAAGGTTAAGGCAAGATCATCGGAGATGAAGACTGGAGGGTGGGGGATTGTTGAGACACAAGGAAATGAAGCACGCGCAATAGTAAGAAAGGAATCGTTTGGGTGTGTTGAGCGAACCTCTGTGAGGTGGCTGAATCCGGGAATGGGGAAAAGGGAAGTGGGAGTTGCAGGCACTGCTTGCGGAAACAAATTCAGAAATGAATGTAAATCATATTGATCATGACACCCGGCGAGGCGGGAGGGTTTTGGTGTGGTGTCACTAGCACTTGAGCTCCACTCAACCAGCACCTAGGTATTGAATAGGGTGAAGAGCAACGAGGGAGTTCCTCTGACAGCGGGCAAGTGACATGCGTGTTGGGCCTCTGAGCGAGAGGGGATTGATTTCACCACAAGTACAAATCAAGCTCAAGCCGCGGGAGGTAGTTCGGATCGGAAGCAGTAAGAGATGCGAGGAAATCCAGCAATGATGACGAGTGTATGTGTTTTGTCTAGAATCCACCCAGTGATGGATATGAGTGATAATTTTTGGTAAATTGATATTTCCAGTTCGCCACGAGACTAATTGCCCGACTGATTCTAAAGAACTGGCGGATGTTAGCCTTGGGGTACTAGTTTCGACGGTAGTCTCGCTAGCCTCGTCAATGCGGCTATCACAAGGCTGGCCATGTTTTCCTTTCAGCCCAAAGCTCACAACTGTATCTGAGAGCTGATTAATCAATTATGTTTCACTATAGTGCGTGGATGATAAAGAACCAGAAGCAATTTCCTTTTTCCTGCTTCCCGTCTCCTATTTGCTAGTTTCCACTTGTTGGCAGTGTTGTTGGTCAGCATTTCATTCTGGCCCGTTGATCGGGCCACTTGGCCTGCTTCGCCGATTTCATTACCATTAGGCCTTCACTGGGGCCGCTTCCTCCCGACATTGTAAATGCTGTGTAGTTCGTTTAATCGCAACAAAAAAAAAATGCGCTGGACATGATATTTATCCGGGAGGTAGTGGTCGCTTTCAACATCAAGCTAATTTGCGGAGATTATGCTCTAGACTGGAAGGACGTCTACTCCGCTACTCAAAAAATAGACCGGGACCCCGAGATGAGAATGCAAGGCGATGAAGTAAGGCAGTCCTGGCAGCCTTTTCTTCGGCTGGGAGATTTGCGACACTACGAGGCCGATTCAAGTCGCCTATCGATCTTGGTACTTCTGGAAACTTTCCGCCACTGTCAGTCAACAAAGAGGCGTGATAGGTTCTTCTCGTTGCTTGGAGTAGCGGCGGACGACCACCTTGAAGACTTTGAGCTCGACTACAAGAGTCCCTTCGACACAATAGCAAGAAGATTCGGCAACGCACTGTTCCGAAAATACTCAGAGCGTAAACAAGGCATGCTACTTCTATACCGGGCTGGTCTGGATGAAGACAAGCCGGACTCGCCATCTTGGATGCCCGACTGGACAAGAGAGAAGCAAAGAAGCCTCCTTGCTTCGGCAAACCGGGTTGTCTTGTTTCGTGCGGCTTGGGGGTCAGACGAAAATTTGAGGCTCGTTCCTGACCTCGGCGAACTCACTACGGACGCATACTTTGTGGACACCATCAAGTTCGTGACAAAGTCATCCCTGGAAACAGGAAAAAGGCGCCAATGCAGCTTCTTTTTAGAAGTTCAGCAGACCATTGAGAAGACCTACGGCCATATGGATATGGCTGATCGAGCCGAACTACTTTGGAGGGTTCCTATTGCGGGCGCCAAGTATCCCAAAGTAGGGATTTCCGGAGACCATAGCCTCTTCAACTCGTGGGAAGCATACTGGAAGCTTTTGAATCTTGATTGGTCAAGGAGTAACAGAAAGGCTGCGGGTGGGCAAGGTTTTCAAAGAGCTGAGAGTAAGCCGTTCACTCTGGCAGAGGAAAGCAAGGCCTACGCATCACTTCTCGAGGATGAGGTTCGAGGATGGCGATTCGTGACGACCAAGCACCACATATTGTGCGGGATGGCACCACCAAACGTGCGGGAGGGTGACTCCGTCTACATCTTTTGTGGAGGTGATGTTCCGTTCATCACAAGGCCAAGCAGGGACCGCTCGGGCACTCAAAGGCTCGTTGGGCAGGGCTATTTTCATGGTATAATGGAGGGCGACGCGCTCGATTCCGGACACATAGGCAAGGAATTGCTCAGATTATATTAACGGGTCTGAATTCAATATGTACCCCTTCCCCCAGCATGACGGGCATATCCGAGGCATTTTATATCTTCAAGTACCCAAGGGTACCTAGATACCTGCTTTGACGTGCGTCTAGGTCTACCAATCAGTACTTTGAATGACTCTGTGGTGTTGATGACCAACGCACCCAACACTCAGGTGTTTTCTCTTATGTGCTCAACTCCGTGACTGCTTACCGTTAAAGACGAATATATATTTTGGCCATCTCCTCGTCTCTCCCTTCTCTCCGTGACCCAAATGATATTCAAGCAACGACCCAAGATACACTGTAATTTCATCAAGATACCCTAATTAAGAATACAGTTGCCATATTCTACCCAAAAACCGACAACATGATAGCGCAAACCGAAGACTCTAGTGTATTCGAGATGCTGTCCCCACCTGCACCAGAGGCGAAGGAGCACTACTGGTGGAGGACGACAGGACGCGACATCGCCAACATGCTGCGCGCGGCCAAGTACCCAAAGACAACCCAGCATAGCTTCCTGTCGTACTACCTCAACGTCGTATGCCCGCTCATGGGCGGCGCACCGGACCAGACCGACCCAGCACAGGCCCTCAGCTGGACGTGGGACGGCTCGACGCACGAGTACAGCTTCGAGTTCAAGGAGTCCGACACCGAGGAGGCCGGGCCCGAGGTCCGCTTCGTGCTCGACGCCTGCCGCCTGCGGCCCGTGGACCCCCTGAACCCGCTCAGCCCGCTGCCGACCGATATCCTCGTCGACACGTTCGCGGCCCGCGCCCCGGGCTTCGACAGCACCTGGTACCGCGCGCTCAAGCGCCACTTCGACTACTCACACCTCCCCGCGGGCGAGCAGCGCCGGCTGGGCGCCGAGGCCGGGCACCTGTCGCCGTTCCTGGTGGGCTTCGACATCAGCCGCGAGGTCCCCGCCGCCGCACCGCCCTCGGCGCTGCCTGTGGTGGGCAAGGCCTACTTCCTGCCGTGCCTCGCCGCGGCGGCCGAGAAGAAGTCGCGCTTCGCCGTCATCCGCGACGCCATCCGCGGCTTGCCCGACGTAGACGCGCGGCCCAACATCCTGTCGGCCCTGGCTGCCGTCGAGGCCTACCTGGCGACGAAACCCGCGGCCTGGGCCGACGGCGCGCGCTTCCTCGCCACCGACTTCCTGTCCCCGGACAGGGCGCGCCTCAAGGTCTATCTGCGCTGCCCCAGCACCAGCTTCGACGATATCTGGGACTACTTCACCCTGGGCGGGCGGATCCCGGGGCTCGATGATGCCAGGGACAAGTACCGCGACTTTGTCGAGGTGCTGGGCGGCGTCGCATCCCGCGAAGACGGCGGCGGCGGCGACGGCGTGGAGACGGGCAGCCGCAAAAAGCTCACGACGCTGTACTTCTCGATAGACGACAGGAGCCCCTTCCCTTCGCCCAAGATCGCCTTCTGTGCGCGCAACTTCGCTGTCAACGACGCTGTGGTGGTGCAGGGCTTGGACTCGTGGCTCGCCAAGCATGGGCGGATGGGAGAGAGAGGCTCGCCGGTCGAGAGCCTGGTTGAGAAGGTCTTTACGCACCGGAAGCTGGACGAGAAGGCGGGCATATTCACATTCATCGGGCTGGCTCGAAAGAGCCACGACAAGCCTGACCTGAGTATCCAGACATATCTTTGCCCGGAGTTGTACTATAGTTCTCGATCATAACTGAAGCAGAGATAGTACCCTTGTATAATAGTAGATCTTAACTTTTGAAAAATGTTCTTACTGTGTTTTATTTTGTGCCTGTGGTTAAAGCCTTTTCGGAATTATTAATTACGTATAAGCATGACCGCCATATCCAAGGAATTGTACGCCTTCAAGTACTAGTATCTATTTTGACGTGCATCTAGGTACAATGTAATATTTCGTTTGGTCCAGGTGTATCTTTCAGCTCATGCTGTTATTGTAGAATTTGAAGCTCGCAGCGGAACAGAACAAGCTTTTGAATATAGGACTCGCTTGTCGCCCTCGTAATTTTAACAGTCGTAAGCTCATCCATCTAGGCAGCTCTTTATTGCCAGTTTTCCACTTCAGGCACGCACGAATGTAGCATAAATGACCACAAGGATGCATTTTTGACACAGAAAAGCCTAGACTCTCTGATAAGCTTACGTCTGTCATGATTGGGACTGAGACTAGAAAATGTTGAGCGCTTTGATCGTTGAGCACTCAGCCTCCAGCCGAATACAGTTCGATGGAAAGAGCATGTGGTTATGAGATACTACGGATGATCGGTATTGTGACAACACTGGCTACACTTAAAAATCTCTTGGAACCCCTCAAGTGTTAGATGGCAGTCCAGTCCACCATTTTGTCCTTAGGTACAGCACCCGTTCTTTTCTCCCTTTCCCATGCGACAAAAGCATGAAACGGTGACCGGTACATCAGCCGAGGCCACAGCGATGTCAAGTGGCCCTTCAACATACAACGCCTCATCAACCTTGTTCGACCTCACAAGGCACTCATGCAATCCATGCAAAGCCCAGACATTGTTGAGGTGCGCCCGCCGGCGCGGAAAGCCAGCAGCGAACCCCAGATCCTCCTTGAACACCCTCTCCGCCTCGTTAACGCGGCCCTGCTCGAGCAGCAAGCCCCCCAGAGCATGGCGGACAGGCTGCATCCACGGTGGTGGGTCAGAATACGCCAGGGAATCCTCACGCCTGACAGCCTCCCTCAGTAGCGAGAAGGCGGTCTCGAAATTCCCCTTGCGGTACTCCAGCTCGCCGGCAAGCATGGCCGAGGCGACGCCCAGGACGTCTGACTGCTTGCAGGGGATGCTGTTCAGACGGCTGGCGGGGACCCTCGCGCGCGCTGCCTCAAATTGCTTCTGGGCGGCCTCGGCTTCCGGGATCCGGCCCAGGGCGCTGAACGCGAGGCCTTGGGCGTACAGGATCGTGGCTGTTGTGGCGCTGTACAGATCGCGGTCCTTCGGGGGTTGCAGTCTGGTGATCTCCTCCCAGCGTCCAAACCGTATCAGTACGTGGGCGCGAGACGCAAAGAAACTCTCGGTGAAATCCGCCATGGGAGGGCTTGTGATAGACAGCACCTTGGCATCGATGACTTGTTCCAGCTTTTCCGCAGCTGACATTGCGTCTCGGAAGCGCCCGGACATGAGCGCCGAGTACAGCTTCGCACAGATGTAGTGAACTCGGTAGGCAATGTAAAAGACTGGCGCCTCTTCGCGGGCAAAGTACTTGTCATCCGCGAGGATGGCCTCGTGGTTCGAGTCGACTCCGCGGCGGTGATCACCCACCGCGGCATCGATGTGCGTCGGCATGTGTAGCATATGTGAGGCGTCCGGGACCAGAGTGCGCAGCCTATCCGCGGCAGGCTGTGCTTCCTCGGGCTTCGAGGACATCTCCAGCAGATGGATGTAGAGATGGCAGAGCGCCGGATGATTGAGGCCATCGGGTAGCTTGAATGCTGACTCGATTACCCGCCGGGCTTCAATCGTATGATCACCTGTAGGCTTGCCTGTGTCCAAGTCCCAGAGCCCTCGAGGTGTTATGCACATCAATGCTTCCGCAAATAAAGCAGCGACATCCACATTGTCGGGGTTTGCTTGGTATACAGGCCGCATAGCCTCGGCGTACCTGCGATCCAGATGGCCGAAGTCAATGTCAGATTCATCATCACGGGGAAAGCGAGCCTCAAGTGCCTTGATGAGGCCCTGCTCGACGGCAGTGGCGTTGGAGGCCAGCTCAGCGGCACGAGACAGGTTGTGGTTGGCCTTGTTGACCGAGGCCTTCAAATCCTTCGGGTCGAAAAATCCCCACGCCTTGTTGTAGTTTGGCCCGGACGTGAATGCTATTCCCCAGAATGCCATTGCACACAGTGGGTCACAGACCGCAGCGCGTTCGTAGCAACGTCGCGCTTCTTCATGGTTGAAAGAGTAAGACCATAGCAATCCGCGATCAAGCCATGTCTGGCAATCTGCTGAGGAGGTGGTCAATGGCCATCGGTGTAGACCCAGGTTGTAGTAAGGAGAAGCTTCCTGGGTGGCGTCGGATGTCCTACATGGAAACAGCAGAGTCAGAAGATTGGTAGCTGCAGCGTTGTGTTATGAATACACGTACTTCATGATTCGAGAAGGACCTCGGGAGTTCAGAAGGTTGGGCGAAGTAGCTTGGAGACGTGTTTCGTAAGTCGGGAATGCCTTAGTTCATAGAGCAGCAAGAACATGATCTCCAACAAATTCAAATTCTCGTTATAAAGTCGTTCCCGAGGTCTCGCAGCGGGTGCTCCGGAAGTTGGTGGGCTCGGGGCTGGAGCGCAAGATGCTTCAAACACCGAACTATGATGACGATGATTATCAAAACTTCAGAATGCACACGTGAAGGCTTTCTAAGGCTGACAAACACGGCTCAGTAATTGTTCCGACTTGCAATTCATGGGGTTGGTTACAAGCCTCGGCGACTAATTGACTTGATCGGCGACTTCAGCAACTTTCAACCGTAAAACCCCGAGACTAAACGCTCAAACTTTTGTATTCTAGCAACTCGAATCTTTTACATCATGCAACACTACTACTGAATGAAGACTCAGTATTTTGCATGTATGAGATCTTCTGTGCTAAGCGGTGAAGATCACTCTGCTAAGGGTAGTTGAAAGCTGAACACAGCTCAGCTGCCAGCTCTCCAGTATGATGTTTACATTTAGCTACTAGGGCATGTATCCCCCATCGGAGCAACTTGGAGGTCGCTGATCATGTACAAACACAGACTGTAGATATGTAGTCACAAATATGTGGTAGGCCGGGCTTCGCAATTTCAATTTTCAGTACAGACGAAAAAGCTACCGAGAAATCTTCTGGGGGGGGGGGAGGGGGGACTTTCAGGCCGCGATTGCTTGGGCTATGATCGCTGGGCGTTTTATATTTGCAGCGAGTTAATTAATAAATTCTTTTCTTTTCCTACTGTTCTGGATTCAAGTCTTGGCCGGGGCGATCGCTCGTCTTCTTGAGGCATTCCGTGGGGAATTTGTCACGCAGGCTGGAGGAGAGCCGGAAGGGGAGTCGATGTAAATCTTTTCGTGTCGTAATCCCTATTACATGCGCGCTCTTACTCGGGTTTCAATTTGCTTACTGTGTGAAGTTAGTCCTGTAGCCCGAAAACTTGGTACCTATTAGTATGTAATTAGTTGGATAGTAAATTTTGCTGTAATTGTTGAACTGTCGATGGTGTTCCGAAATTGGTGATTAGTTGGAAAGTAAATTTTGTTGTAATTGTTGAACTGTCGATGAGTGTTTGAAAATTGGACGATAGTGTTGGTATCAATTGGATGCTACATGATTAGAGGTATTGTTGAGAAACGCCTGCTTTTAGCCTTTGCCGTATATTTAGTACTCCTAAGAAATGAAAGTCAGTCTTCTCAAAGTCTTGTACCCAGCCTGGGGCCCTGTCAAATCATGTTTTGGTTAGCGTCTTCGCCTCCTTGGTCTCGTCACCTGGACTTGATGTCGCCGACGCCGGGACGACTAGAGCTTCATGAGGAGCTCATCGAGCCGATGACCTCATGAAGGTGTTCTAGCTGGTTACTTGTGAGGCACCCGTACTTGCGAAGCCTCGTCTGGCAGAGGTTACATAGTTGATCCCGGTGGGCTATGCCCTCAGGTTCCCGCCAGTGAAATATGGTCTCGGGGTGAAGGTGGCCAATCGCGCATCTCCCGTCCGGGCGAGGCTCGGTTTGTGAGTGGCCACAAGCAAATATAACTGTAACGGTGTAGCACATCTTAGCAGTCGCAGGCATAGTATCTCTATATCCGTTTAAGGATTGTGTACTAGTGTGGCGAAGAAGGGGGGAACAGGAGGAAAATGGCAATAATTGTGTGATAATAGCTTAGTTTTATATGTAAATAATGGTGCTGCTCCCTTGCAATAGGACAGGAGCTAGGCAATGACTTTTATTCAATGCCATTGTCAACTTGTGGTGTTGGGGTTAGTATTACAATGGGCTTACTCCCAAGTATGGCGCGGGAAGTACCATGGCTTACAGCGCATAAGGTCGTTGTATCAACCCATCTCCCCTTTGAACCTAGACTTCAGAGGACTTACGTCCAATCATCACACACACACACAATATCTTAGTGTTGGGCCATGTTCGGTTGGGAGCCATAGCTATTATAACTCGTAATACTTGACAAAGCAGAAGTGTAAAACTTATTATTGGCAATACCGAGCCCACATGGAATATGAATAACTCAAGAAAGAGGATTAGACAAAGCCTCTGCTCCACCGACACAGCTGGAATGATAGGTATTTGGCTTTGTAGTGTGATCTTAGTCTTCCGGGAGGGAGATCGGTAGACATGTTCAATGTCTTTGTCATTCGGCAGCGTAACACAATAGGATCCTCAAAGGCCAGACTCTGTACACGGCTCAGCACTTATCCAATTGCTATCATTATATCATTGTTATAATTGTGTCTGTTTGAATGAGTACGCCAATGATTTGATTGCCTATCAATGCTTGCAAACAAGTCTAATTCGGCATTTTCCGAAAGGATATCTTCGGAATGTGCCAATTTGACACAATGAGCTCAGCACACTCAAAGAACATCTTGGCACTGAGCAATTAATCCATTCAAGTCTGGTCTACACCTTCATGCAAGATCCATCGTCTTCTTGGGAGAAAATCGAGCATGATCCAGCAGTAGTTGGCAAGGGAGCCGTCAAGTATCACCACATGTGCCACAGTGAAGACAGCATTATCTCATCGAAGGGACAAGCATTTTCCGTGTCATAATGTAGGTCCAGGGCGGGACTCAAGTCTAGACAACGCAGAATTTGCAAACATTTTCCTGTGAGAGACCTCACGTCAGGAAGACTCCAACACCCATGTTTGTGCTTGTCTATATTCGCAACTAGTGTCAAAGAGTAGGCCGTCAACTTCCCTTTTGCTTGAACACATCCCATGATAGATTCGATACTTTCATAATCGGGCAATGCCTTGGTTAGATAATCATTAACGAGCTAGCGATGTCAGTACAGACAATAGGTGACGGTGACTGTGTGAAGATTATCAGCTCGAAGACATCACCGATGTTCAAAGGCTGGGCTGCACCCTTACGAAATAGCGACCCTTAAATACAATGTGCTGATTTATTCATATGAGCCCTACAAGCATCAAAACAACCTTAGAATGCCTTTATGCCATGCCGGTACACTCGCTAACAAACGCCAAACTCATCCAGGAAATCCTATCCCATCCAACAAGCTGCCCTAAAGAAAGAAACGGAAACCTCGCAACCGTTCAGAACCATACACCCGGACAGAAAGCCCAAACCTGCCCTACTCAAACTTGCCAGCCCCAAAGAGCCCACCAACAACCTTGCTCCGCCCCTCAACAGCGCGGAACTTCCTCTGCTCCCTGCGCTTCTCGGCCTCGTCGACCGCCTTGCGCCGGTCATTCTCCCGCGCGAGGTAGCTGATGCCGCTCTTCTTGCCCGCCTTGCTCTTGATCTTGGCGTCCTCGCCGAACCCGCCGCCGGCGGCGGCAGCAGCAGCAGCAGCAGAACCGCCCTTGCCGGACGCGCCGGACGACGACCCCGTGGAGATGAGCGAGTTTGTGGTCGCGCGCCGCAGCAGCGCCGGCACCTTGAAGCCCGCGGCGCTGGAGTTGGGGGCCGCGAAGGCCAGGCGGCCCCCGCCGCCCGCGGAGGCGTTGGACACGTTCGAGGAGCCCTGCCGCTTGAGGCTGATGCGGTCGACCACCTGGCCGGCGTGGCCGGCGCGCCCGCGCCGTGGGTTGGCGTTCTCCTTGTTGGACGACCCGCCGTCGTTCTCGTCGCCGCCTTCTTCCTCTTCGCTGTCGGATCCGAAATCGGTGGCCGAGATGATGGAGTTGCCGCTGGGATCCTCCAGGAGGTTGGACAGGGTCTCGCGGATCTCACCAATGTTGGAGGGCTTCTTGGCGGGTTTTGTGCGCCGCTCGGCCCCTGGTGCCCTCTTTGCAGGGGCGGCCATGGTACCCGCAGCTCCTGGCTGGCTGTCTGGCACGACAGAGGCAGTGCTCTGTGGTTGATTATCCTGCGACTCCTCTTGGCTGTCTTTATTGGCGTCGGGGCCCGGTTCATAGAGAAAGTCCATCTCCTCGTCGCTGCCAATGTCCTCAATGGTGCGCATGAAAGCCTGATTACGCGGGTTTCCAGCAACTTTGGAGATACGCTCGTCCGCGAAGAGGGCCTTCTGCATCTTGGCGAATTGGCGTCTCTTCATGCGCCGACGCGCCTCGCCGCCATCGTCCTCGTCGTCAAGGTCGAATTCTCCTGCGCCACGCTTGCGGCGGAGCATTCCCGTTGTGATGTCTTTGAACAGCTTGTCCACTTGTTTCTCATCCTCGTCTCGGGCACGGTCGCTAGATAATTGTCAGTCCTGTCCCGAATCTCCTACCGCATTGAGCATTGAACTTACGCATAGAACTTAGCTAGGGCGACGCCGTCTGCCTGATTGTTCTGGGTTTGATCATCAATCATTTCATGGACAGAGGCAGCATCGTCATCGTCGCTGTCCTCGCCGTCCGCCCCACCCAGCCCGGCATATTCGTCTTCCGACTCCTCGGCCTGCTCATGTACCATCTCCTTGGCCTTGCTCTTCTTCTTGATGAACTCCTCTCTCTCCTTGCGCTTCTTCTCCTTGGCGGCTGCGTCTTGCAGGATGTTGAAGGCGGTGGGTCTTGTGATGGAATCAGCTCCATCGGCCTCTTCCTCCGAGTCTGAAGCAACGACTGCTTTCCTAATGAGCCGGCCTCGTTTCTGCACCAGAGGAGATTGGTGGGAGAGATCCACAGCCTCGCTCACGTCATGCACGACAGTGTCTGCGGTCGCCGACGGTGGCTCTACAAATCTCTCTTTGAGGGGCGTCCAGTCTTGAAAACCATCATCTTGGGTAGGGTTCATCATATCCGAAGCCTGGGTCATGATATCATCTCTGAGGAGGCTGTCCAGCCCGTGCGTTTGAGATTGCGTGAAGTTGAACTGGATCTGTGACTCGTCGTCGCCAGCCTGGGTCTCATGCTGCTGAGTGGCTGAAATCGGCTGGCTACCAAGCACCATGCCGTCTGCGGAAGCCGTGGCCTTCTCAGAGAATTGCGAGTCAGGGAAGTTGTCAAATGTAGGCATAGGTTGCGATGGAGAGCCTTCGAATGGCGCTGCCTGACTGTCCATAGTGCCAGCAAATATCTGCGTCAGACCGAGGCCAGCAGGACCTCCGGCATTCACAGGTAGCCCGGGAATGAAGGTTTTGTTGGCGGACCTCAAGACCGACTTTGGTACTTCAGGGGAGGCGCTATTCGGAGCCGGAGTGAAATCGACAGCCCTGGGCTTTGGCGCAGGTGTCATGGTAGCTGGATGAATCTTGGGTTTCGGTGTGGCCTCGACGTCTAAGTCGTCTTCATCATCGGACATGATGGCCGTAGGCCGCTTCGGCCGCCGAACTCGAATAGGCGCTGGCATTTCATCCGCTTCTTCATCGGGAACGATGGCGGTAGGTTTCTTCGGCCGGCGAGCTTGAACAAAGGCTGGTGCTTCATCCGCCTCCTCGTCAGAGGCTCCCCATCGGTGCCTCTCTTCCTCCTCATCGGGGTCGACAAAGGAAAGCCCGCTTGAAGAAGCCTCACTTGCGCTGCCTTCTTCGGCATCTTCGTCCACGAAAGGTCGAGCAGCAGATTCCTGGTTGATACCGTCTTGCTCTCCGGCGTCGTCGTTCTCTCCGTCAACGGCATCGTCGTCAACCATATTCTCGTCCTTGTCGTCTCCTTCTGATCCTGACAGTTCTACTTCGTCAACGCTCTGGTTCTCACCCTCCTCCTCCCAGTCATCATCGGTGCCGCTTTCATCCCAAGCCAAGGGGTCGACTGTGCCGGAGGATCGCTTCTCCTTCTTCGCATCCTCTCTCTCGCGGGCCATAATCTCCTCAGCCTCGCGTCTCGCGCGAGAGACCATGTCTTCAATCTGTTCCCGGTCACGCTCACGCTCCTCTTCTGTCTGGATGTGGATGCCCTTCGCCTTGAGCATCTCCATGCGTCTCTCCTTCTCGATCCGAGCCTGGTCGCGGGCGCGCTGGTTGAGGAAGGCTTGCAATTCGCCGGGGGTCATGGCGGCCTTGTCAGTCTTTCTGTGCGCCTTGCGCTCGGGGGAGTTGAGATGGGCGAGTTGTCGGAGAGCGTAGAGTGAGCGGGATTCCTTGCTCTTGTCTTTCGGGGCGCGGTCGAACAAGGCGTCGAGCTTGCTCCTTCTCTCATCGAGGATGATCAAATCGTCGTCGTCGCTGTCCTGGTTGCTTCCAGTGCCCAGATCAACTCTGTTTGCTTGCATTGGAGGGAGCTTTATTCGAACTTGTCTCTTTGAGGACCGTTTGGTGTCAAGCTCTGGTGTTTGTGCCTTGCCCTTGCCCTTGTCAACAGGTTTCCGAGCAAAAGCTTGCATATCCATAAGGTCCGGAAAGTCGTCGTTGTTTTCCTCGGCTTGCTCTTCCGGTCCAGCAGTGGTCGGCTGGGGAACAGTAGCCCCGGCCTGCGACTGCAAGCCTACCAGATGCTTTCCCAGGACATCTTCAACTCGTGCAGGAGGTGAGCTGGGAGGTGTGTCCTGGTCTCGCATCTCTGCATCCGTGCTCTTCGCAGAGGTAGGTGTCTGAGGTCTGCTGGAGCTCTGCAGCTTCTCCTTTGCTGCGTTTCCGCCAGGATTGAAGTTGAACCGCTCGAATAGTGTCGCCTTGGTGATCTTCTTCTTGGTTTTCGCCTCGTGAGCAAGCTGCATGGCGCGTTGCATACGTTGCGTCTCGCGGTTCATCTCCTCAAGAGCCTTCTTGCTGGCCTGCCGCGACGGGCGAGTCTTTGCCTTTTGCGTCTGGGTGAGCTTGCGGCCGCCTTCATCGTCCGAAATGTCTGAGACGTCGTCATCGTTATCTTCTCCGAGCTCCTCGGCCGCGGCGGCTCGGGCTTCCCTCTTTCGAGCTTCCTCAGCCTCACGGGCTAGGCGCTCGTTCCGCTTCTTTTCGACGAGGGCCTGAAAGCGGTTGCTCTTCAGGACTGGAACATCCACGTCGCTTCCTGAGCCTTCGGCCTCGCTCGATGGCTGTGCCGAAGTTGGCGACTTGGACGGCGTGACGAAAAGACCAGGTGATGCCTCCTTGTGTGGTGACGCGATATTGGACTCTGGAGTCTTGCTCCTCCTCTGTCTCTGCCTAATTTTCCTCGGCCTCACAGAGACTCCTCCCTCTTCATCGTCCGCACCACCATCTACCATTTCGGCATCTTCAACATCCTTGGATGGTTGATCCGTGCCAAAGGCTGTTGTTGGTTCCTCCAGACCTGACCTCGTGACTTGATCATCCGACTTGACGCCGCCCTGCATACGAGACGCAAGGCGGCCTCGGGGCCGAATGCTATCATTCTCGCTGTCGCTTCCCTGTGCCCCAGCCGAGGTCGAGTCTGCCATCTCGACATCAGCGGAGCCTGCCCGGCTCTGCTTTGTGGTTGCGTTCTTTAGCATGTCTCTCACGCGTGCTCTCGCGTTATCTGGAGCCGTGTGCATTCGAGACGCGATCCGACCTCTCGGTTGGACATCCTCGTCGCTGGAGTCGCGTTCGGGCGCGTCATTGCTTCGATTGCTAGCTGTGGGGGATGCGCGTCGAGCAAAGGGACTTGTCTTCTTGGGCACCCGAGTATTATTATCATCCGAGTCACTGTCCACGCCCGCCAGTAGCTTCTTCAGCTTGGAGTTGGGGGACAGCTCGAACCTGTCCGGGGAGGGGCTCCTGACCGGAGAGGTAGGCTGAGAGGAAGCCATTATGGCTTGGGGAGGGAAGAATGAGTTCAATGGATGCTATCCAAGTGTGCAAAAATCATGCAAAGAACATGTTTCGATCAATTGATCGGTGTCTCAGTTGTAGATGCCAAACAATTCAATTATGTGCTGGGAATGGTGACTTGTGTTGTGTAGTGCGGTGCGAGGCAGGGGATGCAAGGCCATATGGAAAGACTTACACGCGACGCGTTTGCGTGGAAGTGCTGCGCGTGTTTAGAACGGGTATGGCAGGGGTCAAGGTGGCAGGGGGGTGCAGTAGGGGCAGTGGCAGCTCCATCACGGTGGGGAGCTTGATCCCTGCAGTGACGCCTCAGGTGCCGATCACCAACACTGTATGACAGAAGAATGCTTAGAGGGAAGATTAAAAGACTAACAGAGCAGAAGGCACTGCCGGTAGGCGGGTTGAATTCACTACACAAATGGAGAAAAGCTCATCTACGGCTGAATTGACTGTCTAGTGGACTCAAGCCTTTTTACTCATCGACATGCCTGCCCCCCGTGCTATGTGGTCCTGTAACTCGTAATGTACCATGTTGATGCGTGCCAAAGAGTACAGTACATGAGATACATTGCACCACTGGACTGCCCAGCCTAGTGGGCAGCCCTGGCCGATAATATGCCTCCATGTCTCCGAGCTCACCACCGTCACGAACCCCTCACGTCTGCCGCCGTCCCACGTCGATAGTGTTAATTCGGTAAGCCTCTCCACTTCTTCGAGGGCTCTATGGGTATCGTCCATGAAAGCAACTTTTTGTCACCACCCAAGTTGACCCGCGGGCACTGGCCTTTCCCGAAACGCCGTTATGATCCAAGAAAATCGGTCATACACAAACAACATCGTACAGATAGCCGCGTTCCGCAGCCCTATACTGGATTTCCACCGCCTGGCCCCGCCCTGTAATGCGTCCGTGAACGCCAAACACAAAAATGAAGATGGAAAACCAGTCTTCAACGCCGACGCCGTGCATAGAAAGCTCACTCTAGTGCACCCAGGTCTTCGCTTCGCTTTGGGAAGAAACAGATCGGTCACACGATGCGCTGAACGACTGAAGGCCTGCCTGCTAACCACTGGCCCCGATAGAGTCTAGGACGGCATCCAAACCGTCCAAATCTTCATCGTTCGCGCCGGCCCAGAAGTACTCGTCATCGATGTCCATCGCGTCATCATGCGGAACACCGTTGGAGAGTGGCTGCTTGTTGTCCTCTGGGACTCCAGCCATGGGGATGTCGGCATCTACGCCGTTGGGCGTCGCCAATCGCCCATCCAGGTAGAAGTGGTCGTTCATGTTCTCGAGCTCGCCATCCCGGTATCCGTTGAGCAGCGACCTGACCATAACAGGGAACTGGGACATGCCGCAATCCGCGATGTCGAGTGCAATATGTAGGTCTGCAATACCGAGAGGGCCTCTCTCGCCCGCCGCTTTGGACTCGATGGGAAGCAAACCGCACTTGTCCCGCGTGACCTCGCCGCGCATGACCGCATCTTCTTCCCTCGAGAGCTGCCTCTTGTATTTATATGTCTGTATCCAGCTTGACGTTGATCCAAACCCAGCACTACCAGAGTCGCCAGGCCCATTGCTGCGTGTTCGGCTGAATATAGACGTAAGGGCTTCTTTGATAAACGACTCGGTGGCAGCGGAGACCAGTTGCGCAGCGTCGGGTGCAGCTGATTCGAGGCCGGCCTCGTAGCAGTAGGGCAGCATGCGCGAGTCGGTATAGTTTCCATCGGGGAACTCGCCAGACTCCAGACCCAAGGGATTGAGGTATCGCTTCTTGATGTCCTGTTCCCGGTCTGAGTAGCGACTTGTTAGCGCGTGCACTTGTCGCGGTGGGGTGCTCCAGCATACTCATGTTCAGGCCGCTGCTGGCCACGCTCTCTTCGGCTAGCCTGGGCCGCTTTGACTTGATCGTGTGCTCTGCGAAGACGCCCGCAAGAGACTCGAAGGGATCGAACTAGAAGGGATGGTGTCAGCACTGCGCAGGAACCACAGCCACGGCGTATGTGTCGAGCAGTCGCATTGGTACACACATCATTTTGCTGAAGATCCTTGATGCGCCGGCGGTCACGGCTTGGCAGCTGCATGACCTGGCCCTTCAACCGCCGCTCGGTTGCATCACCAGAGACGGGCTTCGTCCCTGTGCCAATGGCAGGTTTGTCATTTGCGCTGACCCATGGGGCCAGGCCCTGGTCTGGCATCTCACGGGTGACATTGGCATATAGGGCAGCGAGGAGCTGGTTGTGCAGGTGTTCCTTGTCGCCATGTTGGGATGATATTATGGGATCGATGCGCTCCGAGTACTCGACCTGGTTTAGCCGGCCTAGGCGATGGAAATAGTCAGCATCATATTGTTATAGCCAGGCTGTGCGACAGGATTGGACATGTGCGTGTGTGCTGACCGATGAAGAATTGGGTTGTGGCTTCTTTGTAAGTGGCCCATTGCTCATTGCCGATTGCGGATTTTAGGGCGGCATATATGGGCTCGAGGTCGATCCTAGCGGGTATTATTTGGCTGGTCTTGATGGGCTTTGCGGCGGTCGAGGGGGTGGAAACGGTGATTGTCTTGTTGGACAGGGTGGGAGTGGTGAGATTGACGGCAGGGCGCGACGACAGGTCGGCGGGGTTGATGTCGGGCATTTTGGCGATGGTGTGGTGAATTATGTATGTACTTGGTACTGCGATGCGATGCGATGCCGAACTGCGCGCGGTGGGCGGTGGGCGGCGGTCCTACGAGCTCGCCAGCGACGTCGCGTGCAGGAAATCTCCGTACCGCGACGCGGCAAACTCGGTCATGAGGGCATCAGGCGGCTTCTGGGTACTATGCGATCCTAATTTCCGATTCAAAATGATGGTTTTGATGGGATGCGGCCGTCGAATTGATGCGGGCTTTGGGCGCTGACGATGGGGTGAGGTCAGATCTGAGTTGCGGTCCTGGCTGTGAAGTCGCGGACGGACGTGCCCACAGCAGAAACTCCCTGCCTGTGCAGTGCTGCGCTCTGGACGCCGTTGAGCTGGCGCTAGTGGCAGCACCAAGTGCCTCCCAGGGGGGTTGGAAGTTCGAGGTACCTAGACGGGTAGGTACCTTACAATCCGGTGCCCCTGACCTGCAGTAAGTGCCCAAGATATTGTATGTTTCTCAACCTCTGCAACTCGAGGTCATATAATATTTACGAGGAGTTGAGAGAGTATTTGATGCACGCATTCCTGTAAAGGGATGCAGAGCTGTAGATACGTGGAGGAAAGTAGGAGAGTGGCAGACTTGGTGGTCCTTCAATTGACAGATTTGTGTGTAGGTACAGTTGACAAGAGCCCAATGAGAAACCATTGGGTGCTCACTGCTCAGTAAACGACAGCACTCTAAGAAGCCGAGGCTGGGCGCATCAGATCTGCTTCCAAGGCTCTGGGTGGCACGGAGTACTGCAGGCCTGGCCAGGGTCAGTCGCGTAAGGCGCGTTAACTGACACTGACATCAACATTCATCCCACCTTGATTTACTATCGCCGGCCCCCCCTCACCCAAACACCAGCCTGCTGATCAATTCCGCGGCCCCTCGCGCCCTCGCTCGACTTCTGCAGTCAAAATGCGACCATGTCTCGCAATCCCCAGAAACACGTCGACGCCGGCATCAAGCAGCTGGTAGGGCACCTCATCCCAAAGGCAAACAGGCACGAGGACCGCGAGTTCGTGCAGGAGACGGTCGACGACCACATAGAGCTGGCGCATCAGATCTTGGACAAGTATGTTCGATCCCTATAAGAGCTCCCTCTTCATGCCTCCCCGGCTCTATCGACTTACATTGTCTTGCCCTGGACAGCAATCGATCCTCTGCCATAGCTGCCGACGCGAACCAAGCCCACGACCTGATCAAGAAGAAACTTGTGCAGACCGACCCGAGCGCTGCACTTCGCTTCACACACCTATATACCCGCCTCTTGACCCTCCCGGTGCTTCAGCAAAAATGGGGGATCCTCTACCTTCTCTACCAGCTCGCCGACTCGCCCGACCCTGACGAGGCTTTGCCCATCGATACCCTGCGCCAGGTCGCCGAGAACAGGAGAGTCGAGGCCTTGCGCCGCAGCGAGACACAGACATCCCAAAAATCCTCAAGATCTGCTTCGAGAACGGATGACGACCAGTTCAAAGAGGCCTTCCAACCCGAGGGTCTAAGAAAGTTTCCTCCAGAGGAGGCAGGGAAGGGCCCAGAGTCGACTGCGCCTGACCAGGAGAATGATAAGGAACCGAGCCGCAGTAGAGATGTGACACTCAAGTCTAGGCTACTCGCAGACAACCATGTCGAACTCGAGCCCCCAGAGACAGTATTGCTGAGGGACCTGCCATTCACCCTACAGGGTCTATCTTCTACGACCCTGCCCTTCGCCAAGGAGACCGCACTGAAGCTGCCACCCACACTGCCGCCACCCCTAATATCGTTGCTGCACAGCCTGGCTGAACCATCATTGCTGTACAAAGGACTCGTGGCATGGGTGAAATCACCGGCTGGCGGGCTGCTGGGACAGAGCTTACGCGCCGCCATCAATGGTGAGCTCAGGTCATACTTGAACCTGGTTGCGACACTGGAAGCTCAAATACGTCGAGCCCTGTCTTCCTTGGACGAGGATGCGCCGAGGAGTGGCATAGGCAGTGCAGGAGTGACACTCAAGCGGTGCGTGGTATGGACCAGAGAGGCGACGATGGGACTGCGGCTTTTGAGTCTGATCGCCGAGGAATCGAAAAGCAAAAAGGGCGGGCAGCTCATCTCGCTCATCCACGGCTTCTCGACCTCACACGGAGATCCCATTGTTGCTGCCTTCGCTGAGCGACTCCTCGGCTCTGTGACACGCCCGTTCTACGACATCCTCCGACACTGGATCTATGATGGAGAGTTGCAGGATCCATTTCAGGAGTTCTTTGTCAAAGAGCAGGATCCGAATGACGAAGACCGCCTGGACCTCAAATCTCGTGGCCAAAGTAGTGTTTGGAACGACAAGTACGAGGTCTGTAAGGGCATGATTCCAAGCATCATAACCGACGACTTCGCCCAGAAAGTCTTTCTAATAGGCAAGTCGCTCAATTTCATCCGCCACAGCTGTGGCGATGCACAATGGGTGGACGACTACTCGAAATCGTCCTCCAAGGAACTTCGATACGGCGACACAGCCACCCTCGAGGCTTGGATCGATGAAGCGTACAAGACGACCATGAAGCGGCTTATGGACCTGATGACTACCAAGTTCCACCTGTTTGACCATCTGAGGGCACTCAAGAGCTACCTTCTCCTCGGACAAGGCGATTTCATTGCCTTGCTGATGGAGTCTCTGGCAGCGAACCTCGACCGCCCAGCAGGGGCACAATACCGGCACACCCTCACGGCGCAGCTGGAACACGCAATACGCGGCTCCAACGCGCAATATGACTCCTCTGAGGTTCTTCGCCGCCTCGATGCACGCATGCTCCAGCTATCACACGGTGACATAGGCTGGGATTGCTTCACGCTGGAATACAAGGTCGACTCACCCATCGACGTCGTCATCACCGATTTCGGCAACCGACAATATCTCAAGGTGTTCAATTTCCTCTGGAAGATCAAACGTGTTGAATTTGCTATCTCGTCTACCTGGCGGAAATGCATGACTGGGGCTCGTGGCGTGCTGCAGTCCTCCGACGCGGCAGTCCTCGAGACATGGAAATCAACCCGAGGGGTACTCGCCGAGATGATCCATTTCGTCGGCCAGCTGCAGTACTATATCCTGTTTGAAGTTATTGAGTCCAGCTGGGATGAACTGCAGAAGGGTATTACGAAAGACGATTGCACCCTTGACGATCTGATCAAGGCACACAACAAATTCCTCAGCAACATCACGCACAAGGGCTTACTGGGCGCCAAGAGAAAGCAGTACGTCGCGCCCGGGATGGCGGAAGTCGAAGATAGGAGTGACTACATGACGCAGCTCAAGGCCATCCTCGACAACATGCTATCCTACCGCGACTCCGTGGACGGCCTGTACTCGTGGTCCGTCTCGGAGTTTACTCGACGGCAGGAGGCGGACGTGCGCACAGCCGCCACGTCGCGGAAACCACCCTTTCCGCCACCATCAAGGCACATAAAGTCGGCGTCCGTCGCGACGAGCACCCGGGGCTCGTACCCCAACACGCCCGTGGTCGAGACGCCCGCCGAGGACCCGTTCGCGTCCTTCGGCAGCGGCACCGCCGTCGTCTCCGAGCTCCCCACCCTGCAGGAGCGCCTGGGCAACCTCGCGGCCAGCTTCCAGCGCAGGCTGTGCATCCTCCTCGGGGACCTGGCCTACCAGCCTGACGTGGACATGCGGTTCCTCGGCGTCGCGATGAACTTCAACGACGCGTACCAGCCCCTGCGCACCAAGAGGTCCAAGACGGCGTCCTCGGCTACGGGCTCGCAGACGCTCAAGAGCGAGGTTGGGTCTTTCACTGCCACAAAGACTTTGTAGATGATGGCTGGAATGTAACTCAGTTAGGCTCGTGGGGGGGTTGGCAGACCGCGGACTCCACCAAGGAGCAGCCCGGTGGTTGATGTATCTATAGGTTTTGGTCTGATTGCCACGGTGTCGGGAGGGCATAGCGGCGTTTGCTAGATGTAGCCTGCGGGGAATGATACCATCATGTAAAAATATCCTGTGAGCACTGTCTAAAAGATTCATCCCTCGAGAGAGATGCTCGCGCATTGCGTCACGGTGCTCTGTCGTGTCTTGTCATCTCCTCGTGAAGTAGGAGAGCCTGTTCAACCAGGCCACTCCGTCATGCTCGCTTGCGTCGGGGACGGTAGTCGGTGATGTAGAACCAGACGTGCGACGCAGCCCATCCTCTGGTACTAGCCCAAGATGGGGGTGAAAGGAATGCTGTAGTGTACGCATCTGCTGGCGCCTGACATTGCCCAGAAGTTTCTTGACTTGCGAAGCTTCAGAGCCATGTCTTGTTTACTTGCTCCTCTCGTGCATGAAACCTGCGAGTGTCTCGTTGTGAAGGTGGTTAGAAGCGCTGTTGCTGTCTAGGTACGTCTCCCACGGCCGTACGCATGTACAATATGTAGTATGCCCCGGGCAAGGCTGTCATAGTTGTCTGGCTTGCCAGTGGTGCTACACCAGTCCAGAAAGATCAGATGACAAGTAACATTTGTAAGCCATGCACGCGTCTTTCTAGATTGTATACTTCTTGCAAAATTGATGAATACAATATAAGTCTCTTGTCTCTGCTGTCCCTTGACGACAAAAATATAAGACACAATACTAGACAATTAGAAAATGCTGCAGATCTCTTCAGACCCTATCCTGCTCATACAAGCAGACAATGTCTGGCGGCTGCAGGCCATATACCCGTCGCGGCAGAAGCCGTCGCGGATGGACATCACTGAAGGGAATGATCAAAGAGTGGACTAACAAAAGTTGACATAATTATCATTAGACTATCATGAGTTTTGAGGACATTGGATATGGTTCTGAGATTTGAATTGGGCATGTAATAGTTAGCCTCACACTTCCTGCAGACCTCTATGTCTCGAAGCGCCGTTGTCATCATTTGTGGCCGTTTCAAGCTCGACAAATAACTTACATGCCGATGTGAAGCATCTCGGCCATCATAGTATACCAGCCTCCGTACATGGAAGCAAATCTCTCTCTCTCTCACACACACACACTCACACACACACGACCTTTTAGCTAAGGATCACTCCTTCACTATTCGCGCCAGTCGCCTAGTCTCATTTCCTTCCCCGCCAACACTGGTCCCCTTATTAACGGGCAGTAGGGGAAATCCGCCACATCGGCTGCGGCAATCATACCTACATATAGTTCCGATGAAGGTAGTGCGGTAGGTACCCTTTTGATTTCGATACTCTTTCTAGCTTCCGCCACCTTCCGTCCAGAACTCAAGTCCAAGTTCAACAGGTCCGCCTATCAGAGGTTGACGCCATGGCGGGCTACAATGGCAGGAGACCGGGACAGGGGCAACAGGCATCCGATCACCGGCATCCCACCCTCGGCGTCCACTGCCCAAATTCGACAGGCAAGAATACCTGCTTCCGACCGGAGCGGGCACGCAAGGTGTGTTTACGCAACTATATGTGTACTCCGCAGGTCTTAACACACCGCACCTGGGTGCCAAGTCTGGGGAGATTAGACTTCGGCAGAGGCACTTGAACCAAGTGGAGCATGGTGGTAGGTGATCTCCACCCCCGTTGGCAATGGCCGGCCCAGTGTTGTGCGTGCTATCTCTAATCCGTCGGATGCTGTGATAGGAACGAGTAATGACGAACCTCCCGCGCCCCCGACGCGCAGATCTACCGCCGTGTACATGGATTCCCAGATAGTATCTAGACTATAAAAAATGGTGTGCCCGGCGTGGCCAGGCCTGGAGGAAACGACGCTGCCTTGTTGTTGGAATAGCCCTCTCCCGCTCGACTGGGACTGACTCGGGAATTGTACTTGTGTCCACAATGCCTTCTCTCAGCACGGCGTCCCTCATGAGGGTCGCAGTATATCTGGCTGGCACATGCACGGCGGTAGCGCTGCAACAACCGCTGCTGCTGACGAACAGGACAGTAAAACTCGAGGGTTACGGAAGCTTCACCGGAACCACCGTCAACCAGACGTTCAGCGGCAAAGCACTACCTGCGCCGGTCGACGCGTGGCTTGGCATCGACTACTCGACACAGCCGGTTGGCGAGGGCCGTTTTGCTCCCGTGGGCTCGCCAGAGGCATTCGATGGTGTGAGGCCCGCGACAAAGTATGGAAAGGCGTGCGTCCAGGACCCTACCTCGGTCGACGTCTCCATCCAGGACGAGGCCTGTCTGAACTTCAACGTGTTCCGGCCCCAGGGCATCCCCCTGACCGAGAAGCTCCCGGTGCTGGTGTGGATTCACGGAGGTGCCTTCTACGCGGGGAGCTACAAGTCCTTCGACGGCGCTGCTTTCGCTGCTTCCTCAGAATCGCCGATAGTGGTGGTCAATTTCCACTACCGCGTCAATTCTCTCGGTTTCCTCCCGTCGACGCTGTTCGACGAGGAGGGCCTGCTCAACCTCGGACTCCTCGACCAGAGGACTTTCCTGCAGTTCGTCCAGGAGCACATCGGAGCTTTCGGTGGCGATGCGGACCGGGTCACCATCGGCGGACGGTCTGCGGGAGGCCACTCGGTCGGCATCCACCTCTTCCACAACTACGGGGACGACGAGGGCAAGCCGCTCTTCTCGCAGGTCCACCACCAGTCTGGGTCCGTGACGGCCCGCGCATTCCCCAATGCTAGCTACCCGCTGTACCAGGAGCAGATGGACAAGTTCACGAGCTACCTCGGGTGCCCACTTGAGGGAGACAACGCAGCCTCGCTGGCTTGCCTGCGGTCTGCCGATATCAACGCAATCCGCAACATCAGCACCGATCTGTACTACCAGTACGAAGTACCGATTACATGGCCCTTCCAGCCCGTACAGGGCGGTCCGCTCCTGGAGAAATTCGGGTCGCAGTCCGGCTACGACGGGACATTCCACAAGGTGCCCATTCTGACCAGCACGGTCACGGACGAGGGCAAGTACTACACCACCGGCACGCTCGAGACCAACCAGGAGTTCCTGGACTTCATGCACAACATCTCCCCGAGCTTGAACGAGACCGACATTGCACTGCTGGACTCCCTGTACCCGGACCCGTCCACAGACGCCCTGTCGCCCTTCGCCAACTCGCCCAACAGCACGCAGTACAACCGCCTCTCGGCCGCCTTCAGCGACTTCGCGTACATCTGCCCGGGCCAGGAGACGGCCTACCGCGTGTCAACGGCAGGAGTACCCACGTGGAAGGCCAGGTTTAACACCAACAACTCGTTTCCGGCGTGGCAGGGCATCCCGCACACGTCCGACACAAAGTACACGTGGAACGAGCCCAGCGTGCAGTACCCCGAGATCAGCCACGTCTACCACGCCTACCTGTCCAGCTTCGTCGCCACCGGCGACCCCAACACGCTGCGCTACGCGGGTGCCCCCGAGTGGCCCCAGTACGCCCCGTCCGGGTACGGCCTCGACTCGGAGCCTGCCCTGCAGCTGGTCGTCCAGCCCGGCGGCACCGCGGTCGAGAAGGACGAGATCCGCCGTGAGGCGTGCCTTTACTGGAGGGACCCTGAGAGGGCGCCCCGGCTGAACAAGTAGAGTGGGATGTTCTGTATATAGCTAGTACCGTTGAGATGAGTCTATGATACATATGTTCAGAATGAGAATTTTCAAGTCCAACACTTGTGTATGATCCAACCATTGACCTCACTAGAAAACTGCTATTCAGTTAGACACTTAAATTGTCGCATATACGACGCCAATCTTTCCCTCTCTGCGCCGGTTTTACTTCCAGTGACACAACAGCCGGGCACAAGATCCGCGCGCGAAAGATGTGGTTGGTAGTGCATTCAAGCTGCATGTGATATTAGTGCTCTTACCAAGTAAGATAGCGTATAAGTTCCACAAAGCCCACAAGCAACAAGGTCGGAAGTACGTGCCGACGAGCAATGAATGTTGAAGTGAGACATGAGATTCAGTACTGTTGTCCAGTCCATAGTAGCTCCATGCTACCTACTTGTATTCCTCCAATCCTCCCTAAAGTCAGCTTTTGCAGCCCCCCTTTTTCTTTCAATCTGTCCAACCAGTGATTATGTCATCAAAATCGTACACGATTCCACCAAGATTTGTTTCCCATCCAGTCGAGATAGTCCACCGTGATGAGAAACCAAGAATTAGAAGACACCCTGAGAAGTGAACGAACACACTTGAAAACCCCGGAAACCACCAAACAACCCGCTCACGCTCCCCTGCTGGAAGCTCACCCCTTCTAGTTCGAGAAGAGCCTCTTGAACATGCCCTTCAGCCCGCCGGAGCTCTTCTTCTTCTCGTCCTTGTCCTCCTTCTCGCGCTTCTCGAGCCTCGACCTGCGGTGCTTGTCCTCCTCCTTGGCCTTCTTCCCCTCCGCCGGGGCGGGGGAGCTGCTCTCCTCCCGGCGCGGCTGGCTCTCCTTGGCCGCCTTCGTGGACTCCTGCTCGCGGGCCTTCTGCAGCTTCGCGTTGGACTGGTCGAGCGAGCGCCGGACGCCCTTGCTGGAGCGCGTGGTGCTGGACCGCTTGAGCTCGGCCGGTGGCGGCCGGGTGGGCTCCTTGGAGCGCGAGGACGAGATGGTGTCCTTGTCCTTGTCCTTGGTAGAAGTGGAGGCGGTGTCGGCCGTGAGGGGGCCGCCGAAGTTGGAGCCCATCTCGCTCCGGCCGTTCTTCATGTCGAAGAACTTCTTGCTTGGCGCGGCGGTAGACTCGGTCCGGGCGGTATTGGAGGCCGATGCCACGCTGTGGCGGGTGGAGCTGTGGCGCCGAGAGCTACGGTGCGAGCGGTCGGCTGACGGCGGTGCTTCGACCTCCTTGCCCTTGGGCTCTGCGACCGGCGAGTCGGCCTTCGCCTTTTCCTTCTCCCGGGCGAGCCGGCGCTCCTCCTTTCGCCTGTCATGCTCGGCTTGCTCTTGAGGTGTGCGTTCACGCCGGGAGCGAGAGCTGTGGCTGCCTTGTGCGTTGTCAGCAGTGTCGTGATGCCTCGGCGGCGTGTGCGGCGCCTGCTCAGACTCTCGCTCGCCGTCCGCGCGATGCCTGTGAGACGAGTGGCGATGGTGCGAGGATCTCGTGGTGCCATCTTCACGTGTGCTTGGGCGGCTGGACCGCGACGAGTGACTGGCCCGGTGTTCTCTTGAACGTGGGGATCTCGGAAGCTTGTCATCTGTCTTTGAAGACTCCTTGCCTGTAGTTGGGTTAGCGATGAAATCATAAGGAATGCTATTATCCGCAACCCTCGTACCCCTCCCGTCAACCTGCAAGTGCGAGGGAGCGGTTGTTTCTCCATGTTGCTTCAAATCCTTGACGTGAACTGCCATGCGATCGCTAGTTTCGCCAAGCGTGTCGGCCGCCGCGCGAATGATTACTGCAGCAGCGACGACCTCTTCTGTCTGCTGGACACTCTGTCTGCTCATTCTCCTAGCCCGTCTCCTGCTCGAGGCCTCATCGTCATTGGGGTCCGGCAACACAATCCCAGGAGTGCTGACCCTGGGTAGAGGAGTTTTCGGGCGCCAGAGTTCGTCAGTCTGAGTCGATGAATCACAGCGGCTCAGGAGTACTGGCTTCTCGCTCAAGTCTGGGTCGGCCTGCGCCTGCCCATTTCCCAATGGCGGATCGACGATAGTGAATGATTCAGACAAAGGCTGCTGCGATGCAATTTCCTCGGGACTGTCAGGTGCTGATGAGATCGAGCGCACTTCGAGATCATTCTGAGCTGTCACGGATTCCTCCAAGGTACCAGTAGCTTTGTCAGCTGTTTTAGGCCGTTGAATCTCGTCTGTGGACCCAGGAACAACAACTGAGTCGTCTGCGACATCATCTTTGCTGGACACGAGTTCATGAGCAACGACTCCTGCGGCAGCAGTGGCGACAGCGGCGACAGCGGCGATCTCAGCGGTCTTGGTTTTGTCATCATCCACCACTGCCTCTTCAGCGGATCCGTCCGAAAGCGACTCTGCCGAACGGACCTCAGTGATAACCGGATCTGGGCTAGACTCTTGTGGCATCTGGTCTTGCTGATCGATCTCCCCGGAGACAGCGTCTGGCGGAGGGTCCTCACGAGATGAGTCTCCCTCCTCAGGAATGGGTTCTTTTGAGCCAATTTCATCTGGGGCAATTTGCCTCTGAGATAACTCGTCCATGTGGGAGTCAAGTACAGGCTCAGTGACCTCTTGTTCGCCAGTCTCACTACCGTCTTGCTGCGGTGGTTCGTCTTGATGCGGTGGCTCGTCTTGCTGTGGTGGTTCGTCTTGAGCAGTGACAGTGTCTGGGCTTTTCGCAGGCTCTTCGTGATCTCCCGGGAGGTCTGTGGGTACACTGAGCGCCTCCTGCCCTTCTGAACCATGAGAGGGTGCCTCGACTTCGTCCGAGAGTGGAAGTCTGGGTGTGGTCTGTCCAGAGTTGTGGCCATTGCTCGAGGTGGACACATCTTGTTCGATGACTGCCTCAAGATCGCCGGTAGACTGGTCCACTGCCTCTTGGGAAGATGCTCCAGGTTCTGTGTCCACATCCCTCTCCCCTGAGATATCTTGGCCCTGTTCTTGGCTTGAATCGACAGGCTTCACTTCGAGTGTTGATGGTGCATCGAGGTCACTCTGGGATTGATGGTCACCCGAGTCATCGGTATGGGGCAGAGCTCGATCCGCGTCATCCACGACCTCCTGGCTGTCTTCTGTAGCTTCAGCCTGGTGTTGGTCGAGATTCGTGGTCGAAACTTGGCTCTTGAGAACTTCAGCAGATAGCACTGTTGGACTTGGCTCTTCTAGACTCCCGGCGACTTGGTCGTCTGTTACGATTTGATCCGAAACGACTTCCCCATTGACGACGGTCTCAAGCTGTGGCTGTGAGGAGTCATCAATAGATGGTGCTTGCTCCAGAGTACTTTCCGGGAACTCCTCGTGGCTGGATTTGGATGGAACAACAACGGCGTCGTCGGCCTCATCATTTACTCCATGATTCGCTTCTTCCGATTCGTTCAGAATTGCATTGTCACCGTCGTCCAATGCGTCCGTCGCAGTAGAGGGTTGCTCGTCTGCAGGCAAGACGTCTGAAGACTCCAGTGACGGTCCAAGCGCGTTTTGCTCGATCAGTGACCATTCCTCCCCGGCTGAAGACCCGAGCGCATCAGGGTCCACTTCATCCAGGGTGTCTATTGTGTGGGATCCGGAGGTGTCGCCAAGAACTTGACCACTCTCGACTTGGGGGGAGCCATTTTGCGCGTCATCAGCGTCCTTAGGCGCATCAATAGGCGGCGTTATGGTAAGCTCCGTGTCGTTGCTTGGGTCGAGATTGGAGGAAGTGGGTGATAGCGGGGCAGCCGTTTCGTTCTCGGCTTGAGTGAGGGAAAGATCAGGTGCAATATTGGCAGAATCGCTGGAAGGCTGAGGAGGCTCCGTGGCAAGACTCGGGTCTGGTGGCTGAATATTGGAATCAACGTCCTCTTGCCCGCCTTCTTCGAGGCTGAGTCCAGGTTGAACATTTTCTCCCTCATTTGCTTGCTCTGCAACCACACTATCTATGACTTCCAAATTCTGAATATCATCCAGTTGTTCGGAGCCAGGGCCACTATCGTCTTTTCGGAGTTCTTCCGAGCTGCGGGATTTGTCCAAAGCTGCCTCCTCGATGGAGAGTCCACTTTCCGGTTCTGTGCGGTCTATTGTGTTTGGTTCCAACTCGAGCGACTTTTCTTGTGGCAACTCTTCCAGCACACTCTCGTCCGCTTTTTCTTGCTGTTTAGGCAAAACTCCTTCCGAGGATGATGAGTCTGTTTCGATTGCAGTACTAGGTTCGTTGACTGTGGAAGAGGCAAGCACCTGGCCACTAGCACCTGGCTGCTCAACGGTAGGTTCTTCAACGCTGGGTTGTTCAACGCTGGGTTGTTCAACGCTGGGTTGTTCAACGCTGGGTTGTTCAACGTTGGATTGTTCAACGCTGAGCTCCTCTGTGCTTGGCTCTTCGACGCTGGCCTGTTCGATGCTGGGCTCCTCTTTGCTGGGTTCTTCAACGCTGGATTCTTCAACGCTTGGCTCTTCAACGCTTGGCTCTTCAACGCTTGGCTCTTCAAAGCTGGGTTGTTCGACGCTGGGCTCTTCGACGCTGGACTCCTCTATGCTGGGCTGCTCTCTGCTTGGCTCTGCAACGCTGGTTTCTTCAACACTGGGGTTTTCCACGCCTGGCTCTTCAACGCTGGGTTCTTCAACGCTGGGTTCTTCAACGCTGGGTTCTTCAACGCTGGGCTTCTCCATGCTTGGCTCCTCGTTGACGCTGGGCTCTTCAGCATTGGTCTCTTCAGCGCTTAGTTTCTCAGCGCTGGGTTCTTCCACAGTCGAGGAGTCGGTGACGAGCTCATTAACCTGCTGAGGTTCTTCCCCGCTTTGTGCAGCCGGGGATGGTGGAGCGAGGGAGTCAGGCAAATGACTCTCAGTCAAGCTAGGTGGTGATTCCACAGTGGTCGCGATCTGGGAATTGTCGACGTCACCGGGGGTCAATGAACGGTCTTGCTCCACTACATCCGGTACAATGGTCTCGGAAATTGGTTGTTCAGGCAACGCCTCATCTGTTGGACCATTTTCCGGCTGGTTTGCGGAGGACTCTTCAAGCATGCCACCTTCAGCTTGCGTTAGTGGTTGCGGCTCGGTGTGTTGCTCCAGTATTTCATTAGACTCAGTCGGGCCATCTTCTCGTGTTGCTTGCTCGGTTTCGGTGCTCGGTTCTAATTGCTGCTCGCTTGAAAGGATGGCTTGGTCATTATCAAGTGGTTCTGGGACGACTGGTAGACTCGGTGGCCCGCTTGACTCAGTTGAGTCTTCGATTACCGGCTGGGCAGTGTCCTCGAGCCCCGATTGAGTGGTGGTCTCCTTTTCGTCAGCATCTCCCATGACGGCTTCACTATCATGATCTCCCTGATCTTCATCCCCAACACCCGACCCTAGATGTACGCCCTCCTGCACGACGACCGGGTCACTGTCGTCTGCAATCACGGGCTCTGGCTCATCAGGCGACTCAAGGGTATCTTGAGCCCCAAGCACCATTAGCAAGCTTGAAGACCGCGTACGCACCGAGGGCCATGGACGCAAGGATGGTAAGCTTGCCTGGTGTTGTAGATGCAGCACTTGGCTTGGCCACAACCTCATCCTTCACCACGACGTCCTGTTTAGAAGACTTGGCTGAAGATTCGGCATTGCTGGCAGTAGAACGCTCGCGCAATTCATTACTTTGAACGGCTTGCGGTTCTTGTTGATCTGATGTGACAGTGCCGTACTGTGATCCGGCAGATGGGGACTTGGAGGATTCAACAGTCGTAGCAGCATCTGGGGTAGGGGAGGGGGAGCGAGGGGGGAGATCATGAGCTGAAGGCTCGCTGGGGATACCCTCAGAAATGTCCCGGACTACGTTGTCCTGGGAGCTCTGGATGTCATTCTGGCTAGCACTGCTGGCTTCCACCACTGAAGCGGCGACCAACAGTGACCCAGCCGCAGCAGCACCAGCTGCGACAGCCGGAATGTCGCTAGAGTCTCCAGAGGCAGGGCTAGACTCTTCCACTGCCTGAGGGGTGCTGATAACATCTGCCACGGCCTCCTGAGGAGCCTCCTCATCGACTGTCTCTTGTGCAGTGCTGGAATCGATGGTGACTTTGGAAGATTGGTCATCTTGGCCGTTGCTGCCTGAGATTCCATTCTCAAGATCATGTCCACCGGCTTCTAAAGGTGCCGGCTGTTGCTCGTCGGGGTCTGAAGCTTCGACGACAGAAGATTCGACGTTCGTCTGAATGGGTATCGGTTCGATAGTGTCGTTTGACGTCATTAAGTCATTATTATTTGAGGTGTCGTCCGTAGTCGTATTCTCAGACGTGACTGGGACAGTTTCCACGTCCAGTCCAGTACCCGTCTCCTCGATCTGGGTTTGGATGTTCGCAGTGCCAGCAGAAACATCGCGGCTTTTGATTTCCTCCACGGCATGCAGGTCTTCGTCGATAGGATTTGAAGCAACATGGCTCTTCACATCATGGACATCGTCAATCACAGTCGGGGGGACCTCACCTGCTCCGTCCTCCAAAGCCACGACCGGCTCCTTGAGCTCGTCACTGGGGGTTGTCGGCTGAATTTCGGCTTCTTGAGGAACCTCGCGCTGCTCATACTGCGCGGGTTGTGCGTCGTTGACCGGCGCCTGTGTCTCAACCGATTTCTCGGGTTCCGGTTCCACATGTTGAGCTTCTGGCTCTGGTTCCTGGCTGGGCTGCGACTCGGATACCGCAGCGGGGGCCTATTAAATCAATGATTAGCGCGAATTCCAACCATGGTGGTCTGGCTCCCAAACCAAAGGAGCAAATATGAAGAATGCCAGAACAATAAAAAGAAAGCAAAATGTTAAGGAGACCCCCAAAGTCGAATATGTTGTTTGTGGGGGGGGGGGGGTCGCGAAAGGATAAGCTCGGAAGGTAATGAGATAGAGGCTTTTGCTGAGAGTTGGCAGCAACGCAAATAGAGAGTAACTCACCTCGGCGTCAGTCTTTTCTGGCTCAGCTGTCTTTTCCTCAAGCTTGGTTCCCTCGTCGTTTTCTTGCACCGGCTCGTTTTCAGTAACTTCGAGCTTGTTGTCCCCGAACCCAGGCTCGGTCTTGGCCTCGTCCTTGACATCAGTCTGGATTTCAGGCTCTCCCGCCTGTTGAGGAGTGTCGGTGGGGGCTGTAGAGACATCAACCGCAGGCTTCTCGTCGACAGCAGGGGTTTCCTCGACAGCAGGCTTTTCTTCAGCTGCCTCAACCGTAGGCTTCTCTTCGACAACGGGCTTCTCCTCGACAGCGGGAGGTTCCTCAACTGCTGGGGTTTCCTCCACAATAGGCTTTTCCTCAACAGCGGGCTTCTCCTCGACAGCGGGAGTTTCCTCGACCACGGGCTTCTCCTCGACCACGGGCTTCTCCTCAACTACGGGCTTCTCCTCGACCACGGGAGTTTCCTCAACAGCAAGCTTCTCCTCAACCACAGGCTTCTCTTCAACCACGGGAGTTTCTTCGACAGCGGGGGTTTCCTCAACAACAGGCTTCTCCTCGACTGCTAGGGTTTCCTCCACAGCAGGCTTCTCCTCGACAGCGGGAGTTTCCTCGACAGCGGGCTTCTCCTCGACAGCGGGCTTCTCCTCAACAGCGGGCTTCTCCTCAACAGCGAGGGTTTCCTCGACCGCAGGGGTTTCCTCGACAACGGGCTTCTCCTCAACTGCTGGGGTTTCCTCCACAGCAGGCTTCTCCTCGACAGCGGGGGTTTCCTCCACAGCGGGCTTCTCCTCAACTGCTGGGCTTTCCTCCACGGCAGGCTTTTCCTCAACAGCCTCAACCGCGGGCTTCTCCTCGACTGCAGGCTTCTCCTCGACTGTAGGCTTCTCTGCGACCACGGGGGTTTCCGTTGATACAGAGGCTTCTTCGGTCTTCAGATCGCGGTCCTCTGCCGGGGGTGTGACATCCTCCGGCGCACTTGCGGGCGCCGCGGATTCCTGAACAGCAGGACTGCTTGCTGCGACATCCTCGACCGGGGCGCTCTCGGAAGAGCTCGCTGGCAAAGTGGGCTCATCGGTGACGTGGACTTCCGTAGGAGGCTCGACGGCAGTGGTGGTGCTTTCCGGTAGGACCTCCTGGGCAGTTTCGGAGCTCACGGTGGCGTCACCACTGGCTGGAGCGCTCTCCGTGGCTTGGCTGTCCGGGGAGAGGTCTTTCTCTGTGGCATTCTCCTCTTTGATGCTCTCTTGAGCGTCCGCGGAGACGTGTACTGCGCTCTCGGCATTCTGTTCTGGAATTGCCTCGGCAACTGGCGCGCTGCTGTCCTCCTTGGGCTCCTCGACGACAGCTTGAGGTTCTGCAGGTGCCGGGGACGACGCCTCCTCGGCTTGGGCCGGTGTGCTGTCGTCCTTCTGGTCGCTTGTCGGCGCCTCTGACTGAGCGGCCTCGTCTTGAGAAAATTCCTTGGACTCTAGGCCTGCCAACTCGGGCACGGGTGCTTGCTCGGCTGATACAGACTCCTCCTTGGGCGCTACAGGCTCTGAGAGCTCCTCGATCACTGCGGGAGTAGTGTCGGGGACGAGTGGCTTGCTGTCCACTGGTTGGACCTGCTCGGTGCTCAGGGGCGCTGGTGTTTCCTCAACGGGCGCAACTTCAGCCTCTCCGAAGCTGAGTGGCGCCGGCTCGCTTTCCGTGCTCAAGGGCTGCTCTGTGACCTCGGATGTGGGGGCGACAGTCTGCTCGATTTCGTTGCTGGAGACGTCCTGCACGGGTACAGCCGGTTCCGGGATGTCCTTCACCAGATCTGAGGCGGGAACATCTGCTACCTTTGCCTCCTCCACTGGGACAGGTGCCTCTTCTTTGGCTGCGACGTCACTCTCAAGCGGTTGAGACTCTGCTGTGTTGTCGCTGGAGATTCCACTTGGCTCTTGGGCTTGAGCGGGTTCTGATTCGGTTGTTTCGCCAGTTGAAGAGACGACCTCTTTAGGAGCCTCAACCTCCTTGGGCGTCTCAGTCTCCTTGGGCGCCTCGACCGCCTCGACCTCCTTGGGAGCCTCGACCTCCTTGGATGCCTCAACCTCGACCTTCTTAGGCGCCTCGACCTCCTTGGGAGCCTCGACCTCGACCTCCTTAGGCGTCTCGACCTCCTTGGGAGCCTCGACCTCCTTGGATGCCTCAACCTCGACCTTCTTAGGCGCCTCGACCTCCTTGGGAGCCTCGACCTCGACCTCCTTAGGCGTCTCGACCTCCTTAGGCGTCTCGACCTCCTTGGGAGCCTCGTCCTCCTTGGGAGCCTCGACCTCGACCTCCTTAGGCGTCTCGGTCTCCTTGGGCGTCTCGGTCTCCTTGGGCGCCTCGACCTCCTTGGGTGCCTCGACCTCCTTGGTCTCGACCTCTGCGGGCGCCTCGACCTCTGCGGGTGCCTCGCTGGCCTCTACAGGAGCAACAGCAGGGGCGGCCTCGTCTTTGCTGTCGAGGCTTGACGATTCTTGAGCGGGCTGTTGCAATGCGTCGCTGTTGCTCTGCTCCACTGAAATCGAAGCCGGGCTGTCGTCGACGATAGTAGCCCTATTCTCGTCCTCCTTCGTCTCGGGGGTCTCAACTGCGCTCTCTTTCACTTCCACAGGCTCCTCCTTCGTCTCGACAGGCTCGGGAATGACTTCTTTCGTCTCGACAGGCTCGGGAATGATCTCCTTCGTCTCAACAGGCTCAGGAATGACCTCCTTCGTCTCCACCGGCTCGGGAATAGTTTCCTTCGTCTCAACAGGCTCAGGAATGATTTCCTTCGTCTCGATAGGCTCGGAAGCAACCTCTTTCGTCTCCACCGGCTCGACGGGGTCCGCAGCCGGCTCTGGCGCAACCTCTTTCTGCTCTTCGACGGCAGCGATGTCTTTGCTGGGTTCAACCGGGCTAGAGATGTCTCCGTTGGCCTGGACGGGTTCAGACACTGGCTCGGGCGCGCTGGGGGCGGCGCTCTCCGCGATGGGCTCACTGGTCGCCTCGGCCGCTTTCGTGTCACTCTGTTCGGCAATCTCCGGCTCCACGGACTTGGCGGCTTCGGCGGGAGGAGCGGGAACATCCTCGGCGACGTCGTTGACCGGCTCAGAGGCAGGTGCAGGCTCCGGGGCTGGCTCCGCGACTGGCTCTGCGACTGGCTCTGCGACTGGCGCCGGCGCTGGCTCCGAGGCCGGCTCCTTCTCTTGGGTGCTGGGCTGCGGCTGTTGGGGGGTGCTCTGCTCTTGCGAGGCGAGCTCCGGTGGTGGAGAAGTAGGAGCAGAGTCCAGGCTGTTTTTGGACTTGGACTTCTTCTTCTTCTTCTTGTTCTTGCTCTTGGGAGTGGCTGGCTGGTCGCCCTCGCCAAGCTGGCCGAAGGGCGACGTAGGCGACAAGGGCGTCATTGGGGTCTCCAAAGGCGTGGACTCGCCGGAAAGAGCAGCGGCTTTCTTTGCCTTCTCCTTGGCCTTCTGCTTTGCCTTCTTGGCCTTGTTCTTGGCCGTCTTGCTGCTTATAGGCGTTGTGGGAGAGGCGAGAGGGTCTCCACCGCTTACATCACCAGCCTCAGCAGCATGTCCATCTAGGCCGGTGTAAGTATGCATATTTGGCTGAAAATCACCAGGGAAGAAAGGAAAATAATCTTACTGTGGCCGTTGCCATTCTGGGCTGCTTCATCACTCTGCTCCTCATCGGAGTCAGAGGGTTGGAAGTACTCAACGTTGGAATAGTCCGCTACCTGCACTTCTTGATTAGGATAATCCGAGAACTGGATTTGGGACCAGTCGACGTTTGTCCGGGCGGGACAGTATTCGATGCTGTTATTTGGGAAACTCATACTGGTTGGACCGCGGGCTGTGGCGCCTGGGGGTCGGAGGAGGTGTCAAGAGAAGACAGGTCCTGGGTTTTAACGTCGTTCGCCATAAAGGTGACGCAACGATGCCTGTGCTCCGGCCTTGCAGGTAGATGCAGATGCAGATGCAGGTCAGGTCAAGACAGTCAGTGCCCGAGGGGGTTCTTGCGTCCTGTGGGGCAGCAAGCTTAGGCGACGGGATGAGTCGATTGGGTGGGTGTGCTGTCACGAGGGTGTGCTGTCGTGGCACGCAGGCGAGGGGGATCAGATGGCGACCTGATCTGATCTCTGGGTATATGGCAAAAGAAGCAAATGCTGCAGACGCTTTACGACTGGTAGAATGTGTATGCACTAAAGGGGAAAAAAAGTTTTTGCAAGCTGCACAACTTGATACGCGGGCGCAAGAGGTAGTATATGCAAGGCCTCAAGACGTGGCGGGATATGTACCGGATCAAACGACTTATAATACGGTGAGAGTCAGGAGGGAGATGCTTGCAAGGTCACCAAGGGTCAACAGAGAGAGAGAGGTTGTCTGAAAATTTGAGAGGCACGATCTGTCGGTGGGATGGGGTGCCCCCGGCAATAGGATGTTTGTTGAAAGACAGGCGCGAAGGGGAGAGGGTCCATCTGGTGCAATCGCGATGCCCCGCGGTGTGGAAGCCCACAGTTTCCACTTTTAAGAAAAACTTCCAAGGGCCTGTCAATGCCAACGAAATGATTCAAAATGGGGAAAGTTTGGGACGCCCACGACAGGCATTCTGCCGGGAATCGATTGGCCGGTGCGCGGTCGTTGACTGGCACTGGCGCCACGTCAAGACATCATCGACGAGGACCGAGGCAGACAAAGCAGTGCGAATCACGGGGAGGAAATGAGAGAGAGGTCTTGTACCATGGCAAGCCATAGCACGAGGTTACCACGAGGGGGAGGCCACTCACTCTGCGCAACGAAGCCGCCATAGATCCGGGGATGGGGGGCACCTGGCGGCCCAACACGCCCCCAAAAGTTCAAGACTCATGCATGGGACGGGTCGTGGGCATGTACGGAGTACTTTGGACCTGCAAGGCCGATATCAAGGCGAGCATGTACAGTACTGTAACAAGGAGCCGCCGGCCGCCGGTCGACGCGGGATGGACATCTCTGCCCTCCACGCCGCGGATGCATGTCGCCCACCCGCACTCAGGCACTGAGTAGCGCAGCAAAAGAAGTCGAGCCATGCCCCTTCGAGGCAGGGCGTGGCATGCAACCGCCCTTCTCATGGCTGCCACGTCCCTTTGACGGCTTGGGGCCCGAAAGAAAAAAAAAAAGGTTCCTAAGGTTCCTGAACTTGCCGGGGTCTGTGCTTGCTCGTCCAGCTGCTCGTCTAGCAACGGTTTGAAAGTCGCCAGGACACTGGACGGGGAAGCCCAACCCACGGGACTGCCATGTTGTGACAGGCATCAAGAGACGGCACAGGGTTACCAGGAGGTGTCAGTGGGTGTCACGGCCGTCCAATGAAAAGTCACAGCCGCGCTGCAAGTGGTACGTCGGCACGTCGGTTTGCAGATTGCTCGACTTTTCCTGCGTGCTACGTGGCTCGCTAGCCGGGTGGTCGCTTGGCTGATCCGTACTAATGTGTGCATATTTGTGCATATACTGTATGTTGCCGTGAGGGACCTGAGAGGTGGGCGCCAAAAACCTGAGCAACCCGAACCTGCACACCTGATGACTGCAGCGGCTGGTGCGGCAGTCATGCACGAAAGGAAAGGTGAGGCGCCCCGCGGATCGGTGACCGTGTGGGTCGGGAGCATGAATTTACTGTGCGCATGCCCGGCGATATCTGGAGCTTTAAGCCCGCCTCGGAAAGCTGCTCTCGAGATGATATTCTTCATGCGCACCCAGACTGTCTGACTGTAGCGCCCTGCCGCCCTGGCTTGCTAGCTTCCTGGTCGCTTCGTCGATGGATCATCCTTCAGAATTTTGGTTCCCGAGGTCGCGGGTCTCCGGGAGATTGTTAGGCACCCATGGATTCCAACACATCGGACGAGACGACCCTGACAGTTCAGACGGTCTGACGAACGGTCTGACATGGCCGGCAGTATGGTTGCAACCGCGGATGGCACGCCGAAGCTGACCTGACGAACATTCCAAAATGCCAAATGGTGACTGAGATTCGACTTCAGATGAAATGTGTCGAGGTTGCATCGCGCCAACAGGGCCGATCTTGTGAACGAACACCTGTGTCGATTTTGTTCGTGGTCTTGTCTATCTAGCCTGTGTGCTGTACACCTTGTTATGTATGAGGTACCGGGGTGACCACACACCAGAAAGACACCGGGGGCCACGCCGTCTGCTTCTGCCGACCTCGATCGGGTCAGCTCCAAGGTCGCGGCTACATTGCTGCCAACGAGACTCGGCAGCAATCAAAGGTATCAGTACTCGTCGATCCAGTGCCGCCCTGTCTTGACCGTAGACTACTCGCCAGGGAAGACGCGTCTTCCCTGCCCGGGCTCACCATATCCCATGGTTTTTGCATTGATCACGAGTCGTCTTCCTCATTTCATTCCACACACAGCATCAAGCACGCAAACTTCGGTGCCCTATGAAAGATGCCGTCCCACGGCCTCTTCATGCAGTGGATCCTGTGTCTGGCTGATGTTTTTGTAAGAAGAGTTTATGCTTGGGCCTGCCGCTGCTACGTACTCTGTCGGCTGCCGGAGTCCTTACTCGTGTGACTTCCAGTGCCTAGGCACGTACAAGTCGGTGCCGGTATAGCCCATACATACGAATTTGACAGTACAAGGACGTCATTTAAGATAAGCAGCACAGTTACAATGCGTGCCCAACTTTGTATCCTGATGATTCATTCCGTGGAGCCAGAGCTTGGCCAGATAAACATGACTGGCACGCACTGCCGGCTGCGAAATCGACTATTGACAAACCATGATCAAAGCAGGCCCACAGTCTGTATGCAGCATATCCACTCCCGACCAGAAGGGTCCGCATGAACGGTCAGGCTGAGCAACGGCTCTTTGCTTGCTTGCTTACTTGCTGGCAGCCTCGCCTGCCGTGCTGGAACACCGCCCAACCTGCATCCTTGGCTGTAGCAGAGGCAAGGTTACTGATACAGGTTGGCCAGATCCAGCAACGGCTCTCTGTAGGGCTCTCTGCTATCGTATCCGGCATTTCAGTCACTCTATGGTAATGGGTCCTCCATGGCTTTCTTGCCACCTGTGCAGCTGCTCGGCTGACCAGATGTGTTGTGACCTGTATGCTATGGATATGACTCCTCATGCAGTCCTTCGCATGCAATCTTCCAGTCGGCCTGTCATGCACCAATGAGCAAGCAGTACGGTAGGCTGTTCAATATGGTTCGGAAATTGTATAGCTGGCTGCCTCCATCCTGTCTCCCTATTTCCCTCGCAATCACGAATGCAGCCTCCTGTACGCCAACGCCAGTCGCGGAAGGATTCCCCGAAGCAGTTCTTCTTGCCCATCTGCTCTGGGCAATCTTCTTGTCTACTTCTGCCACTATGCCAAAAGTCTGCGGGCATGCCCTCGTTACATGCTGCTGACACTGTATTTGCTCTCCATGCCATCCGAGACTTCTCACATGGCCATCTCGGCTTGCAGCTTCCGCAGCTCTTCCTCTTCGTCGTCCTCCTGTACAGCAACCGGCGTCTTGCCCTTGACTGTTCCAGCTCGTCAGCATGTGCGTACTGCTTGTCGCCTGAGGGGCGGGACTCACTGTCTTGAGGTGCGGCGGGTACTCGTTGGATCTGATCCGATACGGGCACTGTTCCAGTCTTGAGCATCTGCTCGTCCAGCTGCTCCTGCTCCAGCTCGTCCAGCTCCGCGTCGAGGTCGGCGTCGTCGATGGGTTCTCCGATTGTGTTGCTCGTGATGGCATTGACGATCTCTTCGCTGAGCGCGTTCTGCTCCCGTAGCTTGTCCCTGCGTCGAGGTCATGTTTAGTCATACTTGCCAGACGTGCGTGTGCGTGATAGGGAGTTTAAGAGGGGGGGGGGAGCATGCATACATTGTCTCGTCCACCTTCTCGGGCGTGAGCTTGCCATGTATTTGCTTCATTGCGTCACTGGCCTTCTCCATCGCCAGAAGCGTTTCCTTGTTGATGTTGGCCGACTCGATGGCATTTATTTGTTGCTCTAACGTTCCAATCTGCGCTTGAGTCTGCTCGAGGCTGTGCTCGTGCTGCTTCTTGCGTTTCAGTGCGGTCTTTGCGGCTGTAAACCGGGGGCGCAAGTGTTAGCACGTGCAACCACGCAGGCAGCCCGGTCCGTGCAGGAAGTGTCTGTCCTCACCAGTTTTGTTGTTTGTGGTGACGTATTTCCGGGCCAGGCCATCTTGCTCATCCATCTGGTTCTGCAGGTGCTTCTCGCGCTTCTGCAGCATGTCGAGCTGCGACCGAAGCCCGAGAATGGCGTTCTTGGGGGCATTCTTCTGCTTCCGAGCAGAGGCCCCGCCAAACCAGCCCAGGCCCCAGCCAGACATATTGCTTTCCTGGCGTATCGGTATGTGGAAGAGGAAGAGGCTCGGTGGGATGTGCGCCTGGGGATGTCAAGCGTCGTGGGCGCTTATCGAGGGCGTCGGGGCGAAAGGTATGTGGCAGATGATCTGGCTCTGGACCCTTGGGACTCGTCCGTTGATAGCGGGGTTGTGGAAGCAGCCGGGCCTTTGTCGCAGCCTGAGCCTTATAGGATTCGGAATGTCGTCCAGCAGGCGCGGAGAGGAGGTCGTCGCAGGAAGAGTCGTCGTCGTCAGTGTCGATCGCTTCGCGAAGGCAGTCAAGATGCCAGGGTGATAGGTAGAAGCCTAAAGAGAGCACGAGGTATGATGCAAGCACAATTCGTCAGTGCTTGGCCTTGTGATGACCCGCGCTAGTCAACAAGCAGCCGCAGGCGTCCGGCATTTAGCCGCGGTCCGCTTAGTCATGGCTGCCCAACCCGCTGCTGCCTCTCGCTGCACCTGCTGCCTGTGAGATGTGAGCCCATTCAGACGGTCTATTTGGGGTTGAGAATATCGAGTTTCAGCGCGACGCGACAGGACTCGTCATCACCCTCTCGCTTGAACTTGCTCGACACGCATCGCTATTTCCCCGTAATCAGTACATCCATCAGTTCGACTGTCTCGGCAATATCAACCCCTGAAATGGACTCGCGACTCCATCTACAGCCTTTCGGGAACTTGCCGTCTGTTGCTGGATATTGAAATGTCCAGCACCCCTTTGCCATCGAAGCTAACGCTACTCTCCTCTCTCCCTTCTCACGAAGTCGGTACCAAAGTGCGCTTCCTAGGATGGTATGTTCGCTGGCGACCTCCTCCAAGATTACAGCCTCAGAGCCTTTGGTCTCCCCCCCCCCCCCGGGGGTTGGCATGGGTGGTTGCGAATGCTGTCTGGCTCTACCTCAGACGCCCCAGTTTTGGTTTTCAAGGCCATCTCGGCTGACCAATATCACAGTGTCACATCATATGCTACGGTCTCAGGGCAGCTGACTCTGCAGCACCGGTTCCCTAAAGCAACCGAGACCCAGGCATTGGTTGATGTGCGCCTGCTGCTCGAGAAGCTCACAGCAGAGCAGACCTCGGTAGGCGGATGGGTCAATGTCATAGGCTACGTGAACACACCGCCACCGGTGTCGGTGACTTTGTCCACCAAGCGCAAAACGGGCCTCACGACTGTTCATGTGCAAGCACTGATGCTCTGGTCCGCCGGCTCTTTGGACATTGGCCGATACGAAATGTGTCTGGCAAACATACCCGCCGGAAATGAGCCTGGCACGGGGTCAAGGACATCAAGCAAGACAAAAGGGTCCGCCGGATAACGCACGCCTTGATTTCGATGATATAATTACATGGCGCTCGGTAAAAGGCGTCACGGCCCGGGCGAGCCATTCCGTCAGCTTGGCTGGGCGTGAAGTATGCCTATCTGATAGGCGATGCAAACCCTCGTTGTGGTTACGCAGCCAGCAATTTGAGCACCTAGAGTCGACAGCCAGTCTTTCGATTGCCGCCCTACAATCAGGAACGGCGCCGAAGCCCCAGAACAGGGCTGGGGAGGGGGGGGCACCGATTTCCACCGTGTGACTGTAAGTATACGCGGCTAACTGCCGGCGATAACTTGTCCAGCACTGACACGGCACACAAGTTCATCAGGGCCCAGCGCGAAGTAAACTACCGTGGCGCCTTCAGATCATCTCCTTCACCCGCGGTCAGTCACAAAACAGTTGAGCTGCCTGCCGAAAGACACAATTCGACGGGCCGCGCCTTGGTAACTGTGTCGCTGTGATACGGCGCAGCCTCTTGACAAGTCCACACACCCTTGCCCGTACCAAGGCCAAGCGGCCAGAATCCATGCAGCTAGCTGCCAGGCCTGGATTATTCTGGGGCGTACACACCTTCTTCCTTTCATCCACTGAAGACCTAGGTCAAGAAGAGGTTGCGAGAGATTCGAAGCCAAACATTGAGTCTATGGGGATTCCACATGAAATTACACACACCGGAACACAAAATGGCTGTCGCACAAGACCTGCTGCGGCCGGCACAACCAACCCCCTGCATCACTGCTGTGGGCTTGCACAAATGAGCTCAAGGGATGTCAGTGGTCAGCCAGGTCGGACCAAAATTTCTGTGACTATTGATTACTTACTGGTACTCCTGCATATCACTCCTTCATTTGTATGGTTCATGCAAGCTCAAGTAGAAACGTCGAGTTCTATTTGTGCCAGATGTCAAGCTGTCGCTGGCTCGGAAAATTCCTCCACACCAAGACAAGAACAATGCATTCACAACGCTACGCCTGCGGTTCGCCCAACAACAATCACTTCCGAAATCAGCAGCACTGCCTTTGGTGGGTCCTGCAAGACGTTGTCGGGTCAACTCCCATTCAGAAGTCGCCCCGTTCTCGTGCACCTGGTCGCCGTTGCGCTGGCGGCCCAAGTGCCCGCCACCTCGAGGCTCTGGCTGCGCTGAACCTGTACCCAAACACCTGTCCGTCCCCACCTCGCAGCCCAACATACCTTCAGAATGGATGTCATCGACGGTCATCGTACCCTCGATTGGAATCTCTCCGCGGGTCGTCGTGCCTTCGACGGCTCGAGCTACCCTTGGAGATCACCACCGGTTGATGCAGCGGCCGCTTGAGGGGCTTTTTGCCCTCAGAGCCTGTCGATGCTCTGCTTGCGGCTTGTCTCTCCCACATCTCCTTCGATTTTATGCAAATGTCGTCGATTTGCTCCTGGGTTCAGGGTCAACAGCGTGCACAGCGTCTATATTACAGCCCGAGCGGCGCTCACATCTGATAGGCAGGGTCCTGGCGTTTGGATAAGAAACCCATCTTCGCCCTGTGCGCGGCCGTGTTGTCAGCAAGATTTTGGACTCGAATCGTCGTTGGTGTGGAACCCGTACGTCTCGCGTGAACGGTCGAACTGTTGCTTCCGGTCCCAAGTCTGCTCAGCAAAAGAAGTTAGTATCAGCACGGCGGACGAAAACTATGGGTCGTTTCCCTCATGAAGAGAGGGAGAGTCAGAGTGAGGGCCTTTGACCACGTCCTCACGACCCAAAGTTGGAGCAGGGGAGTCATAAGTGACTGCTCGGGTTCACCCACAGTACTGAAGCTCCTGGGTGATGACCTTTTTGTGGATATCGAGGTGGGGGATCCAGTATTTGTTCATGTTGGGCGAGGACGGCGTCCGGGCTGGGCATCTGACACGGAAATCTCGGAGAAGATCGGCAGACGCCTTTGAGTTTGTCGATCGTTGCAAATATCAGGGGGTATTGGAGTTATTTATGTTGCCCATGTCTTCGGGTCTGCCGTCTATGGCTTGAACACCGGTGTGTGCAAGATTATGGCCGCGGCAGCCTTGGTGGCATGGCAGGTTGGAGCTAGTAGGACTTGATGCGTCCCGCACTCACCGCTGGGACCATGTAGATAGACTCGCTGACTGCGACGGTTTGCCGCATGGCATACGTGCAGACATGCTAAGCGCAACTGCTTGCAGGAATTCCCAGGTTCGATGGAATTAATCCCTGCTGCTTGGGTCCATTTTAGTTGGCCGCACAACGCGAAGCTCGTCCGCCTCACTTTTCGCCCTGAATGCACTCACACACCTACCTCACCACAGTCCACCCCTCTCTTGGCCCCTAGATCTTCAATTTTAGGTACATAATATGCCACATATCGACAATGTTGAAACCCGAGGTCATCCTCCTGCCTAAGCGAGAAACGCAATAGCGATCCTGAGCCCTCAGGTGCCACAGATCACATTTCCCTGCAGACTCTCCAGGTACGGAGCCAAGCAGCTGTCCAAGCCCTGCTCCGTTAGGTTGAGCAAAAGGAAATAAACAATGAAACATTTGTCCAATACGGCACATCTTCCACCGGTGTCTTGAGCAATCTTTTTGAATCCACAGCATCCGGATTGTATAAAAGGCAGTGCGAGACATGCCTTGTGGTCCATTTGACATGCCTCTGCCAATGCTTTGTTTGTGAACAAGAGGTTCTGACAACCTTCCCCGCCGCAACGTCTTCTTTCCCAAGCAAACAATGACGTAGCTCTCAGAAAGGTGCGCCATCAAAAGTCAAAAAAGTGATCGTCGCGGTTGGAGAAGGATTTCGACCCTTAATTCTTGCCCGTCAACCCCTCGAAGTTGGCTTAGACACCCTCCACCCGCCAACTAGTTGCCGCGCCCGTCCAGGATCATGCCTCTTCCCGAAAACCCAGAATTGGACCCTTATTCCCACGGATCTGCGGAGCCGATCGAATCGGGACTAGGAATGCGCTCGAGTGGTCGGCACTCTCATGCTTTTATTACAGTCGATGATATCCCGTGCTGCCGGGTATACTTCGCTCCCAGCTACATTTTTGAGACTTGGGGCTTCCATGCCGATCGTCGACTTCTACTGGCGCTGGACGGCTGGTGATACCGTGACGCACCGCCGCACCGCAGCCGTATTTAGGGCCTGGGGGTCGGCCTAGGGGGAGTTGCTTTTCAAGCGGCCTCCCCGTCCGCACACAAGATTTCGCCTCCATCAAGTGATGTGCGCAGCAAGGCGGCAAAACAAGCTCGCCTAGAATCCTATCACGCCGGGATTGGCGCCGATTATGTCTCGGAGGGGTTTGATCAGAATGGACGGATTCAGATTGTCGAAGCGGGCGTGCACATAATGGCCATGATAAGGTTCAGGGGTTGGCCTCCAGGTATCATCAATTGGCCTCGGAACTTGCCTGGGCCAGCCTTACTCGTATCCGAAATTCTGGGACGATGGGGCCCTACACGCGTCGCCTGCGCGCCCTGGGCTGTCGATCACACCTGGGTGCATGTAGACAGGGCGATTGAGTGTTGACATTCGATATGGATCTGCCTTGGGTTTTCTTGGCTCTTCGCGCACATACTTTTGACCCTGTGGCCAGGTGACACTTCAGGGGACTGAATGGGTGGGATCTGGATCATATGCTTGAACTCTGCCGATCTGAAGGCTGCCCTGCGAGGTTGTGCGACCTTGGGCACAAATAGGAAGAGGAGTCCGATTGCCCAGGTTTTGATCTGCCCATCCGCAGTGATACGCCGTGGAGCTCTCAACGGCCGTGTGCCAATGGGATGAACCTCGTGTGGCAGGGCTGTCAATGCTTCCCTGGAATTAATTGATGATTCGTCTCACTGAAGCCCTGCATTTGGCAGCTGAATGTGGGTTCTGAGGCTGAGAACTGGGAACGCGTGTCTCGGCAACCATCTAGAGGGTAGATAGCAACATTTCGATGCAAGTGATGCGTGTTGAAGGGCTCAACACGCATATCATGTTTGTGACAGGGTTGGTACATGGCCTTCTGGGTATGAATCTTGCGTACTTGTGCCTCCTGACAAGAACATCATTGGAGGATGCTCTCACCCACCCCATGGTTTTCCTCTCGGCTAAAGAACCGTGAAAGCCTTGCCCAAGTTTCGAGGGTCATGAACTCCTTCTAGGCCACAGCAAAACTCTTTGATAGAGAGTTAAACCATATGAATGAGGCCATCTCGCAATGAAGTATTGTTTTTGACCAAGGATCAGGGGCGTTCGGCTACCATCCACCAACCCAAACTTCTGGAACTTTCATCATGAAGCGTCCAGGTTTCATGTCCGCCTTACCTTGAAGCCCCATCTCCCTTCATAGCCAAAATCCGGTCAAGTCTTGGGTCTCAAATCGAAAGCAAAGCACCATGTGTTGTCATGGAGCACAGGCGACAACAGCCCTGGGAAGCCAAGTCACCCTTGCATGTCACCAAAGCCGCAGGCTGACCCGATCTGATGTTCACCTGAATGAACAAGTAACAACGTTTCCTCCGGACTGACATTGCCGCCGCCGTTTCCGCTTTCGACTGAGAATGGGCACTCGGAACCATGGCTGATGGTACCCAACGCTGTTGATGAAATCCAGGATCATCAACTTCTCTCAATGGTGAATTTTGCGTAACCTTGCTCCAGTCCAACGGCTGCGGTCGCGGAAAGAGACCGGGTGACAGTAGCTGCCGAGCTCTCCAATTGTTAATTCAATCTCCTCGTCTCTCGCCTTCACGGGTGGATGGAGACATTGTATTCAGACGAAACAATACAGCAGGAGCACTGTACAAGCCCGAGTCGTTGAGATACTACCAGACGATTCTAGCACTGTGCTAATCATTATCTCGGTATCAATTGATTCCAGCTGGACTCGTGACATGCTGTCCGATAATGACTTTGTCCTAAGCGTCATCCACGTAACACTGTCAGACCACGCTACAGGTGGCTCCTAGGATGTGGGTACGACACAGATCATGTAGCGTAGGTGCTTTCTTTATATTTATTTGCCACAGGCATATTGAGGAAAGAGGCAATGGTGCATAATTGGTGGGTCGTAGTAAGTCACCGTCGCCCCATTTGGGCCACCCCCTGATTCGGGCTGTTAAGCTACACCAAAACCACCAATTTTCAGAGTATTATATCACCATCAATTCTACTCCAATTAAGCTTAAACTTAATACGTATCTCTGTTATATATTTAATACTTTATATGGAAAGTCTCAGAATTATAACTAATTTCCTCGCAATATAATATTCAGATATATATCTCTTAACTCTATATCTGTTAAGAGAAATAACTCTATTTATACTATATATATTAATATAAAATCTACTATATATATTCCTTCAATCTTATATTATATAGAAAAAGAGTTATTATAAATATTAATAAATTTGAATAAAAGTATATTTAAGATTAATGTTATACTAATATAAATCTAAATTTAAATTAATTACCTAATTAGGAAGGTAGAATTTATATAAATATTTTATCTAGTTTTTTTATATATATATTACTTATAAACATATACTACCTTAATTTATAAGATTTTCCTTTAAGCTTAATATTAAATTTTACTTTTTCCCTAATAAAAGTTTCTTAGCAGAATATTATATTCTATAATATATACTTCTAGAATTTAAGTACTACAATATACTTTATATAAGAATAGTATTATATACTAATATCTTATTTAAAAATATAAACCTAAATATAGTATACTATATAAGCTAAATAAAGATATTTTAGAAGTGTTAAGAATTACTATATATTTAGGTGTAAGTCTTAATAAATCCTAATTCTATAATAAAATAAATATTTTGAAAATATATATAGTATAAAATACTATTAATAAATTTTTATTTAACCTGAATATAATATTAGCTATTTTAATATAATTTTTATATTATCTTATCGCTTAGCGTGGTGGAGATATAAACCCCTAAAAAGTAGTGTTTTTGGTGTGAAAAGTGGACGAGATGGGGGGGTGGACGAGATGGGGCGACGGTGACTTAGGATCTAGCAAGGTTTTATATCCATTGCACGTTACTGACATAACTCAGAAGGGTGAGGGAAAGGGCAGAACATGTATATGAAATCCAAAAACACTAGGTCTTCAGCGACATGAGACTGGAGGGAATTTGTAAATGATCAATGTGGTACTTCTCTAACACTCACAATCGCGTTCTTTTTATGTAGCATTCTAGGACGATTGCATCGCAGTCAATGATATCAAGAGTATCATGTGGCTGTTAGCACTTGAGGTGCTCAAGTGCTGCTAGTTAGCCCATCAGATGCTGACAGCGTGATCACTTCCCAGAACATAGAATAGTCCGATAGATCTGGACACAACAAATACCAAACGCCATGACTGTGCTCTTTTTCACACTTCAGCAGGTGCTGACGATAATTATTCAGAAATATCATATTGTTGTTTAACCTGCAATGAATTTCAAGAAAGTGGACGGGGCAATGAAACATTGACATGAACCGTATCGTGGCATAATTCGTCAGCCTGGTAATAAGTGCCGGCTGTCGGCTCTCGGCTGCAAGACATCACATCGTGGTCTCATCGGAATGAACGACGTGGACCTGCCAGATGAGGAATTGACTGATTTTTGACCGTCGGAATTTGGCCGTCGCAAAGAGGAAAGCGAAATCAATTGGTTGACATCCACATTTGCAAGGGATGGCGCAGACGATTTGGATCTAGCTCAGCCCCATCGGAGTAATGGAATGCTTTCGTACTGATGGGTATACGTGTGCCGCGTAATTTTGTGACTGGAGACCCACATAGGGGTCAGTCAGTATTATAGTCTACAATTCAACACACAGACATTGCAGCGACTGTGCCGTGTAATGTAATTTTTCGTAGCGGCCATTCCGTATTCAAAACACATGGATTGACGCCAAGTATCTAGGCAGACCCATACCACTCCACTTTCGCTTCATCGGTAACCGGTGGAACAGCATGAAATTGATGGCCCATGTCTCTTGTTATTCTTTCTCACACGTCGCCAAGTCGCCAAATAAGTCCCCTTTGGGCCGTGGCAGTGCCAGCGAGTCTCAGCAGTTGGAGTTTAAAAAGGGGGCAAAACTGCACAGCCAAGACTTTGGCGTCTGGCGCTATAAGTTCAGTGTTATGGTCGTTACATGAAGCAAGGCCTGCATTTGCGGGAGCTCACTTGTATCTCTCCCTTGTTTTCTACGGGCCATATATTATTTTGGATAATTCGACTTGCACGGATGAGGACCACATGGCGTAGATCTGACCTGCACTAGATGCCTCTCGTCACTTCGATTTGTACTCGGAATGTTTACTCGCTGTCTTTCGAACCTTCACATATGGACGCTCGCGATCACACCATGATATGACAATACTGAATGTGTATCTTGCAAATGCCAGCTTCCGCTAACAGTCTCGCTCTGGCGGATGTGGCAGTCCATCATGTGGAACGACATTAACATCAAGGACGACCAGATCACCAGGTCGGCTGGCACAGCACTGCTGTGCAGCATCCTGACTCAACACCTTTCCGACCGCCGACCCGAGCTCCAGCCCTTGTCCGAGACGCTGTGCTGGATTATACTTCCCATAGTCTTCAAGGTCGCGGCTGCGAGTAAACATGGAAAATACGGACAGGAGAAAGAAGACGCCATAGGCTGGAACGACTCGAAAAGACCAGCTGCATCCCCTCTGTCGTTATGGGTAGTTTCTTTTGGCCTCGTCGTATACTGGTTTTTCGCTGCTGAAAATGCTTTGGTGGCATTCATCCCAGCATTAACGCCCCTTCTACTGGTCTCTCAGAACCAACTCCTTTGGCACGACACAGAGATACCTTCCGCATCACCGCCTATTTCCCAAGTCTTCTTCTATCTTTCCAACACTGTCTGGGGTGGCGTTTTGGTTGCTTTATTCTCCATTTTGACTCTAAAATCGGACTGGCATGTTCGAGTATCGGATGCGCTGTTGATCGTCCCGGTGGCTGCTTTGTTGGTCTCCTACCTCACCCTCGACCCTCGGCCCAGGATATCCAACAAGTACTATCGACTTCTTCCACCTTTCGATTTTGAGGACGCCTCAAGTTCTCTATCGCTGCGCATTACGCTTTTGCTGGTAATTGCACTGGGCCTTGAGACTTTGGCGTTTGGCTTTCCCGTTTGCTCAGCATATACCCCGGCGTTGGTTTTGACAAAGGCTCTGTCTTGGTACTTCACAATTCAAACAGTATGTAAATCGCTCGAAAATTTTCATATCGTCCTGATACTGACATATATGTAGACCCGACACTCTTCTTGGCGCGTCGCCGCAGCTATGATGACATTTAGCATCGTGTCCACTCGTGATCCTTTCACACTATCTACAGATTTACGCGCTTTCTCTTATGTTTTGGCATCTTTCTTGGCACTCGGTCAGATGATTCAAATGCTTCCGAAAAAAGCGAAATCAACTTCAGCACTATGGGCTTTCTTCCTTGTCCCTCTCATCCCATACCTTATCAACCTGTGCACTATACAGATCGAACAGCCGCCGACACTGTTGACACGCCCTCAAGATCATCCCATCCATAAACTGATACACAACGCCAAAGAAGACTTCGAAGTTTTGATACAGAAACAATCGAAGACCTATACAGCTGCTCACGAGGAGTATCGACGTCGTTATGGCCTGGAACCGCCAGCTGGGTTCGAGGCTTGGTTCGACTTTGCGAAAAACTATCAATCGCCCATCATTGACGAGTTCGATTTGATAAACCAAAGAATTGCACCATTCCTGGACCTAAGTGGTCGAGAATATCTGGAGAGGCTGCGTCTCGTGCAAAACATCCCGGGCAGCGACTTGTGGCTCTGCGAGTTCTCTGGTCGGGAAGCCAGGACTATCTGCAGCCACCCCTTTCGCGTTTATGACAGACACGTTGGATTCTCATTCGACAAACTGCTAGGGGGCATTCCTGGGCGTCTTCCCGATATCAAATTTCTGGTCAACCACATCGACGAACCAAGGGTGCTGATACCTCACCGTGGAGACGTCCATAATAGCGGCACCTGCATCCTGGACAACTTGTCAAGACAGCCGGTCTGGGACACTTTGACCAGATTTTGCTCCTCTCAAGACGTCAACAAAACAATCGGCCATGACAGACACATGATTGAGGACTATGGCCTTCCGTTTGTTAGCGATCCATCTTCTGCCATAGATCTGTGCCAGCATCCAGAGTACGGCACCATGCACGGCCTCCTCACGAGCCCCGCATCGTTTCCCCTGCTGGAAGGTTTAGTACCAATCCTCTCAACCGGTTCACTATCGACCATGGGTGACATCCTGTATCCCAGTCCAGCATACCTGGAGGACGAGTTCCAATACGCTGATGCAAACGATGTCGACTGGGACAGCAAGCGGAATAACGTTTACTGGACTGGCTCTAACACGGGTGGATTTGCCTCGGACGGCCAGTGGCGGAACTTCCACCGACAAAGATTTGTCGAGCTGGCACAAAACCTGAATAGGCGCCAGCATTACTACCTAAGGGAAACCGCCAACATACTCAGCCGCGTGAAGTCGGCTTTCCTCAACTCCAGATTATTCGACGTGGCTTTCACCAGGATATTCCAATGCGAAGGGAGATCCTGCAGAGACCAGCGGGCGTACTTCAACCTAAAGCCGTGGGAGGACAAGGACCGCGCCCTAAAGTCCCGCTTGGTTTTCGACATGGACGGCAACGGCATCAGCGGCCGATACTACAACTTCCTCGCGTCGCGATCCGCGCCGCTGAAACAGACACTCATGCGTGAGTGGCACGACGAGCGGCTTGTGCCATGGCTTCATTACATCCCTGTCAGCCAGAGCATGGGTGAGTTGCCAGAGCTGGTCTCGCACCTCACTTCGACTGAGGTGGGGCGGGAGGCGGCCAGGCACGTCGCTGAAGAGGGCCGAGAATGGTTCAGCAAGGCATTCAGAGAGGTAGACCGGAGCATATATGTCTATCGCTTGCTGCTTGAGATGGCAAGGTTACAGGACCCAGCGCGACCACGCATGGCTCGGGACAATCGCGGATGGTGAAGTGTCGGTAGATGTGCTACTAGAGTCAGTTCGTTCGGTGCTCAAAGGACACATTGGCTGCAATCATGATAACAAATAGACAGATTGATGATGGTATTAGCTTTTCAATGTTATCAAGGGCTTCTGACGGAGATGAAGGAAGGAAGTTTTCGATATGACAGACCAGATAACAGCATCGAGCCGTATCTGGTCGGTAGAGCTATTTTCTCTGGCTCGGAAACAGAGTCGTTCTCAGCTGAATCAGAGGTTTTAGAAGCTGAGGCTGAGAAGAACACTGTCAATCTAAAAGTGCAAATAACATGCCACATCTCAAATAGTTAGGGGAGATTTTGGAACAAACCCATCACAGAAACTGGAACAGATCATACTGGGGAAGAAAGCATGCCTGCTCGGAGCATGCACCGAATGTCACCATCGTGTAGCCATGAAAGGCGTCAGTATTTGTGTGGGATACGCTGTTTAGGTGGCTCGGTTCGGGTGACTAGTTTGCTCTGCATCCGTCTCAAGGCTTTTATGAAGTGCGTGCCTGATGCCAAATGTTGAACATTACGTAGATGCTTTTGCAAGTGTATCTTGCCTGTTTCGCGCTCGTGTCATCATTGTAGATGTTGATCAGATGTAACAATTGCCGTGGCATTCCCGAGCGGGTATTGAGAGAAGATACCTATTTAGTAACCCATCAACATCGCCGAAATATCAGCCCGAAGTCTACATTTAGGTAATAATATGAAGGTTTGCGTCTGTCTCCTAAGAATCAACACATCATGCGTCCTAGCAGACCGTGCCTGACCGTGTCCATCTCAGTTCACGCGTTCTTGGTCAATCGACCCTCTTCAATTTCGTCATGCAAGTACTTGTCGAGCTCGTGCCTTCCCAGGTGAGGTAAAGTCGAGTAGCCTGGCCATCAAGCTCCTCCATTAGGGAAAGAACAGACTGCGATGTAAACAAAGCAGTCATCCTGTCGCGTCTACTCACCTACTTAAAATCTGGCCTCCTCTCCGAAGCTCTTCTGTCTCTTCTTCTTTTCAGCTCGTCTCCAGCTCCCGTCCGCCATCCGCCTCCCCCCATTCACATACTTACAATACATCAATTTTCTTCAGTTCTATACTTCATTCAATCAACAAAAATCAATATGCCCGCAGTATCCCCTTGGGTAATCTGTCTGGGCGGGGCCGCCCTGCTCCTCTCCGCAATAGGGCACTTATGTCCAGGTAAGTATGGCCCCTGCTATTTGAGGTGCTGCTGCAAGTGCTGTAGGCAGTGCCTCAAACCCCACGACCATATGGCCGAGGATACAGACGGCTTGACCGAGCGCGTGTCCCGTTCGGAGCGGGCATCGCTCGTCTCTGCTGATCGTCTCAACACGCTCAGGGCCCAGCACCGGGGAGCCCTCGAGCGCATCTCTGCTCTCGAGGCGCAGAACCGAGAGCTCTTGCAGCGTTTAGAGGGCTACGAGATGACCCCTCCCATGGCCATGGCAGCTGCTGACTGATTCGTGGGGTGCCTTCTCCTTTCCGGGCCGGGAGGAGTGCATTAGGACTCAGACCCGGGGGTGGGTGGTTGCGGACCGGATCAACAACTTGCGCCTCGACGTGGCGATCCGGCCAAGTAGCTCTTCGGAGTGAAACCAAGCAAGTTGACCGAACGACGCGAACACAATGTGCCGATCTCCCCCTTCGCGCCTTCCACTTCGCGTCCTCTCCATATCGCCTCCCAAGGCTATGGACCCCTGACCTGTGTTGCTTTGTGAGTCTTGAATATCTCGTCTTCTCGTAAGTGCCATCCAAATAAAGAGCGCGAACTGACCATCTATTCAGTGATCTTCACGCGTTGCGCGCACCGAGCCAGCTCTGTCACCACCAGACTCTGTTCTCAGCAGACTCTGTCCCCATCAGAACGCTGGGAAAGCCCTCCTCCGTGTTCGTGACGACATTCCAGATCGCTTTCTGTCGAGAAAATGTGAGTATAGCCCTTGGGCCCATTCCTGGAAATCGAATAGGTTCAACAAGGCTTGCATACTTACACATCGACGGGTTTGCAGAACGACTGTCCTCTCGGTCTCAGCTATGTCGCCCAATGCTACGAATCGACGAGAAACAAGATCCCCACAAGGTTGGGCACAAGGTGGAAGACGGAAAGATGGCGAGAGAGGGATCTGATGGGTGTGGAGGAAAAGTGAGCATCTTCCGAAAGTGTCGAGCCGAGCAGCAGCAAGGGAATGCATAAAAGGCAGGGCAGTGGAAGGAACATGAGGAAACATTAGTATTTGTAGAAAAAAACATGCAATGCTTCCTTCTCGATTCACATGCAACTCTAGACACAAAGAGTGATGTTTTTCAGGCGTGAATAGGCTGACCAAGATCCCAACGCCCGCCACGTCCATCCGCAGCAACTCTACGGTATGGGCGACAAGTTGGGTTGTCTGACAGAGCAACTAATAGCAATCAACACTCAGTTCACGCAACTCCTCGAGGAGACCAAGTTCCAGAATTAAAGTCAGGCCCAGGGGCCAGCGATCTTGAATCTGTTCAAGGCTATTGTTTTCTACTTGTCCTCCCCCTCAAGGAATCAACGGTGTTGCCACACGTAGCTCGTCAAGACCCCAAAGGTCTACCAGGCATTACTGCCTGGTTGATGGGTCTAGAAAGGACCAAGAGACGTCACGGCTGAGCAGAGCAATGGGCAGGAAATCAAAATCCAGTATGGATATATGTTTACCAGAAGCTAGGTAGTCCTACTGAGCTGAGGGTCAGGTCACACACAGGCAGGCATGTGGCATCCTTGCGAGCTGAAAGCATCCGCGGACAGACGACCATCAACCCAAAACCGTGTCAGTCTGCAGCATCGGGGCCATGGCAAGGTGCCTTCGCGCAATGCACGTTAATGTCACGCATGCATCATGCCACGGCATGAACGCAACGGCCAATGAGGGCGTGGTGGACGGGCTCGCAGGACGCCCGCGGGCGCTGCCGCCGTGACAAGCTCGACTCAGCATCCGATTTCTGCTGTGCTGGCCCGGTGAGGGACCCCAAGGTTCAGGTCGAGGTCGGTAGTTGCTCGGAGTAACATCCCATGACCGGTCTGATAAGTGTGCAAGGCACATGAGCACACCCGAGGTCTGCTGGAGGTCGGATCGTGCAGGGACACGAAGGGAGTTGGGCGTCCTGGTCCGGGAGCCGCTCATTTCCCTGCGAGAGGCGCTAGAGCGCTGGTGCCACCCCCCTGGACGCTGCAACCTGGCCAACGGCTGGCCCCAGTGCCGAAGCGGAAATCAGAAAATTTGTCAACAAGGTTTGGATCTGCTGTGTGTCTTGCTGGGGGCGCCCGGGGCTCTACCGAATTACCGACGACAAGGGCCAGGCGAGCCGCGAGAGGGCAGCAGTCTCGATCTGGCCTCGATTGATCTGCTGCAATCTGGTCTCGAGTGTCGAGAGGCAAATTATCTCTGTGACATTGGATTTGGTTCGAGTCCCTCCCTTGTCTTCCTCTTCCATACTGCACGCATCATCCATATTCGGTCGCACAACTTTGGAAAATATGTCGCAGAGATATTCACTCCGCCAGACACCTCGGTAAGCCCTGAATCCCGCGTCTTGTGCCTGTCTTGTACCTGTCTTGCCCTGTCTGCTGCTTGAGTCGTTGGTCTCTGTCTCTGTTTTTGCCAATCAGAAATCGGCGCATTCCCAACCCTTGCCTGGGGCCCAAGTCGAGGCGCAGTCAGCACAACGGAATGCCCACAATGGGCAACGGACTGCTGCAAGACGTCTATCAGCTGCAAGCACACCATATTGCTCTGTGCTCTGCACTGCCCTGCCCAACTTCTTATTCTGCATTCTAGCATGTTGGACCATGCGAGATGCTGTCGCCAACCGAATATGCGCGGATAAGGCCCGTGTTGAACCGCCTCGGCGCCAGGGGCATAGCATTGCGCAAATACGGCCGCGTCTATGGCATTGACTTGATGCTGACTACAGTCCCTCACTCATAGGAAGAAGGAGCCTTTCGACGGCATGGTCGAGACTCCTGGCCGCCGGGTATCCAACAGACGCAAGACGCCTCTCACCCTCGACGCATCCGATGCCGACGGCGACTCGAGCTCTGCCACCGAGAACACCTTCCTGCGCACAAGATCGGTGCGCAAGCGCGGCGTTCCCAAGTTCACAGAGCACTTGGACGATGACACGCTGCCAACGTCGAGTGTTCTGCTAGACGCGCCCAACCTGCCTCGGCCCGCCGCGAACGGCAGTCATGACTTTGAGGAGGACGTGAAGGAGGACGTGAAGCCCAGAACTGAGACCAATGGTCATGCCAACGGCGCCAATGGGCTTGCCAATGGCATCAATGGCCACGCTAATGGCACCAATGGCAAGGTGGCCGAGGAGAAGGTCGTGGACGGATGGAAGCCCGGCATGGATCCCAAGATTGACTACTCGGGCAACTTCGAGTTCGGCGGCTCCCTGGGCGTGTCGGCCATGATGATCGGGTTCCCCCTGCTCATGTGGTACATGTGGATCGGCGCGACATACTACGACGGCAAGTTCCCCACGCGGGCCGCAGGCCAGAGCTGGGCCGACTTCTTCTCGCACCTCGGCCACCTCGTCTACACGGACGCGTTCCCCCACGCCAGGGCGTGGGCCACGTACTGGATCTTCGGCGTCTTCGAGGTCTTCCTCTACATCTTTGCGCCGGGGGTCTGGGCGTACGGCAAGCCCCTGCCCCACGAGGGCGGCAAGCAGCTCAAGTACTACTGCTCCGGCTTCGTCTCGCTGTACGTCACGCTGGCCGTCGCCGCCGTGCTGCACCTCACCGGTGTCTACAGGATCTCGGCCATCATCGACGACTTTGGCCCGCTGCTGTCCGTCTCCATCCTGTCGGGGTATATCGTCGCCATCCTCGCCTACTTCTCCGCCATCTACCGCGGCGCCCAGCACCGCATGACGGGCTACCCCATCTACGACTTCTTCATGGGCGCCGAGCTCAACCCGCGCATGTTCGGCATCCTCGACTTCAAGATGTTCTTCGAGGTCCGCCTGCCCTGGTACATCCTGCTGCTGCTCAGCGTTAGCAACGCCGTGCGGCAGTACGAGCAGTACGGCTACGTGTCGGGCGAGGTCATGTTCCTCGTGATGGCGCACTGGCTGTACGCCAACGCGTGCGGCAAGGGCGAGGAGCTCATCGTCACGACCTGGGACATGTACTACGAGAAGTGGGGGTTCATGCTCGTCTTCTGGAACATGTCGGGCGTGCCCCTCTCCTACTGCCACTGCATCATCTACCTCGCCAACCACTCGCCCGAAGAGTACCGCTGGAACCGCGCCTTCCTGGCCGGCCTGTATGTCGCGTACCTCTTCGTCTACTGGGTCTGGGACAGCTGCAACGGCCAGAAGAACAGCTTCCGCTCCATGGAGCGCGGCACCTACACCAAGCGCAACACGTTCCCCCAGGTCCCCTGGCAGTCCATAAAGAACCCGCGCAAGATCCCCACCGCCACCGGCGACTGCCTCTTCGTCGACGGCTGGTACGGCAAGGCCCGCAAGCTGCACTACACCTGCGACGCCTTCTTCGCCATCTGCTGGGGCCTCATCACCGGCTTCAGCAGCCCCTTCCCCTGGTTCTACCCCGTCTTCTTCTGCTGCATGATCGCCCACCGCGCCATGCGGGACATCGAGAGGTGTCGGGACAAGTACGGCGATGCGTGGAAGGAGTATGAGAGACAGGTGCCCTACCTGTTCATCCCCGTAAGTCATATCATCAACCGCCTTTCATTCTAATCTGGGTGACCTGGTCGCTGACGTCTTCCTGCTATAGTACGTCATCTAGACGCCTTCAGTTGGTGGTGCCTATATATAACAAGGCAGCCAGCGTGGTGTGGTTCATTGCATGTTTTCAGTTCGACTTGTATATAGTTCCATAATCAATAATCGTCTTTAATCATTGCATAACCAAAGGAGCTTCGGGTCGCGAGAACAAACGGGGCGACGGATGAAAAACAGGCGGACTAAAATTCGGAGTCCTGTGCTTTCAACGGAGACGGTGCGAGGACAAAGCAGCACATATCCACGCAGCTTTATATCGTTGATTCCAACAGCATGTTAGTGGGATACGGGAGAGACCACGCTGCAGTTGCAATCATCAGGCTAGGCTCATCTCTCGTTGATGTCCTGGCACTGACGTATATAATGGAGAAATTACATATATATTCCTGTGCTTCGTGCGATTGGAGCCTGCAAAGCCTGAAAAGCAGTGAGATGCCATGCCTGCGGGACTGTCACCTAGAACAGCCATGCTCACTCAAGGAGCTGTTGTGCCAGATCTTCGTCAGGGTTTTCGTCCGTCAAGGGGCCCGGATTGTAGCCCCAAATGGGACGGGTTGTACAAAAATTGGGACCATATCCTAGATAGCACGAGGAAAGCTCCCCGCCGTACCAAAGTTTCCTCAGCATACGCCACGCGGATCGATGTGCTGCCTTGGTGGAAGCACTTAGCATTGGATATCGAAAGTATTGTGCGCGGCTTTCTGCATTTGGCTGTGGTGAAGGCGACACTGTCTGCCGCGGCTGATCATTTCAACCGGAGATGGGAGCTGGTGCTGGCCATATCCCCAGGAGATCGGGCACCGGTCACACAGTAGGTAGGACGGACAGTGAATAGAAGCAAGCAGCTCAACAACTTACATATTTGATGCGAGGTATATCGTCGGATGCTGTATGGGAATATGATGCCCACTGGCTTATACTTCATTATCATTACGACCACTGGCACGTGAGCGTCCAAGGCTGGGATATCTACACATGGGAGGCTAGAGGTGGAACAAGTGTAAATGAGGGTATTTCGTGGAGACAGAGGCAAAGATATGTCAGGATGCGTGGACATATCGTTGGAGCCGTTCGCCTCATATCTGCGGACGACGTTTCACTGGGAAAGATAGGAACGATGCTGTAAAGATACAATACAAAACAAATGACGGAGTGATGCAGCGTATGAAACCATGTCGCAGGAAACCAAAGCAGCACTACTCCCAACCTAAACTACATTCTTCTGCCCCTCCAGCATTCTATGACGAGAACCCAAAGCTCCGGAGTCATAGCCTAATGTGACAATGTGTACATGTGTAGTCGACAGGATGATGTCCCTCTCATCCCATCATTTTCGTTCCGTTCGTTCCAACCCTCCCAGTCATGACCTGGCCACATGCAAATACTCAAGAAAGACTTGACCTTTTCATGATTGCAAGCTTAGCTCTTATTGTTCTATACGACCGCGATTTCGTCGATTGAGGCTTTGGGGAGAGGCATTGCGAATCGTCTTGCCAACGTATCCCAAAGTTGGCTCGCGGCCGAGGTTGCCAGCTATGCGCTTAGCACGAGACGTTGATAGCAGCCTTGGAGTTCATGAGAAGGGCAACAATCAGTCCGTAAAGACCTGTGGCTGCTGTCAGCATGTTGTGAACAGAGGGAGCTGCTCCCGATGGGTAGGTAGGATTGTTGCTAAAAATAACTCACCCAAGACTTCAGCGAAAATGAGAATCAGAATCATGCCGACGAATAGCCTGGGCTGCTGGGCAGTACCGCGCACACCAGCGTCACCGACGATACCGATAGCGAAACCGGCAGCCATACCAGCCAGACCGACAGCAAGACCGGCGCCGAGCTGGATGAAGCCGGTGAACAGGGCGTAGTCAGCCTGCTTGAGGCCGTCGGAGATCAGGACAGACACGACCAGACCGTAGATACCAATGATACCAGCCATAATGACGGGCACAATGTCTAGATGTATATGTGAGCATGATGAACGGCGGACTCGAGCCCGGGTCGAGGTGGTGACGTACTCTTCACGATGAGGTCGGGTCGCAGGACACCCATTGCCGAGATACCAACACCAGACTTGGCGGTTCCGTATGATGCGCCGAGGCATGTGAAGACAATGGCGGATGTGCAGCCCATGGCGCCGAAGAAGGGCTAGAGATGGGTTAGCATCGCGTAACGACGGTGTTGTTCTCGATGATGGGATCGGCCTCGGAGGAGCTCGGCAGGATGACGACGACGAACACACGTGGTCGAGGGGGAACTAACCGCGTAGACGGGGCTGAGAACACCATAATTAGCTTCTGGGACAATAGAGAATGCGGATTAAGATGGAATGGTGGTCATCGTGGATGTAGACATCCAGATCCGGAGCTTCAGGTCTCGAGATGATGGCTGGGGAGCTCAAGGGGGGCCGGGCTGCAAGAGCAACAAGCAGGCTTACCAGAGATCTGTGGACATGGTGGCGGTTGTGTGGGGGATGAAATAAAAGTCAAGAGAATGGTATGCAGGCTATTTGGGATCTGGACTGGAGTTGTTGCGATGGCAGCTCAAGGTCGTTCGAAGTGGAGGCGGTAACGTGAAATGTGAAGCTTTGAGTAGTTGGACGGGCAATGATGGTGACGGTTCGAGTTGCGTTGAGAGGTTGGCAAGGTGGTTCCAGGGCTCCCTATGATTGGGCGAAGGTTTTGCTCCGTCTGCAGCAGGCGGACACAGCCAGCCAGCACAGCGCCCCAGAGACCAGTTGACCAGTGCAGCACTGCGGGTAAGCAGCTCGTTCCGCACCAAGAGACGCGGCAGGCGAGCGCAGGCCGGCACTCACTTACCTAAGCATTTTTGCGCCGGCACCGCATCAACGAGGTGTCCTATCAGCTAGCTTATCGGCCGACCCACCTTTCTCTGGAGCCGTGGCCCAGAGCTTGAACCTTTTTTTTTTCTTTGGCCGACAAGCACCAGGTAGACAAAACGCACACCCACCACCTCCACCACCTCTTCTCACCACCACAGGGCGATCTACGGAAAGGAACCCTGCCGAAAATCGAAAATCCGACCAAAATGTCCAACCAGAACGAGTCCGCCGCCTGGCCCATCGCCGATGCAGCCCTGACCCAGGTACGACCATCTCCGTCCGCAGACCGATTTGCGTACTCGGCAGCGGCTAACAAGAAATACAGGAAATCCTGGATCTGCTGCAGTCGAGCGCCCATTACAGACAGCTCAAGAAGGGAGCCAACGAGGCTACCAAGGCCCTCAACCGCGGAACTGCTGAGATTGTCGTTCTCGCCGCTGTAAGTCACTTCACGAGGAATACTTGTTTCCCTGCAGAAACAAAACAGAGGCTAATATTGCTCGCTTAGGACACCACGCCTCTGGCTATCCTCCTGCACATCCCTCTCCTGGCTGAGGACAAGGTGAGTCGTTCTCTGCTATTGTAACCTTAATACCGCCAGAAACTAAGTCTTGTTCCCACAGAACACCCCCTACGTCTACGTCCCCAGCAAGGTCGCTCTGGGCCGCGCATGCGGTGTCTCGAGGGCCGTCATCTCAGCCGCCATCACCTCCAACGAGTCTTCCGACCTGATGGGCCAGATCCGCGCGCTGAAGGACAAGGTCGAGAGGCTGGCTATCTAAAAAAAGATTTGAGTTATCCACGGATTAGGGCAGTCGGATATCACGACATCTCGTGCATGATGGCAGCCCAAGATGTGCGGAACATCCAGAGGAGAAATCAAAACCAGTTGGACTATGCGGACACTTTTTCGGGAGCATTTGCAATGGTAGCAGAAATGTGATCAAGCATATGGTTCTGTAAAAGGCACAGAAAATTCAACGATAATTGAGATTTGGACACCACGCAGCAGTATCATTGGCCAGGTGACCTGATTTTGGCAGAGGGAGTGACCAGGACCCAGAAGTCGAAACCATCTGGACCTCGGCTGTCCGCTGGCATGGCGACCCATTTATACGCAATGGGTGTGCGTGGTTGTCAGGTCGGAACAGATCGGACCTGTGAAATCCTGAGCCCCGAAAGTAGGAAGCCGTACTGTTGGGCGTGTTGCGCAGTGCTGTGTGCAATGCATAGAACAAATAGTTTGCGCGATCCCAAACTCCAATAACGGTAACTGGTCTAAATCGTCCAGAGTTTAGCTCGAGATTGGTAGATGCTAATCTCAGACATACGTCATGCTACAGCTGCATGTGGTGCAGCGAATTGTGGTTGAATGATGCTCCAGCTGCTTGTCCGCATGCGCCCGTAGCAAGTGCCCCGCCAACGCGACCTCGACATCATCCACCGGCCGAGTCTGAGACCGGTCTTTGACCTGTGACCATGGCACTCCCGCACCCTAATTATACAACCATGACGATGTTCCTCCGTTTATAGCTATGATCCCGCCCAGGACCATCAGTGGACCCCAACTCCCTCGTCTTTTGCGTGCCTGAATCCTGTTCGCGACAACGTCGAAACATGCCATCTCTTGCGCGCAAGGTCATCATTGCTGCCGCAGTGGACGGCCTCCTGATTCAACCCCTCGCGGCAAAGAAAGAACACAAACCTTCGCCGCCTGTCAGGCTGCGTTATGGAGATGCTGCTATATCATTTGTCTCCCGGGATGGGCTGCCGGACCTGTCAAAGCCCAACTCGTCGTTCGAGGCCTTCGGAATTGTTGGTCAGTCTGCACAGGAAAGCTTGCATCGCGTCCCGCAAGCTGTCACTCTTCTTGATCGTTTTTTAAAGCGAATGCTAATACAAAGATCCTACGAACAGGTTTGATCACGGTCTCCCGCTTCAGCTACCTTGTCTCCATCACCCGCCGCAAGCAGGTCGCTGTGATCCGCGGTCACCCGGTATACGTCATCACCGAGGTCGCCCTCACCCCGTGTTCTTCCTACAACGACGCCAGCGAAGCGGTCGCAAAGACCGCCGCACAACCACAAACCAAAGAGGCTGGAGAGTCGGCCGGAGATGATACCGACACCGAGGCTGAAGACGACACCGACACGGACGCGGCTTCGATTAAGAGCGACGAAGTGCCTACCGATGACGAGCGCAACGATGCATCAGATGGGTCAAAGCCTTCTGCTACCAGCGTTGCCAAGGATGTAATGACCCGGCGTGGAAGCTACGGCCGTTTTGCACAACGGTGGTTCAGTAGCAGCGGCTGGACCCTGGAGCAAAAGCGGAGCATGGGTCTCAGCCAGTCCGAGGAGAATATCAATAACGCCGTGGATAAGGATGCGGGTAGCAACATGCCAGGAGACTCCAAGACCCCAGCCGCGGCCAAGGAGGACACTGCATCACCAGAGGCGGCTGGTGTTCCCGTGGAGGACGCAAAGGATGAAAAGCTGGCGCCACCGGCACTGCTCCCCAAGTTGCTGCGGACCACTCAGATTCTCTTCGGCTCTTCCCAGAGCTACTTCTTCTCATACGACTACGATATCACTCGTAGTGTGTCGAGACAACGCGAGGCAACTCCCCAGGGCGATACGCCGCTCCACCAGAGAACTGATCCCATGTTCTTCTGGAACCAGAATGTTGTACAGCCTTTCATCGATGCAGGAGTCGATTCTCTTGCATTGCCGCTGATGAAGGGCTTTGTGGGACAGAGAACATTTTCTGTGGATAGCCAACCGGACCAGCTGGATGAGTACAAAGGCTCCGTGGAGATGAACGACTTCGCTACCAACTGGTCGACAACGGGGTCAGATTCCGAACCAGCGCCTCCGTCATCTCCAGGTGGAAAGACTGGAGTCAAAGTCAGGTCGTCAGAGAGGCAATTCGATATCACGGTGATATCAAGACGATCAGTGAAGAGAGCCGGGTTACGATACCTGAGGCGAGGAATTGACGAGGAGGGATGGTGTGCCAACTCGGTAGAGACCGAGCAGATCCTCTCACCCGCTATCATTGACCCGAACTCGAAAATACACTCCTTTTTGCAGGTCAGAGGCAGTATACCGGTATTCTTCACGCAGAGTCCCTACTCGCTGAAACCCAGCCCAGTGTTCCAGCACTCCGACGATACCAACTTTCAGGCGTTGAAGAAACATTTCGATCGACTTCATCAGCAGTACGGGTCTCTTCAAATCGCCAATCTTGTGGAGAAGCATGGGGTGGAAGCTCCAATCGGACAGAAGTATCAGCAAGGAATGGAGCGATACAACGAAAACGGCTCCAAGGGGGATGTAGTGCCATTCGAGTGGTTTGACTTCCACGATGCCTGCAGAGGCATGAGGTTCGAGAACGTGCATAAACTCATCGATACACTTCAAGGCCAGCTCGACGATTTTGGAAGCACAGTGGAAGAAGGGGGTGAGATCAAGACACAACAGAAAGGCGTCATAAGGACGAACTGCATGGACTGTCTGGACCGGACAAATGTTTGCCAGAGTTCATTCGCCAAGTACATGCTTGATGCCCAACTCAAGGACCAAGGTTATGACATGACAGCACAACTGGACCAGATGAATACTTGGTTCAACACGTTGTGGGCGGACAACGGGGACGCCATTTCGAAGCAATACGCTTCGACCGCGGCTATGAAGGGCGATTACACGCGCACGAAAAAGAGGAACTACCGTGGTGCCCTGGCTGATGCTGGGCTGGGACTGACGCGGTTTTTCAACGGGTAAGTTTCAGGTCTCCTAAAATAGAGGGTCCGACGGGGATGCCTCAAGTCAACGACATACTAACAGGTACAGCATGGTCAACGATTTCTTCCTTCAAGCCACCATCGACTTTCTACTCGGAAATGTCACATCTCTCGTTTTTGACGAGTTCGAAACCAACATGATGACGAAAGACCCGGCGGTCTCGATCCAGAAAGTGCGAGACCAGGCCATCGAGCTCTGCCAGAAGCGTGTTGTTGAAGATGCCAAAGAGGAATTCATCGGGGGCTGGACATTCCTCAGTCCCGCAGTTACGAACAGTATCATGGGCACACCCCTCCAGGAAGTTGTCTTCCTGCTGACCGACACCGCGATTTACCTGTGTCGCTTCGACTGGAACCTTGACAAGGTGTCATCTTTTGACCGTGTCGATCTGTCACACGTCCAATCTATCAAGTCCGGGACATATGTTACCTCCACGGTATCCGCAACCCAAACCGACGAGTCAAAGAACATCGGCCTGGTCATCGTGTACAAGCCAGGCTCAAATGACTACCGGCGTGTCAACACACGCTCCCTCTCCAGCACCAAGCCCAACGGGCCGGACTCTGCCCCCGAGGACAACCAAGACCCCAAGGCCAAAGAGTCCTCCGGCGCATCCCCCGTCCAGTCCAGGCTCACAGGCCTCCTGGGTCGGAAGGGCGGCGCGGCCCCGGCAGAGACGAAGAAGATCGCCCTCAAGGCCCCATACACCAACTCGTCCCTCGCCGACCGCGGCGGCAAGGCCAACGCCTCGCGCATGACGGAGCGCCAGCTCGTGGCGGCCGTCGCCCACGAGATAGAGCGGCTGGCGTTCCTGAACCAGCCCGTCTCCGGGACGGCGGAGGCGAAGCGGGAGAGCATCATCGAGGAGGGGGACATCGTGAGCCTGGCGGAGGCGAAGAGGAATGTGGGCATCTTTGAGACGCTGGGATATAACCTCAAGAGGCTGGTTTGGGCATAGAGGGATAAATACGAATTGGGTGAAGCCGGCTGTCTGCATTGGGGAGGCACACCTGTTGACATTGTTCGGCATAATTATACAGAGCATTGGTGTGATATATGACTATAATACATAAGACCTTGTTTCAAGCTGCTTGTCCTAGTCCCTCTTTGAACTTCATGGAAATTCAGACTCCATAGGTAGAGCCCTGGTGGTTATGAAAGGCTGTCATGGGAAAGTGGCTTATTTTGTACAATAATATATTCCCAGGGTTATTTGGCAATCCGGGAGGTTTCCTCAGGTTCGTCTAAGTGTGATTAGAAAGACACTGGATGATTTCCCCTGCAGCTGTTACCCGGCATGTCTGCTCATTGTAACAGCCCCAGTTCATCTGCATCCAGCTCTGACTGCTATACAGAATCGACGCCTTTTGCTTCTCTTGGGGCCATCCACCTATTGTCCTGGGGCAACTCTCACGGTGCTACTGGTGGGCACACATCACTCATTCCTCCAACTTCTTGCAGCTGGTATGACTTACACCGGAGGTCTCAACTCCTGTATTAATGCCAGTTCTTAGCCTTCAAAATTATTTGCATCCATTGTTTCGAACACAAGCTATATGTGCTTTAGAGCCACAGACACCATCACAAGTAGACAAATGTGTTATAGTGTAGTAGGAACCTGAGCCTTTTTTTCTTACACCCCTAGCAGCATGATATAAGTGGACCTGATATTGCGAGGGGTGGATTTGCTGCATGTACCACTGTGGTGCAAGATTTCGATGGCGGGGCCCCCATGCTGTTGTTCCTAGTTTCTTGACATCGCCAGCTCATGGTGTCTGCTGTTGGACACCGAGGCAGAAATCTGAAGCAACAAGCTTAGCTTTGGCACCAACTGTTACGCTCCTTTGCCTGGGTTATCTGCTCTTGGCCTTTGATGGAAGAGCTCTTCCACTTGAGCATTTATACTGCCCAGGGCCATGGCATAACTCCGCCACCAACGTGACGAAATCTTAGCTGCCAAATGCCTTGTCGAACTTGCGCTTGAATGGTGCTGTTGGCCAAGCACTTGGTCTTCCTAATAGTTTTGCAGTCCCCTTTGGATTTCGGTATATTCTGTTGCCTGCCGCGTGTCTTTCTTGAGGAGGGCTTCAGAGCTGACTTCTTGCCGCTTTTGGCTAAAATCTAAGTCAAGCTGCAAATACTGTCTTAAAAAATCGTCCACAAATAGAGTCCATCTCCCACATCTTCTGGTCCAGGTTGGGCTAGAGCCTGGATAGCTTCGCCTGGTCGCTCTCTGCTGCCCAATTGTGACCTGATGAAGGGCTTACTCAGCTTGTGGAAGTGCTGGGGCTGAAGCTGGAAGAACATTGCTGGGCAGGTACCCTTCTGGGCAGATCTGGTCTACTATACATAGGGCAGCTGCCGGAGACCCGACACCGGGGTCAGAGTGGTGTCTCAAATTCCGGGGAGCTGATAGTGCAGATCTCGCTTGCACGTTCCAAGGTGCAAGGCTGCCCGGTTTGCTGAAGCTGGTAAGGGCCGTGATTAGCAATGCCAAGGGCCAGCGGGGAGAGGAAACCAAGATTGAGAATCCAATGATCTCAGAGTTTGGAAAGGCGGTCTTGGATCTGTCCCGTTGGCTGTGAACACTTACACGTGTAGACACCCGGCCTGGGTCATCTGACAGGTGAATATACATGTTATTGGGGGCCATGTGGGCTACAATAGCCCGTTCGGAAGATGAGCTGAGGCTGTTCTGTGACATTGTCATCTCACCCACCTGGGCACAGGGGTTATCGGCTGCCCAATACGCTAATCGATAGGGCCAGTGGCCAGAGCCGAGGCCATGATTGCAACACTGATTGCCGGAGCTGCCTCGATCCTTGCATGGATAGCTGCTTTCGCAGGCGTCCAGGCATCCCAGCTGTTATTACTGTGTACCTGAACCGCCTGGGTAGAGCAGAGGCTGGGTGTTATTGCTCCTGGCTCGTTATGTTTCTGTTGCGACAATAAACACCGTGTGGAACCATCTCGGTGCTTTGTGACACTGCAGATCGATTGGAATCTGATCTGACATGTCCACCTGCACAGGCACCTGCAGCTTCACCACGGCTCCCTCAAGCTAAAAAGGGGCCATCTGTCTGCCTCTGCCCCAGTTTGCCAGCCGGTTGTGGGGGTCCCCCCAAGTTTGTGCTGTGTTGTATTGCCGCCGACCATCCCTTTGACGTCAGGCTTTTTTTCCAACCCACCAGGTCTGGACTATCCACCCATCGATCTTCTAGCCACGCGACCTAGAGCCCCAAGCTCAACATCGACGAAACTACGACCAGCCCGGACTACGATTCAACGGCGCACCATCTTACCCATTGGCAGGCAAAATCTCCAATTGCGTCTGAAGCATCCATCTGCCTAATGAAAGCCTGCGAAACACCTCTTGACCAGTCCGACCATGTCGAGTACCCTCCAGCCTTCTCTCTAGGAGATCACCCCTAATACACCCTCACTTTCGCTGTGGTCTTCTCGCGACCGTGTCAATCACTTCAATCCTCCCAGATCCTTTGCGCGCACTTCATTGGGATGCTGTCACAGCCGACCGAGCCAGTATCCCCAACAATATCTCTAGTTGACGTTGCCTCCTCCGACAACCGCCACCCCTTGCGCGTCACCTCCTTTTACAACCCCTTTAAGCCTCTTCTCTACTTCTCCTATTCATGATGGCTGCTGTATGTTCTGTCCCAGAGACGCGTCTTATTTTGTGGTCGCGAAACCACCCCGGATCTTTAGCAAGCTAATCTCGCCATCAAGTCTCCGTCCGACGTCCCGACCTCTCCAAATGTCGACCCGCCTCTGCCCCCGAGGGCAACCGACCACCTCCGCCTCTTTATCAGTCAGCCCGTGGTCGCTGCATTCTGCGCTGGCGGTGTTGCCGGTGCTGTGTCCCGCACTGTTGTCTCCCCGCTGGAGCGACTGAAGATTCTGTTCCAAATACAGTCTGCCGGCCGTGAGGAGTACAAGCTGTCTGTGGGCAAGGCCCTCAAGAAGATGTGGCAAGAAGAAGGATGGCGTGGGTTCATGCGCGGTAATGGTACCAACTGCATTCGCATCGTGCCCTATTCAGCGGTCCAATTCGGCAGCTACAATTTCTACAAGCGCAGCATCTTTGAGGCCTACCCCGGCGCCGACCTATCGCCCTTCATGCGCCTCACTTGTGGTGGACTTGCCGGCGTGACTTCAGTCACCTTCACCTACCCTCTGGACATTGTGAGGACGAGACTGTCTATTCAGTCTGCGAGCTTCGCCGCTCTGGGCTCAAAGCCTAAAGCACTGCCAGGCATGTGGGAAACTTTGGTGACCATGTACAAGAGTGAGGGTGGGCTATTGGCTCTCTACAGAGGCATCGTTCCAACTGTTGCAGGCGTCGCACCTTATGTTGGCCTCAACTTCATGGTGTACGAGCATGTGCGCAAGTACCTGACACCAGAAGGCGACAAGAACCCGAGTGCATGGCGCAAACTGCTTGCCGGTGCAGTGTCCGGGGCTGTGGCCCAGACCTGCACATACCCTTTGTAAGTGCAATAGCAACGAGCTTGACCCACCAGTCTGGACTGACTCTGAACCCAGCGATGTCTTGCGCCGACGATTTCAAATCAATACCATGGAAGGCTTGGGATACAAGTACAAGTCTGTTGGCGACGCCATGACGAAGATCATTGCGCAGGAGGGAGTCAAGGGACTCTACAAGGGCATAGTACCCAACTTGTTGAAGGTGGCTCCCAGCATGGCATCAAGCTGGCTCAGCTTCGAGATGACGCGCGACTTCCTTGTGACCCTGGCACCCAAGGAGCAGATCTTATGAGCGAATGATATCGGAAGACTCGCCCCGGCAGGTCTGTGTTGAAGCTTCACAACAATGGCCGTGAAGCTGCGCATCGCATACGATCTGTGCCTCGACAATAGACGGAAAACAAGATGACGATAGGTGGCCGCTTCAGCCACTACACTGAGTGTGCTGCACCAGGTCATCATCCCTTTGAAGGCACTCATCAACAATGGAAGACAAAACCCACCAGATGACGGTGGACTGATGGCACTTTTTACGACAGATAGAACATGCTGCAGAAGGTTACAAGGTGTCGATACCGGAAGATTGTGGGCTGGGCGGACTCGGCACTTCTGTGTTGGGCCGGAAGACGAGAGAAGCGCCCATGGGATTTTAGACTCTAGAGAGCAGCACATCATGCATTCCCAAGTGTAAATGTACCAACATGACCTATCACCGCGCTCTCTCTCCTCGAGGGCTTTGTTTGGCAAGGTGGAAGCAGGATGGGTCAGGAGTAACATGGCATCACAAAAGTTGTCTTTCCTGCATTGATTATGGATTTTGTAACTTGTTGTACATAAACCGGCTTCAGATAGTTTCTGGAGATTGAGCTTGTCCGCCATAGATACAATCTGGCACCCAGAAAGGGCCTTGCTTTGAGTGCATTTCCAGTTCATTGCGGTCTGGTTCCAATACGGGTATGTGCAGTGGTAGGCACTTTGGCACTTGTCTGAAGTTTCACAGGCATGAGACTGTGACAAGTATTTGGGCTGTTAGGTACCAGAAGTAGTTGAAAAATTGGCGTATAAGTCGTTCGGCAACAGTGAATATGCAGAGCAATGCTATGCCGGGATGGTTTCCGGGGCAGGTGAATCCAGACTGCCTAACCCGGAGTGAGGCTAGGCACTCCCGAGATCCTGTCTGGAGCCGAGTCTTGGGAGCCAGATGGCACCGGCTGGTACCAGCTGTGGGAGCGGGTCCACCAGTCGGCCATTCAACCAATCAACTCTGCCCCACATCCACGCAGTAGCACTTCCAATTTCTCAAGGCGAACTTTTTCAAACCCACCTCTCCCTCTTGTCGACCAACCCAGCAGGAAATATCCCCATCGACTCTTCAGATCATCAACATCTCGAGTCAACAGTCAAGATGGGTACGTGAGGCTAAACTTCTTTCGAGCCTTTGTATGCAAGTGGACGATCGGAAACGGTCTCTGCGAATATGATGGCGCTGCCAATTCTCCTCCAAGTGAGGAGTTTGGATTGAGCAGGGCAGAGGTCGTAAAAGACCTCCGCCTTGCGAGTGCTGCCCCAACACATCTGAGCATACTTGAGCCAAAGGCTGACGAGGAAACTTTTGTCTCTTTGTAGGTATCGATCTCGACCGCCACCACGTGCGCAACACCCACCGCAAGGCGCCCAAGAGCGACAATGCGTACCTCAAGCTCCTGGTGAAGCTGTACCGCTTCCTGGCTCGTAAGTCTCCGCACCGCCGATTTTTACAACCCATTGCCCAACCTGCAACACGTCGCTGACCATTCGCCGGCCACAGGTCGTACCGACTCCTCGTTCAACAAGGTTGTCCTGCGCCGCCTGTTTACCTCGCGCATCAACCGCCCTCCCGTCTCCCTGTCCCGCGTCAAGGCCAACCTGAAGAATGGCAACGACAAGAAGACGGTCGTTGTTGTCGGCACCATCACCGACGACAACCGCCTGCTCGAGGTCCCCAAGGTCCAGATCGCCGCCCTGCGCTTCACCGCCACCGCCCGCGCGCGCATCCTGGCCGCCGGCGGCAGCGCCCTGACCCTCGACCAGCTCGCCCTGGAGAAGCCCACCGGTGCCAACACCCTGCTCCTGCGTGGCCCCAAGAACAACCGTGAGGCCGTCAAGCACTTCGGCTTCGGTCCCCACAAGAACAAGGTACGATTGACCCGAGCAAGAAACGGTCGGGACGTAAGCTGGACAGAGCTAACAACTCCCTACAGAAGCCCCACGTCCTCTCCAAGGGCCGCAAGTTCGAGCGTGCCCGTGGTCGCAGACGCTCGCGCGGTTTCAAGGTGTAAGGGATTTTCTTGCACTTTTCTCTGGGATCTGGTCATGGGGTGCGGTCCTCGCTTGGATGGCACCTCTGGGATGGTTACTGCTACGGCTTCGCGGCGTTTCGCCGCATTCATGGTTTCACGAGGGCGTTGTGTCTGGCGTGGAGTGGAATGGTATTACCAAAAAGCTATGATGACTGAATTGAGCGCCAACTTTGGGTCGATTTCTATAACTCTGCGCCAGGGGGCGGTGCCAGACGTGAGATGTGATGTGGGCCGCTCTGAAGAAGGCGACTGCCCGTCGAACAATTGTGCATATCATCAAGCCCAACGAATGCAAATCCGGGAACCAATATGCCAGTCCAGCTCTTGCTCGTGACAGTTGACCTCGGATGCCGTGTTGCCTTCTACCTATGTGTGGATCTTCCCACCTCCACATGTTGAGGAGGTTCGTGTTCATTCCATCTCGTTTTAATCCAGCATCTTGCGGCTCCAAACCAGAGAATAGCGAGGACATATTTGGCACCGTCGGGCCTGTCGCCCTCTTGGCCAAATAAATCTTTACCTGCTACTTGTAGGAGACTAGTTGGAAGCATCCTGCAGTCCCAGTCAAGCGATCCATCATGAGACCAGGATGAGGGGAATAATTGCGTCTTCCAGCTCGCAGCTCAACGAGCCATGACAAGGGGACGTGTATGATGGAGCTCTTGCCCAAACAGACACTTAGCCATGAAGTTGAGACATTGCACCTCAAACGCTCAAGAGACATGTTCTGATATGCATAAACTCCAACCATTGTCGCAATGTCCCAAGGAAGACTGAGCATGATGCCAATATTTGTCATTGATTTACCAATGTCTTATGCCAGTAACGACCTCTTCTTTTTCTATTGTACAGTGACCCAATTCTTCTGCAGGTGTGTAGGAAAGAGAAATCCATTTCCGATGCATACGGCCATGCCCATTCCATCCAGAGATCTCAGACCCTCACAACCTCCTTAAACGTAATTCGCAGAAGACTTTTGATATCCGATCCGGCCGTAACGAACACGCTACTGTTTTGCACCGCGCAAGTGGCCTCTTTTCAACTTAAGATCCCCTTCCAGAGAACTTATAAGAAGGGGGGCAGCGAAAAGGGGTAGCCGCCGTTCTTCACACGGAAAATGCTGAGCAGGAAGCTGTAGAGAACGAGCATGATGCCGGAATAGAGGATCACCATGGTCTGCTGGGTCTTAACACCGGCCAGACGTGGTGCCTTATCGGCAAGGCCAATGGCGCAGAAGGCGAGGGCACCATCTGGGAAACGGGGTGTTAGCGGATGACTGTCACAAAGACGCATTCGGAAGCGTGAACATACAAAGAGCACCGATGATCTGCGACTCGAGCTGGAACTGGCTCTGGAAGCCGCCGGCGAAGAAAGAGACATGGCCCTTGCCGTCGTGGCCGGCGTAGGGGACATTTCGGATCACGTTGAACATGGTGCCGCATGTGCAACCCAGGATGGTCATCAGAGAGATGAACTGCCACAGCCTCCGGTGCTGGATGACGGGCCCGATGTAAGGCCAGAGCGTCACGAGCGTCGTGGCGATACCGGCAACGGTGGTGAGAGCGAGGATGATGGCGAACCAGTTCGTGGGCCTGTTGACTTCGGGGACTGGGCGTCCTGGCAGATACCGGCTAAGCCAGTTCCTGACCGATTCCGCGGACGGCGCACTGATTTGTCTTGTAAGTATGGAGGCATGTATGTTTCGCAGGAAGGTTACTCACCCAGTGGTGAAGTCAAATCGCACGGGGTCGGTGTTGGCAACAGCGAACTCGCCAGTCGAAGGTTGGAAGAGCATGAGGACAGGGGCGGTTTGCAATCCGAGCTAATAGGAGACAAGCAGTTAGAGATGTCCAAGCCAAGGGGGAAATGAGACAAGGGCTGAGGGTTGTGCACGTACAGACATGAAGGTCTCCCGACCATCATTGAAGTCCAGGACGGTAAAGAGCGTCCTAGAGTTGCCAGCCTTATCGCCCTTGGCCCAAGACTTGCTCAACAGCTTCCATTCAGGGTCGAAGTCCCGGCACATCTGGCAGGAGTACCGGCTGTCCAGGGCTGTCAATAGGACAGCAACTGTGTAGTCTCGGGGCAGCCCGGTAACCTTCTTGTAAGAGGCATCGTCAAGCTTAACGGGAGTGCTGGACAGGGCCTTCTGGTGGAAGTCTTGGAAGGTGGTGGCCGGGTCGGACTTTGCGGCCAGCACACCTGCGCCCAGGAGGGAGAAGGGAAGAAGAATTGAGGTCCAACGCATCTTGGTGTACCAGAGTCAATTGAAAGAAATAGAGAAAGAAGGGGGCACTGAGCAGCACCAGTCTCTATTGCCACCAAAGTCTGCAAAGGATTGTGGTGGATGGCAACAGGGTCGGTCAATCGCGATTAGTGATGGCCTGTGGTGGTGAATTACGCACTTCCAATCCAAGCGACCTGTCCTGAAGTTCAAGGACATCTGGAGCTTTGGAGCTCCCACCCAATGCCAAGCCAGCCTTTCACGCAGCGGCCGTCGTCACTAGCGCCGTTCTGCAATCCCACTTGCTCGGGCCCACTGTGGCTTTGGGGCTCAGGCGCTAGTCCTGATTGAGGGATGTTTCTGGGACAACAGACCAGGAAAACACAGCAAGTGTCAGGATCGGATGCCACCCTTCCCCCCATTTCATCATCCCTCCCCAGGCTGACCACAATCCCTATCCATTATCCGCACTTGCTTGCCTCTAGTTGAACCTTCAACAAACTGATTGAAGATTGATTGAATCTCAATTCTAACCCCGGGCATCCCCATTGCTGCTGCAGCTCCTCTTTATCTTCATTCACTCGTTCTCTAGAGGCGCCTTATTTTGTTCTGCGACGCGGCGGATCATGTAAACATGGACCATCAACAGGTCAGGCACCCAGGCCAGCGCATCTCCGAATCGTCAAGCCTGCCTTACTAACAACTCTTTTACTACAGAGAGCAGAAGCAATTCATATGCTGGATTTCAAATACCACGGCGCAATGCACCAGACAGACCTTATAGTCAAGGATGAGGAGGCCCGACGACTCAAGCTACGCGTCATTGTGCTCCGGGATGAAGTCGCCGTCCTCCGCGATCAACTGGCAGAAAAGGACGACCGGATCAGCAACCTGTCGCAGCAGTATGAGGATATATGCGCCCAACTCGATAGCATGAACCAGACATGCAAGTACCAGGCGGATCAGCTGCACTTGCAGGCGCGACAACACTCAGATCTCAAGGTACTGCCAGATGCCTCAGTGCCCTTGATCACGCAAAGATGATGTGTTCTGACAAAGCATAGGCCGAGCTGCAAGCATTAAATAACATGTCCGACGATTCCACCAAGACCCTCGCAGAGAAGCTGGCCCTCTCTCGAGAGCTGGCTGTGCTGAAACCCGAGATCGATCACCTGCGCTCACAGGTTTCCCACCAGAAAGATGTGCTTGCCGAGAAACTTGCTCTCGAGCGGCAATTAAGTTCTCTCGAGACTGAGCTTGCCAACGAGAGGCGCACAGCGGAGAAGGTGGTACAGCGCCAAGAGAGCGAGGACAAGGAAGCCAACGAAGAACTTCAACAACGTGTTGCGGACCTCGAAAAGAAACTCGCCGCTGAGAAGAAGGCCTCGCAAAAGGCCAAGAAGTCTCAGGAGAAGGGACAGACCGACGCAGAGGAGGCATTGCGACAGCAGGTTGTCGACCTTGAGAATAGGCTTGCAGCCGAGCAAAAAGCCTCAGAGACTGCGAGCAAGACCCACCAGAAGGTGCAGAGTGACACGGAAGCGGAGCTGCGGCAGCAAGTGGCAGAACTCGAGAAGAAGCTGGCCAACGAAAAGCGTGCTGCTCAGAAGGCAAAACGCTCGCAGGACAGCGACGAGCAAGAGCCCCAATCAGGACTGCAACAGAAGGTACAGGAACTCGAGGAGAAGCTCGTCTCAGAGGCGCGCGAGGCCGAGCGGGCCCGCAGAGCCAGCGAGAAGGAGGCTGCCACTGCCAACGATCAGGTGGAAATGCTCACACAACGTGTGGAAGAGTTCAAGAACAAGTTGAAGGAGACCCGTGCCGAGCTCAAAGAAGTCCGCGCCGAGCTCACACAGGCCCGGACCGCACCTGCGCGGAGCACCACCACCACCGTACCACTCAAAGATAACGAGACCAAGAGACCGCTCAGCAAAGCGAAGCCTGGGAAGAAGCGTGGGGCCAATGATATCAGCGTCGATGAGATGATGATGGACACACCCGGGCACGTCGAGGGAAGGACCAAACGCCCTCTTAAGAAGAGGGGCGTTGACTTCACGACGGTCGGCGAGAAATCTACATTCTCCATCACGCCCTTCTTGGAGAAGTCCAATACCATCAATTTGGCCGAGACCATCGAGGAGGAGGATGAAGAGCCATCCATCCTCATTGGCAAGGGTGATCCTGGAGCACCGATTGTCGAGCCAGAAGCGGAGGAAACTGAGGACATTCCTATGACGACTGTCGAGAAACCAGCGAAGTCGGTGGCCAAGGCTCTCAAGGCAACAAAATCCAAGGCAACGGATGCATCTCAGAAGAAGCCCCGCGGCAGACCAAAGGCGCAAGCATTGAAAGAGTCGTCTCCAAACACAAATGTGCCCTCAGCCACTACTCGTGCTTCACCGCGGAGTAAATCATTGTCACTGGAAAAGGTGATCGAAGAGCCTGAAGAACAGCCAATTGGTGAGAACACCCCAGCTGTTTCCGTTCCAGGCATGAAGAAGTCGGGCGAGTCGAAGGACAAATCCGCCAGCACTGTCGAAACAGGAAATGTTAGCTCAGAAAACCCAGAGCCCAAGAAAAAGAAGCGCAAGCTTCTTGGTGCCTCCAACAAAGGCACGTTGTTCGACAAGGACGAGGATGCTGGTGCAGCAGAGCCCGCAGCGGCCCCGAAGACAGCCGCAGCTGCAGGCGGTGGCAAGAGGAAGCCCACTGGCCTGAAGGCTGCGGTACAGAAGGGCCCTGTCTCTGCCCTTGCTAAGAATGCGTTCGGCGGGAAGGCCTTCTCCCCCCTGAAGAGGGACCGAAGAGGTGTGAATGCCAGCTTTTTGGCTTGAGACCGATCTTGGATCTTCGGCCATGGTGAGAGTAAGGGGAGGGGCTATGCTGTCTGACGGTCACTGTACTGGCTTTCCTTTGTTGCATTATGGCATTGTGCTGGAGTTATAATGGTGTTCCTACTCGCCAAGGGGCTGGCGTTATGAAGCGGAGGTATTCATGGAAACGGCCGGAAAGGTCTGAGGTCTGAGGCGTAGTGGCTCTGATTGATTTTTTTGCTTTACCATGTTTTATTTGACTCAATGAAAAGACGTCAACCTGATCTGAAGCTCAAAGTGGTGAACGAGAAGCCCTGAAGCTCTGGCTGGTCAAGACTGCCGAGGTCACTATCACGCGTACGCTTGCAACGCAACATGAGGAATAATTCGGTATTCCACACAAAGCAATAAACCAGAACTGCGGGTGTGACTGGCATGTTGCGGTTCTGCGGCTGGCGTGGTTTGCTCCCGAGTACGTAGTGTAAAGCCAGTGGTGAGTAGGTTGTGAGCATATTGATGTTGGCAGGGATGCTGGATTGGCGGCAGCTTCCACCCGAGATTTTCGTCCACTGCGTGTTACCAACTTCACCCAACCATGCAAACGGCTATCTTTTAGGGGTGCAAATCCAGCAATACCTTGATGGGTTCTAACGAGCTCATTTCTATCATCTTGCACATTTAGAACATTCTGCGACCAATGGCAACAGCACTGGGCGGGGCGTCATGCCGCCGAGTGGCCCTCAGTGAGCAGCTCATCTCACGGGTTTTGAGCCAGCTCACACTGGCCGCAGCGGCACCCGCGAGCAGGACTGCGCTGTCAAATCCTCACGCATGTCAGACATGTCGGCTCAGGCCGCTGGAGGCGCGTCGGAATGCTTCGTCAAGCTCTCAGTGGAAGTCCCGCCAGAGCAGAGACCGCTTTGCCCGCCAGGCCAAGGTGCAGGGCATGAAGAGCAGGGCGGCGTGGAAGCTCATGGAGGTCTGTCTGGTCGCTACCTTTATCCTCCCGAATTCAGCAACCATGGCGTCCCTGAAGTTATATATCACGAGTGATTTGATGACTGATCCGCCCGCAGATGAACGACAAATACGGCCTCTTCCGCCGCAACCAGACCGTCGTGGACCTGGGCTACGCGCCGGGGTCCTGGTCGCAGGTCGCCAAGGACGCGACCGCCCCTCACGGCGTGATCGTGGGCATCGACCTCATCCCGGCGCAGCCGCCCAGGGGCGTGACGAGCATCCAGGGGGACTTCCTCAGCCCGCGGGTGAGGGCCATGGTCAAGGAGGTCCTCGTGGAGCAGGTGAAGCAGAAGGAGAGGAGGAAGAAGGAGCGGCAGCAGCTAGAGGCCGCCTCTGCAGCCCCCGAACGAGCCGCTGCCGAGGGCGAGGTTGCTGAGGGGAGCGTCGTGTCGGACCAGCCTAGCTATATCGACCAGGAGAAACAGGCCACCCAGGATATCGAGGCGGCGACTGCGGTGGTGGGGGGAGAGGGACAGCGGATGGTGGATGTGAGTTGCGTTCGCGGCCTCAAGGCCACTGGTCGGGCCATATGCTCCCTGTGTGCCATGGTGCTACATGACGGCCTTTCTCCATCGTACAACGACGCCTTGCTAACTCATGGGATGCAGGTGGTAATCAGCGACATGTCAGAGCCCTGGCCCCAGACGAGCGGCTTCTCGAGCAGGACGCTAAGCAACCCTCACAGGTTGATGAACACGAGCGGAATCAACTTCAAGGACCACGCCGGCAGCATGGTGAGAGGAATGACCCATCTTCCCCCCGGGCATTCGAGTCTGTCCCAGCCCACCAGCTCACAGATAGCTGACGCGAGCCTAACAAACAGGACCTCTGCTACGCCGCCCTGACATTCGCCTCGGACACGCTCAAGATAGGGGGGCATTTCGTCTGCAAGTTCTACCAGGGGGCTGAGGACAAGCAGCTCCAGAAGCTGCTGGAAAAGATGTTCACGAAGGTCCACCGGGAGAAGCCCGAGTCATCGAGGAGTGTATGTGTTTTGGCTCGGCTTTAAGCGCTCTCACGATCTTCCCATTCCGGTCTCACTCTTCCACCTCTGTCCTCCCTCCCCTCGGTTCCCTGCTCCTTGAACACCAGAGACGCGCTTGACCACTGACACACTGACTAACTGTCTCTGCTCTTGGCCATGACAGGACTCAAAAGAAGCTTATTTCGTCGCATTGAAAAGAATCGACGTTACATTGGTGGATGAAGAAGTGCCTTGAGGTATGGGGGCCTACATCGCCGCAGGGAATCTGCAGCCGTTGATCTATGTTGAAGCCTGAATGCATTCTAGCCGCCTCTACGCGCTGTAGCACTGTATGCACAAGGCAAGAGGCGGGCGGCTGGAGCATGCGGGACCAGTGGGCAGCTTCACGGACTGGTCTTTGTCAGAGATTGGCCCTGTACATCGTGACCGCCGTTGAGACACGAGTCAATCGGGTCGTCTTCGCGTTTATGTGGCTCCATCCATTACATATCCCGCCGATGGGCCCGATTATTGCATCTGGCGGTACTGGGTGCTTGTTGGGAAGGTAGCCCATCTTGCAGAGAGCTTGGGCGGGGGCATGTATTGAAGGAACAAGGGCTGTACTGCCTTTTCAATATGGAAATAGTCGCACTCCCGGCCCATATGGCGCAGAACTGAAGGCTGTGAAAAAGTCAATATCACAGTAACACAGCCAGATCCTCGAAAAGTTCGAAAGCATCTTACCCTGTACCCTGGTATCGAGAGGAGGTTATCCCACAGAAGATTCCAATCATACGTGAAGTTGCCCAGTGAGCACTACCCAGGTGGTTCACTGCATGAATGCTGGGGGCCGCGTCGCGGACACGAAGCAAAGCTCCTTCAAATCAATTTCTCTCTCTCGACAGCCGCCTAAGGTTGTGCTGAACCCAACGCTTGCAAACATCTTTGGGGGTTGATATCTGTCAACTCCGCTACAGAGTAGAAACTTCCATGTTCTTCAGTCAGACGATGGACGTCTCCCAGCGGTCGTGTGATTAACTTACCGGCCGCTCACCTTTCCACGACTTCATGCCAGGCGGCTATGGTCACATATTCAAAGCCAGTTCGGTAATCTCGAAAAGTGTGCAGGGCCAAAAAAAAAAAGCCGTTGCGTCAGAACAAGTGACTAGGTAGTCTCGTGAGGTTCGGTTAGTGTCGTACTATCTCGCTTCATGGTCACGCAAAGGTTGAATAGCACCCGTCCAATCTGGAACTGTATTATCGAATCAAGAAATATACCACCGTGAAGAATGGACTCGTCTAGACCAGCTTTCCTATGTGTTTCTCAACATTGACAGATTTTCTCATGCTTTCAAGAATTTGGCAATCGTGATCGCTTTAGGCGGATCTGTGAGTTCCACCACTGGACTCATTGAGTCATTCTATACCACGTGAGAGCTACATAGTCAACAAAGTTGACCGACGACGACGATCATCGTCATGTGGTCGGTCACAAGGTCTGATGACCTGAGGTTTGACTCTAGGATCTTCAGGTCGTTGAGGATGTGGCCAAGCCTGTGCTTTAGTGTCAAACTCCTTTCCGGAATGTAAAGGCAAGCAAAATTTTTTGAGAACCGGCTGCAGCTCCAAGGTATTCGATCAGCTACGGCTTTATAGATATGTGGCAGGCTGCAAAGGGAATAGGAACGAGAGCAATGAAAATCTGGGAGAGCCATTGTCCTCTCGTCTCTCTTTTTCTATCGGGGTTTGCAGTAGGTCCCAGCGGTTGTGCGTTGATCAAGGTCAGGAAGGATGACTCCGACGTCACTGAGCACAATAGCGGTAAGCATTTGTCGACCTTTTGCGGGCCTGATCTACACAGGGCACCAATCGTCTATCTCCGAGGCAAGGAGACCACGGGGAGGCCTCGATTTCGCACAACTACTCTGCTATTTCGACGTAACCGCCTCAAGAGGGTCGACGGGGAGGTGGGGGCCATTTCCCTCAGTGGGTATTCAACTGCCAACCGGGTCCTCAGGGGCAACGTGATCCTGACTTTCATATGGTCTGAATTCTTCAACCAGGTACCCTGCATGTTCGCGTCTTATTCTGATTGCTGGAAAGTGCTCGGATCGCGATTATTCGTCGCTAGAACAAACTTCAAAAATAGCACATGCTGGTACGCGGATGTCCCAGCCCCTGCAGGACTCAGAGCCTCCAGGTGATGCTGCCTCAACTACATGTGTAATACACGTGCGCATGCCTGGTTTGAACAGCGGAAGGGTACTCAGATTTGTAGCTTCTTCGAGCAGTGCGGTACCTAATTTGTTGAAGTAAAATAAAGTTCTTGACCACACTCTGGCGCGTCAATCTGTGTGTCAATATGTTAGTTTCCAAATAGTAGCCGCTCCAACCTATCGATGTTTATTGGTAAAAGTCCACCCTTTGCTTAAAAATCCTCCTTTGCTGATCATAAACCATATTCGTTGATGCTGAGGTGCGGAGAATATATCACGAGGTAATAGGCGAGTTCCTTGAGGAAGAGGAGGTATGCTCTAGTCAGGATTGACCCGATACCGAGGATGGAGACCCGCCTCCGTTCCAGGGTAAATAGTAATCTTTGAGAGTCAGTCTCGATACATGGATATCTTCTGGGAGAACATTCTCGGCCTCGCAGTAGCTCTCGTTGCGGACTAGGGATGGCGCCGGATAATGGGAACATAGCTGGAAGCTTTCTTTCTGAAGCAAAATTCTGATTAAGGACGGCATAATTCTCATCGACGGCCGTGAGGTCGTCTTCACTCCTTCGGGACTCGGGCGGACCAGGGGTTCGCTTTGCATATATTGGGTGTTGTCGCCCCCAATTCGTGTTGGGACGACCGGGATACGCTGTTGGCGCTCTCTCCCGGCGTCTGCAGGATTCCCCAGCTCCCGGAGACTTCAGACGACCCACCTACCTAGGGTCCCACGTAAATTAGAGAGCAGATCAGGAACTCCACCAACCCCATGAAATCTCGCCAGCTATTTTCTTGATCTGGGCCCCGAGGCCTACCGGCTACCGACAAGGTTGACCAGCCGCAACCATTTCACGCGCGCGCCACGAAGAGCAGTGGATGGAGGCTCCAACAGTTCTCGCTCTACGAAGTAGTGGTAGCGAAGTATGGGGCCGAGAAGAGGTTACACCCGCTATCCGTCACTTTACTTCTTTCGATTTAGCAGGCGCGCGTTTAGTGTCGATGAGGCTCTTCTGTAGTGTACATATTGCTCCATAGATGTCACCGTGCCCATATCCCGGGATCGAACCGGTGTTCAGCGTCGGATTCGGCTGACCAGCCGACTCAAGATGCATGCCTCGCCGGGGATGTCCTCGATTCATCGTCAGCCGACGATGACGGCGAAACTGAGCAGGATACCAGAGCAAGGCTCCTCCAATATGTTGTTTGAATCAGTCAGCTCTTGCATCTCTCCGCTTTCCCCTGGCACTCCCTTCCCTCTTCGTCAGCGCCAAGCAGCCAAGACCTACACGAGTGGACAAGCTCAATCTTGGTCGCTCCCCTTGCCGAGACTAGCCAACCCTGGAGCTCGATCCCTCACCCGCGCCTTGGCGATGTCGCAAGATAAGGCCCTTTTCTAGAAAATCCACCAACAGCCGATGTGGTGTTGCAAGGCGGGCGAAAACTTCGTATCAATGCCGTTGGGTGGGGTCGGCGATCGCCATCACGGGACAGCTACTGAGCCTTGCTGTCGTTGTTGGATCGGAAAATGCCTGTGTGGACCTTCAACTGCCGCCCCTATCTTGAGCGTAGGACCCATATGCGATTCAAGGTTGAACGGTAAGGTCTCGATGCGGACGGTGGCAAGTTTATGACCGATGGAGAACATCAACATTATTCCGTCATGGTATGTTATACGTCTACCCATTTACCATATCCAACAACCGGCAGATCAATGAGGCTATCAGGCCGTGGATTGTCTTGATGTTGTACTTGACCTCGGGCAGTTGTTGCTCGAAATAGGACATTGATCACAACATCCGTGAGGCTCAACCCACGTGCTGCACACGAGCAAGATGTTTCGAGCATGAGTCGTCGTTGTGGCCAGTGAGATGCGGCTCAATCACCCTATTCTGCTGAAATACCCACTCTGGTCCAGAAGCCTCGCACAAATCGGTCCGGAATCATGGTTGATCTGCGGCGTTCACAGCGCGACACGCAGGGAACTGGCTTGGAGACCAACCCTATGTTTTGCTTTCAGGCTCCCTAGCCCCTGCGCATCCTTGCTGTCGTTCTTGAAACAGGCCGTCTCCATTGCGCATCTCTATTGCGCATCTGTTTTCTGTTTATTGAACCGTGGTCTTGGCAGGCCAATGGAGGCCTAGTCAGCCGCGGGCATGCAGGCATGGAGCCATCCGAAGAGACTGACCCATGGGGCTGGATTGGACTTCCAAGGTTGGTAGTGGTCAGCGTTACGGACAGAGACGACAGCGTCAAGGGATGGGCGGAGAAGGCGAGAGATTCTGGATATAAAGAAGGTCGCCTTCACTCCAACAACAATCTGCTTTTGCTTCCAACTCATTCACCTTCACACCATCATCCAACCACTCCTTCCCCGTGCTTGATTCTTTCGTTAGCAGTTGAACTGCCCAGTCTGTCAAAACTCTGCCGGTCATAGCCCTTCAACTGTTCCTACTTGTCAATATCACCTGTTCAGATATCACTCCCTACCCACCATCAAAATGAAGTTCACCATCGTTGCCCTCTCGGCCATGGCTCTCGGAGCCAACGCCATGCCCGCCAACAACCTCAAGGCTGACGGCGCTGCCTTCCGCCGTGCGGGCCCTGGCCTCGTCGGCGACGTCTACCGCCGCGCCGCCCAGACATCTGGCGGTGCTTCCCCCAGCGCCACCGGCAGCGCTGGCGGCTCCCAGACCACCGGTGGCGCCAGCTCCGGCAGTGGCACGGCCGGCGGTGCTCTGCCCGCCTCTTCCGGCACCTCTGCGCTGTCTGCTGCCCAGACCATTGCCGCTGGCGAGTCCTTCGACGGTGGCATGGTCATGTTCGACCGTGGCGTTGAGTGCAGTGGCCAGGCTGAGGGTGGTGACTCCGACGCTGTGTTCCAGATCGAGGAAGGTGGTAGCATCTCCAACGTCATCATCGGCCCCAACCAGATCGAGGGTATCCACTGCCAGGGTGCTTGCACTCTCACCAACGTCTGGTGGTCTGCCGTCTGTGAGGATGCTTTCAGCATCAAGAAGCAGGAGGCTGGTGCCACCACCCACATCAACGGTGGCGGTGCTTTCAACGCCGACGACAAGGTAAGCTCGTCTCATCCTTAATTCTGCACCCGCAACACAGAATACTAATCAGTGTCAAACAATAGGTCATCCAGCACAACGGTGCCGGTACTGTCGCCATCTCCGACTTCACCGTCGAGAACTTCGGAAAGCTGTACCGCTCCTGCGGAAACTGCGACACCATGTACGAGCGCCACGTGACCATCGACGGAGTCGTTGCCACCTCCGGTGACATCCTTGCTGGTGTCAACGAGAACTTCGGCGACACCGCCACCATCACCAACACCAAGACCACCGGTGTCGAGACCATCTGCGAGAAGTTCGAGGGTACCGAGGGCTCCGGCGAGCCCACCAGCATCGGCTCGGGTGCCGATGGCAAGACCTGCATCTACGGCTCCGATGTCACCGAGGGTTAAATGGGTAATTGGAGACCGAGAACTTTTGAGGATTGAGAACAGCATCATCGAGTCTTGGACCAGAGCCATGACAGACCGACAAGCACCAAACATCAAGCATAAAACTGGAGCGTGTTGGATTCTCTTGTAACTACTTATTATTCCTTACTGCATGTATATAGCCCAGGATGGCAAAACATGTTCTATACAAAACCCAAACGGCCCAACTGAAGTGACATGAATGATTGTGAAAGGAACAGCAACGATTAAAGCGGATGTGTCGAAATTACCAAGTAATTGTCAAACCCCTCCATAGTGAAGAAATAATATCCCCCTAGCAGTATCCACACACAATATCCTGAAGTCAAGCCTAAAACATAATCTTGAACCGTTTGGCAGCTGCAGACTTCGACACCGTCGCCTGAGGCACAGCCGCTGTGGCGGTAGGATTCCCATACGTGCTCGAAAACGTCGCCGCCGGGCTTATCACAACATAGTCCTCGATGACAGCAATTTTTTTCTCGAGAGCCCCCCGCTGTGCCTCGTCGCAAGTCTCAAGCGCATCGTACCAGAGGCAGATTGGCCCTACGACAGGATCGCGTATCTCTCCCGTCACGTTTAAGATGCTGGCCGGGCCCTGGGAGGTGTAGCTCGATGAACCCCCGGCGTCGGCCTCGCCCGTCGCCACGTCCCTGCCGAACATCGCCCTCTCGAAGATGCGGAGGATCGTTTCGGGCTGGTAGGCACCGGCTATATGGCCGGCGTCGAAGACGCGGGAGAAGGAGAAGTTCTTGAATTGCCGGACCAGGCCGCCCTGGTAGCTTGAGTTGGTCGTAATTGGCGTGTAGCCTGCGCTCCGGAAAAAAGATGCGTCTGAGTATGAGGCTGACAGCGATACGTTCTCCGCTCCCATCCCTGGTTGATTATCAGTACTGAGTTTGGGCCGTCCACATGTGGTGTGATGCGGCGTAATTGTGAACTTACAGTTACATCTGTAGTCGAGGTCGCCATAGACCATGGCAACGCCGAGTCCCGATTCCAGCACATACTCCAGCTCGCGCTTGGTGACTATTACCGCATCTCCAGTCGTGCCGATAAAATTGTTGACCACAGCATCGGCGCTGAGAGTAAAGTTGACAGGGACACCAAGAGCCTCCTGAACCCATCGCTGATTGAAGTATGCAATGCTGTAGGCAGGTGGGAACGCGGCTGGAGACGGGAGGGTGATGTCGAACGCGCTCCTCTGCAACGAGACGGTTAGCGTGACCTGATACCACAAGAATCACCGCGTGGGTGTGCATACATTTGACGTCTCTATGTACGCCCCTTGGATCACGCCGAATCCGAGCTGGAACGCTGTAAGACATGCTTCGTTGACCTCTTCCACGGCCCCGGTTCCTTCAGGGTCAAGCTCGGAGACAAGAGCTCGACATTGACTCATGAGGTCATATGCTGTTGACAAGTTGCCCACGGCAATGTTGTACGCCTCCTCCGGCATGCTCTTGATGCCGTAGGTGTTGTTCATGGCGAATGTGGGCCAGAAGGAGATCTGGCTTTCCGAGTCGACGAAGCCACTCATGATTCCCAGCATCCCAAGTTGCAGAGCCTTGTCGTTTTCATTGGTCGCGCTTCCGTTGGCGATGCGCTCGTTCTGTTGTTGGAAGTGGGCCATGGTTGCAGGTCCGAAGAAGCCTGAATACTATCATATTGTGAGCTTGTGGCACGTCGAAGATTGGGTGTTGTAATTGCTGCATGTGACGTACAGAAAGTGACCACAGGTTTATCTCTGGGTTCGTCGTCGATCGTTCGGGGAATCTGTGCGCCACGGCCATCAGCAACACTGCATAAGACATGCATCCACGGACTGTACGTGAGTACTTCTTACTCTTGGAACCACACCTGTGCGATCTGCCACATTTGCCTCGCTACCTGGGCCGTTGTATTTGCAGTCCGGCTCTGGGATTGGCTTGACATCGTGGCCAAGAAAGTCGTCTGATTTGACACAATAGTCTGGTTCGTAGTGTCTAATGGGGTGAACTTCTTGGTGATCGTGTTGAACGTGCCGTTCTGGATCTCTGTGTACGAGTAACCAGTTTGTACTGGCATGTCGATGTACAGCATGTTGCTATTGAGATTCATTGACCACTCATTGAGGGTGCTGCTGTTCGAGTCCGGGCTGACTATGCAGGGAAAGCCGTTCTCGCCGCCATCTAAAAAGGATGCACCCGGTCCTCCCGGCATCCATATTGTTGTTGGTGCATTTGCGGAATTATTTCTTGCCTCTGTATCTTTGTCAGACATGCATGCCACCTACATATTCAAGTTCTTAGTCGACCTACCAAAATACCAAAAGAATATGCTAGCATTGTAGGAATTGTCTGCGGCGGGTAAAGTGACATATCCGGAGTAACTGTTCACACCCGGAGTGATCTCGCATATGTCCGTCTAGAGCAGTCATTGATTAGTCATAATCAGTTGAAGCTTTGGAATTAATGAGATCCTTTGCTCGATATACACAACCTACCTTCTTATATGAGATAGATGAACCTGGGTAGTTGACGGATTGAATGGTGGAGACATCGTCTGGAAATGGGATGAATGACTGGCCGGCCACAAAGGCTGAACCAAGCAGGAAACCAAAAACAGAAGGTCGGTATGAGAGCATGGCGTGACTTGCTCAGTATATTGAGTGTGAAAGCAGCGCAGTGTGGAATCAGTAATGAATGCAGTTTCTGGTGAATGTGCAAGTATGTCTGGGACAGTTCTCTTATTTTATACTGAGCGCTGTCAACTATTTACAAATCCTATCGTGCATCGCGGCTGAAGTTTTGGCGAACGGACCAGTAGGATAACACGAAAACCGCATGGAACGCGTACATGGCCGCAGCAGAGGCAGGAGGCGGTGCAACGGGCGGGCCCCCCTAGGTGGGCGTCAGACTGCATGTGATTGGCCCGTTCGCCAAACACATTCCTCCAGGCAGCGGAAGAGGCTGAAGACTGGAGAGCTGCGGCCAGGCAGTAGCCCGCGGCAATTAGAACTATGAGCCTTCCCATTTAAGGGATTTCCACATGAAATCGTGCTTGTCCTAAAAAGAGGAACATCAAACAACTCAATAGTAATGGTTGCTGGTAAATGAAGCGAGGTGCGTCAATTCCAAAACACAATACTCGCCGTGGATCGAAACTCTGAAATATTCATGAAGGGTCGTTTCGAATCCAAGACAATTGAAAATGTTTCAAATGGTGGGGATGGGGCCTTGTGGAACACACCGACAATACCTGGTTGCGCCGTTTGTGTATGTGTGTGTGTGTGTGTTTGTCGAGGCAGATGCAGCTGGTCTTAGAAGCCAACAAGTATGGGCCTCATGAGTTCTACCATTCTTCAGTAACTGCTTTCGTCTATGCTTATCTGTAATCCAAACTGAATGTTTATGACTGAATCATTCCGAAGTTGTGGATGCTGTGCAATTGTAAGTGAAGCTTAGCACTCGGGGTCGGCTCGGCTTGAGCACCTCGGGAACCAAATTCCTGCAGACTCTCATTTGGTCTCACAATAAAATCCAATCCAAGTAAAATCCAATCCAAGTCTTTCAACCAAGTATTTATAATGCCGAGTAAGTAATTGCAAGATCCCTCCTTGAATTAAGTTGACAGAAAAGTTAGCGGGCTCCTTTTACTCCATACACCTGCGATCTAGCCATCAGTTAGGCGACAGTTTGTGGCCACGCCCACACAGCAAGTAACATCTATCAAACATATCACCAGACTGCTCAAATCAGGAATAATTTTTCATTAGATTCACCGAAAGTTCCGATACCAATGAACCCGATCTGGATCAAGGAATCTTTGGTTCAACTGCACTGTCTAGATGTAAGCCACAGGATCTCAATGACATTACAGAAATCCACCCACCATCAACGAAGATGAGGGTTATTATGAGATGAAAATCAGCTGTATTTTGGAAAGTCTATTTATGGCTCCCAAGGCTTGCTACGCCGGATGAGTACCAGGGCGGAAGGAAACCCTCGAAGCTGATCTTCAGGCGCAGAGATGTGGCGAGGCCGTCCCTCAACCGACAATACCCTGCTGCAAACATTCTTAAGCCGAGAGAGCCGAGAGCCGGAATGATTCTCATATTCAAAGACCTGATGCTGTTCCAGGTTGACTGTGAATTCATTGGGCCGCTTGGAAATAATGGCCAATGTGACTAACACTATCATAAAAGTCCTCTCTGCCCCTGCCGCCACATTGTAACTCCTCTGACACATTAATATAGTGTCTATAAGTGAGGGTATTATTATGTCCCAACCCTCTTTAGGTCACACGCTGTGCTGTTTGGTTCAGCCATTCCACGTCCGAACCACTGCATACTCTGGCTGGACGCTAGCGCGTCCTGCTCCTTTCAGCCCCAGGAACTAAGCTACCCCGAAGCCCTTGAAATAGACATAGGGTCACTTCGTTCTATGACAGCCCTGAAAAAACGGTTCTTGCCAAGATTAAACCACATGGCAAAGAACTCCTCGAAGACCCCTGAATTCAGCATCGTGCACAGGAGACTGGTGCTTGGCAAAGTGAGGACAGGCGCTTTCCTGAGCCAAGTCAACACTGAAGTGTGAGGATTGATTAGATCACTTTTGTGAATATTCATTCCGTAATGACAAGATACCTACCTGTCCATGAAGCTGTCGCGGTACAATCAAGCAGCAAGGGCTGAGCTCTCAAAAAGTATTTAAACGGGCATGATGCCCTCTCAAAACATCTCCAGAGACAGCATCAACCTCACAGACTTCCTCTTCCAGATTTCCAACCTGATCATTTTCATACAAATATCTGACACTATCGTCCTCTTCCAAAATGAAGGCAACATTCCTCCTGACCATCATCCCTCTCATTGCCAGCGTGGCAGCCAACCCGGTCCCCGAGGCCGAGCCCGAGCCTGAGGCCGCGCCTATCGCGGAGCCCATGGCTCAGCCCGACTCTGGCCTCTCCAAGCGTGACAACTGGTGCACGCTCTACCCTACCGTCTCTTCTGCGCCCTGCTACTACGGCCCTGGCACCAACGGCGTCCGCACCACCATCACGCCCACCAGCGGGCGCTTCGGTGTTAGGTGCCTGGTCAACAACAAGTGGGACCATATTCCTGGCTGGGGCTGCTATGTTGACCGCAAGTATACCAACACAGGCTGCGAGAGTACGTTTTCCTCCTCCCCATTCTCGGACAACCCCTCCTTCGATCGTTGGTTGCTGAAACACGACCCTCAGGTGGCCTCGGGGCTTGCCGTTAAGTGTGAGCGTACTCCACTTACGATATTTTTGAGTTCGTTTGAATGGCTCACATAAGGGACATGGTATGGGCTGGATCAAGCAACAAAGATGATAAGGAAATTCTGGGTTGAAGTTTTGGCACATGTGCCCGCACAATCATTCAATAAATAATATGAGCGTTGTACAACCTGACCAGTTACTCTTGATTCTTTCTCATCATATCCATATTGTTTCAGCAGTTTTCAGAAGAGGTGGCTAAGCGCCGCGTCACGGACCTCCAAATAGCCTTTCTTAGCGGTGAAGCCTTCCCCGAGCCTTTCAAAGTACTCAATGATCATCTCGCTTTCCCAAGTCGGCTTTGACTTGGGCCATAGCTCTGCGTAGTACGGCTTAGCGAGCTGCACGTTCTCAAACCACTCGCGCGACGCGCTCCAAACCTCGATGAAGCGGAACCTGCCCGGGTGGCTGGGGTCTTGGAACACGTCGAATAGCACGCACTCGGGCTCCTTGGCGCAGGCGGCCCAGACTGGGCGATGGGCTTCTTTGAAGGTTTGGATGAGATCTGGTTTGACGTGGAAAGTGACAAAGAATGTCAGCTGTGGGGCTGGATGGGCCATATTGTTTCTTGCTGAGCGAGGTTCGAAGGCGTGATGGGGTGACCTAGGTGCTGATAAACTCCTGACTCCAGAGAATTCATAGGAGTCAATGAGTATGATGAAAATTAAGGAGAACATACTTTGTTCCTGTACCGGCGTGGGAGAGAAGGCTCAAGGTATAGGTAGTCGCATGTATGTTGTGTGATGCACACAGGCAGGGGCGTTATCTCCGACCAACAACTTCGGAGTTATCGTGGTGACCATTCTACCTTGTTGAGATATGTAAACCTCTCGCGATCTTCTACTGATTAATGTGACTATCTTCTTTAACTCTGGTCTAAGTTTAATGCCTGGTGACTGACGGCAGTCATCCGAGGCAGGTCCCCGAGATTCTATCTTGCACTTTCTCCTCGACTACTAGGAACCATCCTGCTGTTCATCCTGACGCCGAAAATACAAGCCTGAAAAAGAAAAGAATGCACCACCAAACCGATCCATCTATCCCACTGGCAATATTATAAAAAATTAGAATGAAGATAAAAGCATTCGTAGCGTTTAGTTCTCGGCCTTCTTCGTCGCTTTGGTACGGAGCTTCATCATCAGGTACACCATCGCATAGCACCCGGCCACGAACGCGACGACGATCCCGGCGTTCCTCCAGCCATAGGACTCGTTCTCGAGGTTCAGTGTGCGTAGGAAGTCAGCGCCCGATGTGTACTGACACACCTCGCAGCTGTCCGTGGCGTCCGGGTTGAGGAGGTTCGTGCCAACCCCCATACCCTGCTGGTAAGCAGCAAGATATCCACCACATGTCTGGTTGGCAGGTGGGTCAAAGATGGACAATTCTCCAGAGCTGCAGTGCACTGGTTTGTCCCACGTCGTGAACACAAGCAGTGAGCTCATGAGGTAGTTGTATGGGTCAATGTAATAAATCCTACGGGGCAATAGTGTCAGTAATTGGCCGTGCTGGCCCAGAAGGGAGCAGAATATTCTACTCACCAGTATCTCCAGAAAGGCTCAATCCGGCTGTATGGTACCATAACACCACAGAACGACACCAAAGTCGTAACAACGAGCGGGTTGACGAGAGATGCGAAGACGGCGTTGGGAGTGTACGCGGCTATCATCTGCCCGATACCGGTGTAGAGGAACTCGTAAAAGATCTAAACTCGTGTCAGCCATCTAATGATATCTGTCTTGGTTCAGTAAATAAGACCAGTGGGAGACTCACCACGACGAAGAAGACGCTGCCGGCATGTTTCGGAGCGGACGGCAGGCCTGCTGTGAAGTACCAACAACCAAAATACAACACTGCACACACGAGCAGGTACGGGAGCTCGGAGACAATCAGGCCCGTGACGAAAGGAGCCCAGTGATACATCTTGCTCTTCTTCTCCCGCGCCTCGTACAGATCACGCCGCTCGAGGAACAAGGGCTGCAGCTGGGCAATCACACCCGGTGCGACGAAGATGAAGTGGAACACGGTGAAGAGATTCTGCTGGAGGTCCGTCAGGCGGTCCCCGATCATCCAGTAGGTGAAGCCGTTGAGGAGCGCGAGGCTGATGTGCAGCACAAACTTGTTGGTGATGTATTCGGTATTGCGGAAGAGCGAGACGTTCATCCGGTGCGAGACAAGCCTAACCTGGGTCCAGATTGTCGCTGCGAACTCATGTCCGTCGTCGACGGTTCCTAATTCACGGTGTGCGGCGTCTTCGATCATACCGTCCAGTTCTTGGCATAACTTCTCATGCTCAGGGGACTGTAACCACGTCTGATGCCAGTCGCGGCCCTCGCTCTGTCGTCTGTCCCCTGTGACCACGTCGATCATGTGCTCCGCGGGGTTCGCTTCCGCAGGGCAGGGCTCTCCGTTACGAGCAAAGTACTCCTTGATGGTCTTGGCGTTGTCACCAATGTCACCGAAATAGACTGTTCTCCCACCGGTGGTAAGAAGGAGAAGAGTATCGAATTGCGCGAACAGTTGCGCTGAAGGCTGATGTATAGTCACAAGGACCGCCTGTCCGGCCTCGGCCAGCTTGCGGAGGAACCGGATAGTATTGAACGCAGCCTGACCGTCAAGCCCCGAGGTCGGTTCGTCCAGGAAGATCAAGACACTTGGCTTCGCCACCAGCTCCACGCCAATTGTCAAGCGTTTCCTCTGCTCGACTGAGAGCCCAGCTCCCGGAGTGCCCACAAGAGTGTGCTCAAGGTCGTGGAGTTCGAGGAGGTCAATGATTGTATCGACGTAGCGCAGCTTTTCGTCCTTGGGAGTGTCTCGAGACTGGCGTAAAAGGGCTGAGAATTCCAGGGCCTCCCGAACCGTGGCCAACGGCTCATGTATATCGAGCTGCTCGACATAGCCAGCTGAACGCTGAAATGATACGGGGATGGGGCGGCCATCAACCAAGACGGATCCGTGTATCGTGCCTTCAGTCTTGCGTTGGGCGAGCACATCGAGAAGCGTTGTCTTACCAGCACCGGAAGATCCCATCAAGGCACCAAGCATGCCGGGTTTGACGTACCCTTGGACATTGTCTAAAAGAACGCGGTCCCCATCCGGGGTCTTGACCGTATATGTCAGGTTCCTCCATGTGAAAATGCTGTGGTTGCGGATCAAGTCTGGACCGACGTCGGCGTTGCCGTTGGGAGACTGAGGCCCGGGGGCGTGGTTTGGCCGCTTCTCAACTTGGCTTGTCTCCTCATCCGCATGGAGCAACACATGCTTAGTCTTACTTGACTTTTCTCGAGGGATCAGAAGGCTGCGGCCACCTTCGCCCATGCGTTTCCATCTTGAGGTGAAGAAGATGTTGAGAGCAACAAACAGGACCCACCACGCACAGAGGATTCCCACGTTGCGCCAGACGTCGCTGTGGCTAATAGACATTGAGGATAGATATTCGTCCCCGGTCAGGCTTGCAGCACCTGGCCTTGCACCGGAAACACCGGCACATGCCTGCCCTCCTTCACCTGACAGGTAACCGGGACCGTTCGGGATGATGTTGGGCCCGACGCATGGTATTTCCTGACCGTGGAACTCATTCCCGAGCAAGGCTTGGAACCCGTAGGCCATAGGATTAATCCAGGTAATCCATTTAAGCCAAGGGTGCATCTCCGGCTTGGTGATCATGTAACCCATGTAACCAAAGAACGCGGTGAGGACTAAACCCGAAGCCTTGGTCGCGGCGTCAAATGTCGGGAAGGCCGCACCAATGAAACGGAATAAAGCCGTCATGGACATGGCAGTGACAAAGCAGACGAACCAATAGGTAAAGAACGCTGCAGCTGAGGTCTTGAGGCCGACCATGAAGTAGATCACAATTCCAAAGTGCGTGATTTGGAACAAGAGGACTGGGAAATCCGACGCTATCTGGGCGATCACGACGGCTGCCGGCCTATAGAGAGCAAAAGCACGGTGCTTGGCCAAGATGGGCCTGCCTGTGAAGGAGTCGGTGACCTCGGAAAGAGCAATCAGGGCGTGGTAAAGAATCGAGAAGAAGAGAGCTCCGCCTTTGAGGAAGAGGCCAGCAGAATTGTCTGGTGCGGCGTAAAAGAGCGAGCCCGCGATGAGAGCCTGGACCAAAGTGGCTGCTTGCTTCATAATGAGTGTCGCCTTGTCACCCATCATGATTTGGTACTGCCTGATCATGGCTGCCCTGACCTGAGTTGAGAAGCTGGCGGTCACGGGCGAAGACGGGAGTACAGAGATACCCTTGTGTTTCTCGTGAGCGACTGATTCTTTGAAAACGGCCGTGTTGTCCACAGCCTCCTGGCTGGAAGGGTATGCAAGGCACTCCTCCAACATCTTGGGCTTGATGGGCGATCGATCGTAAGCGGCAAGCACCTCCTCCGCATTACGGGGAAAGGATTGCTCGAACCCAGGGGCGATCTGGCGCTCTGTGGGTACTGTGACGCCGGTCAAAAAGTCACCCGAGTTCGACCCAGATTCCCTTAAGAAACCCAAATCTTCCATGAAGGGTACCGAATCCTGTCGGGGACCATAATATATCTGCTTGCCCTCATCCAGGACGAGAACTTTGTCGAAGTGTTCGTAAATGCCGTTGCCGGCCTGGTAGAGGGTGACAATGGTAGTGAGGCCGAGGACGTCGGTCATCACCCTCATAGCTTTGATCCACTCCAGAGCGGTACTGGCATCCAAACCTCTCGTGGAGTTGTCCCAACAGAAGACACTGGCTTGGGTAGTAAGACATTCGAGGATAGAGACACGCTTCCTCTCCCCTCCTGAGACACCTCGAGTGAAGGCATCCCCCACCTTTGTATGAGACGTATGAGGGATACCGGCGAGTCGAAGTAGGAAGTCTTTGTTGTCTTGGACGTACTGCTGCCTCGTCGTGCCAGGCGGGAGGTGTTGGGGAACCTTGTTGCGGGCGGCAAAGTTGATTGTATCATCGACCGTTAACGTCGGGTAGAAAATCTCTTCTTCTGTGTTCATGATGATCTGACCACGGTAGTCCTTCGCCTCTTCCGCCGTCATGCTCCCGAAGGAAACATCTCCCGTGATCTCCTCGTAGCCGAGCCTGTTGTTGGAAAGCACGCTCAGAAGCGTCGTACAGCCAGCACCAGGGCGTCCGAGAACAAGTAGCATCTCGCCTGGCTTGACACACCCGGACGAGTTGTCAATGATTGTCTTGGTGGGTTTCGACTTGCCGTCCCTATGGAAGGGGTAGAACTGGGAGATGACATTCTCGTTGAAAGTGGCGTTGCTGCTGATACCTTTGACAGTCAGATTCTGCCAGGTGACTCCGAGCTTCCTAGGCTTTTGCCCTGCTTCATCGTCCTTTTCGCTTCGTCGGTGCACTTCTTCGATCATGTGCCATGGCTCCCTGGCCCGCGTCGGAATTTTCTGGATCGCGTCGATGTCGGTCTCCGAGCCATTTGACTGTTCTCCCGCCCCAACAACAGACTCAACGTCCGTGGTTGACCACTTGTCAGCCATCGCGAAGACGGATATGTGCAGTGGAGAGAAAAATGGACTACAGAGGCAATCAGGTGGGTACGGAGCCCCTGCTGTATTCGGAATAGGACCTGTGTGCTCTTGCGCTGTTCAGCGGCAGACATCGTGGGAAAACACCTTCCTTTAAATCAAAACAAGTGATTTCACAGCTAGCATGCAATGACGTGTCTACAAGGCCTTGGAATTAATCATCTGGTTGGTAAGATAGCAAATTTTCTCGGACCCCAGGGAGGTTATCTATGGTGATGGATGTTTAGTGATGGTGCGAAATCTTGTCTACATAGCTTCTACGAGGCTGACAGGGAACGGGTAGATAAAGGTTCCTTCATAGTGCAAATACGTTGGAAAATTCGGCGCCCAAAACTGTCCGCCTGATACCGACGGACTGATTAGTGAACGCAGTGCTTGGGCCCGTACCCAGACGGCCCGCCCCTGGCTTATCGCGCAATAGCGCGTCACCACTTAGGTTCCAGTGTGTACATTTTGAAACCTTTTTATGGGTGTTCCGGATCTGATTGGAAATATCAGACTAGATTTTTCTAATACTAGCCGGCGTGTCCACCCTTCTATTTACAACATGTTGTCATGGCTAATTCCGGCATCCCTGTGTCTGTCTTTCCACCGGGATTCCGGGACGAGATACTGTGTTGTTATGACTTTCATCCCTTGGCAATTCAGGAACAAACTCTGATGATTCATCAGACGAATCCATGGAATGGACTCAGATAAACTGTCGTTGGGCGGTCCTGGCTTCACACGTCAGATCAGGCGTAAATCGTGGAAGTTGATGTGAACTCATCACATTTCGGATGATCACAAATACAGTCCGAAGAAAGTGTTCAAAAAAAATAAAGTCTGACGAGCGAAAATGGAGTGGAAAAAGAAATGGACGGAGAAAAGAAGAGAACAACTAGATCTGATGATTGTTGGTTCAGTTTTCTCCAAGAGTAACCATCGACCACTTCACGCTTGCATACCAATGCGGTCAATTAGACTCTGAGATTTCCATCTGATTTTGAACGTTGGACAATGTCACGAAAGGGATACACAAGAGGTAATGCTCTCAAGTACCCAGAATTGTAGGATTTCGAACCAAATCTCGTCTGGCCAAGAAAAGAAGGATGAAGGGAATCCTGCGATGGCCACGATGGCCTCGGAGCTAAGGGTGTTGTGTGCTGCATGTGGTCTGTGCGCAACGCCCAGCCACTGTGGCTATTTACCATTCCCAGCCACACCCAGCCTACGAATCCTTTGTGACTTTAATTCCACAACGCCAAGTTTAGATTTCTTATGTGATGTTGAATTTCTACATGACAGGGAGAAGTCCCAGAGGCTACAAGAGCCCATTGATATACCAAAAAATATACACCATACGGGCAGGCAGTAGACGGCAACACAGACTCTTCAGAACCACAGCCTGAGGTGCCGATACTTCCTCTGACGTGCTTCCATATGCACATGCCCTCCCATCAGACCCGCGACTTTTTCTCCTTCTTTTCTATCAAAGCCTGGTCAGTTCTCCAAGCTTGATCTAAAGTGTACTTCTTGACAAAGAAGCTGAGCACAAGGGTGACTGCACTAAAGGCAGCCACGTAATACCACAGACTCTTCAGGCTTTCGGAGTATGCCTGAACCAGCTCTTTCCTCATGGCTGATGTGGCCGGCAATGACTTCAGAAAGCCGATGAGACCCTCTATCTGGTGGCTAAACTGTTCCGCCAGCGGCCCAATGGTCTGTAGGCTGCCAGCTACTGCTTTAAAACGGTTTTGCAAAATAGTGCCGCCGACGGAGACACCGATGGCTTGCCCAAGGGACCGACAGAATGAGAAGAAGGAAGCTGCAGGTCCGGCGTCTTCCGGCCGGCCAGCAGCCTGGATGGCAACTGGAACGGTCGTGAACAGCACGCCTGTGGATATACCGATGGGGATGTTGAGGAGGATCCAGCCAAAGACGGACGTGCTCTGGTCGAGAAGACTCAATAAGACGAAGCCAAAGACTGTTATAGCCCACCCTAAGCGAATAAAGGTGCGGTATTCGCCAGTTTTGGTTGCTAGAAGGCCTGCTATGATACCCGCAGCTACCCAATACGTCAGCACTTGATGCTGCAGCTTCAATGTTGTTCCAGAGCCACAATGGGGCTCACACTTACCAACGATTGTAATACTCTCTGGCATTGCAGCCAGAGCAGTGGTGATTGTCCCATAGAACTTGACAGCCTCGTAGTAAATCACCAAAAAGTAAAGCAAACACCACACCACACATCCGTGTGCCATTGCCAGAAAGAAGCAGATGATCATGCTCCTGTTGTTGAAAATGGTCGGTATAATGATCGGCTCCTTCGCCAGCATGAACTCGTACACCAAGGTGAAAACAATTCCTTCAGCCCCCTGAACCATCGGAAACCATGTTTGCCAGTCGCCCCATGCGTACTGGACGCCACCCCAGGAGAGGCCAATAAGGAAGCAGACGAGCGAGCCGGTCAGAGCTATGGCACCAATCCAGTCGAATCGTCGCAATTTTGGAATGACGGGGCCGGGGACAGGTGTTTGGTTCAGGTAAAAGGTAATGGCGAGGAATCCAAGTACAACAAAGGGGATCATTATCCAGAAGATCCATCTCCATGTCGCCTTCTCGACTAGGACGGCACCGAGTAACGGCCCTGAGACCATTCCGGCGGCCCATGCTGGAGGAAAAGGCCATGTCAGCCTGGTGGTCATCTGGGATGTATGCATCACAAGCAATGGCTGTGCGTACCTGAACCGAGATATCCGAGATACTTTGCACGATACCTCAAAGGAACCAGGTCGGTGACAGTCGTCTCAGCTAGCGTAATTATACCGCCTCCTATTTCTCAAGGTATCAGTCTGGTGCCACACTCCCTACTGCAAACCGAGCGTCAGGAGACTGACCGCCAATCCCCATAATAGTACGCCCCGCTAGCAGAACCGTGAAGTTTTGAGCCTGGCCAGAGATGACGCAACCAGTACCGAAAAATATGCAGGATATTTGTATCATCTGAGTCGAATGGATTAGCGATGCACTGGTGCCTTGTATATGTTTCATAGAGGCCAAGGACACTTCGTTGACCAGCCAATGTGGCCCAGGAAAAGAAGGAGCATTGAATGAGGAAAAGGAGATGCTTACCAACTTCCTACCAAAGAGGATGCTGAAGGAGGCAAATATTGGCTGAGAGACCGCTGAGGCTAACAAAAAGCTGCTACCGGTCCAAAATGCTTCTGTAGACGAGCCTTTGAGCTCAATGGCGATAGTGGGAAGGGCAAGGGCAAGGCATGCCGCTTCGAGAGACACGCAGACGCTGACGACAATCAGCGACCCAAATGCAAACATGAAGGCCCTCGAGGGCCGCCAATCCAGTTCGACGTCTGTAACTAGGCTGGGCTTCAGTTGTCTATCACTCCACGAGGGACCAGCGAGAGTGGCAGATACCTTGGTTTTCTTCTTGGATCGGGGCACCGGCGGGCTGCTGCAGGTAGCCCTGCTGGAGGGCCCGCAGCGCCGACTGTCTGGTGCTTATCCTGTCCGTGTATGGTGGCGGAATGTATGAGTGTCTGCTATTGCGGCCACCGGGCCAGATGCTGAGGGGAGGACGAGGGGTGCCCGGACGGTCTGCTCCATATTCGCCTGTGAGTATCTCGGTGTACTGAGATTCGTGCTGCGGCTTGTACCGTGGATATGTATCGTCTATTACAGAAGGCAACGACATTATGCTGACGACTCGTTCGAGAGTAGCGACAGATGCAAACAAAGCACAATGTTGACCAGACTAGCCACGGTAGTAAAGATCGCCTTGCTCTTCAATGTTTAAAGCTATATAACAAGGCTATGGGCCACTTAGACATGTCCCAATGTTCATCCCTGTGAAAGACCAGGTTGTGTGCTGACGGGGCAAGGAGTGGCAAGCATATCCTGGAGCCTCACCGTCCCTACTTTGGGTTGTCAACGGCAACCCTTTGGGCGGTTATACCTGTCATCTGATCGTCTGAACTTCTGCTGCGGCAGTTAGCTCGGCGGGGGATCTAAGAACATGGCTGCAGGTTGGAATCACACACCCCCTCACGTTCAATATAGACAAAACGGGCCACAAATTGCCACGGCTCTAATTCATCAACGCAATTATCATCGACACAGCTTGCTGCGGCGCAGACATCTCTTCTTGTCACACCTTGCGTGAGGTGGGTACCACGTAGGCGTCAAGGAAGCCCCTTGCCTTCTCGTTCAGAAGCTAGTCCGAAGTGCCATTCCGAGCCTGAACATGTGAATGGCTGAGGGGATGGAATTCAGTTCGGGTTTCCAGGGATGAAGGCTGTGACAGCTGCGGATTATAGTACTAGAATCTTCGGGTTTAAAGTTGAGGCTCAGGTCGTCCGGATGCGGAATGGAGTTGGATGCCTTCCTGTGATCTGATAGGGGGTTGTATTTGCGGGGATCGACTGTGACCCCGGGAGTGGACGTCGCACCCGTGTGACGCCGAGGTGTTGGCGTGGAAATGTAATATGCCGCGCCCATTATGATTACCAGATCAGGACGCAAGTGCTACCTACAGGCGTAAGACAGCGCATCCTGCAATCACTGTAGCTCCATATGAGGCTGGCACCGAGGCCCGCATGGGTAGGAGTGCCATCTCGCAACGACATATGATCTTGAGGGGTTACTTTGCGATGCGGGATCACGTCGACAAGCTGGCTGACAGGCCACCCGGAATTTCCACGGAATGGTCGATCAGCTAAAAGCTGCATATGCCACTCCAACAAGACGTCATTCTGCCAAGGCTAAGGATCTCTCAGGTGGTATTCGGCTCGATGAGACTGCAATGCTGTACATGTGCTCACGCGACACCAGCCAGAGTTTCAAGACTTGCGGCTGGAAGCTTGCTGCAGAATGCACAGCTGAGTGTGTAAGCATACCTATGTGCACCTCATTACAGACGAAAAGCTGAAAGATGCACTATGCGTGGAGTTCCAATTTCATTCATCCCATTGATGTCGGGGAACCATTGGACTAAATAGACCGGCCCTCAAAAGAATGGATGAAGGGGACCAGCAGGGCCTTTTGGGGCGGAGTCCAGCAATGGCAATTGGCCGCAAAAACTCCTTGGTGTATCAAACACTCCTTTTTGGCTGCGCTGTCCGAGCATGGAGTTAGTGTTTGCGCTCGAGCACCGAACAGGACCCCTCAATGCCCGACGGAACGCGAACTTGTACCGAGCACACGAATTCACGCGAATGGATCAATGCCATTTGACTCTCTTACCTTTCTCGTGCTCTACCCAATCATACCACAATCGAGAATAGCTCGGGCAGAGGTAAAGATATTGATGTAGTATATGCAAATCATGCATAGAAACTAACGGCTAATGGAAACCGAGGCAAATCGGGTCGCGTGCTTTTATGTGCGTAGGCCTGTGCACATGTTTCGTGGAACCGGAGTCTTAGCAACTCAAGGTTTTCATGCGTTCACGCACGCTACGGCCGAGGTGCTCTTTACCACTAGTAGATACTCGTATCCGGGCTATTGAGGTGGAGTGAAATCGGTGTCTGTGGTAACCTTGCCCAAACCCGGCTCACCTTCCTTCGGGCCGAGGGCAAGAGATACAAATACCCACCGAGGAAGCCACTCTCAAGATAATACAGGCAGGCAATGGATTTTCCTCCTCATGCTCAGGCGTACATTACAATATTGACTTTGCATTTTCGTTCCTCGGGCACATGACGCGCAAGTCCCTGTCAATTCGTTCCTGTCTCAGAAAACAAAACGGATGCTCACGGGCTCAACCCCCAGAATGATCTACTAGTATGGCTGATTTCTGTGTATTTTTCAATAAGAATTCAGTAATTATCCATGGCAAACTTGGAAGGAAACTGTTGGAACGTGACCATGGGCGCCCCTTCGTAGTAGGTGACTGAAAGAGAAGTGGCGTTGAGCAAGTTACTCGGGGGGAGGGTGGGTTCTCGAGTCTAAAGGGCATGGGTGGGTAAACAACTAAACCTTCAATACTTATAGCTGCAACCAGAACACCGTGCATTGTAGCCAGATGATCTGTTCAGAGGGGCTCGCCACATTATCAAGGCGGCGCCATGTCGTCTCAATATGCAGCCATACATGTGTTGACACGCTAGACTCAGCAGGTAGTGAGCAAGAGGGCACATGGAAAGTCTTTCGTGAACATCAAAGGACTGGCTTATGGTGACTCTCCCAGCCGAGAAATTTCGTATGCTGGGCTCATGTCTGATAGAATGCGGTCAGGTCACTCAATTCCTAAATTCTCGTCCCCGCAGTGTGTCCCGTAGATTCTTGGTGATGATTACACGAATGAGCATCACTCGATCTCAGGTTGCGTGGATAAGATTTTCCAGGGAAGTACGAAAGTGATATTCTGACCCATTCTGAGACTGTATCTGGAGGTCTGCGGTTTTATATCCGATGAATATTGTGTATCAGGGTCTGTAAGAAATAATACAGGATTGAGACGAGGCTTAGTCGTTGGTGATACACACCTAGGTAAGCTACCTAGGTGCATATGAATAGAGTCTTTGGCACATATCATGCCGTGGATCATACTGACTTCGCGCGAAACAAAACATTCAAACAATGTCTCGAAGAGCTGAAACGGAAGAATCAGAGTGTAAATTTACGAAAACATATGCGATGAAGGAGAACCTCACCTGCGCCCCACGATGCTCGCCCGTCGCCATCGCACGGCCGGAAGCGTCGGATACCACGCACAGGTGCTATGCCAAGTACGACTGGGCCAGATACGGGAGAAATATGGGAAATGATCACTAAACTTTGAAAAGTAAAAATTCACAGAGGCAGGCTCAAGTGTTCATATGGATCATGGCATGACCGTGCCAAGTATTGAGACGATGTAGCCTACCCAGGCGCGGCCACGTTCCTTGCTGATTGCTGTAGCACGATATGAGACCCTGGTCTGTTAAGCAGCCCCACTTTAAGAGCCCAGTGGTACATCTAGACGCAAGTGTGTCTCCTCGGATATGCTACGGAATCATGGAGTTTGGTGGTGCGATTCAGCCTAGTCTCGCCGCACTGTTAGGGAGTCGTGATCGGAGCTCTTGTATGCTGTATGGTCAGCCTGAGTTGATCGTAATTGAAGTAAGTGGTTCTCTGTAGGATTGGAAGTGACTGTATTTCTATGGTCATTGTCTTTTTTTGGGAAACAGCATGGAACGAGCGTAGTACCACGGCCGCATACGCAGTACTCAAGGACATCCACTGACAGGTTGTTTCCGGTCCTCGCGCCCACAACTGATTAGGAGAGAAACATGGCCTTAGTGCTTCCGTTTGATTAATGATGTGCCACTTTCTCTGAGATGCGGATCTTGATTTTCTCCGTGCATGGAAGGCGGATGTTCGGCTGGCTTGTGTAGTACGGGCACTGCAAATGAGGCCTTCATAGCGCGGGTTTATTTTCGATTACTACTGTGTTGATTACTAGTTACTGCCTCGATTACTACTCATTGTCCGAAGCCTAGAAAGACCAGACCCGATCAGCAGGCGGAAATGGTTTGAGGCTCAATTTCTAGAAAGCTTTGATAATTTTGAATCTGCCTCACTCGATCCCACGGTCCGGACTTATATAAAGGTGTGTTGCAAGGATCTCCTGTAGGTAGGTACACTCGTTTGCGTTCGAGGGTATCAAAACCACACTAAATAACACACACTTATTCCCCCCAACTAAAATTTAGTGCATACCATTAATTTAACTATATATCGCAAATTCCTCTATAACTAAACCTCTAATATTAAAATAGGTATATCTATTAGATAGCTAGAATTAGCGTAATTCTTTTTATATATATCTTAATTAAATTGGATTAGTAGTTATTATGCTATAACTAAATATAGTATAAAAATAAACAGATATTATTAGAATCTATACCGCTTATATATATTGTATAGTAACTACTAGTCCAATTTAATTAAGGTATATATTAAAAGAATTGCACTAATTATTGCTATCTAATAGATATATCCACTTTATTGTTGGAATTCTGGTTGTAGAGGAATCTGCGTTAGAGGTACGATTTCGAATAATCTGGCTAAAATTAAGGGAGGGTAATTTTAGTAGTTTAATAAAAAACACCTATATTCACAAGGGGTAGTACCTATTTACACATACCCCTCTAAAACGCTAAGCTAACCCACTGCTAACCTAGTTATTCTAAGCAAACTTTAAATACGAATTCCTCTATAACTAGACCTCCGAAAATAAAATGGAAAGAAGTTTTAGAATGCTCTAAATACCCTCTTTCTTATAGTATTAATTAGAAGTAGCTTAGATTTATATTAGTAAAGTTAACTATTATATATATAGATTAAGTGTGTGCACATAAGTGTGTGTTATTTAGCGCGTTTTTGATACCCTTGAATACAAATGAGTATACGGATGTTTTCCGGACTCGCCTATGCAAACAATCTCGATCTGCGTTACCATTGTAACAACCCGCGAATCAGGGGACGGGACGGAGCGCAACTGCGACCATATTCAGAAGTTTTATGCGCTTGCAAGTGACTAAGCAGGGAGAGTCCACAGAGGACCGTGACGCACGGGACCAAAGCGACGGCAACATACCCAATTTTGAACTCCGACAGCTTCTCCTCGAGCTCGTTCAAAGTACCGGCTTTGCTTCAGGTCTCGATGTCTGCCATTCGAATTATCGGACATCGAAACGGGATGTTTGAGAATTAAAAACTCCCTTTGAAGGACTCGAGGCTAAGCATTTTCCCACGGGTAGCAAGGAATGAATAGTAACAATTACAATATCAGCTTTGCGCCACTTCACAGCTCGATGGGTGTTTGCTGAGTGTCCTGTGTTAACCAAGAAGCATTGCACTGGAGCCGGAACAACTTACAGCAAATTTTTCATCTGTCACAGTCGTGGATCGACTCCCTGCTGGCCTTCAGGAATTTCACTTCTCCCAGCATTTCCAGTCCGCCCGTTTTGAACTATTACCTATCGGGCCATGAGTCAGACTGCAGCATCCACGGGCCTCGCCACCCGAGATAGCTCTCCGCCACAGCAACGACAAAAATATGGTGCAGCTTGCGAAGAATGCCGGCGGCGCAAATTGCGATGCGACCGCCGCCGTCCGCAATGTGGTGTTTGTCAAGTCTCTGGCATGCAGTGTAATGTCGCAGTATCCCGTGCCCTTAGGGGCCCAAAGCCTGGATACATCAAGGATCTCCAGGCGCGAATAGGCGAGTCAATCTCCTTGGATTCGTGAGATGAATGTCGGCGAGCCGGATTTGTCTGCGAGTACTACTGACTCATCTTGCTAATTGTATGATGATAACTAGCCGCTTTAGAGGGATCTATCACTCAGGCCAACCAACAACAAAACTACACCAACTCTAGTGATTGTGTTGAGAACATGGCACTCAGCGTTTCACAGGCCCCACTCGACTCGTTCTACTTTGGTGAGCCTCAGGCTCTGAAGCTCGACATTCATACCTATTCCTACCCTGACGACTCGATCCACACTCAGCATGTTGATGCATCCCCTTTGACAACCACTGGACTGTCTTGGGAAAACAGTCTCGCTGGAACTCAATTATCTCCACCAGAGATGCTGCACGGCTCGCCTATGTCTACACTCAATCATAGTCTGTCCACCGGTGGATCGCTCATGCCAGACCTAGTCAACAATATCACTTATACCTCACCGATCAGCCCGAGCACGGGCAGGAAATTGTCCACTGTGTCAACAGCGCATTCGTCATCTTGGTTCGACGTGTATGAAGGCACACCACTCGGTAGCCCGTGCATGTCCAGGAAAATGTCAACTGTCTCCCCAGCTCGTTCGCCCTCTGGCTCAGATGGGTCGGATGACTTGCACTCGTCGGGCCCGGCTCAAATAAATTTGTACGTATCTCACAACATACGTTGGAGACGGATTACCAGCACCCATGCTGACAGTATTGATACTCAGAGACCAAGTCTACTGGGAAAACGTCCACCGATTCGCCCCAATCATCCACCAGCGTCACTATCTGTCTTGGAGTCGTAGGTCAGATAAGTCTGCAGCCCAAATCGCTTTGCAATATTCCATGTGGGCTTTGGCAGCTTCCACAGCGGCCGACTATACCCAGCTCAACGTGGACCGATTATACCGCTGCGCTGTGCGAGCTTTGCAAGCGATAGATACCACTAGTGATGCCGGAGCTCTGAAGCAATCCGATGAGCTCGAGCAAGTACAGGGTCAGTGTCACTTTCCACTTGCAACGGCTCCCCGACTTTCATCTTTTGGAACGTTCTAGAATGCAACACTATAGGATCCGCAGCAGGACTAACACCACCATCAGCCCAATTATTATTATCCATGTACGAGCTCAAACATATAGACTTCCGCCAGGGCTGGATAACGGCTGGATGCGCCTTTCGCTTGATCCAATATGGCTGGTTCCAGGATCTTATCTCGGGATTGAACGGCTTTTCTCCTTCCATGGACTGGACCGAACTGGAGGAAAAGAGAAGAACATTTTGGCTTGCGTACTATCTAGACCGCATCATTAGCTTGCGAAGCGACTCATCTTGCACTTTTGGCGAAGAGGTCAGTATTGAGCCCATTATTGTTTCTACCATTGCTGACAGAGAATATTATCAGTCCTTAATCCCCCTACCAGTCCCAGATGCCAACTTTCAGAACGGTGTGCCCGCCGGCACGGTTTATCTCACCGATTGTCTTGGCAGTGCGGAACACGCAGGTGAGGCGCTGGTTTCGGACTTTTCCGAGAGCATAATCTTGGCCACTATCTGCGGTTATGCATTGTCACACCGTCGGCAGCTGCTTCTGGAACAGGCTCAATGCAGCGGCATGGATCGTTTCTGGAACCGCTATCGCCTGATTAACTCGAGGCTGACCAAGAGAGCCGACCTGACTACTCCATGCTACCCTGGCCAAACAGAACGAATAGAGCCGGCACTGCTATTCCAGAGCATCATGTGGCGTACGATCATTTTATACATGTATCAGACCATGAACTTCGCGGTAGCGCTTATAGACGAAAAACATCCGGGCTTAGAATACTTCCAGGAGGCCTCTATCGCGGCACAGAACTTGGTAATCCTGACTGACCAATTACTCGAGGTCAATTGTTCCAAGGTAAGTAAAAGAACTGGCAGGCTCCTGCCATGCCTAGTTAATTCACGCCGAGCTAATAAATGCAAAAGTTACACCCTCTCACTTTGATACCTCTTAATATGTGCAGTAAGCTACTAGAAGCATGGCCGGACCTTGCAATGTCGTTCAGGAACAAGTTTCGTAGCATGTCGGAAGCGATCAGGGGTCCGACAGACCTCTCCGTGATGTCTGAATTTTCACGGCAGGGAAATAAAGCTCCAGAAATTACAGTTAGAGACTAGATCACAACAATGAGAAAAAACTTCTGGCCATTTTAATAGCACAACAACGTATTCTTGCCTATAGGAGCCTTTTTTGAGTACAGATGCAGAGTGCAGTGATATGGGCTGTGGAATGTAAAGCGAGGGAGATATCGCACAACTGCCAGTGACTCGGGAGAAGCACCATTTCGGTTTGCAATTCCATCCATGATAGCTTTCCGTCCTCTCACAGAGACATATTAAGAGATCGTGTACATCTAACACGGAGTTTGTACGTGTCCCCGCTCTTATCTTCCTCACACTTGAGTACGACCGTAAGCGCCAAGGCATCCTCAGCCGATGTCTCATACTCCAAAACCGGTCCGTACCCTTCCCGTAGGCAGAGCTCCCAGTCCAAAAGCTGTGGAATTTGAGTGATGTATCGGTTCTGGACCACAAGAGGACTATAATTTGCTGGGAGTGATTCGAATTGGATATAAGCCCTCCGGTGTGTGTTCGCAGAGGCAACTGTGTCCATAGAGAAGGTCAGGAGATAATCCTGATCTGTGATTCCGCATTTGATGATAAAGGCAGCGCTCATGAACTCGTCGCAGTCCAGGTACCTCTCTGGTTCGACATTTTCAATGGCGAACGTTGTATCAGCATTCAGATCCACGTGGTTTAGGAAACGTTTGCCATCCTTTTCAAGTGAAACGGGTGCATCACCGGCCACGAAACAAGTGTATTTCTGCCAGGTCCAGGTCTCATGCAAAGGACAAAAATAGTGGACACGCTGCACCCGACTGAGGACTTTCTTCTCCGGTGAATCCACATTCGTCGAAGCTTCGAGCAAGATTGCCACCTGCGAGAAGCTGCCGTCATCCTCTTGCCTCAAACAACCAAGAGCAGCAATAAAAATACGCCCCAAAACATGCTCGAAGCGGAATGGGATCTCAAATCGAGGAATGTCGAGTCGGTCCATCTTCCGCATGGGCAAGGTGATACGCAGCCCTAACTCCCGTGGCATGAGCTGTGGCTCACAAAAGAATTTCTCTGGGTGAAGCGAGTAATGACCAGTTCGCCTATCAAAATCGCTCGGACTTGATGCCAGCATGCGGCTCGTGTTCAAAGAGCCCCTTGAACTTCTCGGCCATAACCGCCCGAAGTGCTCATTTGGGGTGCGCAACTGCCACAAGAACAATGTGTCGTCGTTGGTGGTTCTGAGAATCTGCTCCTGAAGTCTTTCAAAAGCTTTCGTGCCTTCTCCATAGAGCAGTGGCATATTGACATCGAACAATCCCATCAGGCAGTACGAAAGGTCTTCGGCCCTGGTCGTTTGTCGGCTGGATGCCCAGTACATCCTCTCAGCAACAGGTAGCTGAAGTGGAGACCGCTTGTGTCGCAGCACTTCTATATCAATTCCTGTGATATTGGACAGTCGCTTTGCCTTGTCCTTCTTCGTACCGATACAACGCCAATCCCTGGTGAAGAATTCCACGCTCAAAGGGGCAATTAGCTCTTGGAGCGTCCAGCCTCTCTTAAACCAGCGGGGCAATTCTCCTATATGCTCAAGCTCGGTCTTCCGATTGAAGCCCGCCGCTGAATCAACGTCGCTGAGATAAGCATAACAGACCATAGCAGTCCCGTACCAGTTGTACATAGAGTTGATGGCTTCCGAAAGCTCGGAACTTGAAGTCTTGTCGATGCAGCAGGTATCAACCCAAGCCCATTCGAATCCATCCTTAGCGGCTTGCTCACAACAGTATTGGATCTTCTTGAATCCATTCTTCTGTTTTGCGCCGGCTAAGGAGTGCTGAAGGTCCTGAAAAGATACTTCTTCGTCTTCCCATGTATGAGAAAGAATGGCGTAGTTGGGAAAGGTAGACGAGTTGCCCAAGAATTCACGAAGCTCATAAGTGTGGACTTGAATGAGCCGCATCCTGCAAGCCTCGGCCGTTTCAACTACCGCAGCAGATCCTTTCGTGAACTACCCTGGGGTAGGCTCTGCAGTACATGCAGGAGGCAAGGATGAGAGAGGGCGTCCACGCATGAGTCTTTCACAGGCTTTGGACCATGGTTGTAATGACCCTTGGATGGAGGATAATGGAGTCGGATGAGTTGTCTGAACTGCCTCCAGTGGCAGAGCATTGCCCGCACTCGACACCGGCTTGGATTTCGAGCAGCTGACGACCACCCACATCCTTAGTGCTGACCATGCATAATTGGCAGATGGTCACTGGCAGCACTCCTATCACGTTCCACGCGTGTTAGTCATCAATGCAGCTTTAATCAGCCCTGCAGCTCACTCAACGTTGTTGGCAATTAGTATGTGAGTTCCTTCAAACTGATCCTATACTGAATACAACCTGTCAAGGGACACTGTGTAAATTAGGGGATGAAATTAAAGTCGATCACTCAAATAGACCTTCTATACCTGAGGCCATGTCGTTGGCTAAATTATTCAAGTCTGACTGTGAGCTCGTATCAGCATTAATTTTGTAATTGCATGCGCGAAAGACTGCGTCGTTTGGGGCGCTTACCCTTCTGAGCCAGGATGGACGTGCATCCGTTGACCAGGTTTGCAAAGGGCGTGGACAAACTCATGCCAGTGCGGCCTAGTTTCTGTCACGAGTGCCCAGCGGGCTCTGTGAAGACGTGATGCAAGCCAACAATTTGCATCTCATATAAGGCCTTGCCATTGAAGTAATATCAATTCGTCTGCTGGTACATTTCATTCTCACAGCGGAGCCGGACTCTACGTTGTTTCCGCGACACCAGAAGCGGCCCGGAAGCGCCGCAAACCTAGACTGCTTGTTGACAGCAGCAAAAGCAGGGGACATGCGATCCAATTTCTGGTTTGGCCCCACCAAAAAGCTTGTTTCCGCCCGAGTCTTGGCAGCTGCTCTCAACAGGTATATTGCACGGCATGTTGAAGAATATAGAAACAATTCAAATCTCTGTTGAAAAGTTCACACGGAGGGCAACATTCAAATTGTTTTGGGGAGTGAATTTATCCAGGCTGCAAAATCATCTCACGTTATGATTCTCAGACAACAGTAGACCGCAATGGCGATACGAATACTTCACACCTTGGCTGGGGCTGAGCTGTCAAGTGAGTACGGAGTAGACATTTAAGGTTCCGAGCAGCGTGACAATATCCGCTGTGGTAATAAACTTTAACCTCAAAAAGGGGACAAACACACCCTCTTTGCAATGCCCGGAGAATTCATGAGCGAATAACCCGAGTGCTCGGTCACGAATATAATAAGCAGAAGGTACGCTGATGGAATATGCACATTTGCAGAGGTCTCGTTGTGCTTCTTCGAGTTCTGTCCCTCGTTTTTGGTCTTTTCACCTCCAATACCGTCATCATGCGTCCATCCGAGCTTATGATTGCTTCGGGGCTTCTTCCTTTGGTCGCGGCGACGAAGCATACGGACAGGTCCCAAATCGAGACTGTAACCACAGATGTACTCGTGGTTGGGGGCGGCTCTTCCGGAACCTATGCAGCCATCCAACTCCACGATTCGAATAAGACCGTGGCAGTTATTGAGCGAGCAGGTAAACTGGGTGGGCACGCAGATTCGTACTACGGACCGAACGGCAATGTCTACAATGTCGGTGTACAAATCTTCTACGACATTCCCGTCGTCACTGACTACTTTGCCCGCCACGGCGTGCCCCTGTTCACAGCGCCGACGAATGCCACGTCAAGCACCATCAATGCGGATTTTTCACTCGGAGTAGCAGCTCCTGCGGCAAACGTGAGCCTTACAGAAATTGGCATTGCCATCCAGAGATACACCGAGTATCTTGCGGCCAATTTCTCAACTGTTTACCCCGGTTACTACCTACCAGATCCGGTGCCTGAAGACCTGTACCTGCCCTGGGGTGATTTCATGTCGAAGTACGGCCTCGGCGCCATCGCAAATCTGATCAACACCTATATCCAACCAGCAGAGGCATGGAAAGAGCCTGCCTTGTTTCCACTCAAGCTGCTCAGTTTGGACCCCCTGAAAGGCATCACGTCGGGTTTCAAGGTCACGCGGGATGTCAACGACCTCTATCGCTCAGCTGCCTCGATTCTCGGCGACAGCGTGTCTTACAACTCGAGCGTAACCACGCTCTGCCGCTCAGATTTCGGAGTCGAGGCCATCGTGCAGACGCCCTCGGGCATCAAACGCTTCGTAGCCAAGAAGCTCTTGGTGACCACGCCGCCAGTATCCGCTAATTTCGGGGGCTGGGATCTGGGCGATGAGGAAACGGGGCTTTTCAGCAAATTCATAACTCAGCAATATTACGCCGGCGTGATCCGCCACTCGGGCCTGCCACAAGCGACAGTGCAAAACGTCGGCTTCACGACCCCGTTCAATATCCCGGTCCTTCCGGCACTCTTCAACGTGGTTCCCACAGGTTTCCAAGACAATACGTCTGTGATTTACTACGCTGCCCACGAACGCATCGAGCCCGAGGCGGTCAAGGCCGACACAGTCGCCACTCTGGAGAGGCTGGCTGCCGGGGGTGCCATTGGCCAGTCGGAGACCGAATTCCTGGAGTTGTTCGACCATCCAAATGTCCGCATGTACGTGTCGGCTGATGATGTTCGTGATGGATTTTACTCAAGGCTGTACGGTCTTCAAGGTCAGCGGAATACGTACTGGACTGGTGCTGCGTGGGTGACTCAGGCTTCGTCGCCTATTTGGGACTTTACGAAGAGTGTTGTGTCTGACCTGTTGGCTGATCTGTGAGAACTTGTTGGACTGGATTTATTGCGTGCGAAATTAATTATGTGTGTCAGGGGAATGAGACAAAACCCTCGTGATGGTGGCAGCACGCTGGACCCACCCAGGCGGATCAGTTACGGCACCACTAATATAAGAAGCCTTGTATCGGAGCAGTAGTATATCGAGACCAACAGTCCTTGGAGAAGAAACCTGAGACGGTGACATGATCTAATTGACACTACTTCAATTTCCTTCCATATAGACTGAATGAGTAAGACGAAGTCCGCAATCCGCATGAAGATTGGAGAGACGCCATCCCACTTTCCTTGAAAGTTTGGAAGAGATTCTGCCCTGTTTGAAGTACTGCGTGTCAATTTCCAAGTACCTAGGTATTCTGGCTCTCTCTACTAGAACCAGTTGCTGGCTCTTTCTTCGTTGCGTTACTGTGGCCCTCTTGAAAGATGCTCTTTCCTCGTTACCAATCGTTGATGACAATCTTGGTCCCAATTGCTATTTTTGTGGACTCTGCTCTTAAGCACTTCCGAACATCAACAAACCTACTTCTTCATCTCCGTCTCTCCCACAGCCACCTTCGACAGCAGCTCAACACAACATTCGGACTCTCACCATGTACAGTGCCATCTTGACCGCTGTCGTCACCCTCACGACCATCGTGGTTTCTTTGCCGAACGCGCCACTGCCGACTGAAAGAGCCACAAGCCGCACTACGCCCACCGAGGAGTTTCCCGACATTGCTTCAATCATTTCCGTCCCTCCGTCCACGTTCGTGAGCTACGCACAGGGCAATCTTGTTCGCGACAATCTCCTCAGCAGCCTCACGGGAGCACGCCCGCTCGCCGCGGCCACGCTCGAGAAACGATGGGTCTGCGCTTCGTTACCAACCTTCACTTGGGGTGATGCGGACAACGGCGGCGTCGGCGTGACGATCACCAACGCCGATTACGACTGGAGGGCATTCTATGTCTACCAGAACCTCTGCGATTACGTTCCGTTGAAATATCTCTGGGTTGCGGCCCAGCACACCGTCTTCGTCTCCCTGCCAGCAGACTTTCAAGGACGCATCACCCGTGGCACAGACGAGGTAAGCGAGTACTCAGCCCTCCGTCCTGTTCATGCTTGCGCTGACGGCTTTGGGCAGTGGAACCTCGGCGGTATTCCCAGGCCCCTCGGAACATGGCTCGAGCTTGCTGTCGACAACCGCAGCTGGATCTGGGGCGATGTCTCCTTGATCCGGGGATGCGACGGCCCCGTGCTCATGTGGGCTCTCGACGGTTCCGGCGCGTGGAAGGGCTTTACCCAGAGCATTATAGACGGGGCTCCGTCTGGCATTGCCCCATCTGGCGCGTACGATATCAAGCCATCTGGGCAGTGGGTCATCGCGGCGACGGAGGACTGGGACGGTTCGACTAACATTGTCCCCATGACTTGGGATCTCCAGAAGGTCGGCCCGGAGTACGTCTATGTTGATGACGCTCATGGCAGTCCAGTCATCGCATCCCAGAATGGTCGCTTTGGAACTTATTGGCCAGCAGGCATACTTTAGATAATATTTCGGGCTGGGTTCAGATGTTATTTCCTCTCCGTTTTGGATGTCCCGCGCTTGGATAAAGTAGTCTTTTGCGCTTCTTGGATTGTATATACTTTCTCATGGAGGTTTGCCATACCGGATCGCTAGATATGAAGGTTAGGGTGTCACAATGGCAGTAACTACTGCATCGTTGCTGAAGTTGAGGCCGGTGTGATTTTGCGATCCTTTGTCTTGCAGGTAATAGCCGAGAACCGGAACAAGTCAGTAAGTCTGCCCAGTGCCGCAGTCATGACTAGTTCCGACATATTGCTGTACAAAACTGCCGACTATCAAGACGATGCTGTGTATGTCGATGATGCAATGAATCCCGATCTTGCACTAGCAGCCGGGTACTCCGCCAGATTTATAATCGAGAAACGCTGTGTGTACCGAGTCGAAATAATATAAATTGTAGATCGGCGAGCGCTTGGCATTATATGAAGATTGTAAGTCAGTCCTAACCTATTTAACTTTTTGCCCCACGGCAAGACTCGATACCATGGCCTCCAAGTATCAGAAACTTCTCAACAAGCACGTCCTCGTCATTGGCGGGACGTCTGGAATCGGGTTCGGCGTCGCAGGGGCATCACTCGCGTCGGGGGCCCAGGTCACCGTGTCATCGTCCAACCAGTCGCGGGTCGATGCAGCCGTCGAGAAGCTCAAGACCGACTTCCCAGACCAGAAGGTAGCCGGCTATGCATGCGACTTGTCCAGGCCAACCGTCGAGCAGGATCTCGAGGCTCTCTTCTCCAAGGTCGGCACGGTCGACCACATCGTCTACTCGGCTGGCGACAAGCTCGCTGCTGCGCCTGTCGAGGAGATCACTTACGAGAAGATTGTCGCCGCGGGCCAGGTTCGCTTCATTGCGGCCTTGCTTGCGGCCAAGGTCGGAAGGAAATATCTCAATCCCGGCCCATATTCTTCCATCACCCTCACGACTGGCTCTGTAAGCCAGAAGCCAAGACCTCTGGTATGTGGATTGACCTCCCTGCCCCATGATTCGCGCCTCTGCTGATATGAAGGCTTGAAGTGGAGCATGGTTGCAGGATTCGCGACGGGTCTGCATGGCTTGACGAGGAACCTGGCACTGGATTTGAAGCCAATCAGAGTAAATCTGGTGAGCCCCGGTGTAGTAGAGACCGAGCTTTGGGATTCCTCATTCGACCAGGAGACCAAGAAGAAGCACCTGGAAGGTATGGCTGAGACGCTTCCGACGGGCAGAGTCGCTCAGCCGGAGGATGTGGCTGAAGCGTACCTCTTCCTAATGAAGGACCCAAGCGTGACCGGGACGGTTGTGGATAGTAACTCGGGAGCGTTCTTGGTTTGAAATCTAGACTACATAGCATACAACCATCTATCTGTTAAACCTTAGCGGCGGTCAAGCTATAGAAGACAACTCTTTCAACTCATGACCTGCTTCCCTCCTCCTGTCGTCAGCCTTTCGTTGACGGAGTTCATCCTTATGAGTCTCCCATAACCTAAAGAGCCCGTCCCTTTCTTGCACCAAATATGTCAAAAGGAACACAACTATAGTCAAGGGCACAGCAGCTACCCAATACCACCAGAATCGCGGGGCCTGTGAGTCGGCCTTTGAGTCGAACACGTCGAACGGAATACTAAATATTGAGGCCACGCACGCCGGTGGGGCAAATACCATTGCCACTAGGGTCAAGGACCTTGCCGTGCGAGCCTCGAGAATAGCTATGCGGCCGCCGACCATGCCGTTGAGGGCTGCCAGCGACGAGGTCATGCGCGCATAATCGGCCAGGTGCGCGCGGAACTCGCGGTGGAGATAAAGGAAGTCTGGAACAGAAGACCGCCAGTCCTCATCACCCGGTGGGCACTCTCGAGCTCTGCCTTGCGGGGGCGCTTCGATTGTTGACTCGGTGTCAAAGGTGTCATATGGCTCGTGGCCCTGAGGGATGCCAAGAGAGTCCAGCACAGCCCCGAGGGCCTCGAGGTACTCCGGGCATTTAAATTGGCTCCACGCCGTCTCGACCTGGTTGCTTTCGTCGATCTCTTTCTGTGTCCTGCGCTGGGCGGCCCACCCGGATGAGCGCATCGCGGCCGTTTGGTGGCTGACGAAGCCGAGGAGTTGACAGTAATGGCTAGCTACCAATTTCCGCGGAAAGATCGCCGCTGAAGCGGGGTCTGCTAGGTGTCCGAGGACATCAGCGCGATCCTTGAAGTAGTAGGTCATGTCGTCGAAAAATGATTCAGGTAAAGGCGTTTCCGAGTTGGAACCTAGAATGTCGTCGGGGATGAACCCGTGGTAGCCGCCTTCGAAGGCCGTGATCTCCAGATCGACCTCAGTGCCGTTCAGCCATACTGTTTTGGGAGCTGGATCGCACAGTACCACCGCTTTAAGATCTGTCAGTCACAACGCAGGTTTTTGAAGGATTTTGCCGTCAATTTGCTGACTTACCTGTCCATCCGTCTCCGTCCTGCTTCGACCAGAAGGAACATTTGCGCGGTGCGACCAACAGCCACCCACGCTCGAGTGCCCAGGGTTGTTTCATCCACTTGTAGCACTGGATCTGTCTCCCTGTGGATGCACATCTCACAGCGAGGGGGTTGTGACGGTCGAAAACTTCGCGGCTCGGCTTCTCGACCTGCCATAGCTCGAAATATTCCAGACTAAATGACCTTCTCGGGCGGGCGGTGGTCGGTAATCTTGGGCAGTTGATGACTTCATTGAAGCGAAAAGTCGTCTGGCTCCATTGATGCCTCTTGAAAAGGTCTTCGGATACTCCAAGCTTGGAATTGAGTTGTTTTTGAAGCCTTCGGAATGTTGTTTTGTTGATTGCAGTCTCGACGATGAACAAACGGCGGTCGTTTGAGACTGTAGTGCTCTCGCTGGGCTCCTCGAGAAACCGCTCGAGCTGTGCAAGGCTGTCGCAACTTTTGAGCTCGGAAGTCTCAACTCCAGCCAGTGAGTTAAACTTGAAGTCTAGAATCGAGGCTCTCTGGTCCATCATGGGCACTTTTTTATCATGTCATTTGTCTAGTACGAAATTTACTCTTGGAAGCGAAAGGGGGAAGAGTTCTCCAAATAACAGATGGGAGCCTGATTGCTTATATGCCTTGCTGAGCAGGTCAGCTGAAGGTATAACGCAGCTACAATATTAGCGTAGGATCTGCTTTCAGCCACCCTCAGAGAAATGGCAGGACGCCTATTCGCTCAGGGACTTGTATGCATGCAATGTAACCCAGGCTGTTTTTACACTGGACGTTTCGAAGCTGACATGACATGGTGGGCAAATTTTAAAGGGTTGCGAATAAAACGAAAAACATATATAAAAAGTGTGACGAGGCAGGATTGTGGCGAGTGGTTTCTGTGAAACGTGAAATAGCGATGAGATGCACATTCGCATGCTGGTGGCTGACACCAATGACCCTCGGAAAGGCCCTGGCAGATGCCTAGTAGGAACCGACTGAGCAAATGATGTGGCCAGCCCCCAACGCCAACTGCCAGCCTTACAAGACTCCCGATTGCTATTATCCTCGTGCATATCCTATTTTCTAATTGATACCTACCTACGCGGCTGTCGGGAAAATTTCTGCATACCTCTTTCCTGTTGGTCCAGTGTGATAACGTCTGCTGCTGTGCATGTGTGGCATTCAAAGGGCGCATCATTTGAAGCATGGTATACAGCTGTCTGATCACAACATTGCACACCATCTTATTATCAAATCCAATGCTGTATTCTGGATCAAAGACGATTGGATCATGATGTTGTGCAGCTGGAATCTCTGCGGGGAATCTCGGGCAGAATATGCTCTGCAACGCGATTTGAGACATGGCTGTTTTAGTACCTACATACGGTGTACCCCCACGTTTATGTGGTTATTCAGTGGCAGTAATCTTCTTGTCGCTGCAGCAACCCCGCCGTATTACTATCACTTAACCTCTACATTTGAGGGGGTTGATGGCTCCGGTCCGAAACTTGTGGTCATGTGTCAGCGACATCATAATTGCCAACGCCCCCTGCCCATCATCCGACTGGAATTTCGACCACAATTCGCGCAGCTGGCTTTTTTGATGCATGCTGTTGACACGTATTAGTGGAGTAATTTCGATCAAAAATCTCATGAATAACCCAATAACCTATCGATGTCTCAGCGAAACGGGCATTTTCTGCAGCGTGTCGCCGACGGGGACCACAGTGCAGTTGGTTAACGCCACACAAAGCGGTTTGCGCACCGCCAATCCAATAGTCCCTTCTCGATCCGGACATCACCTATGCACAAGTCAAGAACAGGTATCAATGCATTGGCCCGAGTCCAATTGCACGACCTCTTCACAGGCCGTCCAAGCTACACTAGAAAATGCTGTCCGGCAAAGTCCCGTGTTCATCTGCTAAGCACGAACAACGCGCATATGCGCCGTGACCGATGAGGCCTGATTCAAAGCACGTGCAACCCATCGTAACACGATATTGCAGCAAGTATGACAAAAAGGTATCTCAGACGTGACACATTGTGGAAACTAACGCTGCTGTAATGCAATCCCCTCTCGGGGACCAGGTGTCGTCGGTTGCATTTTGTCGTCATTGAGGACTGGGGAGGAAGTACGGAGTAATTGGACGAGCAAGAAAGAATGGGCACCTCAACCAGGCCTTTGAGGATGAGTGAGGGCACATAAAAGGGAACGGCTGGGGCCATCTCAATCGTCTTGTGCCTTGTGTATCTGAATCATCCTGTTCAAACTCCTGAGCCCGTCTCAAAACCCAAACATGGCCACTTTCAACTTGGGCGGAGCTACTTTCCAGAGCGGTGTCAATATGCCCAGCTTTGGGAAGGCTAGCGGGAGCAGTGGATTGAAGATCCCCAAGCTCGGCAGTGTCTCCTCCAACATAGGCATCGATCTGTCCAAAGGAGTCAACGGACTGACCGGAGACATCAAGCTCACCAAAGACAAGGGAAATGTCTTCCGCAGTGGGGCCACCGACTCAGCGGACGTCAACGATGTCTCTCACCAGGCCGTCTGTTCTTACTTCATAGGCCCCCAGGCCGAGAACATGAAGTACTTCAGGAAGAACATGGATGAAATACTCAATCAGCTCGAGCAGTCGAGAGTGAACTACTTTCCTGAAGATGGCGTCAGTATTCTCGACCCGTAGTCCTTTGAATCCAAAATGAAGAATACTGACAAATCCGTCATGTCGTCAGGCCTTCATCACGGAGCAGATCCAAAACTCAACAGAGTTCCAGGACCGGACCACGGCCGTGTCCAAGGCCATCAAGAAGACAGGAGAGCTTCTGGGCAAACACTCGATCCCGTTCTGGTCCCCTCGCTACCAGGCGCACATGTGCATGGATATGTCTATGCCGGCACTGCTCGGATACTTCACCAGTATGTATACGTCTCTTTCTTTTGTAATCTTTCGTTCAACTGTCTTTAGTCTCACGCACTGCGTTACCTCTTGCCACTTGGCAGGAAGCTAACATGTGATAGCGATGCTGTATAATCCAAACAATGTGGCTTTGTAAGTCAGCTATCAATATCATTTAATATTCCCACTTCGTTTCCAAATATACCGGAATCAATATGTTTATATGTCAATTATTAAGCCTTGGTATTCACGTTACCAACTCGAATCTTCCACCTGTCTGGGTGGCGAAGTTTCTACTTCTTTCCCCCGAAGGACATCACTCTTTCTCTCTCACATACGAAGAGAGCTAACAAAAAGCGTTACCCAGTGAAGCATCACCGCTTTCCACGCTGGCAGAAATCGAGGTTGGGAAGCAGCTGTCGGGGATGTTTGGCTACAACATCAACGCTGAAGAGAAGAACAGCAGGCAATCTAACTCGGGGCCGGAGCCATGGGGCCATGTTACTTGCGACGGTACGATTGCCAACTTGGAGTCAATATGGTTAGTCCAGACCTCCTCAATTCGCTGGCCTTTGACCATCGTGCTGACTATGATAGGGCTGGTGAGTCTTATCCTTTCGCTCCAGACTTTCTGTTTCCGGTCGCAGTTCAGGCTCACACAATCTTACCCATGCAGCACGAAACCTCAAATTCTACCCACTCTCGCTGCGTATGGCTTTTGATGGGCCTCTTGCCAATGTTGGAAAGACCTTCACCGTTGCGAACGCCCAAAACAAAGAAGATCTTATGATCAACATGCCCACTTGGGACCTTCTCAACCTGAAGGTAGAGACCATCCTTGATCTCCCTGACCGCCTGAATCGTGATTACGGGATCTCTTCCAAATACTTGGAGAACGTGATGGATCAATATGGTATCCAGTCCCTTGGAAAAGACGTAATCGAGAAACGCTTTGGCATCGAAAAACCTGCACAGTACATGCTGTCCAGCACCCGGCACTATTCCTGGCCCAAAGGAGCAGGTGCGTCCTCCCATCCTCTTGGGTCTTTGCTTCTACCCGGTGATGATGTTGATTGATCTTTGCAACTAGCAATTGCTGGAATCGGGTCTCAGAATGTTGTCAGCATCGCAGTCGACCATGGCGCACGCCTGGACCTGTCCAAGCTCGAGGAACGCCTTGAGCTTAACCTCAAAGAACAGCAGGCAGTATATGCAGTAGTTGCCATCATCGGGTCGACCGAAGAGGGCGCAGTCGACAGGCTTGGCGACATCCTCAACATGCGACGCCGCTTCCAGGCCCGCGGCCTCTCCTTCGTCGTCCACGCCGATGCGGCTTGGGGAGGATATTTTGCGTCCATGTTGCCGAAGGACTATCTTCCCGGGAGCAAGTTCTCAGGCCCTCTCCCTATCGGGCTGGGGCCCGCCACTGGATTTGTCCCAGACAGTAATCTGCGACCTGACACCCAGGAGGATCTCTGGTGGCTGCGGCATGCTGACTCAATAACTGTCGATCCGCACAAAGCTGGCTACATCCCGTACCCTGCGGGTGGGCTGTGCTACAAGGACGGGCGGATGCGATATCAGCTCACTTGGACGAGCCCCTACCTGTCTCAAGGGTCGACTGAGAGTATTGGCATATACGGGGTGGAGGGAAGGCAAGTCATTTCAAAGTTTCTTGTCAAAGAAGCAGCCTGTTTGTCGATTAGAAAGTGTCGACTGATACTTGAGCAGCAAGCCTGGAGCTTCCGCCGTGTCAACATACCTGGCGAACAGCTGCATTGGGCTTCATCCCGAAGGCTATGGCGCGTTACTGGGAGAGGTGACCTTTACCTGTAGCCGGGTAAGCAGAATCCCTGCTTGTATATTGATCATTGAACCTTCAGGCTAATATGGCTCATGTGGATAGCTGTCAGCACAATGGGCAGCCATGGCCGACGAAAGCTTGCCTTTCACTGTTATACCCTTCAATATGCTCCCCTCCGAGCTGGCGGATGATGCAACTGCGGAGTCAATCGAAGCCGAAAAGCAGTGGATTCGAGACAACATCCTTTCCGCCTCCAACCTTGAGATTGTCTCCAACACCAGTACCAGCCCCGGCGGCGACGATGCCCTCACCTTGCTCCGAAAATTGGGATCGGACTTGAACATCAATGCCTTCGCCTGTAACTTCAAAAATAGCAATGGCGACCTGAATACCGACGTTCTTGAAGCCAACTACTTCATGCAGCGTATCGTTGAGAGCCTCTCAGTGGACTCTCCTGGGGACGATCCGACAAAGATCCCTCTCTATCTAACGTCCACGGAGTTCTCACATGACCTCTATGGGGAATGTGCGGCAAAGTTCAAAGAAAGACTTGGGCTCGAGGACAGCAAGCAAGACCTATTTGTGCTTCGCAACGTTGTCATGTCTCCGTTCCCCACTGAGAAAGACTTCATCGCCGAGTTGGCGGGCATCTTCAAGAAGGTCGCCATAGAGGCAGTCAGCGTGAGTGGCCCAAGTCAAAACAGATAGTTGTATCACATTTTCTATCAAGTGCCTACGCTGACATTGTCTATTTATAAGGTCTCCCGCGGGCGCAATGAGGAGACCAAGGGTGTCCATTCGTTCCTGATGCAAGGCGAGAGCCCGGTGTTTCTTCTTCACAAGCCCAGCTTCCACGTCGCAAACCACCGGCGACAGAGTATCCTTGAGGTTGAGCTCCCTAAGGCTGCACAGGAATGGTACTCCACGCTCAGGTCCCAGTACCCTGGGGAGATCTTCACCTTCAAGACGGTCAAGGATGTTGATCTCACCGAGGCGATCAATAACGGTGGCTCTCTGACCGGTTTCATCACCTCCGCTGCCTCGTGAGTGAATCCACCATGACCTGTATTGATTCCTTCATTATAAGAATTACTAATCGTGTGCCATTGACCTGTTTAGCCATGGTGCTCCTATGCTGCCAAATTTCACTCTGAATATCACCCTGCCTGCCATGGACCGCCCTCTCAACGGCTTATACCTCGCCTCCAGCTATCCCACAGGTCGCATGCCTTTCTACCTCTATGGAAGCCCCTCGGAGTACCACATTGACCACGCCCTCCTCACATCGCCCAACATCCATCTCTCAGCCGGGAATGTCAAGCTGGACCTCTCCGAGTCGTCCTCACTGCCGCTTGACACCAAGCGGCCCCTGGTGCTGATGCTCGACAGCGTCCAGGAGGAACAGATGCAGCCCTTCCCCAGCAAAAATTCCGTGCTCGCCTCGGTGCCCGACTTCTTCTTCCGGCCTGGCAAGCAGTTTGAGGTCAGCATCTGGGAGGATCCGACACCTGGGGAACGTGACGCAGAGATCACCCTGAGCGCATGGGAGGCCCTCGGGCGTGACGGCAGCGAGGCCGGACTTGTTGGAAGGGGAACAGTGGTCCTGGGAGATTCTGTGTTTGTGGACGCTGAGCAACTGAACTTTGACCCGTACAAGAGGGTCGATGATGTTGGGGCGTGGACTGAGGAATTCGAGAAGATTGGGAAAGAGTTGCATAAGTGATCATCGAAGCGACGGGGTGGACGCGTATGTGCAGATGAGTTTCTCATTGTGGCCGGTTGGAGACTTAGCAAGTGGTGCCTGATAAGGCCTATACATTCTTTTAAGTGAGGCTCCAGGTTGGCAATCATTCATTTTAAGCTGAATTCTTATTTAGGCCAAGAATGAAGACTGAGTGCCTAGTATTATCATATTGATGGTTGACTCATTCAGGTCATGCACAGCCCTCAGCTTACTAATAATATGGTTGATGATAGAAAATTGCTCGATTATAACGAGTGCATGTCCGAAGATCAAGCATTTCACATGCGATTTTTGAGGTCTCCTCTCTCGTCGTTTCTGTTTCTGTCTTTCCCCTGAAGACACTCCACTTACGGCGCACTTTGCTGAAACTTCATAAGCTATGTGTATCGTGTTGCCTATCAGAATTGAGCTCTTCGACTCTTCGGGTCAAATATAGAGCATCTCAGGGAGACAAAGAGTAAAAGGATGGCTGAAGACGTGGCCAAGATTATTTATGGCTACTCCACTGCATTCAAGTGGCCTGTTCAGATCCCGAGCAATCGTGATTCTTAGTGTAATTTTTAGTATTCATGTGTGAGCGCCCTCGTTTTGTCCAATTATGCGAAGCCAAGTGCTAGCCTGGTGCGCGACACGTCTATAGAAGCTATGCCAAGAAGTTCATGCTGATCTATGCGCAGCAATCAAGAACCTTGGTAAAATTCAAATTATCTTTCCCGGAGCTTATATTGGACGCCGGAAGGGGTGGGCCTCAGTATTCAAAACCCATTCATCCAGACTGATCAAGTCTGGTGGGGAGAAGATCAAGTAGAAATATTTCAGCGTTTCCGCAGTCCAAAAGCTCTGCATGTACATTGTCAGCTGAATCTGTTACACAGACGAAGGGAAGATCATGGGGATGGCAACAAACCTCCATAGAGTCCTCCTTCTCCGTTTCACCCTTCGTCCTGACATCCTTGATGGCAGAATATGCAAGCCCCGTCTCGGTGGCTGTCACCACGCTCTGAAACATCTTCCACGCAATCTCCCTCAGCTCCTCTTGGCCAGTCGTCCTGTATAAGTAGAAAATACTCTCAATCGCCTCGGGGCGCAATATGTATCTCGCATCTCGGGCATGCCTAAACCCTTTCGCCAATTCGTGGTCCCCTTCCTCGTCCCACCTCTTTTCGTCCCACTCGCACGGCTCTAAGGTGGGACATGCCACAAAGCCGGTGATCTCGGGCATTAATCCTGTCGGGAATGCGTCGTATGCCCAAGCGCAGCCGCGAGCGAGCTTCTCGCCAGTGCGGATGTGGGCGTCGATTCTAAAGGTCTGGCCGCCAAGGAGGAACATGCCGCCTGTGAAGCAGCCGAGATGTTGGGTCTCAAAGTCGCGGTCAACGTAGCCGTCTTCACGGACAAAGACATCGCCGGAGAAGAGAATATCTGTTTGTGAAGGGAGCATGGGTCGGAATAGGATGTGCTGGGTTACCGTGTTCACTGGCACGTGTGGTCAGCATGCTTGGGCATGTGATTTTAAGACACCATGACAGGACGCTTACTAGCTTTGCGATACATAGTCTCGTACGTCTCAGCCAGCCCGCCAGTTAGGATGTACATCTTTGGAAGATACTCGTACAGTGAGTCAGCCAGTGCACCGAGAGTGAACTGGCTGTCGGTGTTGGCTGTCTGCTGTTGAAAATTGATTTGCCGGGGCCACATCCCGGGTAAGAGTGTATCGTCCTGACTGCGATACAAAAATTCACGGACACGTTCGATAACGCTCCAGTACTTATCCTCGCGCGTGATTTGCGCCAGCCTTGTGAATTCCATGCATAATGAGGAAGGTGATGCACTTGGGTCGAAAGTACCGGCAACTTGATGTCCAGTCCGGGCGTTGTTCCAGTCGATCCAGAACCCTGTCACGTTGGATTGAGACATCAGTCAATGCTATCAGGTGATTGCTGGACGCGCAGGAGACTCACCTGGCATTCCGTTCGGGGTGTCGAAGGCCATGTACAGCATATCGCCCAGTTCCTTGGCCTTAAACAGTAATGCATCTTCACCGCTCAGATCGTATGCGCTGAGGAGACCACCTAGATGTCTGATGGTGGTCTCGAAAAGATTTGCGGCGGTCTCCGTGGTATTTGCCCAGTCAAGCTCAACCGCAACTTGTGCTGATTGATAGAAGTCGTCATACAAGCTATAGCCCGTCGATACCGTGAGTTAGAATTGTACAGAATGCAGAGCATGTAGGCTTTCACGTACCCCATCATCCAAAGCGTATCTAGACTGTCAACTAATGTGGCAGCCCAGCCTCCAAAGGTGTTCTTTCCCCCTCCAGTCACTGGGCGAAGCTCATCCCAAGTCCACGCCTGCTCTTTGTAAGCATTCCAAGACCGCGAGAAAACCTTCTTCACCACCTCTCTGCGGTCTCGTGTGACTTGAGTGTCTCGAAAGGAATTTAAGGACGCTTGAACTTGAGGGAGGGGCTTTGGTTGAACTGTGGGTAATGGTATTATCGACTCGGGTGGGAAAAATAGATGCGCCCCAGCCCAGTCCTCCGAGGATGCCTTAAACTGAAGCGGCTCATGATACTTGGGTGGTCCTGGTGCATCCGAACTGGAACTGAGTGCCCTATGAAGAACGAAGAACAGGAGAATGACGACGGCAACTAAGATGGTACGCGAACGGCGTCGCCTTGCTAGACCCCGGGCCATCTTCGGCTCTTGCTAGGTCACCAGCATGAATCTGGAATATGGAACCGGATCGGAATCGGATCGGGGACTGACCCTTGACACGCACACTATGATTCTCAAAGAACTGAGGTATGGCGGTTACGATATTAGATCTTGAGAGTTGTTCATGTTTGAAGACTGCCGCCGAGTACGTCAAAAATCAGGAGGCCCACCTTGTGATCTATCACAAGGTGTTGAAGTAGAGTGAGTCCCGGCTGAGAAAACACAACAAGTATCTCCTACAACGGTCTGCGGTAAAAGGTCCGGGCTTGTGACCCATTTCAGACCACGTTTCCATCCAGAATATGCCACCAACAGCTATGAGCCGCACGATGGTGTGAACACTGAGATAAGATCGGCCCGAAGCGGGTCCTTGTCGAAACGAACCACTCAGATGACCTGATAACCGCCACAGCTGGGGCTTGCATTTCGCTTTCATGCAGTTGGTTGTGCCCAGCAGAATTATATTTGGAAATCATTGGCTCAGCTTCGCCTTGGCGGTTCTGGAGCTCCCTCAGTTTCTAAATATGTTCGCCCTCAGGTGCTGAAGCAAGCGTTCAAAAATTCTCGGACCTAAGATGCGTAAAGGAGAGCAATATTGGATCATATATCGGCATAGTTTCAGTCATGCTGAAACTTCGGCACCGATCGAGGAAGCCAACAGTACGCCAGGTGTGGCATTTCATGTTCCGAGCCAGACGGTTCTGCTATCGTGACAGCCTCACTCACCGCACCTTTTAGCGCATGCCAATGGTCAGGGCGTACCATGTTGGTAGCACCGACCTATCGTAATTTGATCACTGCCCTGTAGCCCATGTGAAATTCGAATCGAGCAGAATGATGTTGATCCAGGTGAAAGGCCCACACTCCAGATCTTTCACACTAGGACTGTCGAGCTTTGCGGCTCTGCTCTCGATAAGTCCAGATCCGTCTCAGTATTTAACCTCATTACTACTCCACAAGTAATTCATTAGGATAAAAAATCCTAAATCTATTTATAAGTCGTGGTCTTTAATAGACGTAGTAGTACTAGACGATCAAGATGGATGTTTCAAGAAGGGTACCATATTTTGAGGGGGCGTTCCATGCATAATATAGTTCATAGACTCTAAGGCTTGTATGAATGGTATCGTATTCTGCTAGATACTACCGCCCACGCACTCGAGGATCATGGGTCTGCATGAAGAATTTTAGAGGGGATCGTTCGAGGCGGCGCTCAAGTAATGAGGGGGGCTTGCTGCAGGACTTGCTGAGAGCGGTCGCGTCGACCGTCGTTGTGGCCTCTTGACTCCTTGCTATACGGAGGCGCATCATTCCGGCTCGGGTTCAACAATGTAGGCTGCTGTAACACTCCCAAACCTCATTTTACATACATGTACAAGAAGTTCCACCTGATTGGCGGTATCACCCGCGCGGATCAATCGCAAGGTACAACAGTTGTGGGTCGAGATCTTCCTGCAGAAGAGGGGCTTCGACGCATCATCTCCCTCCGATGATTACGCCGAGATTTTCGCTTCCCTTGATCGTGAAACTCATTCTCGCTACTCATCAATACTCTCGAAAATCTGCGGGATTGCAAGCGGCGGGTATAAAAAGCATCAATTATTTCATACCATGTCAAGCTATGACATCAAAGGCAAATATGCCATTGTCACTGGCGCTGGCTCTGGTAGGTTTGGGAAGTCAGGTTCCGTCAGAATTGAGGCGATCTCACGCCACCACCGCGGCTGCATACTGATGGTCGCCTAGGAATCAACCTAGCATTCACAGAACAGCTTCTGGAGAAGGGCTGTTCCGTGATCCTGGCTGACTTGAGGCTCAGACCAGAGGCTGAGGAGGTTTTGCTCAAGTATAGAAGCAGAGAGGCAGGGAAACCTTTTGCAGTCTTCCAAACGGTGGACCTTGCCGACTGGGGGCAAATAAGCTTAATGTGGAAGGCCGCCCTGCAGACCTTTCCTCAGGTCGACATTGTCTGCAATGGTGCCGGCATCTACGAGCCCCCGGAGACGTCTTTCTGGCACCCCCCTGGCATTTCACCCCTAGCTCAGGACAGAGATGATGCGAATCCAGGACAGTACAACACCTTCGCCGTCAACACGGCCGCGCCCATCCGCATCGCCCAGATTGCTATCGACTACTGGCTACAGAACCGTCACACTCAAGGCAATCTTCTGTGGGTGGCGAGCTTGGGAGGCTACGTGCACAGCCTCCAGTCGCCAATGTATTTCGCATCCAAGGCGGCTATCGTCAGCTTCGTCAGGTCCCTTGCGGTGCTCAAGAAACAACTTGGCATCCGCAACGCTGCGGTTTGTCCAGGCACAGTGCATGTAAGTGGTCTTAATCCTGTTGGGTAAAATGCACGTAAATTGACCTAGGAATCATAAGACGCCGATTTTCTTCCCCGAGTACTGTAAGAACAGGGTCCGCCCCGAGGACCTGGGCCTGACGCCGGCGCAGTGCGCATCGGTAATGATTCGAGTACTCACTGAGCCCCAGTTTGGCGATGGCAACATTATTGAGACGATGATGGTTGGTACGAAGGAAGAACCCAAGATCAACGTTCGTGAGGTCCCCATGGAGGCGTTGTACCCAACCGCGGGACCTGTCGGTGAAGACAACCATCTTGTGGAAGAAGAGCAGAAATTTGTTAGACATCTGCAGGAGCATGGTATGAGATGAGTCCAATTTGAGCGGTCTGGAAGCAAGTACACCTCATCTGTCGCCCTATGTTCTATAAATCTCGCAATATTAAGTGCGTACAAAGTCTAGGCGTAAATCAGCCATTATAGATATTCATCTGCCCTTGCAAAGGGCTTCCTGTCTATCTCGGTCTACTGATTCCCTCCATAACTGTGAATTAGTTCCGTCCATATCCGAATGTGTGCTTGAGGAGGAGACTTCCGTGCATGCGGTTTCTCCATCGTGTCTCCTACAATTCTCCTTCGACGCCCGTGGATATTCCTCACCCCACGACGATTTTCCAACCAATTCCTTCCGATTGCTATGAGTTTAGCGAGATGAGCCCAGAGCGTCTAGGGAGTCCACGCCGAGTGCGAGATATAATCTCACGACTGCGAGCACCACAAGCCTACGTTGATAGAGAAGCTAAACCCGAACAAGGATGCGAATGGGGATGACAAGGCAGGCATCATGTCTTAGGTACCGATGGAAATTGGACAGGGCTTTACAGGTATGTGGTCTGGATGTCTAAGGATTGGTCACATCTAGTTAGATACATATTATTTCAACACCTCAGTGTCGAAGGTGCCAAAAGCCTGCCTACAACCGGAATTCGAAAGAGTCTTTAGGCTAGTTCGCCTTCTTGCCTCCAGTTGCATCGAAGTAATCGGCGATGAGCCGGGAGTAAAGCCTGGCGGGATCCAGCGTGCAAGAGCCTTCGCTCATGAAGGTTGCATTCCGCTCTCGATTCAGTTCGGCGTGCTCATCGTCCTCGAAGAACGGTCCCTTGCGATTAGGGCTGGCGCTGGCGATAATTTCGGGAAAATAGTCAGGAAATTCGGCGTTGGTTGACGCCGCAATGCCGAGTCTGGTATCGAGCAAGCCGTCTCGGGATCTCGAAAAGCCTTTGAAGTTGAGAGTGAAATGGGCACGGTCATAATACCAATTGTCCTCTAGGGCGGTGGGCGGAGCACGCGGGGCACAGAGGTACTCAACGTGGGTAAGGCTGCCCAGGGTGGTAGAGACCGGGATCCCGGCCAGGGTGTTCGAGTTGGGGAAGAACCGGTTGATAGAAGTGGCGGTCATCAGCAGCTGGCGCATCCAGTCAAGAGACTGGTTGGAGGCAAAACCGAGAAAGGACTCCGCGGTGTTCAGTGTTGCATTGTTCGGGACATCAGGAATCTTCCATCGGGAGATGCGGCGGCGCTTGTCATCGATGTTGATGGATCCGTAATCATCACCATCCTCGAAGGGTGTATTCCAGCACAAATTAGAGGTGACGGCAAGGAAAGACTGGCTATCAGCGCCAGAAGATGAAATGCCAATGAATTGGTTGTTATCGCTGAGTGGGACAGCCATAGGGTGCATAGTCCCATCCTTGAAGTCCGCGGCGCCAGTTCCGAAATTGTGGACCAGCTTCTGGAGGGCTGGGATGATCGGAAGGCGAAGCATGCCAGGGACGTTCTCCAAACCAACGAGACCATTACCTCTCTGGAGATGGCTAAAGTCTGGGAGAGATGGGACAATCCATGAGTAGTAAGGGTCCTCTGATTTGTGCGCTCCCATGGCTTGAATAAAACCAATGAGTGGTGCGGCGACCGGCCACTTCTCAGCGGGTGCGACACATTTGTACTGGGAGAGGAGTAGTTTTTCAGTTCGAGTGAAACCAGGTCCTCCAACGAAAGCACGAGCTGAGAGGATGTGGAAATAAACCACATGACTGTAGTAAAGGTAGAGGGCAGGGGTGAAGAATCCGGGGCAGCTGTTGTGAAAATGGGGCTTCTGTGCCAGGTTGTGGCACATTGCCTCTAGCATCGCAAACATGTTGAAGGCCGTAGGGATGTATGACGAGATGTCAGACCGGGAGATTACCGACAATCCAATGTGCTGGACAGAATCGCGAAGGACGGCAACGTGGGGAGGGACTTCTCGTGTAGCAGAAGATCGTTTGGGTCGAGCTTGAGGTCGCTCATGAGCTACATCGGAAAGGAGGTCCTGAAATTGTTCAATACGGCAGTCGTAAGTATGCTACGACCCTGAAAGGGGGGGGGGCAGTCTCTTACCATGATTCCGATATCGTTATCAACGTCGGAGCGGGGTTGCTGAAGGCGTACTGTTCATGTGAGCTTTCCTTCGGCCTGCGGGACGTGGGGGCTGTCTGCTCGACTTTGCTCTTGGTGGCACGGAGGGTGTTTGCACGGCTCGTTCCAGGCCCGTCGTTGCAGTCATGGGCAGAGGCCGTCGCAGGCCTCGAGGGGGGTGGAGTTCGAAATCTGACCTTGTCCTGGCTTCTGGTCCAGAAAAGCAGCGCGAGTTGAGTGTGTACAACCACAACTGTTTGCCTAAGTCTTATCGATAGTGAGCCTGGAATGCTGCAGCCGAGTGAACCACCAGCGTTTCAAACAATGATCCGCTGTGCATAATATGATCGCCGGTTGCCGTTCGAACGGATATTGGCCTAGACTGGGTGGAGACCTGCTGGCAAGTGTACTCAAGCGTCGAGGATTCGTCATCGAGCGCAACCAATCCCACTCTTATTGCAATGTGAGCATTTTTCATTACATATCTACACAAGCAGAAAACATCTTATCAGCGGCGAACTCCTCCGCGGACCAACGCCAGACGTATGAGGACCCACTGCTGGCCCACCCATCTTGAACTGCAACGGTACAAGATTTTTGGTGGACCATGGAATTGGTGAGTCTTATATAAAGACCAAACTCTTGGCAGAAATGGCTTTAAACATAATATCAACCATCACCGGCCCAAAATGTCTTCACCAGCCCAGGTAGCCGTGTTTGAGCAATCGGGGACCTCACCCGGGGCCGCCCTCAGCGAGAAAAAGCAGACCTCAGGCACCGTCGCGGGGCCCCTTGATGAAGAGGGATCACGTTTTCGGGATATTTCTGATGAGCAGAGGAGTTGCCGCACGACATCAATCTTTGCGGTAGCAGGATGTGTGAGTCCTTGCGGACCTTCTCAAACGTAGAGGAGCCAAGCTGACATCAGGCTCAATTGCTGCCCCGGCGCTCAGACCGCAGCCAACTTCTCCGACGGCTACCAACAGCACGTCGCCTCCACGGTGAACGTCATCTTCGCGCACATGCTCGGCGATGCATACACGTCCGAAGACAAGACGAGGATCTCCAACGCGCTGATCGTCGGGCAGGTCTTTGGGATCCTGCTGCTGGGGTTCGTCACGGACTGGTGGTCCCGGAAGGCCGGCATGGTCTTCACGTCGTCGCTCGTCGTCGCCGGCAGCTTGATGGCCACCCTGGCGCTGAGGGTCGAGCACCTGGGCGTTGAGAATATGCTGTGGTACCTGACTGTCGTGCGTGGCATGGCTGGGGTCGGCGTGGGTGGCGAGTTTCCTGCTGGCGCTGCTGTGAGTTCACCTAAGGGGGCTAAGCTACGGGGTTTGTGTCGTGTTCTTCTGACTTTTGCCGGTAGGCTGCTTGCGAGGGGATGGAGGATTATAAGCCAAAGTCCCGTGGTCCCGTCTTCGTGTGCGCAACAACATTCATCACCTGCTGGGGTGGGCCTGTCTGCGTGTTCGTATACCTCATGACTTTGATTGCATCAAACAACAACCTGTCCACGACGTACATCGCCGTCAACGCCGTCTCGGTCATCCTACCACTGGTTGTCTTCATGTTCCGTCTCCGCATGCAGGACTCGAGGCTTTTCCAACGGTCCAACTTCAAGTCGACAAAGACGGTCAAGATTCCGCTTCGGCTTATATTCAAGAGATACTGGGTCCGCCTCCTCGGAACCGGGGGTGCATTCTTCATCTATGATTTTGTAAACTTCCCTAACGGAATCATGTCCAGTACCATCATCAACTCGCTGGTCCCGGGCAAGGCTATTCAGACAGTGGCCATGTGGCAGCTGATCCTCTCTCTGATGACACTGCCCGGCGTCTTCGTCGGCATCTTTCTCGTCAACAAGCTGGGCCGCCGGTGGACCGGCATCTTCGGCTTTGGAGGTTACCTGCTCGTCGGGCTGATTGTCGGGTGTTCCTTCGCGCAGATCACCAAGGTAATGCCAGCGTTTGTTGTCATGTATGGATTGATGCAGAGTCTCGGGCACATGGGACCCGGGGCGACTCTCGGCCTTGTGTCGACTGAATCATACCCAACTGCCATCCGAGGTGCCTGCTATGCGATATCAGCGGCCCTGGGCAAGGCTGGCGCTGCTGTTGGGACAGAGGTGTTTACGCCTATCAAGGAGAATCTCGGCCAAAGGTGGACCTTTTTCTTCGCGGCCATATTTGGTGCTATTGGCATGGTCGTTTACTGGTATGCTATGTTACATGATCGCTCGTCCCAGGAGGAATTCGAGGCCTAGCTAATATTATATTCCAGGTTCTTGATCGAAGACATGTCGCAGGCAGATCTTTTGGCGGAGGACAAGGCGTTTGAGATATACTTGAGAGATAATGGATGGGAGGACGAAATGTTGGAGAAGGCCGAGAACAAGGAGTGAATTCCTTGAGGCTCCCGGTGTCAGTGCCAAGACTCGCAAGGAGCACACATGGTAAACCGGGACGAGCCTAAGTCCATGGGGGGCCTTGACTCCGGACTCTGACTGCTGAAGACAACATTGAATACATTGAACCTGTATCCAGACGACTGTCCATAATTACTCCATCGGTGGATTATCTCAACCTTCTCCATGATACTCACCTGTCCAAATGTCTGAGTAGATGTGAATATACCATGCAAGGGATCACGACAAAAAGTACCACCACAGCTGTCTACAACGAACTTGCAATATAACCTCGGAGTTTCCTCCACATTCAAATACAAGGAATACACTCTGTCGATGGACCGCAGCATAGACTGAAGATATTATGTCCTTAGTGTATTCCCAAACCGCAAAATGGATGCATTGAATGAGCCCCGGAACTCGCATTCATATACACAGGTAATGATGAACCATGCAGGGATCGAACCTGCAATCTCCTGATTCCGAATTCCTCGTGAGAAGATCACGAGTCGTAGTCAGACGCCTTGCCATTGGGCCAATGGTCCTGTTATTGATGGATGGAGTGGTTGTGAAGAGATTTACAAAGGCGAGAAAAGTTTGTAGAGAGGGTGGGGCCGGAGTTGTGTTATAGCTCGCCGGGTGGGGCACGACAGCCGAGGGACTGGAAGCGGGAATAGCACCGTGGCTGAGCTCGCGAGCACCGGCAGTCCAGGCAGATAAGCCGGGGAGTTGACGCAATGTGGATAAATGGAGTACTGGTAAGGGAGTAAGACGGATTGATGGACGGATGGTCATCTCCTTAGTCTGCGGCGTAGCACACAAGATGGTGCAGTAGTGCACTGAGAGAGGACAAGCTTTGTCAACCGTCTTGGCTGCCTTTGGGTGGGATACGTCGGGCCCGCGAGGAACGAACCCGACGCGGCGGGCAGTGCAGAGCACGTACGTGTACGCTAACAGTGAAGATTGATCTGCGAGGGACAGAAAAAAGGCACCGGACTATGTTAGCCTACCACGAGAATGGGTTGCAGGGGCATGGATCCTGGCCAGCAAAGACAACGGTGGATATTTAACATGCAAGGTTTCCCATTCCCGTTCCGACATTCCGATGACTGGAAATTTAATTGACAGGCTCTGGCATTGACTCTGGTATCTACATACCTGTTGGCACCAACCATGACATATGCGTGGTACCTTTTGTCAAACGAGGACTAGTGCAGCTCTGCAGCGGGAAAAGGGACCTTTTTTCGAAACAAGCTTTTGGGAAAAAGGCACCCTGTATCTCGGGCGCTGCCCTATTGGTCCCACAGCCCCACTGGTGCGATACCGAGTGCGATCCCGCTACCATAGCCCCTGCTGGATCCCTGTCAGAGGATGGAGATCCCTGTCGTGGCTGACATCCTCAGCCAACGGGCTCGACGCAATCACGGTCTCAGTATGGCCAACGCCAACAATGCGGGATGACTTCTTGTCAGGCCGTGCAGATGAGGGAGCCACGGCATGCCACGATGGCAGCCGCAGCTGCGCTGCTAGAATTCCTTCAAAAGAGAAAATGGCCACCCTGATTCCCAATCCAACTCTCAGTTTCATTCCCATCTTTCTCTGCTCCTGACTTTGCATACAGAATATCTATCCATATACTAGCCAAATTCGCTCCCTTTCCATCTCTTGTATCTTACAACATACGCCACTAGCTTTCAAGATCTTGGCGCCATCTCCCACAACTCCAACAGCCTATTCACCAAATCAACAAGCAGTGGTGTTGGCAACAGCCAAACACTCGGCCATGGCCTCGCAGCTCTACGACCGCATGGTCACCAGCCTGCCCCAGCTGGTGAGCCGATCCACAAGCATCGAGCCATACAACTACACAAGCAAGAACGGCCATGTGTGCGCCATGCCCCGGCCCCTGACCAACACAGAGACCGCCAAGCTGGCCGGCGGCTACGACTTCTTTACCATCAACCAGATCGTCACTGGTGCTTGCGCCTGCTTTGTCCTCATCAGCCTCTTCATCCTCATGTTCAGACACGCAACGCACCTATCAAGGCCCAACGAGCAGCTCAACATTCTCAGGATCTGCTGCTACCTGCCCGTCTTCGCCATCGGCTGCTTCCTCGAGGTCTCCTTCCCCAACGCCTACGTCTACATCAACCCCTGGCTCGACTTTGTCCAGTCCATCGCCCTGTGCAACTTCTTCCTCCTAATGTGCCAGTTCGTCTCCCCTTCGGACGAGCACCGCGAGGTCTTCTTCGCCGCCCTCAAGGTGCCGCAGAAGAAGAAGAAGGGTAGCGCTGCAAGGCGGGGAAGGGGCCGGCGCGGTGACCACGGCCCTCAGCCGGATGTCGAGGAGGAGCCCATCAATGGCCTGGAGTGGTACCGTAAGATGTGGATGCTCATCTTCCAGTACCCGGCTGTCCAGGCCCTCGTTGCCATCTTTACTGCCATCTTCGAGTCTCAGGGTGTCTACTGCCTCGCGAGCAGCAAGCCCTATTTTGGCCATCTCTGGCTCGATATCATCCACAATGTCAGTCTGACACTGGCCATCATGTCCTGCCTGCGTCTGTATGGAGCCCTCAAAGGGCGGCTGGCACACCACAAGCCCCTCGCCAAGCTAGGCGCGTTCAAGCTGCTCGTCGCCATCACCGGTATCATACAGGTAAGTCCCCTGAACGTTCCCGTCTACCCCATCAAAACCAAATATACCAGTCCGACTAACAACTTATCCTCCTCTCCAGCTCGTCTACTGGATCCTCCGCTCCATCGACCCCTCTCCCCTCAAGCCAACAGCTTACTTCTCCTGGTCCGACGACTTCATCGGCATCCCGGTGATGGTAATGGCCCTGCTCACCGTCCCCTTCTCCATCTTCTTCCACTTCGCCTACGACGTCAAGCCCTACTACCTCGAGAATGCGGGCAAGCACCTGCCCCTCGCCCAGGCCGACCTCGAGTCCGGCTCTGCCTCGGGCGGCTCGCCCGCCCCGGCTGCGAAGCCTGCCGGCCCTTACACCGAGGTCGGCGCCGCGGGGACGAGGTACCAGGGCGGGCCCCTCGGCGTCTGGGCCTGGCTCGGCATGCTGAACCCCAGCGAGCTCATCTCGGGCTTCATCTTTGGCTTCACCATGTTGAGCAAGGAGAACCGCAAGGTTGGTGTTAACACCGTCCGAAGGGCTCAGACTGGGGAGTTTGGTCAGGCTTGAGGAGCTCAGGGGTTTGAATTGGTGGGCTTATTGGGATGGTTCGGGGCTTGCGACTTTGATTATGGAGGAACAGGATGGGAGCGCATGATTGTACGCAGAGGATTTCCTTCCACTTTTCTTTTACATGTTCAGCTGTTTCTTTTGACCCAAAACAGTCTGGCGTCTGGGTTGCTTGCTTTAGTCGGACTTCAGTTTGAGGGTACGAGGCGTTCTGCTGGAGGTCTTGGTGGGCATGCGTCAGCATGAATATCTTCAAGTTTGTTGAGATGGTCTATCATACCCTTTTCAAGCCATGCTCTAGATTTTGCTAGCCAAGAAATATCATGTAGTTGAGAACTAAACCAATTCTGTTTATTCGTTGTGCGATGTTGTTGACCACAGACGTCTCAAGAAATGTGCAGGTCAAAGTATAAGCTCTACGGGTACGACAATTATCTTGTCATGTCTACCTGGCATTGCAGCGAGCATTGCGTCGCAACTGTCATCTTAGACACCGCTAATGATAGCAGTCTGCTGAATCTTCCGTTGCTTGCGCCACTCCTCAGCGTACCTAACGCCAAACCCATGCTGAAACACAACACGGACTTCCTCAAGGGTCATGTTTGCCGCCTCAGGGAAGCAGAAGAACACGAAGACCCAGCCTAGGAACGACAGACCAGCATAGAACCCGAACGTGCCCGAAGGAGTCATGTTCCGCATCATAGTCAGAAACGTAGCCGAGACGATGATGTTGGGGCCCCAGTTGAAGACGTTGATCAGCGTCGTGCCCATCGCCCGGACTTCCATGGGCAGGAACTCGTTGGCCTGCCACGGGACGCAACCGAGACCTGCCGCGTAGAAGGCGACGAACAGGATCATCATGACGAGGACCACGTAGGCCGGCCAGCCGATTTCCGAGTTCGTGAGCTCCAGGGTGGCCAGGTCGAGGGGGATCCACCGGAAGGCGACGGCCGCGATGATCAGGCAGACGGGCATCCCCCACATCGTCCAGAGGAGGATTCTCCTGCGGCCGACGCGGTCTATCAAGAAGATGGACAGGACGGTGAAGATCCAGTTTGTCACGGCCACAACGGTGCCGACGGCGATGGGGTTCGAGAACCCCACGATGTCAAACAGCGTGGACGAGTAATACATGAGTGTGTTGAAGCCACAGAATTGCTGAAAGGCCATGAGACCACACGCCGCGATGGTGGCTCGTAGGTTCGCGGGGACGGTGAAGATATTCTTGATGGAAGTGCGCCATGAGATCTCCTCGCTAAGGGCCTTGGACGCGTTAACGCCGTTCTCAAGGGATATGAGTTTGTTGGCGACGTGATCCTCGGTGGCGTTGGGGTAGATACGTCTCAGGACCCTCTCGCACTCTTCACGTCTGCCATGGAACATGAGCTGACGGGGTGACTCTGGGCACCAGAAGAGGAGGACACCCAGGATGATAGACGGCACGCCGCCGATGCCGACCATGTACCTCCAGCCGTGTGCTACCGTGTAGAAAGCCGCGTCGAAGGCGTAGGCCAGAACTGAGCCGGTGCCGAGGAAGATCATGTCGACGGAGATCATCCTGCCGCGAAACCTAGCGGGAGATATTTCTGCGATGTACAAAGGAACGATCTATCGCGTGTAACAATCGAGTTAGAAACATGTTCCCTGTTCTTCTGCTTCCTCAAAAAGCAAGAGTTGGCGGTAGGGAAATTAGCTCACCATGGAAGCGGAACCAACGCCCAGCCCAACAGCAACACGGCCCACGGACATCTGGGCGATGTTGTAGGCGCTTGCTTGGATCACAGCACCGATGGTGAACAACACAGATGCAAACCAGATGGCGGGCCGACGGCCGTACATATCTGCAGTGACACCCGCGACCACAGCCCCGACCAAGGCTCCTGCTGCACATAGAGCCGTGATGAGCTCCTTGTCAGAGCTGCTGAGGGGCTTGTTACCCAAGTCTGACCCGATCACAACCAGCACGCCCGAGATGACACCGGTCTGCAGCAAAGTTAATTCACGACACATGGTCCAGCCGAGTTGTCTCTGAGAAGCCCAAAGATAGTCATGTAGAAAGCTCAAGGAACACGCAGTGGTACACATACGTCGTAGCCGAAGAGCATGCCGCCGATGGCCGTGGCGCAAGCACAGAGCCAGACAAAGGGGCCCGGTGTGGTCTCTTCGATGGCCTCGAGGTCGGCATGCTCGGCGACCTTTTGGACGGCGTCATTGGAAATTGTGTGCTCGAGGTGCTCGGTGGCGGTGACGCCTTTGGACATGTCTGCCTCGTCGGGAGACATGGCGATGGGATAACAGGATTTAAAAGACTGCTCGAGCGAGGAAGGAAGTCGGAGTTCAACCCGCCAAAGATTGTCTGACTCTGCCCTTAACTTGTGATCTGTCGGCTGTGGATGGTAGGATGCTCCATAGGAGGGGATCCGCAATTCTTATAGAAAGGGGATTGATAACACGGGGGGAAGACGCAGCCATTCTCAAACTCTGGCCTCGTCGGGGAGGCCAGACCTCGACGGAGCGAGTCAATGGCCCTGGCAGCCACAAAGACTGTCTTGAACGCTCGCCAGGGTATGGCTTCGGCGCATTTACCCCAGGTTTTGAGGATGTCTTTCCCCATCATTTCCCCAGAATCTTGGGATCTGGGGACAAACCGCCGGGCTGGGCTGGTTGAGCCGGAAAGAGTTTGTCGGATCCGGGATCATGTTTGCAACTGTCGACAGCGCCATGGCACATGCTAACTGGAAAACGTTAACCCAGGGTGTGTGGTGCGGGGGAGAGTGCTCGTGGTGGAGCCGGGAAAGAGATCTGGGAATTTCTTTCCGAGTCCATGGCAGGTCTTTCCGTTGGGGCAAGTGTCTCCGGTGTAAGTGTGTCAGTGCGCCCCACCCACGCACAGCTTCCTACGACCAAGACTTCGCTCGGAATTGCTCAACCACATGGAAAGTCTCCATGCACCATCGTGTATGACATATATCTGGACCCAGAGTCCCACAAAGGTGCATCTGCTGCACATATCAAGTTTATCTCAGCATGTGAGTCCGGACAAGTATAAAGGAGTAGACCTCTGCCAACCTTTGGTTACAGCAAGTCGTGGCACGCCATTTCCTCTATCCTTCACACCAATACCTAAAACCTTCCTTCCCAGCTCATCAACACCTCACTCTTCTCCTCATCCCACAACCACCATGGCACCGAAGCTCAAGATCGCGGCCGCCGGCCTCGGGCGCATGGGCAAGCGTCATGCCATCAACTTCCTGCACAGGACCCCACGGGCCGAGCTCGTCGCCGCCTTCTCGCCAGACCCATCTGAGCTGGCATGGGCAAAGGAGAACCTCGAGCCGTACGGCGTGACCTTGTACGATGACTACAAGAAGATGATCGAGCATGAGGGTCTCCAGGCCGTCGTCATCGGCACCGCCACCTCGGTCCACGCCGAGGAGGCCATACAGGCCATGGAGAAGAACCTGCACGTTCTGTGCGAGAAGCCGTTGTCGACAAGTATAGACGTCGTGAGTAATGACCTCTACCTGATCGACTCGTGTGTGCAATCCCCATAGCAGTGGCTAATTTGGCGCGACAGTGCAAACAAGTCGTCACCGAGGCCCGGAAGCGACCACACCTCAAAGTCATGTGCGGCTTCTCTCGGCGCTTCGACGAGTCCTACCGCGACGCCCACTCCAAGATGGAGCAAGGGCTGATCGGCCGGCCCTCCGTGGTGCGCAGCCAGACGTGCGACAAGCACGACCCGTCGGGCTTCTTCGTCGAGTACGCGGCCTGGTCGGGCGGCGTCTTCGTCGACATGTCGGTGCACGACATCGACCTGACGCTGTGGTTCTTCGGCGACAACGTCGTGCCAAAGAGCGTGTCGGCGTACGGCATCACGGCCGTGCAGCCGGCCCTCAAGAAGTACAACGACTACGACAACGCCGTGGGCATCGTCGAGTTCTGGGGCGGCCAGATCGCAAACTACTACTGCTCGCGCATGATGGCCCACGGCCAGGAGGACGTCACGGAGATTATCGGCACCGAGGGCAAGCTCTCTGTCAACACGAACCCGCAGAAGAACTTTGTCAACTACTACGGCCCCAACGGAGTCACCCGCGAGGTCCCCGCTCATTACTACGGCCGCTTCGAGAGCGCGTTCGTCCAGGAGGCCAACGAGTTCGCCGAGTGCTGTCTGGACAACAAGCCATTGCCGCTCGACCTCAACAACGCGGTCAAGGCCGTGCAGATCGGTGCTTGGATCCAGGAGGCGCTGGTCAAGGGCATACAGATCCGGTTCGATGAGAGTGGGAAGAGAATCGAGCAGCCCAAGCTGTAAGCAGACACCATGCCCGCAGTTTCATAGATTTCATGTTGGTAGAAAAAAGGTTAAAATTCGTCCCATTGTTCTTGCAATGCGGTCACCATCGGCTCTGTGTTCCACGAGGTGATCTGCTGCATGTGCTGGAGGAATATCTTGACCGCCTGCTGGTCCGCCTTGTCAACAAGGACTCCGCCCCCTTTGATTTGTTAACTATCGTCAGTGGCGATCCATGAGAGGTCAAGGCTTCAACTGCTTACAAACAGATATGGCGTGTCTCGCCATGTAAAGAAGATTTTCCGCGCCCTGATTTGAATTCGCGAGACCAATTATGGTCCGTAGATGTTTTCGCACAACGCTCTAAATTCTCAAGATCTGGTAAGTCTTTCTGCTTCTTATTATAGAGCTCCATGAAAACATGACCGCCTTTTGATCGTATCACCAGTGCATCTTCCGAGTAACATACCTCCTTGCGTCTATTCTCTCTCAACCCATCATAGCCCGACTTTTGAGTCGCTGGCTCCGAAAGTGCGAGGAGAATGATGGCAACATGATAGTATTGCAGTCCAAACGCTATTCATGCTCAGCTTTCTGCGTTCTGCAATGCGTTGTGCCGAGTCGTGGGTTACCTACCGTTGCAGGGCAGGAGCATCCATATCTCCGGAAGCCTTCTTGCTTCGCCGTTTCCAGATCCTACCCAAGTCGGGTTGAAGGTCGCAGGTCTGGACTCATACCACTCCTCAAGCTCTGTGCGCGCCTCTTTCAATATACGCTCACTCGATTCAGCGGCCTCGGCAGCGGTGCCGATAAGAATGCGGGCCACAATCACGACCATCCTTGCCGCGTATGCCATATCATCGTCACGGATGTAGATGTCTGACTGTAGGAACGCATCCAGGTCCGTCTTGAGCGGTGACTGTTGTACCATGGATATGTATATATCCTGGCGCAGGCAGAGCCAGGCGGATGCCTCTCTCAGGCCCGGGGTAAAACCCCAGTCACGGAACGAATTAACAATACGCGTCGTCCCCGTGAGGTGGAGTCTTCGGTCCTCGGCTATGAGTGATTGTCAGCGCTTCAACCAAGTTTTCCGGTAGGTGACACGGGTGAGAGGCATCATACAGTCCATTTCCTCATACTGCCGAAGTATCGCGACCGCGGCAAACACCTCCTCGGTGACATGGTGATCGGGGTTGGATATGGTGGGTATCAAGAGATTCAGGCACTTGTCATAGTACTCCAACGCCTCAGTCGACTCCTGTCCGCGTCGGTGTCTGTTAATGTGGCGCGAGGAGAAGGCGAAGATGGCATAGCGCAGAGTGGGGTGGTACAAAGCTCGACGAGGTACTTCGGTCTCAAAGTGGCGCCCCCGATCGGTGATATCAGCCTGTGCTCACAGTTAGGGTGATTTCGTACGAGATTATAGTGGCTTTAGAGGGATGTTACCCATAGAGCCATATTATCAGTGAAGTTTCGCATCAACACGGCTTCCCGCTGTGAAAGTGTGGTGTTTGAAGGCCCTGTGGCAATAGAGAGCGAGTAGACCGTAGAGTAAGAACGAGAAGAGTTGCTTTCGGGTGAGCCTTGAAAGGCAGAAGACTCGGTTCTCGGGGTCGCCGCCAGTAGTGTGCGATTATGAGTTTCATGTCCTGGTGTTACAGCTTGCAATTGTGCATAAGACCTGGCTCTGCTGTTTCCTACCTCGTCCACAGGCTTTTGGAGAGACGACCCACCCGAGGTCATCTCTACATCTTGAGAGTCTGGGTTATTCAAAGGTCGAAAGCTGTGTGCCGAGTCATGAATGCCGGCCTGTTTACGGCCGTCGAGCCATGGGGTGTGCTGATCGGTTTCAACGAAGTCCGGATCTTCGTACCATCTGCTGATCATGGTCGTCTCGTCCAAGTATGTCACTGCCTCGTCAGAATCATCGGCTCGTGAGGTTATTCTGTGGTGCACTTACACGTCCCATCGCTTTGTACCCAGGTCTGATCCTCTGGAAACGAGTACTTCTCTGAGCCAGACTTGTTGAAACCCCGGAATCGGACATTTGTAGTCCTCACGCATTCGATGCCATCCTTGGTGCAAGATTCACATGATGGAATCTTCTCGTCGCCTGATAGGATCAGCACGATGGTCTCAAATCGACTGGGACTAGTCCCAATGTCTCACATCTGACATGTCGGGCTGTTGTATCTCAGTCAGCTCAACATAGCTGGCTCTCTGTACTCCCTTGAGACGCAGTGAACTCACCTCTACATGCTTCACTATAGACCGTTTCCGAGTGTCAGCCATACTAGACTTCCATGAAGAGTAGCTCCACCTACCAGCCATTTACGACTCTTGTCCGTCTGCTCGGTCCTGCGTCCATGGCAAACCCTCCACAAGCCCACCACAGATGAACATCAGCTGCAAGCCGACTTTCATGCCTTGATATAGCCTCATATACACGCGTGTCGGTGACTTGAAAGAAGAACCACCCAGCACTCTGATCAATTGTGACCAGCCTTACCAGCGGACTGGGTCGTGAGTCTTGCTTGTGGCTGTTCTTTGCCAAGAAAACAACAACGATGATCGCCACGATGCGAGAAAGCCATTTCAAGACCTCGGTCGTTGCACGCTGCGGGTTAGGGTAGTGCCCGCATTTCGGGACCCCGGCAATTTCGTCATCTGGTCCAGTCTCTTGGCTAGCTGCTGGCCGAATCTTGAGCATAGATACTGTAGACTACACGAGGAGAACAGCCCATTGAGCGTTTCAATACATTGCTTCCAGGTGAACTCACCGCGGAACTTAAGCTAAACGGTCTCTTAGCTGCCAGATAATGACTTTTCCTACAGTACCGCTACGCTGCAGCCAATTTTGGCGGCACCTTATTTGACTCCCCTTAACGTCCACATAACCTCACTGATGCTCTGCTTATTCTTGTGGTATATCTGTAGATAATTTCAGAGCCAATAATCCCATAATTACATCAACTGAACCATTGGCGAAATGAGGTACGAAGTGGCTGTCCTTAGACAGAATGCATGTGCAAACAGCAGAATAATATCATTCCCACTTTTCCATGTTGAGACGGAGCATAGATAGGATTACTAAGTCCGGGCATGATGAGTTATCATCGTCCCTTTCCATGCTTTTGTACCGGCCTCTACAAAACCTAGGTCCCAGGTGCAGTCCGCGTCTCACCAAGCAAACTTCGTATATTCGTCATTGCCGAGGACCCACGGGCCGAGAGTCTTCACCAGGTGCAAATCTACAAGGCAAAAAGATCATGCCTTCCATCGTGCATCCAGCAGGAATATGGATCGTGAAAGATCACGAAGCCGATAAGAACGCCGCAGCAAAGACGTCGACAACAAATTCGTCTCTGCACACGGGACCGCAACACGCCTTCATACATCAAACCCTTCGCCAGGAAGCCGTCGCTGAGTATAATCCATCAGCCAGCGCAACCATCGAGCTCTCCAATGTCCATAACCTTCGCCAGGCCGGCGAACCGTCCTCCGCTGGCCGCCCCGCACACATTGACCTCACCCCAGAGGAAGATGCTGACGCCCCCGTGTCCCAAGGCATCCCTCCCGAGCTCCCGAACCTCCTCGCAGAGATCGTTTTTGTGTTGGCCTGCGCAGGCGGCCAACTCGTCTCAGCCCTACTCATCGGCCACGTCGCCGTGACGCAGGCTGTTTTCACCGCGGCCCTCGGTATCCCGCCCTCCCAGGCCCCCTGGCTCCTCGGCGCCTCGATGCTCCCGTGCGGGCTCTCCGTCATCATCTCCGGCTCACTGGCGGACCTTATGCCGCCAAAGCCGCTCATGATCGGCGCATTCTTCTGGGAGATGCTGTGGAATGTGGTCGCCGCCGTGGCCATCAGCCCGCGCCTCAAGGGCCTCTTCTTCCTCGCGCGCGCGATGCAGGGCCTCGCGGCCGGCGTGCTCGTGTCGGCGTCTATGAGCATCCTTGGTCGTGTGTATCAGCCCGGCATCCGCAAGACCCGGGTCTTCAGCCTGATGGCGGCCGGCTCGCCCTTTGGGTACTGGCTGGGCTGTCTGCTGTCCGGAGCCTTGAGTTCGCACCTTCCGTGGATCTTTGGAAGTTCAGCCATCCTCATGGCCATGTGGACAATCGCGGCGCAGCTCACAATTCCTGATTTACGCCCGGCCAAGGACAGTCTCGACTCCGAGGCGCCATCGCTGCGTCAGTTCGACTATATCGGTGCTGGCCTCGCCTCTGCTGGATGCACATTGATCATCTTCGGCCTAACTCAGGGCGAATCGGCACACTGGAACCCGTACACATACTGCCTGATTATAGTCGGGCTCCTCATACTCGGGGGATTCTATTTCTTTGAGAAACAGATCGCTCGTCCGCTGATCCCGAGTCAACTCTGGCAGACTCCGGGGTTCAGCGCACTTCTTGTCTCTTACTTTTTAGGCCTTGGAGCCTACAGTAAGTCCTTCCAGCAACTCAGTCACTCTTAAGGGGGCGATAGTGAAAGAGATAGAAAAGGAAAACAGAACGGAACCCTACTTGAGCCATTGTGCTAATACTTCCCGTCCTCAGGCGGCGCATGGCAATGGTACGCCATCCAATTCTGGCAGCGCTACCAGGGCGCCTCACCGCTGACCACAGCCCTTTACCTCCTCCCCAACGGCATCGTCGGTATACTCGCCGCATACGTGGTCTCCAAAACCCTGCATGTCGTGCCCACACACATGATATTCACCGCCAGCATGATCGCCTTCGCGCTCGGCCCCGTCTTCTTCCTCCCGCAGTCCCCAGCGTCCAACTACTGGGGGCTCTCGATGCCAGGCGTCGCCCTCGCGACCTTTGGGCCCGACATGAGCTTCGTCGCCGCGGCTATATTTATCACCAGTAGCGTCCCGCGGAGCTACCAGGGCGCTGCGGGCAGCCTGCTGGTGACGGTTCAGAACCTCACGGTGGCGGTGATGACGAGCATCAGCGGGGCTATCGGGACCAAGGTTGGAACTCTGCCGGATGGCGATATTGGACTTGCTGGTATCAAGGCGATCTGGTGGTTTGGGCTCGCGGCGGCGCTGGCCGGGGCGGTGATCACGGCGACGATGGTTCGGATACCGCGGGCGGAGGAGAAGGAACACGTGCATTGATTGTCTTTAAGTGTTTGGGCGAGCCTTTCCTCGTGGGATGGAGGCTGTCTCACAATGATGGGAGAACGGGCTCCGTCAGCAAAGATTCGATATCAGAATCCCGGTCATAGAGCTGCTGATAGGAGACTCCATGTCCAACATATTCAAGAGGGAAACTGATAAAAAGTTGGGACGCCTCAGTAGATCACACAAGAGAAGCGATGGACGAGAAATGGGTATGAGGACAGCCAGGCTGAAAGGCTATCCATCCAAATGCGTCTCGATCACGACGCCCCTCGCCCAGCTGCTGACCCGAATATCATTGCTGTATAACTTGTTCAACTTTTGTCACTATTTTCCCTAATACCAGAGTACTTATGAGTATAAATTACTGGACGTGATTTATGTTGGAGTTTATATGTATTCCTATATATATAATACTATTCCTACACTTATATTACATATTCCTATGTATATCCCTATACTCCATACAAGTTAAATATATATAGAGGGCGTTCTATTCTCCTAAAATACCTTTAATAGTTTAAATATATAAGTAATTATTACTATATTCTTATAAAGCCTAGTGCTCTATAAGGCCTTAGGGGGGGTTATAATGGAATAGGAACTTATATACTACTAGGAAATAGTTAATTATAGAATTGACTATTATTGGTCTTTTAGCTAAGTAGTATATATTGCTAGTAGTATGTATGCCGTCTTAATAAGAAGAAATTATAAAAAAGTTTAAAGTTATTATAAGTAAAAGGCTATAAAAGAATATACAAAGTTATTACTAAATTTATATATAAGTTTTTAAAAGAGTAAATAGAAAGCTAAGAAGAAGATAGTAGGTAGAAAAATTAGTAAATAAGGCTAAGAAGTTAGCTGAATAGTAAGAAAAATACATAGTGTGGCCAAAGCTGTACCCTTAGGGAATACATCCAAAATGTCCATAATTTATAGTTCATGGAGATAGTTACAAATTAAGAAATGAACAGAGAGAATTACTAACCCGAAATAATGGCAGGAATTTGAATTCGGCTTGAGCCTGATGTTCCACCTGCTTGTTACTAGGTACTTTCTTTATTGTAGGTGAAACCTACCTCCAACTTTGACGTTGTGCCTGTCACCCAAGTTTGACATTCGTGGCCAGGTCGTGACAGCAAGAATTTATTTAGATACCCACGGGCCATTCGCCGAGCCTGGCGGGTAATGATGAGAGGACGGTCCCGGGTCTTCGGAGTTTGCCAAGACCTTCCAGTCTATCGCGGTGGCCGAGGGCTCCGGACATGCTCCGCCTGTATCGCGGATGGCTCGCTCGCAACGGACTCTGCCAACGACCGAATTGGGCTCCGAGCGGGCTAACTACCAAAGTCCGAAGCTTGATTTGGCTCGAAGCGGCCATTGGCAACGGCCGAATCTGCAAGCCGGACCCGCATATCACATCGACACGTATAGATATAATGTAAATTGTTGGTCTACATAAACGGTGATGAGAACATCAACTAAGCACACACCAAAATCACAGACTAGGTATCATACTAAACTGACTTGATCTTACTCCGACGATTTCAATACTGATCACTTCAAGAGCCAACCGCCGCCATGGAAATTTCCCTCAAACAAATTGCCAGCAGCGAACAGACAATGTGGAACTTCGTCGCAGTCGTCTTGATCCTTCTTCTTCCAAATGTCATCGTATACTTCATTCGCAAAGGCCGCAACACCCTGGCCATAGTCAACCCAAAGCACAGCTACGAGTTGACAAGCAGCCGCGCCGTTCGAGAATTCACCACTTCAGCAAGATACATTATTTACAACACAGCGGCCAAGCGTTTCGGTAGCAACCCATTCCGTGTGAATACCGACCTGGGTGAGGTTGTTATTCTTCGACCGCAGCATGCCGACGAGATCCGCAACGATAAGCGGTTCAGCTTTCTTGGGCAGCTTGAAACTGTAAAAGTTCCTTCTGCATCGGTCGGCTGTGATGATACTTACAAATTGGGAACAGATGTTTCAGGCCAAGCAGCCTGGTTTTGAACCATATAAAATGGCGGCATCGGCCGATGAGCCACTGCAAACTCTAGTGAGGTCCAAGATAACGAGAAACCTCGGTTAGTATACAGAAAACTAGCAAGACATCCCTCTTTCCCCGCCTTGGCTCTAACCCACGAATCTGCTACAGCTGAAATGGTGGTCCCGTTGTCGACCGAATGCACCCTCGTCTTAGCAGAGATATTTGGCGACTCTACAGGCACGTGGGCCCACGTTCTCAGTAGCGAAATGGCATATTGACAAGTTATAGAGTGGAGCGAGTACAATCTCAAAGATGTTATTGCGAAGATCATCTCGAGGATGTCGTCCCGGATTTTTGTTGGTGAAGCTTTATGCCGTGATGAGGAGTGGCTCGATCTCATTCTCAAGTACGGCATGGCAAGTGCTCATGCTGCGGAACAGTTGAGAGTCCTACCGAGCATTCTCCGCCCGATCATGGTCCACATCCTGCCTAGCTGTTCCGAACTTCGATCCCAAGTCGATCAGGCCGAGAAATATGTCGCCCGTCAACTCGCTGCACGCAAAAACTCCCCAGCCACAACCAAGTATAACGACGCTATTGCTGGGTTTAAAGAAGTCGCCCAGGGCAAGCCTTACAACCCTGGCGCATCACAGCTTATGCTGTCTATCGTTGCCATCATGACTACAGCGGATCTCGTTACCGGAGCCATGACAGACCTGTTGGAGCATCCTGAGCTGATTGAGGCCCTGCGAAAAGAGATAATAGAAACCATTGGTACTCAAGGACTCAGCAAGAATTCGGTAGGCAACCTGTACCTAGTTGATAGTGTGTTGAAGGAAAGCCAGCGCTTGAAGCCTGTTCAGGTTGGTAAGTAGTGGCAGCATATCCTGAAGTCAGGAAGTCCGCTAAACAGCGAGTAGCAATGATGCACCGACGGGTCATGGAACCTGCGAAGTTAAAGGATGGGACTGAACTCCCAGCGGGTAGCAACATCGCTGTTTCAGTGGAGCGTATGTGGGACCCGGCCGTCTACGAAAACCCTGACGTCTTTGACGGCTACCGTTACTACAACATGCGGAAGAACGGCAAGATCGCCGGTACCCAGCTGGTGAACGCCGGTATCGATAGTCTGGGCTTCGGCCATGGGCGCCACGCCTGTCCTGGGCGCTTCTTCGCGGCAGACGAGGCGAAGATCCTCATGAGCCATCTTCTACTCAAGTACGACTGGAAGTTGGTTCCAGGGCAAAAGCCAACGCAGCGCGACTTCGGTTTTTTCTCCTCACCAGACCATACCGTTAAGGTTGAAGTTAAGAGACGGAAAGAGGAAATAGGACTTCCTTAGAGGAGGTAAAGAGTAACTTCTACACATATATCTGTATGAAAGTAGTACAAAGGTGAGCCCTAATATATGATTTCCTTAAGACATGTATGTATTATGGGCTATTTTACCATCAAAGACCCATGTCTCCCGACTCCTCTGTGATTATGTTTCAGCTACCTGACCATTCTCACTCTTAGATCATTTCTATCCATCTGCTGGAAGATGGACGTGTGGAAGAAGACCGAATATATATGGGTCCAAAGGCACGCTGTCCTGGTCATTCACCTCACCTTGTTGCAGATACTTGGAACATAGTGTTAGCATGGTCTATTTGAACATTAACTGAAGTGTCTGTGACAAGTTATACACGTTTTGAACCAACCTCTTCACCACCCTTCAACCATTCAATCGTGATAGACTTGTCAGAAAAGCTCTTTCAGCCTGGCCAGTATGACATACAGGGTTGAAGCTTAGGCTATCAAGGTGTGAGCGCTGAGAAGGGCACAGTATCTGCCTCTCTCATCTTGTGGGACGATGGTAGCACGGGATAACTTCCTTCGGGATAACCAGCTATAGGACAGTCTACCATAGGATAATCGAATTTTGACAGTCGGCGAGCGGCTACTTGATCATGGGATAATTTGCTTGAGGATGATCATCTGTAACCTTGGAGATATAAGGCTTGGGACGAACATTCTTAGACTCGTCGACTGGATGGTATCCGTGGGCGGCATGTTGCAGATGTTCAGTCAGTGTGTACCTTGACCATGCAAGTGGTGCTCATGGCCAGTGAACAGGAACTTCTACCTCATCTTGGTTTTGCTGTCTCGGGATTACCTAGGTATCTTGCTCCTTCAAAGACATTGGTCTTACGACCGCTCTACCTTCAAAGTGTTTCGTATCTCCAACGTCCCTCATACAACCACCATCTTGAAATCCTCTTGCTCTCTTCCCACCTTCTTCCGAACTTTAACGTGGCTCTAGAGGCCTTTCATATTTCAGAAAAAAGTGGCTCCACTCGCTCAAAGGTTCCTCTTGCCATTGCCGCTTTTCACGAGTGCCTTCCAGGCTAAGGCTCAGAGCAGTTGAGGCTTCAGCACCATGACGCTATCCCTGGTCCCCTTCCAGACCTGTAGACTCCACAAACACTAACACACATGCGGCGACAGACCAAGTCGAAAGTCTTTCAACTGCGACACAGCTTCACTACGGACTCACATACACCTATCAACATCACGACCAAAGTCCCGCAAAGATGTCTGATTCCACTCAGGCCCTCATCGCGAGGTATGTGCTGCCATTCAAAGGTCTCAAACCTTTGACGATCTTTCTAATGACAGTAGTGCGTGGGGCGATACCAACTTCGCCGATGCCACCATCAGCATGGGACAGAAGACCTGGCGCATCCACCGTATTATCGTCTGCAAGCTGTCGAAGTACTTTAAGAAACCCTTCGAGGGCCACCTCATCGTAAGCACCGTCGCCAAAATAACACTGTTGGTGAAGCTCTTAACAGTCGGTTAAATCCTACAAGAGGCCCACACCAAGACCATCGACCTCATAGACTGTGATTTCCTCGAGGAGGAGGTCGACGGACTCCTCAAGTACCTACATCTACACCCGCCAGATGGACGCACACCAGATCAAGGAGGTCACCAAAACTTTTATTATCACTAACTACTTCCAGGTCCACGAGCTGCAACATGATACGGTCAACAAGGCCGCCAACCAGCCCTAGGCACTCATCGACAAGAAATTCTGGGTCGGCTACAAGAAGCTATGCCACCAGGTACTCGGAGATTACCCAGGCACGGACCTGGAGGCGGCAATCATCAGGGTCATTGCCAACAAGATCTACTTCGTCAAGTACGCCTGCGAGGCGGCCTAGGGCGAGCTCACCACCGCGTACCCGACCCTGGCCAAGAAGGTCCTGGACGTTCTCATCCCGGAGCCCCCGCCGGTCACCGTCGTCAAGCGTACTCTGAATGTCGCTTTTGATGATTCTCTGGCGACGCCGCAGCCGGGCCGAGGCTCGCTGGGTCCGCACTCCAGGAAGGGTGCGCCTGCACCAATGTGGCGACAGAACTGATGCGAGCAGATACCATGATCACTTGCCAGGGGAAACATTGAATTGGATTGAGACATGCGCGTTGGATTTTGAGTTAGAATTTTGACCAGCTGTGCGCCGGAGGGAGACATCACTTCGGTTCAAACACACGTGCTATGCATTGCAATGCGTTGAGCTCATCATATTGCGGACAATCACCATTTTGGGAGTAGCTCCAGCATAGACATTGAATTCTAGGTCGATGCTGTGAACCTATTGGTTTCTAGGAATTGGTGTGAACCTATTGGTTTCTAGGAATTGGTGTGTAAGCTTTGCGAAGACCGTATGAACTACTCCGCCAGAACCACGGACCCCAATGCGTTGTACCCTCCTCGTTGTGAACGATCAGCCCAGTACACTCCATCTACACCCATTTAGACCTCCTTCATAGCGTCCCAATGCTCGTTCCAGAAAGGAGGTGGGTATCGAGAAGTCCGACGGGAGATGGTGATTTCTTCGTTTTTGGGCTCGGGGTACGCCGACTCCAGATCATCGTGAAATAACATATTTGATACAGTCGTGAAAACCGAGGTCATCGTGGCGTTGGACAGGAAGACGTGGAGTAGTAGCATTCCTGCGTAGAAGCTGTCGTACTTCCAGAAAACGTGAATGTACACGCCGATCATTACCCAGTTGAGAATCCACATAACTGTGTTGTAAATCGCGACGATGATGGAGAGTGTGCGCACGGCGGAAGCCATCTTGTTTGGAACGTGGTTGGCTACTGATCTTGAGTTGGGTTTCAGGATTGTCGTAGACACAGCGCAGTCAGTGGTGGTAATGACGATGCGAAAGTTAATCTAGCAAGTGGTGATGTTCTAAGTCTTGGCTGAATGGAAGAAAGTGGACGAAGTAGTAACGTTGAAGTTTGCGTTCAGTCGATTGTTGACAGGCGAGGTCCGGTCGACCTCAGGCGGCTGCATCCCAGATGTGGTGTGCTCCTTCCCATCCCGCACACCAGCCTCCATGCGACGGGCGATGGTATCTGGAAGGCACACGATACCATAAAGGAGCCCTTGTGGCTTCACTGCCCCTAGTATATGATCGCCTTCGCGCTCAGCCCCATCTTCTTCCTCCCGCAGTCCCCAGTATCCAAGTACTAGGGGCTCTTAATACTAGGTATTACCCTTATAACCTTTAGGCCTAATATAAGTTTTACTATTATAACTATATGTATTATTAATAATATTTTATAAAACTATTAAAGTATTATAAATAATTTATTAATAATAATTTAAAATGTTATAGTAATTATAACAATAATATTAAGTTTATTAATACTAAAATAATTTAGTAATTTAAGCTTATAATAATATTAATTAAAATATTAATTACAATAATAATAATTTAAGTATTATTAATAAAAAAGAAAAGATATATACGTTAATTATTTATAAGTAATTAAATAAATCTTTTTATATTAAATAAAAGCTATATTAAAATAATAAAAGAATAGGTTTACTTAATAGAGATTTAATATTAGAATTTTAATTATAAAGTTATTAATATATAAGAAACTCCAAATTTCATATATTAAAAAGGGAAACTTTTAATCAAATATTAGGATAGCTTAGTATCTAGATTATATAAGATAGCGGTAGTGGAGAAATGGGTATAATGATAGCTATAGTGTGCTAAAAAGCTACTTATCTAAAGTAGCCTTAGTTACAACACCCCTTACCCAGCCGCTAACCTAAATATCATTATTGTATAACTTGTTTAACTTTTGTCACTACTCTTCCCAATACTAGGGTGCTTATGAGCATAAATGACTGGATGTGATTTAATTGTTGGCAGTGTAAAAGTTGGTAGTTCTCATCTTGAGTACAAAAGATTTAGAGTCCCCAAGGCCTATGTTGTCCCATTGTGGTGCCCTCAAAGGCATTCTCAGTAGTTTGACACTACTAATGTCCTTCTCCGCCCTCACCCATGATCCTCACACAGCGTCATGGCGTTATGGTCAAAACCGAACTTTATTGCCCATGAAACGGTGACTCCCACAGCTAGACTTTTCACCATGCTAAAACATGGCTTCCCTGGACTCAATCCAATGGACCGTAGCGTGGTGGGAACTGAAACTCGACATGTGGCTTGTCTTTCAACTCTTGAGGAACAGGTGGCATGACCTCCATGCCTTCCAGTAATATAACCTGCTGCCCGCTCTGTGTCACAACACAAATTAGTTGGTATCGAGATCAATGAGAGGAAGAGGAAGTATACTTACCGCAAAATGGTGGATCATATGGCAGTGCAACATGCTCACAGCAGGGAATTTGATCTCGTAACGGACCACCACGAAGTTTCCCTCGCCGCCGTAGAGGGTAAAGCCGTCCCGATGCGGCGGGTCAACCAGGTTGAAGTACTCGGCCCCACCGCCCGCGATAGCCTCCTCGACGTTCTCCCAGCGGAATCCGCCGCGGCCCTGGCCGATGACCCACACCTTGTGATTGTGCTTGTGGAACGGGTGGGTGGAGTCGATCTCGGCTCCGTTCTCGATGATGAGGTCGACGACGGATCCGTTCTTTAGAAAGCCGTTGGCGTTTCCCCATGAAGTCTCGCCGCGCGAGATCTCGTTCCACATAATTGGCGGCGCGTTCTGCCGGAAGAACTCATGCGGCGCTGCGTTCAGCACCCATGTTGAGGGTCCCGTCTTGTTCACCAAGAATTTCAGGCTGAAGTCGGCCTTCTGTGGCGGCAATTGCGGGGGGTATGGTGCGAGCTTCGTCTCGTCCATGACCTTGTGGCTGGGATCGACGACGCTGCCGTTGAGGTGGAGCCATGACTTTGTGTTGGGGACAGTACGGTTAGGCTGCGCCGAAGGGTCCTGCGGATATATTAGCTGGAGATACGGCCATGACTGATAGGAATGTTAATACCTTGACTGTTGGATAACGGAGGATGCCCGCTCCCTGGATGACCTGCTCGTCCCGGATCGAATGCAACCTCAGAGCGTAGTCACCAGGGGTTTTGTCCAAACGAACCAGGATACTGATGCGATCAGTCAGTGAAAGACTCTCCTCTTTCAGGATTCAGGTCAGACGTACCTTGTCCTTTCGCCAAGATTTGCATGAGTTCGGACAACTTTTTGAGGGTGCACGAACTCACCGTCGGCAGCAACAACCCAGATCTCGTGGTCATCGATGCTGATACCCATTGAATGATGTGCCCCAGAATTGATGAAGTTGATCCATATCCACTCTTGTCCAGGCTCAGCTTGCACAACCTCCAGTTCCGGGTGCGTCTCAGTGCAGTACTCGATATTCGTGTACTGGTGGCCTGGTATCTTGTAGTGGCAGCCTCTCTCGTTACGGTCTGGCCCACCCGCCTCCTCAATGTCTTTAGCAGACTCACATCTGGTTCCTCCTTTGGCGTTGAGGGTCAGGCTGTTAGCGCAGATTGGTATATACCCAGTGTCACGAAACCGTATCAGATACATGTCCATCGGCTGGTCATTCCAGTCGGCGATGATAATATGCCGCGGGTCTTTCTCTGCTTTGCGCATGGAATGGATTTCAAGCTCGTCCTCAGATATCAGATGATATGGCCGAGGGCGCCAGTCCGCCGGCGTGATCCATAGAGGACCTCGTTGACCCTGTGATATTCGTCAGTCTAGGGTAATGATCAGTTGCGGGTGACGTACGTCCGAGAATGCCGGCCCAAAATGTCCGTGGTAGAAGTAGCTGCCATATTGGCCCTGGGGTGTAAAGCGATATGTGTAATTGTCTCTTGGTGCCGTCGCCCACTATTGGAGATCAGCACTCTATACACCACGTAATCAAGCCTTGGAATCCATACCTGAGTCACGCCCGGCACTCCATCAAGCCAGGGCTCATTGATTTGATAGATTCCATGCCTGATCCAGATCATTGGTCAACCAAGCTCTGTCCTAACTTGATTCGGTGAACATTACCAGTGAATAGTAGTTTCAATAGGCAGTTGATTGTCCACGAATGCTTCAAGTGTCTCGCCCTCATCGACGGTGAGCACAGGCCCGGGCGTGTTGCCGTTTATGCGAAAAGTTGGGCGACCATGGCCATCTGAATACAAGGTCAGTATCATTGAAACCGAAGTCCTGTAGTACTCATAGGCCATACCTTGCTTGTCCCAGTCATATGTCAAGGTAAGATTGTATCTCCGGACTCGCTCGCTAGAGACCGGCGCCAGAAAAAGAGGCGCCAACAATACTAGAATTGAGGACAGCATTTGATGGTGAGAATATGGACTGAGTATGAAGCTGTGATTGCGCCAGTAATGGTTTGGAAAATGCACCTCCAAATCTGAAAAGAGGAAGGCGAATGATCTTTTTCGCTAAAGCACGTAAGATCCCAAATCACTAGACAGGCATGGCGAAGATTCCAAGTTTAGGTTTACAAGTGATGATCAGCCCTGGAGGTCACACGTTTTGAAATCGCACAGTGCCACGTCCGACCTTGCGCAGAACTTACCGAGTCTGTTCAACAGGGTAACGCTGAAAGATACCGATAGTCCAATGCACGTTTGCCAACCATGATATGGATACCGGGAGCCTTTAACCAAACTAGGCTATTCGACGCGCGCTCACCGTATTGAGGGGTTCGCCGGTCTGTGTACTCGCTTCATCTGTGACCGAGGGCATACACTTAACCTACATCCGCAGGACTCCTCTCAAATTGACATGGGCTGTAGCGTTCAGGATGTTTCTACTCCTCATTCCCTTTCTGTACATTTCTGTCCTTCTCTCTCGCAGAGAATATCTTCCACGCTAATTAACTAATATAAAATTATGCATAACATTAAAATAATATAGAAATATTATAGAGTTTATATATACTAAATATTAATAAATAGATATTAAAGTTAATTATAATGTGTCTATATAATAAAGAACTTTAATAATTTCTTTTTTATCTTTAAGCAAAAACCGTTCATTATTCTAGCGTTATAATATATAAATAAAACTCTGAAGCTTTAATTAGGGATAAACTTAGCCGGTTTTCACAAAGTTATACACCTGGGCACTCACATGCCCACAGTCTCCCACAGCCGAAGATGCCCACGGGCAGCTGAGTGTCACGAGAGGGATTCAGAGTCAAGGCAACTGTCCTCAATACGTCAATTAAGGTTAAGTCGGCGCTACCTTCTATGTAAGGGGAAGGTCTAATCTGGGTTGCAGGGGCAAGGTTTAAATCCTAGAGGGTGTGGGCGCTTGGGCCACCTGCAGCAGCACTGCAGTGGGGCCCATATGGCACACGCACACACTCACACTGAGCAGCCTTACAGGGACCGTTGTTTCGTAATTTAAGGTTTGACATTGTTCGGAGCTGGCTGGGACTCACCCCAACTGTCAGTAAACCTTAAAACAAAGTGATTGGACATCAGGCAGAACGGTCTAAGAGAGTAAAAACTGCGGGTATCTGCTTTCATCCCTGTCGTCGGAAGCACCGGTGAGTACTCGGAGGCCCCGGTGAGTACTCTGAGCTTGAGCGGTCTGTATGCCTGTTACATACTAGTGGCGATCAGCTTCGTGTTCGCCTTGATAATCGTCTCGATCGACGGGATTAGCGAAGCCGAGACGGTGACTGGGCGATGAGAGAAGAAACGTTGGTAGTTCAGCATCGACGTTGATCAATTGATTCCAGTATCCCCGTCTGCGCCAAATTGGTCAAGTGCTCCTGAAATTCAAGTCCTGCTTTGGATTCGTAGCCACAAGGACAATTCACTCGCCTTTTCTTCGACATGACTGCTCTAATCACAGAGGACAAGAACATGAAACCAGCTTTTAGTGGACGGTTGCCATCTGAGAATCTTCGCGATGCCGGAGAAACTCACCGGTGGTCCTTGCTGCAAGGTAGATTTCGGTGGCCGATCACAGCACTACTTACACTGTTTTCTCTGCTCACCTGGTGGCTTTTCGCCCAGAACTCCTTGGGTACTCAACTGTTCATCAACCTAGGGCCATCGTCCGACGCAACAGAGGCCCAACAGGTCACGAGGCAATATAATCTCACTATTGGTGCCCGGTGGATGAATCTAGGTGATTTCAAATTCATTATATTCAGCACCCGTGGTTGAAAACGTGACTGATAGCTTTGGTGCAGATGGTGGAATCTGGAGAGGTATCCTTGTCTGCAATGGCGAGACACCTTGTCCGACTCTCCTAGCGGAAGAAGGGGACATAGTGGAGCTGAATGTCCACAATGACCTGTTCGCACAAGTCTCCATCCATTGGTCTGGCATGAGCCACAGGACGTGAGATTCTCCCCAAGAACCAGAGTTATTTCGACGCAGAGTTCCTGACATCTTCTTCTTTGGCAGCTTTGGCTTTTGGAATGACGGCACTGGAGGGCTGAATCAAGTACGAAGTCCCACGATCGAATTCGATGTTTCCCAACCCGTTGACATAATTGCAGTACGGTCTATTCCAGAGAGGAAACTTCACTACTCGGTATGATACCACGGGCCGCTGGGGGCTAAGTTGGTATGCAGACCACACGGGGCTCGGCATCATGGACGGTGCTCACGGCATGGCGTATATCGCACCATCACCTTCGCGTCCCAGGCCCTACCACAAGATCACGTCTTCCCCAAGCGAGCTAGCTCTGATCCAAGAGGCAGAGCGTAATATCCAGCACATGCTTTTGTGGAACTACTATCGACGTGATGCCGGTTGGAGAGTCATGGAAATGAAAAGTGAAGGAACCAATCTCAATTGCTACGACTCCATCCTTATCAACTCGAAAGGCCGTCGCTTTTGCCGGAACCCGGATTACGAGTCCCTGAATGGGCATAGAATTGATGAGACAGGCTGCGCAATCGAGGAGGGCAATGATGGTATTCCATGTACACCGACCGAGTCCGATTTTGAGGTATCTACTGTCTGAACGCTTTTGTTCCGCCAGCACATTGGTCATCGTTAACTTTCGTCTAGATCATCAATACCCATGGAAGGCCGTGGATCATGCTCAACGTGCTGAATGTCGCATTCGAGCACGCGCTCAGATTCACCATTGACGACCACAAGATGTGGGTTATAGCGAATGACGGCGGCTTCGTTGAACCGCAGCTAGTGGATGTTCTTTACATCACCAGCGGAACTCGGTACACGGTTCTGGTCAAATTGGACCAGGAGGGAGCTGACTATGCCATGCGTTTCGTTTCAACGAGCACGCATCAGAACCTACACGGGATATCTCTTCTACGGTATCCAGTAAGTATTTCACCATCTAACCAGCTCCTGTCTTTGCAACTGCTGACAAGGTCCCAGGCTCTGCGATATCCGCCTCATGGAGCTCCTATGACTGTTCCGAGCCCACTCAGTGGCTCATCACCGTGCGTGGAACCGGATGGAACCTTGATCCCATCCTGTAACACCACTACTCCCGGGTCTCTGGCACTTTATCCCCCTTCAGCACCCCCGCCATCGAACAAGACATTGCACTTCAAGATTGGCTCTCAGCCATCCAAGTATGAAAAACACATCACAGAATACTTCCTCAACCAAAAACCATTCCAGTTGTACAGGGCGCAGATGGCCCCTGTCCTGTTTGTTGAGGACCCGTCGGACGTCGACCCGCCCGTCGTGGGAGACCTCCCTTGGGGAACGACCGTAGACGTGATCGTCCAGAACACAGCCAACGAAACAATCCCACTGTACAAGCACGGCGATCCCACGGCCCTGCTTGGCTCGCAGCCCAACGAGACGTGGGACTGGGCCAACGTCGAAGATGCTGTCAAGGCCGGGGTAAAGCTCAACCTGAAGAGCCCGGCGAAGCAGCTGGTTCACGAGGTACCGGCCCTGGGCTGGGCTGTGCTTCGGTGGCAGATCCTCGTGCGCGGCGCCACCATGATGCATGCTGCCAAGTTCAAGTATTACGCTGTACGTGTCAATCCGTCTACTGTTTGTTTGTTGGTTGGTTGACTAACGTGCTCGCAAGCTGGGAATGGCGGTGCCTTTGCTCGAAGGCATGGACAACAATACATACACTGAAGTCCCTGAAAGTGCTCGCAATATTCCCCATGTGGATTTTGAGCCCAAAAACGACGGCGTATTCGGTTGAGGTAATACCTTTGTGGAAGGATTGGCGAGTATCATCATGGCCGAGGTGTGTGAGGGCAAGGGGTCGGGACACGGCCAGTTGGACAGTTAACTTTGCACCCGGAATATTGGGCGTATTCGGTTTGTTTCTATGGAATTGGTAGCACATCACATATATCAAAAGGCACTCGTATCGCATTAATGTAGGTCGCAATTTCTCCTATGGCTGCTCAACGGCCCAGTCTCTAGGAGCGCATTGAGACTTTTGAACAGGCATGAGCAGTGTCAGTCACTGTTGGTCTGAAGTCGGAAAAGCTGGCACCACAACTCTCAAAGGAAGAACCATTTTTAGGGAAGTTGCTCGGCATGGATTTTCAGCTTCTCACGCCAAACTCCAGGCCAGGTAATTAGATGGCAATTTCGATGATGACATATATTCATCTGCTATAGTTAGTTGCACATAACGCACTATTGCTCAGAAGGGATATGCCTTAGATCTCCATAGAACACAGATGCAGGCCAAACAAGCAGGCAACGTCTCCCATTCTTCGAAGATCGATCAGGAAGCCATCACAGGAGGGGGGGGACAGGAAATCTTGGAACCATACAGGAACAACGCCCTTCTCAGCCGGAGTAACACTCTTCCCTCGTCTGCTACCCTCGAACGCACTCACGCCATACTACGACCTCGCGTTTTGCTCGCGCTATACTGTGTGCAGCCAGCTCAGAAGGTGGAGGCAAGACCAAAGCATTAATGAAGGTGCATGCAGGAGATCGTCGACTCCAGTCGATTGCCACAGTACTTCCCAGCTGAAACAATCGCAAACAGCATGATAGAAATAACTACTTTCAGGGGTAGTTGAGCAGTCAGGCTGCAATTTGGACATGGGCATAGAAAGGACGTGCAATGACTTTGCGTCAGGCCGCCATGAAGAGAGGGGAACAGGGACAGAGTGCAGAAAGTCTCTGTCGCCGAAGCCGAGGCTGAGGAATTCATTACAGATCATTACAGATCATAACAGTCACATGTGTGAGCTTCCTCACAGTGATTGCCATCGTTGTACACTGTGACAGAGGTGTACGCGTGTATGAGGCTCTCACTGACGTTAAGCTTCGCCCTCAAACTTTATTTACACGTGGCGTTTCCATCCGGAATACTCACCAATTAAGTCCGTGCAAAGCCGATCCCAGATCCATCAATGTCCCAATCTGTCCGTTGTCCGAAGTTGTGACAATAAATCAAAAGTATGAATAAAGTTCGAAACGGCAGATCTCCGGAGAAACAAAAGTCTCAACGGTTGCACAGTTCGTTATTTGCTCCGCACTGCATGTTCATATGCATGTCCCTACCCAGTCTTTTCGCCTTGAAGCATGTCTGTCCAAGTATACATGTACCTTCTCGGAGCCCCGAACTTTATTTGTATCTACTGCAAATGCTGAGGTAATTATAACATGATGCTTGGCAATCATTTGGGTAAGTGTCTGGCATCAAAGGCCCACCTTGCCCAAGAAGAGATTCACAATGCTTCCCAGTGTCATGTCAGCGGGTGCTGTGCCCTCCGCCCCATTCGTCTATCCGCACTACTCTGTTCAACGAACCCAGAATTCCCCAGTGGGCTCCTCAACATGTTTGATGCTACGATCGCCCTCTTTTTCCTCGTCATTGTCATCATTGTGTACTGTTTGCTGCAGAGATATCAAGCTGGGCTGATCAATGTTCCGGGACCGTTTCTGGCCAGCCTATCAAACCTATACCGCTTTCGACTTGTGTGGCTCGATGATGTGTCCGATCGCAGCCTGCAGCTGCACAGACGATACGGCCCTCTCCTACGCCTGGGGCCCAGGTATGTCTCAGCGTCCAGCCCCGAATCCATACATGCGATTTACCGGTCAGGCACTGGATTCCAAAAGGTCAGGGTGAACTCAGCGCACATTTTGGCAACAAAGAGTCCAGCAAGTAACCTACGAGTAGGCACAAACGTACAGTCTCCTGCAGCCAAAGATGGACGGTGAGGATTTGCATAATTTGTTTTCCACTCAAGACAAAGCGCTCCACGCCACGGTGAAACGGCATGTTGGAGCTTTGTTCTCACAGAATGGTATACAAAGTTATGAGCCCCACATCGACAACACCATTGAATTGCTGCTTGTAAAACTGAATTCCATGGTGGACCAGTCTGGATCGGTTCGTATTGATGCGAGTGCATGGATGCAATATTGGGCCTTCGACACGATCGGTGAAATTACATTCTCGCAGAAGCTCGGGTTCCTGGCTACTGGTACGGATGTGGGCGGACTTTGTGCACAGAATCACCACAATATGACCTACTTCGGCCTGGTACGACCAGCTCAATAGTCTTCCTGGTGTGTTCACATGCTGACGAACTATACAGATGGGCCAGATGCCCAAACTTGAGAGTTTATGGAGCAATCTCGTTTCGTGGACCAAAGAGAGCGGGCTCAGCCCGCTGCACAAGGTGAGCATGTATCATATGCACCAACTTGGAGTGGACGATGACTGCTGAGGATCACTTGTTAGTTTGCGATAGAGATCATAGAACAACGTGAAAAGCTGCCAAGACATACCGACGACTTATTGGGCTCGCTGTTGGCCTTACACGAGGAGCGCCCTGCCGGTTTCACACGACGCGACATGATAGCGGCTGCTTATGTTAGCCTGTACGTTCGAGTGGCATCCTGCCTATGTTTCCAAAACGAGGCTCATACCAAGACACAGCGTCACTGCTCACGACGTGCTCGCAATCTCTCTTCGCGCAGTCCTGTACTACCTGGGAAAAAATCCTGCGATGCGTGCGAAAGCGCGGGCCGAGATCCGAGACGCCGATTTGGCTGGAAAGCTCTCTCAGGTCACGCAGCAAAGAGAAACTTCCGACCTCGAATACGTGTAGGTTCGCTTCAGCATTTATGTGCGAGAATCAACTAACATCTCTCGATCTTCGTATACAGGCATGCTGTTATCATGGAGGCACTCCGGATCCATCCCAGCACAGGCCTCATGTTCGAGCGCTACGTGCCAGCAGGCGGAGTGTTGCTTCATGGGAAGTTGATCCCAGAGGGAACAACGATCGGCGTGAACGCCTGGGTCTTCAACCGAGACACAGATATCTTTGGCGATGACAGTGATTTATTTCGGCCAGAGAGATGGATCGAAAGCAGCCCCGAGCGCTTGAAGGAAATGAAGCGATGGGTGTTTACAGTAAGCGACACCACGCTCCTAGACTGCCAGACCACTTCCAACACAGCAGCTCGATGATGCTCCCGATAGCTGACACAAATCTGTTTAACTTCCTTCAGTTCAGTACCGGATCTCGCGCTTGTATTGGCAAACACTTAGCCATGATGGAGATTACCAAGCTCGTCGTAGAGTTATACCGCACGTTCGATATTGAGCTCCATGATCCTAACCACGAATGGGACGTAAGCGGAAACTGGCTGACTACTCAAACTAACATGGATATGATACTTACCAAGCGCCCTGTATCGGATCTCTGCGGCTAGGTTGAAAATTGAATTCAGCATGTAATTTTACCCATTTGGTTCTCAAGCTCCCGGGAGATGAATCACTTAGCTTGCTACGTATGATTCTCGGTTCTCGCGGTAGCACAGATCCCACCAGTAATTTTTCGACTGATTCCTGGGAATTGCAACCGTTAAGAATCATGTTATTTCAATCGCGTGCCAATTATTGGGCGAGCCAGGTGACAGATATGTCCACATGTACTCGGACTAGAGAACATTCCTTTCCAGATACCGAGTTTCGACCAGTTCTTTCAGACGCGCCAGACCCTTCTGTATCACCTCAGGTTGAAGCACGGGATGCCTGTCCTCATTGTTGTCACCCTCCTTCCTGATCTGCTGAAACACTCTACAGAACAAAGTTTTCCCGTCCGCATACGGCGTTGTGATGAACGTCGCCGTCTTCCCAACCCAAGGGTCGCCTACGTCGTCGACACCTGCCACGCCCCAGAGGAAATCAGGGACGTGGAGCACAACGGTGTAGATCTTGTCGGCCCTGGTGGCCTCCGCGGAGAACCCCTCTTCGTGGTGGACGCCCTCGCAGAGCACGTCCCCCAGTTTGGCGGGCGCGTTCAGGTCGCCTTTCCGCACGTACACATGCTTTGCTACGGGGAGCCATTTCGGCAGGTTGGCCCAGGTAGTCACGTACTCGAAGACTACCGTTTGAGGTGCGTCGATGAGGATGTGATTTTCCACGTAGCGGACGTTGCTTGTTTCAGGGATGGGGGATTGGTACATTTGGTGTACCAGCTGCAAGGAGTCGTTTTCTGGCATTGGCTCGAGACAGCACAGTGTCTATCAGTGGGGATATCTCGGTTTTTCGGTGTAAAGGTACCGAAACTTCTGATGAAAGTTATTTGAGCAGAAAGTGCGGGCGCCACGATCTAGACCAAGTAGATGTGAGAGGTATTTGGCAGATCATAACAAGCAAGAGGCGAAGGAGATATGACTCCACGAAATCCCGATTAACTCTGAATTGGTTCCGCGTATTGGTGCCTAACTTCGAGATCAACATTCACGTGGCAAACTGACGAGATCGGACGGCAGTTGCACGGTGCCAATAACACAGAGCACTTGCGATCTTTTGTTGTTGCACGAGCCGTCCACGGCACTTCGTCTATTGCGAATGGACAGGTCCTCCGCCAGCATGGCACGCTCAGCCGATCTACAAGCTACGAAAGCATCGTCAGACGGATCGCAGATACTGGGCCTCATCACGAGTTAGTTCTGATGACCGAGCGCGGACCTTCCGAAACTATGCCTCTCCGTTGATGCCGAGGAGGTCTAGACCTGAATGATGTCTCCTTGAGGCTGATCCACATGGCTAAATTCTCAAGTACCTGGGTATATTTCGGCTTCAGCCCCTGATTCCGGGTGTTCGGGCGTGGTGGCGACTATGCTAGGTCGTAATTTAAATTAAGGTTCGCTCTCAAACCTCAGCTTGCGTCAATGAGGTTGCCTCACATGCCTTCATGATCGGTTGTGCAACAACTTCGCCGAAGCCCCAGTCCATGAGGCAAGGCAAACTGCCACGCGAGCTAAGCGCGAATGCAACAGTGGGAATGTGCCCTGTATTGGCAAGTGATATATAACTATCATCTTTTTAATCACTGGGTATTTTTAGTATATGCTTATTATTGTATACGGATTACAACTTTTATAATTACGTACTACTATTTAGAACTTTAAAATTACTTATTCTTTTATATCTAATTCCTTAATTTAATTAATTTATATAGTATTATTTCTTAGTATAATAGTAAGTTCTTATTTCATTTTATTATATTAAAACAAGTAATGCCTATACTGTTAAGTCGAACTTGTTCTTTAAGAAATAAAATCATAGAGACCGGTGCTGGAGAATAATACAATTCCTCTTAGAGAATGTACTACACGCAGCATGATGATGGCAATCTCTGGATGCCAATCCAGCAGTAAGATCGGTGCATGAAGTGATTCCATCTGTCATAAACTCTTGGCACAGATGAATGTCCATCTCAAAGCTTCAGTATCTATACTGATCTTCCGGGCTGGAGCTGACGCAGCGTCGACTGTAGCGCTTGTCTGTAGATGTGCCCAATTTGGCTCACCGTCCCATGCGATTAAATGGCGTCCCCACTGTAAATGCATTTCATCGTACTCCTGAATATGAGTGCTGTATAATATCTACTAATAACACATTCCTGTCGCCCGTCCGAGTACATACTCCGGTTCTCAGCTGTGACATTCTTCTGCAACACAAAGCTGAACCAGTTGACAAGGGCCACGGTGCCATGTCGGAAATGCAAACCTCCCTCCAAAGAAACATTATGACCGGAAACCTCTCCCCGGGTCTAACTGATGGGGCTGTTCCAAAACCAATCAGGGCAGACTCCAAGCACATACACCAAAACACGTTACCAAGTCCTCTCAATGCATGGGTCACAATAAGTAAAGAACTCTCTGAAACAAGTCTAGATCGAAACTTGGATCATGTATTCTGGTGGAACTCGACTGGTATATCTTTCGCTATTCTACTCGAGAAGGCTGGCTACCTGTTTGAAGAGCAGCTTGAACACCTCAGGTTCTACTTCGGGGTGATCATTCCAGAGCTCGGCCACGGCCCTCGCCACGATGGCACGTTGGACCATTGGAAGAGCTTCATGACAGATCACCATTCTCCTGTGGAATTCAGCTGGGCATGGAACCGCGACACGGAACTTCCTGTGGTTCGGTTCTCATTCGAGCCCATAGGGCAGGCGGCCGGAACCTCACTGGATCCGAACAATCAGTACTCAGCAATGCGCTTTGTGACGAATCAGCATCGGCAGATCAAGGGATGCGATCTCCTGTGGTTCAATCACCTGTGGAAGACCATGATCAATTTCGATACAGCACAAAATTTGTCCCAATTCATCGACAAACACCGTCCTGAAGGCACTGAGTCGAGCGTCTCTCACAATTCTCGATCGTTCCTAGCCCTCGAGTGCAACAAGGATGGGCCAATGTTGAAGGCTTATTACATGCCCGTGTTCAAAGCTGTCGCCGTAGGGCGCTCGACTATATCGGTTATCAACGACGGGATCGCAAGTCTTCCTGGCCTACCTCAAGGCGTGAGGAATGGGCACAAGAAGCTGCTCAAATTCCTGGAATGGAATCATCAGGGTCGAGACTTAGTCCCCGAGATTGTTGCAACCGACTGTATTTGTCCCGATAAATCTCGCATCAAGATATACATGCGGAGCCAGTCCACATCACTTCAGTCTGTGATGGAGACTTTATGCCTAGGGGATCCAGCTGTACTAGAGCGCCGACAGGTCGCCTTGAAGGAGCTCACCAGACTATGGAATTCGGTCTTCGGACTGCCAAGCGGAGGGGACACCCAAACTCAGCTGCCAAAAGTCAGTCATCGGACTGGGGGCATACTGTATTACTTCTCACTGGGCGGAGGGAAGACCGGCCTGACGGTCAAAGTGTATCTTCCGGTGCGCCACTACGCAAAGGGGGATCGGGAGGCAGCGGCGGGCCTGAAGGAGTACATTCGCACAACATCACGAGCTGACTTCAGTGACAATTACACCAAAGCCGTTGAGGAGATCATGTGAGTTCATAACTTTGTGCACCACAATTCATAATGATTACTGATCATGGTGACACCGCAGGTTTCATTCAGTTAGGAAGGAACGAAAAGGCTTGCAGACATATTTCGCTGTTGCTCTTGAATCTGCCGGGCTTAGCATCACGAGCTATCTTTCGCCTGCCGTGTATCTTCCAACTCCCCAGGAGTAGCCGTTGGGACCAAACTCCAAAAGATACGATACACGGCGATGAGTGCTAGGTGTGATTTGGATACAGATTTCGAGCAGTTATTATAGAGCGGAAGTGCCGGGCGTGTCAAGTTACTCAAAATGTTAGTCTAAGTAACCGCGTGGCTAAGTGCCAGATGGCTCGCATTTCATCTACACAAGCGTCACGTCCCAAGATCTGACGTTCAAAGGGATCTTCTCGCAATCATTATTCCCTCTCATCAATGAAATGTGATACGCGGCCGATACCAATTTAATCGAGCAACTGGTTGGCGTGGCCACATGTTGTTGACAGACTCGAAAGTGGCTCTCGCAAGTGGGCAGGCCGCTCAGTCTTGGGGTGCGAATGCCCAAAGTGGGTGAGAGCGGGCTGTGCGATTTTAAAGAATCGTACAAACGCGGCCTCTACGTACGACATGTCGTGTTTTCCCTGATCCGCCCCTTAAAAGCGACGATCTACATAAGGGACTGGCCCCATTTCTTGTGCTGAAGTGGATTCTCGCCCAGCCCTGTGGAGGCCCCATCTCGAATGAATAATACGTACTATACAAAAGAATACCCCTCTTACGACTCAATATCCCTGTTATGAGCCTACGACAACTTTGGTGCTCATGGTATTTTACACTGCCAGAAATACTTCATATATGGGTCGGCCGATGGATATCGGAGCCTACTCGAACAGGGCGGAGTGATCGTCGCCCCTTTTGAACAGGCTCGACCGAGTACCGGCCAAGATATCGATCAGCCTTAGGAACGGGAGCAGCGATGGACGGCCAAATCTCCCGCGCAGATCTGGAGATCCTCCTTGCGGTGCCTGGCAGCTCTTTTGGCAGTGTTTAGATGACAATAAATATATCCGGTCTCTTATCCAAATGAAGCTCTCGTCTCTTCCTCTCCTTCAAGCAACTCATTCGCTCTAACGATCCCTATCGCCAACTAAACAACCTTCTTTTTTGATTAAGTCACTCTTTAATCCCCGAAACTGGGCCATCGACACCCTCATTTGAAAGACGAAGAGCAAAATCCCGATCCAGTCTCATCTCAAACAAATCCTATTCACAATGTTCCGCATCGCCACTGCCCTGACAGCTCTTGCTGCCCTCGCCACAGCCGCACCAGCTCCTCAGAGCTCCCGTGGAATCACCAGCGGCAGCCTTACATGGTACACCGAAGGTATCGGCTCAGCCTTCACCGCTTGCGGTACCATGAACACTCTCACCGACGTAGGTCATCCATATCTAACCCTAATCTTCGAATCCCTTGTCTCCACATGAGCCCCCATTCACTACGTCGGATTTCACTTCAGAAACTGCTTCAATGAGAATCCACCGCAGCTAACTTAAAGAAACACTGCAGCACATCGCCGCCCTTTCAGAAACTGACTACGGCGTCTACGCAAACCCCAATGAGAGCCCGGTCTGTGGCAAGAAGATCCGCGTCCATGGGCCCAACGGCAACTCTGTCCTGGCCACGGTCGCCGACCGCTGCGCCGGCTGTGCCGCTGGCGACGTCGACGTCACACCCGTCGTCTTCGCGGAGCTCGGTTTCGACCAGGCCGTCGGCCGGGTCGCCGTCTCTTGGAACTTTGAGTAAGCCTGAGCGGCTTCTTGCGGTACGCCGTTCAAGGAAGAGTTTTGCATTTCCAAGGTCGTGACGAAAAGAGCGATCCTGTGCTTTTGAATGGGGGCCAGCTTTGGACGTTGCCCCATATGCCAAAAAGGAATATTGTGTATTTAATGAACTATGACGAAGCCCCAGTCATGTTGTTTGATGAAGCTTGTGGGCGGGGAATTTTTGAATCTTCTCAGCCAAAATCACTAAGCAGAGCGCTATCAGTAAATTCTAGACTTTGCGATTCTGAAAACATCCATTTAATGTCCATCATAGTCGGTTTGTCAGTGTCTCCAACGAGTAACGGAGAATCTGCGCAACCGCGACAGTGAATTGAGAACAGACCGGTAAATTGAAAACAGAATAATTCTGGCGCGATATCCAAGAGGCTTTGAATAGGAACTTTCTGCAAAGCTTAAAGACAAACGGTACTGTGCTTGCCACGTCAGACTGCCTTCCTTTAGGCACCAATGAATTGCTATAAAAAAACACCTTCCCATTTCATGACAATCATTTGAGGAGCTCACCATCCACTGGCGTTGCAAAGTCTAGGAAAAAACTACCAAAGCATTTCATTCATTCTAGTATAATGCTCTACCAAAAACCAGAAGAAGCCAACTTCGACGCTGAACACAAGGCTATGTACCAGTAAGGGTTCTTGTGGAGAAAGTCCAGAGTGGTCCCTCATGCCGTGTAATCCATTGATTTCGTCTCCCCAGCTGCAGTCATGGCCACCACAAACGATCCCAGACCATGCATCTCATGCCGCCGGTTGCTGGAACGTTAGTATGAGAGCCTGGGAGCTTCGAAAGCCGTGCGCAAGGACGACCACCACGATCTTCTCAAGGGCTCAGGCCATCGACTACGAGTCCATCACCACACCTGGGTAGGCATTCTCCCCTCGTCGAGGAGGCCTTGTATCCACGTATCAACCCTGAACCTCTCCCGCTCAATGGACTCGTCCTCTGGAGCAAGCTTAGTGGCTCTAAGAATGGCCCTGGAGGCCGCTGCAGCCTTGCCCGAGGCATCCAGAAGCCGGTAAATGGCAGCGGCTGCGAAGCACATCTGAGCCTCTTCAGAGGGCCGGGGCACCCAGCCACTGAACTGGAAGTACCATGTGAGAACCTTTGATTCTCTGTAGCGCATCCGCACGAAGTCCAAATATCTCTGTGTAGACACTGGCGCACGGCCATGTCTCGCTTCCAAATGTCCGCCTCGTTGGATGAACCGAAGGATATTTGAGAGGCGGATTCTGATCAGCCTGTACCAGAAATGGATGACGGGGACGGCGCACTCGCCTCCGCTCTGTCGTCTGAGCTGAGCCCACCACTTTGTGTTTGACTCCACGCTGGTCCGCTCGTAATACACTGGTGACGACCCGGAGGAAAAGATGAAGGTTATGCGGGCGACGTGGCATACCCCGATGGCCCTGACCAAAGACGCGTCCGCAGCTTCGAGATCCCCGGTTTGCGCTAAAGTGTCAAATCCCTCCTTCTCTAGGTTTCGGAGATCGTCGATGAACCCGCCCACTACCTTTCCGTCGGTGGATCGAATGTCCTCCAGCGTGGCTGAATACAGACCGCTCTCCCAACCAGTGCTGATACCAAGAATTGAGACGTCCTCAAAACCACGGAGTATGCTTCGATACACTTGAAGAATTCGTTCCTGCGCCCAGAAGAAGCTCGTGCATTCATGTTGTGCATAACCTTGAGGGCAATGGAGTGTGAGGGTATGCGTCGATCTTGGACCCAAGATGCTTTCAGCGTGGTGGTTGAACTTTCCCATGAGGGCATGACAAAAGGGCTCGATGTCTTTCCGATGGACGATAAATTCCCATTCATCTCCACCGCTGTTTGGAACAGGTCTGCGGGACGTTCGGGCGGCATTGACTGAAGAGCGTGGAAATTAGCAACTGCGTTCTGTGCGGCAAACCATGATTCGCACAAGTTTTCGAGCCACAAATATGACAAGACAACTCGTGATTCTTAGTGGGACTTGCAAGGAGAAATCTGGTACATACTGCGATGGTTCATGACGCAGAGATTGCGGTACATGGGATGGATCACCGTGATCCCCGACCAGCCCGTCAAGGTGTCCACAGGAACTCCGCCAACTCTGAACAACTCGCTGTGCAGCCGTGTTGCACATACCATGACCAGCTGACCTCGGCGCATGATCACATCTCGAGCCTCCCGGTATATCTTTCTGCTCGTCAACAGGATGTTGGTACTCATGCTTCGGTAGGCGAATCCATTTGTCGTTTGTCGAAACATGAACATTTCAGGAGGGCTGAGATCGAAAATAGCGGTTTCGTAAATATCATCACGAAGCTCTTGGGGCAAACCCAGAAAGTTGAACGAGGTCGTAGCTGTCGTCGAATGAGGATCCATCGTGGTTCGTTGACCAGTGTCAGAGTCCTGAGCCTGGGTGGAAATGTGCTGCATCGTGGTCTTGGAAGATCCAGAAGTAGTATCGAAATGGTGAGAATGGTACGCAGTGGTACGGATCGGACGAAACGCAGACACTCGGCCAAGCGATGAAGTGTTGAGGTGTCGGAGTGCAAAAGAGCAATTGCACTGATGGGTTTAAATACAGGCGGCAGAGAGCTAGAGGCCAAGTGAAATGGGAATGTGATTCCTTCTGATCACTGTCTTGGTGTACTTGGGTGCAGTTAATGGTTCCAACCTTTGGAACCCCAGGTCATGCTCATCCCCGTCTACGCGTAGCCTGTCGACGTGCACCGGCCCGTTGAGCAGTGACTTGTTAATTCCGGACTCGATGTTGAGTCCCTTGTACTTTTTCAACTTTCCCGAGCGAACCTCAAGGATACGCACCCTGAACGGCGCAAACAGGTCGACCTTTCACAGCTTAGTCGGCTGACTTGGTGATTCAAACCTGTCATGGCCAACGTGAATACTTGCAGGCAAGCAATGTGCTGTCTACGACTGGCTCCGACTCCGAAGCTCGCCCAAGTCCTCTCTCTAACTCACCAAATTCGGAAACCCCGAAGCTCGACAGCTCGTGTTTGAAATGCTATCACTTGAGGCCAGCCCGTTTGTCCTATCTCCAGGCAGGGTATGGTGAAGAGGCATTTTAGCTATCAGGACCTAAGTGCTACGGCACAGCCTGCGTGTGGGTCTGCCCATTCGAATCTCTGGCCATCGTGAACCACTTGTACGGCCGTTGTGACGACCCCAAGCACCAGAGGTTGAGATCTTTGCTCTGTGACTCGCTGATCCTTCTTCAAACGCCGCACCTGTGCACGCATTGTGTTCGTTTGGTGAGGCACAACGTGACCAAAGTTCAGCGAGGTGACTGTTGGAAGGTACAGTCGGGAGTGACTTACTTCTTGATGGTCAATGGCTCACAAGGTCCCACACGTACCATAAAAACCTTGGAAATCCACCGCTACCTGTCAACCTCTCCAACTTCAACTCTGCAACACCACCCATCTCACTTCGACCAAGACCACTGCTCAAGCCTTGTCGCGGACAACACATCAATACATAAACCAACTCACCCAACACAACTTCGAGTCTGCGAAAATGTTCTCTCCTCGTGTTATCGCCATCATCATGGCCTTCACCTCCGCCACCCTCGCGGCTCCCCAGCTCGAGGTCAAGAGCGTCGCCGGTGACAACTCCACCTGCTGGTACTTCCTTCCCGGTCCTTCTTCAGTTGTCAAATTGGCAATGACAGCAACTTGAGAAAATTGCTAACAATCTTTCAAGGCTCGGCAACATTGGCGAGCCCTGCTACGGCCACGGCAACGGCTGCACCCACGAGGGAGCGAAGGCAAGTTGTTACCAATCTTCACATTATGTTTTGCAGCCATGGATCTATTCTAATATTCCCCGGGTAGACCATCTGCGCCCTGCCTGACACCGGCGTCGACCAGATGATCTTCTTCGATGCCTGCTACCCCCCCGACACCCCGCCTGACGCCAACGCACGCAACGTGGCCGGCCGCGGTACTTGCCGCTGCCTCCCTGGTGGAGAGTCTGACTGTAGCTTGGAGTAACTCTGATTCAGTGCAGGCCATGCTGCCCGAAACAGCCGAGTTGCCGAGATGGGAAGATCTGGAATTGCTGGGTAGGAGCAAGGGTACCTGCAAAGACGAAAACACTTGAACCTTCTCAGACAGGCGGAGGCTTGTGGCAGTGACGGGAATCCACCTGTGGGTGGTTGCATTTGGCTCAAGTCACTCATGGGAAGCTGCGGTTTCTAGCAAATGAATTCGTTTGGCATTGACATTCTGACGCAATACGATATGAACCAGGTGCAAAAATACGCTCGCTGTGATACGATATACCGAGCTCTTGTACGACTGACAGACATTCAGCTGCCTATGCAAAAATCATCGTCGTCGTTGACTGACAGGCACGCCTAAATGCCTGTCATTTCGGCCATCTCGAGCCCTCCTGTAGTCATACTTTTGATTCAGCTCCGGTACTCGGGTTCCATGGCTGGCAAAGCAGATGCCTATGCAACAAATCAGAGGGAAGCCATCTCGAGATTCACATGTGCGTGCGTAGATGCATCTCAATCATGTCTGCAAGCGGCTCTAGCATAACGGCAAGAGGAAAGTGTCAGCTATTAAAATTTCGGAGGTGACTTTCCTTGAGTTTTGCAATGTTTCCATTTTTACGCAGCGTTGCGGCCTCCATCAGTTGGCCAGACAGACAAATGTGTTACAATGGTGTGCAATCTTCCGCTTCCAACAGAGCCTCCGCTCAGATATGTGAGTGAAATGGACTGCCTAACCTCAAGATTCTCTCCTCCCGTTCCAATTCCGGTCAAAAACAGTCAGGCTTCTCTGTGCTGTTGGAACAACATCCAACGCTTTCACGCTGACCCTGTCCGGCCTCTCCAGCACCCACGCCACCGTCTCGGCAACGTCATCGGCGACCAGCGGTTCGTACCCTTCAATAAAGCCCTCATACTTATCTTTATCATAACCAACCCTCTGCTCGTGAAAATTCGTAGCCACCACGCCTGGCCGCACCGCGAGCACCTTGATGTCCGTCTCCTTCAGCTCATTTCTCAGGATGTTCGTGAAGGCCTCCTGGGCGGCCTTGCTCGTGTGGTAGACAGCCTCGCCGGGGAACGGCGGGCACTCTAGCCCAGTCACTGACGTAATATTGATGATCTGGCCGCGCTTGGCAGCGAGCATGCCGCCCTCGTTCAGGACCGCGTGAGAGGTGTAAAGGATCCCGTTGATGTTGGTGTTGACCATGGTGGTGATGTCCTCAATGCTCTGCTCGGGGAAGAGCTTCGGCGCGGCGAGGGCGAGGCCGGCGTTGTTGATGAGGATGTCGATGGGGGCGCCCAGTTGTTTGACGATGGTGCTGATGGCCTCGGTGATCTGCGAGTGCACGCCCACGTCGACGGCAAAGTGGTGGACCGGACCGGCGCCTGGGACGGCCGTGAGCTCGTCGCTTAGTTTTGCGAGCTTGTCGGAGGAGCGGGACCACAGGATCAGCGTGGCTGATTTCCTGGCGAGTTGGTGGGCAATAGCAGCGCCGATGCCCATTGAGGCACCGGTTATCAAAACCACCTTTCCGGAAAGCGACATGTTGAGAGTGGTGGTGCTGGGGTGCTGAGGGAGGGCCAAAAATTAGGTGATCGAATGAATTGATGATGGAAGCGAGCTGTGAGTCGTGAGTGCTGTCCGGGCCCTAAGCTGCGACAGCGGAGCCGTCACGGAAGCGTCACTTCGTCTCGGCGTGGCCCGCGGGAATACACTGGCACTGGTGTGAACTGAGTCTATCTCGAGGGTGTGGGTCTGTGACGTGCTCCAACTGAACCCCACCATGGGTAGGTAAGGTAGTCTACTTACACTAGGTTCAAGAATAAAATTTTGTGCAAGTTGAAAGCCCGTTAACTCCGGACCACAAAAGGATAGGGTGCTTGTGCAGCCTTTCACTTTTCTATCCTGTTGCTTGTACATAGGGCCCATCTAGCCATCGAATGGTTTCTCAAGCACCAATAAATCTATGCAGGGACATAGGGAGTTAGAGTTAGTGAGAACTTTTGTTACGCAATTGGAGTTGGCAACCAAATCCAGGCCCAATCTTATGGCAAGTATCGTCATGCTTGGGGCTGTCTGTCTCTTGTCGCAACCAAACTCCACACTCCCCTCGCAAGAATGTCAGCAGCCACTGCCAAGCTCAACACAATCTTTGCAGCGTGTTTCCAAAATTGTTGAGAGGAAACCTGTCACTTAATGCAGAGGGAAACAAAAAAGTCTTCCAATGATGAAAGCCTGGCAATTATCTCACCAGCAGCCAATCCCTGCTCGTGGTAACCACTCATGACACTTACAGTCACTTGCTACGAATATGTCATCGAGCACAATGAGATCATCCATAGACCGGCTATTGCAAAATGAGATGGGGAATATTGCGTTCAAAGTCTAGACAGGTTAGAGACTTAGCTGGGAATGCGACAAGGGTTTCGTGGAAGGGGATTTCGAGGACCCTTACGGAGCCGAACCGAACCGAACCGAACAGAGCTATGATACTCCCGATTAACCTCAAAATTGCAGCTGCGCTCCTAAGCCACAATTCGGCCAGTCCTTGCCCCAAGTCAAGAAGGGCCGTTGATGACAGTAATTGCCGGGTTCATTTCCCGTGCCTGCAGGAAAGGGCCGATTCAATAATACTACGGCTAAAAATCATAGACCTGCATACTCCGCAGTAACATTACGGTCGACGCGTCTCCAACATGGCACGGAAACGCATTCGCAAAGTTGTTTTATCATCGTAGAAACGTCAAATTTATAAATTGCGTCTGGTTCTCTTGTCTTTGTTCCCTGTGCTACATACTGCCGTCTGGACTGTGTTGATCTTCGTGCCATTAATTATGACCGGCCCCATGCTCTAGAGAAATACAACAACAACATCATCGTGATGCGCGCCTATGTCTTGCGGCTCGCCTTGGCTGGGCTTTTCACCAAGTCACATGCCGTTCAGCTGGCGCCAGCTCCTACTGCAGCGTCCTTCAGCTATAGCTCCTTCACCTACACGCAGATGACCTCGGATCGATACCCAACACCTCTGCCGTCGCCTGTCACCTATGCAACCCCTTATGCACCATCGTTCAGTGACGCTTCTACGTTATTGCCGGCCAACATTACATATACGACCTACTCCTTTGATCGGAATGCCACTTACGCCAACGATGGGACTTACGGTCAAAGTGCTTACATGTCTCTGTGGAATAATTACACATATTCGTCTGAGCCACCTTTCACAACGACGGTTTCTCCGACGCCAGTTGCCAGCAGCGAGCTTGTCTTTCCACCAGCTCTGTATAATGCACCGCAGATCGACCAGAATGCGTCTCAATTTCCGACTGACTTCATATGGGGTGTCGCGGGTAGTGCCTGGCAAATTGAAGGTGGACTTCAGCTCGAGGGCCGTGGGCCGGGCCAGCTCGACACCATTGGATCAACACGCAGCCCTACCAGCGGGAACGACTCGAACACTGCAGACATGAATTACTTTCTGTACAAGCAGGACATAGCAAGGCTGGCAGCCCTCGGGGTCCCACACTACTCGTTCTCGATTTCATGGAGCCGCGTCGTGCCGTTTGGCGTTGCCAACTCCCCGGTCAACACTCAGGCGCTCGACCACTACGAAGATGTTATCAGCACTTGTCTTGAGTACGGCGTGACGCCCATAGTAACACTTATGCACGTCGACAATCCAGTCCTGGTGTCTCCAGAGGATGCGTCGCTTCGGGAGCATTTCCTGTACTATGCCAAACAAGTCATGACCCGCTTCGCAGACCGCGTTCCGATATGGGTCACGTTCAACGAGCCCAATCTGGTGGGATACTTCTTCGGTTACTCCGCTCTGCCCAACATCCTCCTTGCACACGCCGATGTATACCATTGGTACAAGGAAACCCTCAACGGCACAGGTCGAATCTCAACCAAGCTTGCCAACAACCTGGCTGTTCCCTTGGACCCAGCCAATCCTGATGATGTAGAGGCAGCCAACCGCTACCAGGACTTCGTGCTCGGCATCATGTCAAATCCGCTATACCTAGGCCAGCAGTACCCAGACGTCGTCCGCAACACACCCGGCATCGACCTCCCAGCGCTAAGCGACGACGAGATCGCATACATAAACGGCACAAGCGACTTCTACGCCATCGACGCCTACATCTCCCAGTTCGCCACCGCGCCCCCGGGCGGCATCGCAGCCTGCGCGGCCAACACGTCAGACCCCCTCTTCCCAGCCTGCGCGACGCTGTCCAACACCCAGCTGAACGGCTGGGCCATGGGCGCGCGGTCCAACGCGTACTCGTACATCGCGCCGCAGTACGTGCGGCAGCAGATCGGGTACGTCTGGAACACGTTCCGCCCCGCGGGCGGCGTCATGGTCACCGAGTTTGGCTATCCCGTCTACGGCGAGTACTCGCGCGCCCTCGAGGACCAGCGCCAGGACCTTGACCGCTCGCTGTACTACCAGGACTTCCTGGCCGAGGCGCTGAGGAGCGTCCACGAGGACGGCGTGAATTTCATTGGGGCGCTGGCGTGGAGCTTTGCGGACAATAATGAGTTTGGGAGCTATGAGAACCAGTATGGTCTGCAGACTGTGAACCGAACGGATGGGCTCTTCACGAGGCATTATAAGAGGAGTCTTTTCGACTTGGTGGATTTCTTCAATTCCCATGTTTCTGCAGCTTGAGCACTTGAATGTATCGTGCGAGCGGTGTGCGTACCTCAGGAAACGTCACGCTATGCTGAATTTTAGATAAGAAGTATGTACATAGTTAAAAAACCTAGGATTAGAGACATCCCTTCCTAGTAAGTCATCCGTCCTGCTTGACTCTAACTCCATGGTGGAATACATTATGCCGTCTTCCTATGCAACAAGAGGGTGTTCAAGGAAGACCAAAGCCGCCTAAGGTCGTCCCGCCCTTTGCCCAGGTGCGGAAATTTGTGGTGTTTGCCTCATTAGACCCGTCGCTGTGGTCATACTGTGGGTAAGGCCAATTCTCCCTGGGTCTCCGCCCGCCTCGCTCTATGTAGGGCCATCCTTGCCTGGGGTTTTCGTCCGCGGCTGGAGAAGCAGCCTGAGGTGATGCGGTGGCCGCGGCGCCTCCAACATGCTCCCGGTCGAGGAGATATGAATCCATTTCGTTCTAGACACGTGTATATCAGTTTCATGTCTGAAACGTATGTGCGGAGAGGGGGCTGATGGTGCAAGACTTACCCAGTCAATGTCACCGTTTACCGCCATTTCTATAGGATCACCCGAGTCTCGATTCGCGGTGCGCTCGGTGCGGAAGGTGTCTATCCCAAAGTCCCATGCAACAGAGAATTCCCTTCTGACTCCTCCGGTGATTCGAGGGGCCTTGTTATTCACTGCTGACCATGAAGATGAGGGTGTGTCAGGCCGCTCGGACGTAGAAAGTGAGTGAGTGCTTCTCGAAGAGGGGGTTGGGGCAACCACCGCCGCATCAGAGCGGTGATTATCATTAGTTTTCGAGGCTGAAGCCTGGTCGGGTGGTGAGACTTTGGCAAGAATAGTGCTGAGCACCTTTGTTGCGTGAGCTGATTCCTTGCAGATGTCGGCTGTTCGACTCCATATTGTGCGTGCCCGCTCGAGGCAAGAGACCACACGATCGTGAAAGGGTTTCTTGCTGCGAGTTCCAGTACGATCAGCAATTTATCCCCCCAAATCGGGCGGTTCGACTTACCTGTTCCCAGAGCTTGCAACCAGGTCCAGGCAAAGACACATGGCCGCCAACAGGAAAATGTGGAAACCAGCATTCGTCACCATGTACCTCTTTTCGTACAATCGCCCACCATTACCACTCTGGTCGTCGAATTCAGCATGCAAGTCCAACAACCTCAACGAAGCATCCCGGCACGCCTCTCTCGACCGATCGTAGACAGCATTTTCCCTCCCATGGGTCAGATAGCGCCTGTGCAGCACACACATTCCCTTGAGGTGTATGAGTTCAGAAATCATGCGGCGCACAATTATGTCAGGGGCGTCGGCGAAACTGCTTTCGCGTATCGGCCTAAATCGAAGATTAGGTGGCACATCTTCGTGCAGGCTACGTAGATCGGCATCGACGCTGATAACCTCGCCATAGGAAGGCGGAGAGACAGCTATGGCCTGTCTAACAATCCTGCGCAGGACCTGCACCTGTCTGGCATAGTATATATAAAAGAGAACTGGGGTGAAGTCTGAAGATGGCCTTGAAGGTGGTAATGATTGGCTGTGTTCGTTGAACTCTTCGTCGTGCAGGTTTGAAGGAAGCTTTGTGTCAACATCGGCGCCGTGAACGACTGGTGGGACTCCGAGTAGAAACCCAAAGGATATGTCCAGGTGTTCGAGCGTATACCACGTCCTCCGGCGCATTTCAGCGTCAAAGGCTGAGATCTTCATGTTGCTGTTTCGGTTCAAATATGTTGGGTCTCGGTGGTATCCCATCCTTTGGGCCAGTCGAATTGAAGTGCTAAACGTGTGCCAGCAAATCGGGTCCGTGTCCCGTTTCTGCAGGACGAGATGCATGATGAACAGAAGCGCAGCCTCAACAGAATGAGGCTTGCCCAGGAGATAGTCACCAGCGACCAGGCAACGATATGCCATGCTGCTGTACAATTCAATCCTCTCTTTAGCCGCTTCATCTGGAATCCCTGGTGCGCCCGTGCCGTCAGAGCCGGCAGCTTTGGAGGCTTGTTGAAAGACCGCAGTCGATAAAACAGAGAACAGCGTGCTTATCCATAACAGACTGGTACTGTTCGCTTCTTTCCAGAAGGCCTCGTATGCTCGCTGAAACTGGCCTGGATGTATCGCCATCGGGATAATGTCTACCAGTAGTCAACAAGCTGCCAATGGAGCCTAAGGCCGGGATTTCTACAATGGCTCTCCAAGTGGAAGTGGAGGCCTTGAGAGCAAAATGAAAGAAGGCTCGTACATACAGACCTGTTGGAAGTAGAATGTCAGGATCTTGTCGCACTCTGACCTTGATGGCAAGCAGTCAATGATTTGCTGTGCCGTGAGCGGTGTTGCATTTCCGTAAGATTGAACAGAAATAGGTTCCTGTCGTTCTTGGGCGTCCTGGGCCTCATGTTGGCTTCCAGGTCGCGATAAATGCTGGGAACTTGCAGACAAGTAGTCAGGAGCTTCCTCGTCGATGAGTTCCTGGAGATTGTGAATACACTCGAGAACAGCGGCATAACTAGTGCCCCCAGCGTATCGCACGCTGTTGCCCTCCCTGCCCAGCTGCTCCTGGGCCGACGACCGCCCCGGCGACACAGCTTCGTCCCGGCTTGAGGTTGACCCGGCAGCCCGCGGCTCCCCTGTCGGGGGCACGGCGCCGCTCGCATCCTTCGCTGCCGGAGCATTCGCCTCGGGCTGGGTGATCATGCCGTTGACGAGATCCTCCAGCTGCTGCAACCTGATCTGCACTTGCTTCCGGGGCACAGACGGAGACTGGCTCCCAACGCTAGCGGCTCCCGAGGCTCCAAAGAACCTGCACGAGACGGCGTCGCTCCTCTTCACGCACGAGGTGCATGGCTGCTGGCGGTCGCATTTCAGTTTCCGGGTGCGGCACGGCACGCACGAGACGACCTGCCGGTTGCGCTTGATCACCTTGCGGTGCGGGTCACCGAGCGGTGCCAGGCGGAACACAGACGTGTAATTGGATGTGTCGCCGTTGTTGGGCATGGCTTGACATTTGTTGGATAAGTTGTGACGACGAGATGTCTGCCAGCATGGACCAGGAATGGACGGGACAGGACAGGACAGGACAGTGGCGCCGGATCGCGTTAAGTATACCTTCCCAGAAGAGTAGCAAATCTCACAATATCCGCGCCCGGAGATGGTGGAGATGAGATGGAAGCATTCGGGAGAAAACCAGGGGGTTCACAAATCGGCGTTCGGGGAATTGTAACTTGGCTTCGGATTTTACGGCCGGCCCGGCTGCTCTCTAAGCTGGACCCAAACAAAAAACGGCAGATCTCATGGGGATCTCGGCTTGTGCCGTTCGTGTGGCACAAGCCATTGTTTGCGGTATGATTACTGATGTGGCTGGCTGATCTGGCAAGTGCTGGTTTTCATGTCATACTGCGCGAAGCGCGTTCTGTGCTAAAATGGCCCTCCTCCGGTAAGCCCGGCAATTGTTTTCGAGATGCAACAGCGCACACGTAAATGTCCCATGTTTCACGGGCTCATCAAATCTTAGTCGAGATGCTCATATCCTAGTATCAACGTCTTGCATGACACATGATCCGCAGACTTGAGCATGTCGCGTTGCCGAGGCGATTTGCGTCGATAAGGTGGGTACGCTCGCACATTGCACCTGATCTCGAAAGACCAGCCAGTGCCTGCTCGGTGGCCTAGTTCATTTGTATAACGTTTCCATTAATAACCCGATAGCTGAACGCCCTCTCATGAGACATGCTTTTTCCTAACCACATTTCACATGCGAACCCATGTCTTGCGCTTCGCTTCGTGACAATTCTTGTCGAATTGCGCTCAAGTGAGCTTCTGCTTGATAAAGAACGACCGCAGATGGGACAGCTGCCATGCGCACGTTCCTCCCAGGATCACCAGCTGGATCATCATCCATCGAACGACACGGGAGTTCGTAGCTTCGGATTGGTCTCGGAATTCAGCTTCTCGTTCCTGTTATGCTAGTCAGTCTTCTGGGTCTGGTCTCTGATAGCCTGAGGCAAGTGAAGGTATTCGTACCCTTTGGAAGACCTGTTCCCTTCGAATGTCCTGCAGTCGCGAGTTGAGGTCCTTGATCCTTGACTGGATGTCCTGCAGCTTGTCCTTGTCCGAGCTCTCGATCGCGCTCGACTCTCCAATGGTCATGTCGAGGGTCAGTTTGATGCCGCCGTTGGGGTTAGAGGTGCTGAGCCAGCCAGTCTTGCCGCTGTCAGACGACGGGGTGAAGCAGATCTTGTGGTCGCCGGCCTCGTGCGCGGTGAAGGTGTAGCGCCCGCCGGAACCGCCCTTTTGCGAGACTATCCGGTGGTTGTTGTCGAACAGTTCCTGGTGAAGAATGTGTCAGCACAGCGTATGCGACTCTATGGGCGACAATTGACATACATCAACAGTGATAAAGATACTGATGCCGTCGTGCTTCCACCACGCGTTCCTCTGGTCATCGAACTCCTCGGCTGTGTAGTGCCCGACCACTAGGGTGTCCTTTGGAAGCTCCTCGTAGAAGCACTTCTGAGTAGTGCCATCGAGATAGAAGTAGAGCGCCTGCGTGACCTGAACCAGAGAGCTCAGGCCCACGAGAGGGAGGAAGGCTCTCATGGTGTTGGTTGCCCCGTTTGGTAGGCTTTGGTTTGCTCGTAGGCCAGTCGGCAAGCGCTTTCCCGTGCTGGACAATTGATGGGTCGCTTGTCGGTAGTCGAGAGATCAAAGTCGAGATCACGGTCGTCGAACGTGGGTTGTGTGTTGGTGTCAAGCTTGACAGGCGCACAGGTTCAAACAATCGCTAGCTTGAGAGCTGGAGGCCAGAAGAGCCACGTTCCTGCAAATCCTAGCCAGGGTTGTCTCTCCGCCCAGCTCTCACAAGCTCTCTCTCGGCCGGCAACAGGCCAGGTGCTTCTGCAGGCGCCTCCCCCTGGTCCGTGCTCTGTCCTGACCCTGCGCAGCTGGATTAGAGAGATCTTTTGCGCTGGAGGGGCGCGACTCAATACCGCGATTGACTGTGGATTTCGTCAAACTGTTCTACATTCGTCATCAGAACCACCATCAAATCCCCATCGAATTCCAGTCATTTTCCATCGAATCAGCGCGTTTTACCATCACTCACATCGTTCTATATCCCTTATGTTCGACTAAATGACTCCATCTCTTCCCTACTTAGCTTGATACCCAAGGCCTGGTCATTTCTTCCTTTCGCCATGGCATCCAACGACGTGCGCGATGTTCTGAATCTTCCCTCCGACGACCTCACCCCGCGACCGTCCAAGAAACAAAAAATCACAGCACCCCGACACAACCTCAAAGGCTTGGCAAGAGAAGTCCAGAACCTGGGCGGCGACAACCCCATTGCGATCGTCCCAGAAGTTTCTCTCTACAAGAAGCGTCGATTCGCTAATCGCAAGCCGGCCGCGAAATGGGAGCTCAAACAGTTTAGGAACTCTGCGCGTGGTGACCAGAGCCTCATACTGCGACATTGGAAACGCAAGACGGAACCGGGTCAGCCTAGCGACGATGCCGATGGCGAGCCTCCAGAGGCAGTGAACAACGAGAATGGAGAGGAGGGAAGCAAAACCGAGGAGACGATCGAGGATTCGGCATTTGCGAAGTTCAACGTCAAGGTGCAGATACCTGAATACAACGACGAGCAATACACCGCGAAGTTGCAAAACGACGACTGGACACAGGAGGAGACCACGTACTTGATGGATTTGGTGAGGGATCTCGACTTGCGCTGGCCGGTCATATGGGATCGATATGACTGGGTCCCAAAAGTGCCCGAGGATGCGGACATGAACGGATCAAATTCAGCCGTGGTGCCAACGGTCAAGCCTAGGGACATGGAGGATCTCAAAGCCCGTTACTACGAGGTCGCTGCCAAGATGATGGAGTTGCAGAAGGCCATTCAATACATGACCCAACCTGAATGGGATCTGCATCAGACCATGGTCAACTTCAAGCCGGAACAGGAAAGAGAGCGAAAGAAGTTTGCGTTGAACTCCATGTCTCGTTCCAAGGAAGAAGCTAAGGAGGAAGAGTCGCTGCTTATGGAGGTTAAACGCATCATGGCGCGCCAGGAGAGATTCAACGAGGAGCGCAAAGAGCTCTACCAGAGGCTGGAATACCCACACTCGGACCAAGACATCAATGCTTTCAAGGGCAGCGCAGGTCTTACGAATCTGTTGAGCACACTGCAAAACATGAGCCAGGCCAAGAAGCGCAAGCCCATAGCCGGTCCGGAGGGCACAAGCCCCGCTGTACCTACTCCTGGACCCAATGGGCAACCTGTCAGTGCGACATCTGAGGCCCCTCCAAGCCGACGTGAGAGCACTGCGGCGCCTTCAGCTGGGGTTCGCGAGTCCATTGGCGCCGAGAAGCCAACGCCAGCAGGTAACAAGAAGGGACAGCCGGCGACAGAGCGGCGCAAGCTCAATGAGCAGGAAGAACAGATCTACGGTGTCTCAACGCACGAACGTCTTGGATCAGGCCCAACCTTTAGGTACGAGCGGGTGAACAAGATATTCTCGCACAAGAGCGGCCAACAGCAGCAACGGATACAGAACGTCCTTACCGAGCTCGACATACCTGTGCGTCTCAACATGCCCACTGCATCCGTAGTAGCGGAGTACGAGAAGCTAGTACTTGCAGTGACCGGCCTGGTGGACCTGAGGAAGCTGAGAGACAAGCTGGACGGCGAAATCAAAATTGAAGAAGCTAAGAAGGCTGAAAGAGCCAAGGCCCGCGTTGTACTTGGCCTCGATGGCGCCAGCGAAGATCCTAGTCAGGACAAGAAGGCTGACGAAGCCCCCGCCGAGACCAAGGCAGAAGCCACATCCGAGGAGAAGGCCCCAAAGACTAACGGAGAGCCGCCCAGCGCAGAGGGTGATGGCGGCGCTGACGCACAACCGGCAGCGGATGCGCCCGTTACCAATGGCGATGATGCCGCCGCAGTTGGTGATGAGGCCAGTACTCCTGTTGTCAAGGAAGAGGAAGGCGGCAGACCAGGCAGCAGCGGCGGCGGCGCTTCTGCGAACAAGCGCAGCGCGAGTGTTCTCAGCACGACGTCCGACAAGAGCGCCAAGAGACAGAGAAAGTGATGGGAAGATACGACCAACCAATGTTGGCGTTGTGTCCAGCAGCCGTTAATTCACAATGCTGGTGGGCACGTTACATGATGGATTACATGATGGATTAATGAGATAATTATACCACGTTGCATCTCTCAAGGTTCACACGGACTTGTAGAGCGTTCGCGATCCACTCCCTGTGACGCGGTGTCATTGTGAGACATCGCCTTCTTCTCCTACGAGAGATTGGGTCACTGGGGATGTGCTCGTTTGAGTATCGTCGCAGTGGCTGCCGACGAGAACAAGTAATTACCAGGACCAAGCATGCAGTAGACAACAACACGGTGTTGGCTTTGAAGAACGGATATCCCTCGGCGATACTGCACCTCCTTCCAACACATCAAATGAGATCATCCTGGCTCTCTAGGTCGTCCTTGTGACGAGTGCTATGGTCTATTCTTAGCCCAGCGTGAGAGGACCATAGATCTCTCTGACGATCACCATGATCGCGTCTGTCCTGGCATGTTGCCAAAAGCGGCCTGGGATTGTGGGCAAGGTCGATGACATTGTGCCGTACCTCGACTTGCTTTGGGCTAGAGGTCCTTCGTACCGGTACAAGACGTGGACATAGGTGTACTACATGCGGCTCTGCAAGACATCGACATGGGCAAACTGACAGCCATAGGAGCGCCGGGCGCTTGGGAGATCGGAAATGTGCTGTCTGGGTCCAGCTCGGTTGGACAACAAGTACGGCGGGATGGGTGACTAGTGGACGTCTTATCTGCGAAATTTTCTGCGGCTTCCAATAGCCTCGAACGCTCGTGTGTCCACAGGCGGGTATTTGTCTGGGATGGTGCGGGTTTTGGGGTGTAGAACGCCGCCCTCGACGAGGGCTTGATAGGTTGTCGTCGTGATAGACAAGTTACCTCGTGCAGCCGCATCGCCTTATTTTAGCAACGCACCTGCGCCTAGGACTCTGGACAGCGCGTGCGCGATGCAGGTTACCCGCCCCCTAAAATAGATCGTTCCCCCTTTTCCCCAAGGCCACAATATCTTGTCTCATGCCGGCAGTCGCGGTCGCCGGTGATGTTGGTTGTTCTTCAGCCTCAGCAGAGGACCCCTTGCGATGTCGAGGCCGCATCCTGGCCGGTGATCTGTCAGGTACACCAATGGGGCGGATGTGACGGGCACCAGATTGCCCTGCATTGCAGCGAGCCGGCGGGATGGTAGATCTAGAGCACACATTAACCGCCCGTGGGGTGTGTATGGGTGTGTATGGGCGGCCGACACCACCACACCGCCGACGCGGTCCCGGCGACGGACGACAACAGGCTGAAGGATCCAGCAAGGCTTCTTGCTCTTCAACTCGGGCCAGCGGGTGAGTATCACGGAGCAGGCACGGAGGATCCGTCGGCGAGACGCCGGCGCCACCCACACCGCGATGCCATCGCATCCCATCTGCAGTGTCCTGCGCCGTGAAAGCACCCAACCGCGCCGGCGACTGACATCACCGGCGCCTCGTCTTGCCTTACAGCAGTCACACCCTCTGTCGACCCGGATGGTAGCTCAAGTACCCTGCATGCGCACCTGCATTTCGAGATCTGGGTGCGAACCTGGGCGACAGGCAGGGCAGAGATGAGGGCGCCCCACGGAGCGAGAAGCAGGGGACTCCGGGCGCTTGCTTGTCCCCGAGAGATCTCAGCCGCCGATAAACAATGACCAGTCATCCGAACAGAGAATATGTCGGTGAGGCTATTTTTGGTGGCCGTTGGGGTCTTCCAGAGCTCTTCTGGAAGGCGTGAGGTTGTGAGAAGTTTGGGCGGCGCTTACACGTCGCGGACCGACTGGTGGGCGGCTATTCCGAGGCCGCTGATTGCTCAGAAGTCTTTGCTGCTCGCTGCGCGGTGTGCGCGTGGGAGGGTCTGCACGTGGGTCAGCGAGGAACATGATCTGAGCTTGTGTTTGAAACTTTTCGAAATACCTGCTTGCTATACCGCATGTTGCTTGCGGTAGGAACCTCGTGAATAGAGACACCACGCTCTGATCGTAGAACGAGTCCATGAGCCTGCCAAAGCCCCCCCCCCCCCCACCCCCAACATCCAAACCTTGGCCGGTCTAATCAGGGTTAGGGCGGCGTGGTTCTGGACCATCACGCTTGAAGGAACGAACGAGGTGAGAGAAGGGCGACTCAGCTTGTTCGGGGCAGTCACCAAGCCGCTACACATCAGTGCTCGATCCAACCAACGCCGTCTTCACACCCCCGCGGAGCTTTTCAGATTCCCAATGGCTTGGAGGTGGCTTTGCTGTTGGCTTCCTTCCCGTCAGAGGACCCAATCAGAGCAGACACCGTCCGCTTGGGCTGTTCCCCCAACATGGTCGGCAAACCTGCAGAGAGGCCCATCCATTTGGTACAGACTGTCCGAAGCTTGTTAAGATGACCCTTTTGCCCTTGGAGGTCCTTAGAGGCGGTGAGCAGCCAGATGTTCTTGACAAAGATACACTTTTTGCCCAGGATTCTGTCGACTGCGAGACGCCATTTGCCCTCAACCAACCGCCCGGGATTCCTCAAAACCCTTGTCGTCTAATTCGACTCCGACGGCTCATTTGGTCACGAACAGGCTACTTCACTGGCTGGCTGGCCCCACATTCAATGGCCAACAACGACGCTTGTGGTCACGTTACAATGCCTCAGGCGCATGGGACCGTTGTTCCTCGTCGAACCTTGGTACTGGAGGGCCCAGCGGAGGCAGGGTGAGGGAAGCTACTTGGCTACGTGTGTCCTGTGCTGATGCCGATATCACTTGACGCACAGAGCTTTCCTGCTTCTCGACGCCTGGGAATCTGCCGGGATGCCTCATGTGTGGTGTGTTGTTTAAAAGTACCAAGCCGAGGTAGCTCTTCCTGCGCGGATCACGTTTCCGCAACTGTGCCGCGCCCTCGCTTGTCTAGTTTCACCGGCGCCTGATGGGGAGGCCAACTTCCGACCTCTGCCGCAGCCTCCCCCGTCCTGGCGAGCGAGCGGCCAACGACTCGACCACCCACCAGCCGGCCCGCCTATGCTGCGAGCCAGCATGTCTGTGGCTTGCGGCGTGCAATGATGAATGGCGGGCACTGTCACACTGGCCAGAAGCCCAGCCTGGAAGCGCCATATACCGCGACCTTATGGTCTGCACGGTGGACCTTGAACGCCAGTGATCCCAGACTTCACAGAGCGCCAATGTGATAGTGACCTGCGATATGCCCCTCTCAGGGCCCAGAGCTATTCGCAGGCAGCAAGAAGCTGTGCCGTGAACCAGCCTCAAGACCTGCAAGCAAGCGGGGACTTACACAGGACTTGTCCAAGGTTCAACGGCTCGAGGCTGCAGGCAAACGTTACGATGCGTGTTGTGTTGGCCGCCCATACTTGGTGGCATTTTCCAGGTCTGACCTAGCCCAGTCCTGCTCGATCGAAGTTGCAATCGAAAGGTACCGTACCTGGCTTCGGGCTCTGCTGCCAAATGTGCGAGCGCGTGTAGACGACTGCAATGCGACATGAAGGCGACGATGGGTGGTCAGTCCTCCTCATCCCACGCCATACACAGCACAGAGTCTTTTCGAGTAAGCGGGTCGCGCTCTTAGTAATTCTTGCATGGATTTGTCTCACTTGATGGGAGAAAGGTATTAGAGGTTGACGATGGAGTCGCCCACCTGTGCGACCGCCAACGGGACCTTCGCGGATCGCGATAAGCGACTCGTCAGCTTTGCACTAACGCGGGTGCGCCTGCAATGCAGCCGGATGTCATCACATCGAACGCCAGGGCAACAGTTTCCCTCACTTTTTCGCGGGACATGCCCCCGGTTGAGAGCGTTACAATTCTAAGATTGGTACCACACCCTCGCTGCCCTCCAACTTCCAGTTCTATCTCCATCGAGCTTGGCGCAGAGGTCCCTTTCAGCTATTTTACTACTTTCAGGCCCTGTCATAGGCCAGGATGGTGTATTGACCCAGCCAATCGTGGCCACAGGGCCGCTTCAATTCCATCACATCGAGACCATCGACGTGCAGGCGGGTCCGCTTTGCAGTCTCTTGTACGGAATTTGTCTACTCCTGGCACGCACCGGGCTAGTACCGAGAACACCAACACGACGTCTTCTCACGATGCCCAGCTCATTTTTAATATCGGGCAAGGCAAGGCAAGGCAAGGCACAGCAGAGCGGCAAAAGGCTTGGTTGCCCGTCCCTCGGAAATGGGGACGAGGATTAGCTGCTAAAAATATCACCCTTTCGGCTGTTTCATCCAAGCCGGGGTGGCACGCCAGACACAGACTTCCGAACGCGAACAATAGGCTCAGGCAAGTCTGGAACTGGTTCCTTGGCGCTCTGTTCTGCTCATCTGGCCCATACGCACATCGCCACATACCACGATGTCACCTTCAGGAACAAGAAAAACGGACCAAGCTGATGACTGAACCAACAAGCCGACGACACAAGATACCTCAGGGGACCCACCATCCAGATTCTACTAAAGAAGGTCAGTGGTAGTGAGGGGGTTGTGCACTCGCCCGCTAATCAGGCCAGCTTAGGCGCGTCTTGGCTAGATTTGCCGACGCCCGCCGCTCGCTACTAGGTGCGGGTATTCCAATTGATGCAAAATCGCTGCACAGCCGCGTTCGAGCGCCTGTCCAACCCAGCAATACGAGCTCTCTGCGATGGCCATGGGCTCACACAGATTGCCAGTCAGCAAGGCCTCTCCTGTCCATGGTCCTCATACAGCCCTGGGCTCCCCTTCTCGAGAAGCCCTTGACCACCTACTGGGGCATTCGTTCAAGTGCACCGGGCGCGGAGACTTGCCATGTCCGCGCTAAACGATAGAAACTTTGGCAGTCCCTGTCGTGGGCGTGCTATTGGTTGTCGCTTAGGCATTCTGCTTTGCGTGTCCAGGCCACACACCACTGCTTCCACTGACACCGGGTCTGGCGTCTGTGACGCATCTCCGTCGAGAGAGGCCATATGATTGACTGAGTTCCAAGGTAACTTTCCGTGGCAGGATGTAGCCCAGGGTCAAAAACTCGTGCCCCCATGCAGCGGCCCATCCCTTCCAATCGCAGGCTATAAGCCGCTGTCTGTCACAGCGACAGGGGAATTTATGTTACTATTTACGATGCTACGGGTGGGAGAGACCCCACTCGCACGCGGTTCATGATTTCACCTAAACCGGACCAAACGGCATGACAGGCTTGCGGCCTTGTTCTGGTCAAGCGGGCCATGAAGGCGCCCGTCGTCATGTTTGTGGCTGCCAAACACCCTGACGGGCCTTTTATGACCCAACCAGCCGGGGCATTCCAGCCTCGCGAAATGACACCTGCCTTTGAAGTTTCATCGACCACAAACCCCGCCACGGTGGGGCATGAAAAGGGTGAGGCAGCCCATATGGCACCGCAAGCCTCCTCAGATCCCAGACGGCAACCAACATCGCGGCAACAAGACTGAATCGAGCGAGGCTGAACCTTGCGACTCACAAGCATTCCCTGTCTCTGGTGAGTCTCATCAACGTGAGGCAAGCGCGTGTAGCCTAGTAGAGCGCGGTCTACTGTGGTATTCTACCAGGCCCGCTTGCTCAGACAAGCGTTTGTCGACTGCCTCGTTTCGGGGTGCAACTCGCCTTGAAGGGTTGCCGCATCGGGAAGGTCAAGTCAGACGGGGTACAGGGCAATTTCTGCAAATCACATCCATGCGACACTGTAATATACAGCACCGGGCGTCATGAATCTGTAGGTTGTCATCGACATCATGTCAGCAATTGCGAAATCTCCCACGGCCAAGATCATCAGCACAAGCCGACCGGCTCCCGATGCATGCAGGCCGATATTGCGTACAGACGGTAGCTGCAGGCCCTCGTCGCCGTTGGCCTGTGAAAACATAGCGGGGCAGCGGTTTTGGCACCATGACATCGCTTGCTGGACCAACAGGTCGGTTGGTGGGTGTGCTGTGCCGCAGAGATGCCTAAAGAGCGCCTCTACTTAGTGCGATATGCCCCCAGCACCTTTTAGGTTCCGGCCAGGGCCATGGGGGAACACCACACAGTTGGGATGACGATGCGGCCGGTACGGTTTTGTGCTACTGACGGGACAGGCAAGCCTGTCGCCGGCTTCGAAGAGGCCCGTCACGGCGACAGCGGGCAGTTGAGCCAGTCAGCGCCCAAGTTGTCGCTTACCACCCATGAAGCTTGGTTTCGAGACATGGGCACATATGTCAGCATCAATGGGGAGGGATTATCATCCGCCCGCGGCTGCGATTGGCGACAAGGGATGTGCCCTGTCGGCCACCCTGGCATCCTTTCGTCCCTGTCGGTCCTGGTCCTGGCCGCCGTAGCATGGGAGTCGGGTCCAGGGATGGGCGGGAGGCCACGCCGCTACCAAGTAGCCAGCCCGTCTCTTTGTTTTAGCACGAACGACTTCACGGGCGGCCTAGATGGGGTTATGTTGAGAGTCTGAGTGAGGTCTTTGGAGCTTCGGGTATGTGCTCCGTCACTAGAAATTCCTAAGGGAGTCGCAGCCAACAGCCAATATTGCAGGACCATGTACCCATGTGCAGCAGCAAGTGACAGGTACGTACATGGTACATCAGACCGCCCTGACGACAAGCGCCATGCCGCCCAATATTGGAGCCGGTCCGGGCTTAGCGATGTCCTGCGGGTATCGAAACTGGCGACATGTACCGGTACCAGCGTCGACCATGTACCCGCTCGCTAAACCCAGCACCGAGCCTGGCCGCCTTGGGTCACGATGGCACCTTACATGGCATGTGCCCTTACTGCCTTCAGGGCCTCGTTGCGATCAGAAGAGATTACTGCCGAGGACTCCCTAGTCCTTGGTGACTGATCGACTAGCCCATGCTACAGAACAATTCTTCGATTCGTATCCCGCACCCATCTTCCCAGTCTGGTCGTCCTGACGGATCTTGGGCCTTCATCAAACCATAAGTTTGGTCTCGTCTGAATGGTTGTCTGAAGCCGGGCTACACACAGCCTTAACAACCCCCTGGGTCCGCTGCCCACTTTCTGTTGAGGTCCTATGTGCCATCGCCCCATCCTTTACCGACCCCTTCATAGCTTGTCCGTGGACCTGCATCTACCGTCTGAACTGACCTCACATCGCCACTCCGCCACGGCCGATTCCCTGCATCGTGAACAGGACCCTCGAGTTGTTGAAACGCAGAGAGCGAAAATAGGAGCCAGCCAAACAACTTGTCTGTTGCGCTTGCTGCCACCTTGGAGAGAGAGCCCAGAGAGGAAGCATCACTATTTTTGACCCGTTATATTTGGGCTCACACTCAGCCTCCGCACTGGTGCGCCCGTTTGAGCAAGCAGGAAACTTGCAAGCTGTGCCGCCCTTGCGTCGACCTATCAAACCCCCTCGGGCCTGCTGCAGGGCGAGTGGGCAAAGAGCTGCAGGGCAAACACCCCAAATTGAAAAGACTATTTGATGTATCGTGGAGGGCAGAATTCCTAGTGCAGCGCCGGGTCGAAATCGTTGACGGCTCGTGCTGTACTGCGATTAATCCTGCGAGGGAAGCGAGAACCGGTTCAGCCCGCAACCAGCACCAGCCGGGCGTAACGCGCGTCAGCGTCAAAAAAGCTGAAGCTCCCAAGCGCGCCCGCATCCTACCACAGCACCACAGCACAGCACCCAAAACCATCTGAGCTTTTAGACCGTTCACGGCGCTTCACTCCCGCAAAGCATCTCTCCAACGCACCACCTCGCGCGGGCCATTTATTTGAGTTGCGGAAGTCAAGCGCAGCAGACGCTCGGCAACAAGCTTCGGCCCAAAGCAAAAAGGCGACGCATACCAAACCAAGTCGAAACGTCGAGAAAGAGTACCGCAGTGACGAGGGGCTTGTGGCGACGACAAGGTTCTCATCTCAGTCCACGTCCTATCGGACATCGCCCGGCACTTCCACCCGTCCATCTGCAGACTTGCACACTTGCACACTTGCAGCTGCCTGCTCACGACCGTCGGTCGCCTGTTCGGATCCAGACAGACCTGGGGCTGCTGAGGCACCCAAACGAGCCCGAGCCCGAGCCCCAGAGAGCGCTCGTCGTTTATTTCCGGTAGGTTCACGCCCGTTTTCTCAAGTGCCACGGCCCAAAAGCTCCCCTTTAGTATCTGCAGACTGCAGCATGCCCAACTTGTCATGGCGAGCCTTGCTCGGTTCGGTTGGCATTAGGTATTCTGGCTGGGTGAGTCGCACCCACAGTCAAGTACGCAATCCCGATCACACTCTGCAGCCATCCCCTGTACGCATGCTCGACGCATGCTCGTGCCGACCACTCACCCTCCCACTCTGCCACTGCCCTCAAGTTATATCCGTGCCAGTGCATGGCATGCGCGGATGGTGGTAGCCAGCGGAGTTGACGAAACCGTCTTCCCCATTGTGGTGCAGTGCATTGTGTCTGTGCCTCTGACGTGTCATCCGGATTTCTTGTCACCTTTTCCTCTCCCGACGTTCCCTTCCCATGTGCCCCCCAAGGCCCCATCCCGTTGCGTCTAGCCCAAGCTCCCAAGCGGCGTGTCAAGAGTCAGGGTCGGCGGCTGTGCAGGCTTTCGATGCAGATACGGAGATGACTTCGTGCCTCACACCCGCGCAGGTTCCCCCCCTGTCTAGTCCTGCATCTACTTTTACTGTACACTACGCTACGGCTCGACAACCAACGTTGGATGAGACCCTGGGGTCAGAAATCACATCAGCCTCAGTCCAAGTGTGCTGAAGCTATTGCCACTTTAGTGCTTTGCCCATCCTGCACTCCCGATCCACCACACCCAACAACACTGTCGACGTTATTTCTAACGGCCCCACAGAGCTCTGGGCTTCGCGTCTTGACCCATCAGTCAGAAGGCAAAGCAAAGCAAATTACGTCGAATCACGGTCGGCTTTACTCTCGTACAGGTCTCACCGAGACCAGTGCTACATACGTAGCTTGAGCGGCCGCAGGTGCCGATCGACACGGAAGTCGAAGTAACCCTGGGTGACGACCCTAGCAACCTAGGAGGTACGTCCAGCGTCTATTCTTCCTCAGGCATAGCAGTTTTTCATGGTGCCGCCCGACCTCTCACGCTCGAGCATCGCTCCTGCTGCTTTGCCCGTTCGACCACTGCGGTACCAAGTCTTGCAAGTAACGGTACAGTACCGTACGGTACAGCGCAGTACTCCGTGCACCACTACCCGCGCCCTTGACGCCTCCCCCCCCTGTCCATTCTCTTCTTCTCCACACTTACAGAACAACCCCCGCGCCTTTCTGTTGAACCTCCGAGACGGCCAATCCTTCATGCTGATCACACATTAGTCGCGCTGATTCATCCGAGATTCTCATCTCACACGAGACGATCGCAAAGCCTCTTATTCCTCATTCCACCTTTTGGGTTTACCACCAGGACGTCGGCTCCTGTCGATCACCTCTTGCGCGCGCACACAGACCTTTCCTGGGCCGCATTGCATTTAGCATTTCCTTCTCGTCAGACCTGATCCCAGATCCCAGCACCTTACGATCTTTGGACGAGCAGGCGGCCTCGGCTTGTGGACTGAGAAACGCAACCCTCGGCGCTTAAAACTTTGGGCGGCGAGGACGTGGGCTGCGGGCAGAACGGCGCATCTTCGAGACTTGCCGGCACAATTGTCTCAACAACCACACAGCGCGCCCGCCTCATCCTCAGCGAGGACGAGGGCTATCGAGACGCGGCTTCCCAGGTCCATCCTTTAATCTGGTCATCCAGCACAAAACTGTCGTTTGGGGGCCGGCTTCTATCGACCGCTTCGTTGGACCCGCTCGCACCACCGCCGAAGCATATTCGGCACCATCTTTTCTAGCTGTCGCAGGTGACATCTCGATTCAGTCCCGGGACACAACAACGAAAGTTTTTGCAGGGTCCAGCATATGCGCTCTTGCAGCGCGCCGGTTTCACGAGATTATCGGCACTGCCACCCTGCGGGGCCACCACAAATTGCGCCGAGGGCATTGAGCTTCGAGTCGCGTGCCCACAGCTAATCATAATATTGAGTGACAATGACATCCTTCACAGCCATGAACGGGGCTGGCTCACCAAAGGCTGCCAACGCCAATGGGGATTCCACGGTTGCGAAACGTGCAGGCTCCTCGGAGCGACCCAGCGGCCCTGCGCAAAACTCAGATCAGGCGCCCAAACAGCAACCCTCAAGTGACGCCAACGCCAGCCACAGGGAGCGGGACGGTTGGGCCCAGGGTGGCCCGGGCCACGACAGACAGCCCTACTCACCAGCAAGGTATGCGGACATGGAGAGCTCACACAAGCGCAAGAGGTCAAGCTCTACCGAATCACCCCGGAGAGAAGGACCTGCGCAGACCGAGAGGCACCAAGAGGATGCCCGCCTGGAACGATCACAGGAATCCGAACCAAGGGATCGGGACCCGTATGATCGTGATGCACGAGGACGTCAGTACCGGTCGTACGGCGACGACGGGCGGGACCGCGGACGCGAGACGGATCGTGAGCGGGATCGAGACTCGTGGTATTCCCCTCATGACAGACGGGACGACCGGGATCCTTACAGTCAACCACCCTCGGCGGCGCCGGATTCTGCGAACACCGAGGAGCAAATCGGAGATGCCCTGCGGAGAGCCACGGAGGACTACCCGCAAACCAGCCCGGATGGCGATGACATGTCAATGTCTTACTCTGGACAATACACCCCAGAGCAGAGGAGGGACGGCGTGGTCCAGTCAGACCCGAAGAAGAGGAAACGGAACTTCAGCAACCGGACGAAGACGGGCTGCCTGACGTGTCGGAAGAGAAAGAAGAAGTGTGATGAGGCCAAGCCAGAGTGTAAGTGTGATTTATTCCTGTTTGTCGAGTCGTCGAGAGAACGAGCACTGAGTCCTGTGTAGGCAGCAACTGTCTGAGGGGGGGCTTTGTCTGCGCAGGATACCCTCCGCAACGGGGGACGTGGCCCAAGCCCGAGAACAAGGTGCAGACCATCCAGATCGAGTCCAAGGACCCAAATTATGTGCCGCCAGGGGCGTACGGGATGCCGCAACCGCCCGTGTTCCCGCCACCGCATGGGAAACGCGAACCTCTACCGTCCTACCGAGGCCAGCCGCTCCGGATCGAACCTCCGCAGGGGCGCCCCGTGCTCACCGACGACGATAGGCTCACAGCCTCGACCCTGCCGACCGCCTCCGTGATGGACCCCAACGAGAAGATGTCGGCGCTGTCCTCGGCGTACCCCAACACGCCGGTCAACGTCTTCCCCACGCCGGTCAGCGCCGCGCCGGTGCCGTTCCCGGAGCGGGGGCCCAAGGAGTACCAGCGGGTGCCGCCGCTGCACGACCTCACCCGGGCCGAGCCCGACCTGACGCCACAGAGCACGACGCTGCCGCACATCAACATCATGCACGCGACGCGCACCAACAGCCCGATCGCAACGTCCCAGTCCGGCGCGAACCCCCAGGCGACGGCGCAGCTCGCGCTATCGCACACGTCGCAGTTCCCCTCACCGATAGTACCGCCGACGAGCGGGGCGGGCGGCTCAGCGGGCGGGGCGCCAGGCGGTGCGGCGAGCGGGGGCGGCGGGCCCGGCAGCAGCATCGGCAGCAGCACGGGGCGGCGGGAGAAGGACGAGATGATCGCGGGGCGGCCGTTCTACCCGTTCGAGAAGGAGCTCGTGCTGGAGCGGGAGCGGTGCAGCGCGGCGTGCTGGCGGTTCAACAACAGCACGAACCCCAACAACGGCGTGTCGCCGGCCGAGCGGGCGCGGCTCTTCCGCGAGATCCTGATGCCGCGGGACCCGATCCAGCTGACGCCGACGCAGTCGAGCCCCGTGACGCACACGGGGCGGGTCGGGGAGAACGTGGTGGTGGAGGCGCCCTTCACGTGCGACTACGGGTACAACGTGTCGATCGGGACCAACACGGTGGTGGGGCGCGCGTGCACGGTGCTGGACGCGTGCGAGCTGACCATCGGCAACAACGTCGTCATCGGGCCCAACGTCAACTTCTACACGACGACCATGACGACGGACCCGCGGCGGCGCCAAGGGGCCCGCGGGCCGTGCACGGGCAAGGGCATCGTCATCGAGGACGACGTGTTTATCGGCGGGTCGGTCACCATCCTCGGGGGCGTGCGGATCGGCAGGGGCACGACGGTGGGCGCGGGAAGTCTTGTGACCAAGGTATGTTTTTTTCTCTTTTTTCTGTACCTCTTACACTTTCTCAGGTCTCTACACTTTTATGATGATGATGATGATGATAACTGACTGAGCGTGGTTACAGTCCCAACCCTCGCACGTCATCGTCGCCGGCAGCCCTGCTAAGGTCAGGAGGGGGATCGGCTCAATGTATTCATGAGAAGAGAGAGAGAGGGAAGAGAACGTGCAGAGAGAAGAGAGAAGAGAGAGAGAGAGAGAGAGAGAGAGAGAGTAGATGCGGGCGGACGGGTGTTGAACCTTGTTGGAGACGATAATGGATGATTGACTGATTGTACGGGATGATGCAGTTGAAACGGAAGGGCTGTCCCGAGTTCTCTTTCTACATTCTTGTTGTTTCTGTATTGCTGTTGCTGTTTGGTTCTTCTTGTTTTTGTGTTTTTGGATTTGCTTTTTTTTTTACTCTGACCTGCCCGGCCGTTCTTGCTTGCCCAAGATACCCACTTAATGCCCTTTATGAAAAAGCCGTCTTTTTTACACACTCTGGTCTTCGAACTTCCTTCCCTTGGCATCCGGATGTCTCGTGTGTCATCTCTCACGGTGTGATTGTGTGAGAGATTGAAGGGGGGGGGGGTGCTGAATGTTGGTCGTGGTTTTTCGTTCCGTCTTCTCTTGTGTTCTAGCTCCGTCGTCTGCTTTGATTTGTTGTTGCAAAAGGCATTTACGAGGGGTATATACGCTGGCAGGGTTATACAGAGAGGAAAGCTATAGAATGGGATGGATGGACAGGTGGGATGGAGGGATGAAGGTGATGGGATGTTGACATCGTCTTATCTCATGTGTTGATTAGGCAGGTTTGGATGACTGCAGTCGGTGATGTGGACTGGTTGTAATTGTAGTTTTACCTACTGACTTGATGGCTGAGAATTACATTTGAAATACATGTTGCTCTAGTATCCTTTTATTTCAAAATCAGTTGAGCCTAGCTAAGTATGACTCTATATTCGTGTCCAGAATCTGCCTGTGCTGTGTTAGTCCAGCAACACCCTGGCGGCAATGCAGGGCAAACGCTCGCTGCCGTCCCGGAGCTATGGTGGGACCTCGGCTGTATGGCAGCGGCTGATCCTCCACATTTCAAGGCTGCTGTCCCCTGCTTCCGTTGTCCCGCGCGCATTCGATCCCCACTAACCATGACGCTGATCAGCCGAGCCTCACCTCACTTCCTCCCGCCCGCCGGACCCCCTCTGTGACTCTTTCTTTTCGCCAGTCCCACACAATTGACTCTTCACTGGGGAAAGCGTTTTTGCTGGTTTTATATTCTGATGCCGTGACGAGAGCGTTCTGGATCCCGCCCCCTCCAGCCTGGCTGCCCCTAGCTGGCGAGGCGCATCTGGAAAGGAACAAACAACCCGAGCTTGGGAGAAGGTTTACCGAGCAAGAGTCAGGAGCCAGCACACAGGAGAGGAAACCATGATGAGCGCGGTGGTGTCTGGTCTCGGCCGGCGCGTTGCTCCTCGCTCTCAGCTCCTCGCACCCATCGCCAGTCGGGTACGGTTACGAAACGGACATGAGCATCAGCATCAGCAGCCCCAGCTCCAGCATCAACAGCGACGCCATGCTTCGGCTCATGCGCGTAGGCCCAAGACGGCCTTGTTCTTCCCAGGTGCGTGGCCCTCCTTGGCTGACACCCCCTCTCCCTACTGCCCTTCCTACGATTCCTCCCCCGTCTATCATAACTTTGTTCGTACCTGTGACTCTTTTCTCGCGTCGATGCTGACCCGTCATGATGCCCTCCAGGCCAAGGCGTCCAGAAAGTGGGCATGATCGACCCGTGGCTCGAAGCCTTCCCGCGCACCGCAGCCCCCATCATCGACGAGATCGACTCGGTCCTGGGCTACTCGCTGACGCGCATCATCCGCGAGGGGCCCAACTCGCTCCTCTCGGCCACGCCCCACGCCCAGCCCGCCATCATGGCCACGTCGGTGCTCATCCTGCGCATCCTCGAGGTCGAGTTCTGCTTCGACGTCGGCGCCCGCATCGACTTCACCCTGGGCCACAGCCTGGGCGAGTTCGCCGCCCTCGTCGCGGGGGGGTACCTCACGTTCGAGGACAGCCTGCACCTGGTGCAGAAGCGCGCCGAGGTCATGGCCGCCGCCACCGCCGCCGCCCGCTCCGAGTACGGCGGCGAGTACGGCATGGTCGCCATCGTCACCGAGCCCGAGTACCTGCCCCAGCTCATCGACGCCGTCGAGAACTTTGTCGCCTACCCCAGCAGCGACAAGGCCGACAGCGGCGCCGACAGCGACGTCCCGCCCATCGAGCAGGTCCTCATCGCAAACATAAACTCAAAGAACCAGATCGTCCTCAGCGGCAACATGGCAAAGATTAAGACCCTCGTCGCCCACGTGCGCCAGTACCTCGGCCACGACCCCCGCGCCGTGCGGCTCAACAGCGACTCGCCCTTCCACAGCCCCCTCATGAAGCCCGCCGTCGCCACCATGCGCTCCCTGCTCGCGGGCAAGAGCCGCGCCCCGGGGCGCGGGGGCGACGACATCGTCACGTTCCCGGGCAAGGTGCAGTGCATCAGCAACGTGTCGGCGCGGCCGTTCGGCTCAAAGGCCGAGCTCAAGGACCTGCTGGCCCGCTCGTGCCTCGAGACCGTGCGCTGGTGGGACAGCATCCGCTACGTCGACCAGACCGAGAAGGTCAGGCGCTGGATCGGCATCGGCCCGGGCAAGGTGGGGCGGAACCTCGTCGGCAAGGAGGTCGGCATGAGGGGCACCGACGCCGTCAAGGGCGGCGGCGTCTGGGCCATCACGGACCCTTCCGATATCCACGGCATGTTGAGGGGCCTTGAGGAGACTGATCCGCTCCTGGAGGAGGAGGAGAGGATCATCGGGGACGAGCCATGAGCCCTTTCCCCTTGCGTACGCACTTCTGCGTGTGTACAGTTTGCTGTTTTCCGCTTCGTGAAGGGAGATGCTTGGATCTCTGTGTATGATGGCTCAGCGCTAGTACTGGGTGGCTTTTTGTCTATAGCGATTTCATGGAGTTTTGTGTTGGGTAGGGCGAGGATGGCGCATGTGGCAAGCCATTAATATATCCGCCCAATTGGATATGATAGCATTGTATGCTGTAGGTATTGGTCACTGGATGCGTGGTCTAAGTCCACGTTGTCTGGTTGCTTTCTATGGTCATACATATCTTTGGAATTAAACATATCTTCAGAACGCTCAGACCTAGGGTAGAACGGTCTCGATTGTGTAAATCACCCTGTAATGTATTGCATTGTATAGATCAATGTGCCCGGAAATTGGGTTGATGCTTGCCGAGGAATGAGATTGAGCTCTTGAGGTGTCTGCATGAAGTCACAACTTCACCCAGGTTTGAGGATTGAGGCAACCGGGAGTTTGCCGCATATTGTCTCAAGGAAATGAGTTTGTTTCGTAATGGCAATACTGGCCCTGTCTTGAATTAAATTGTAAAGGGACATCTGACTTCTTCGATACAAGACTTTAGTCCGGGGGAGAAGACAACTATACAGTTTTCAACATGAAGATAGGGGAAAACACCACAGCCACAAAGGAGAATACTAACTCTATTTCAGACCTATCCGGGGTCTTAATACAAGAAACCATTCTTGACCAATATGCAGCAGCCCTCTCTCGTTCGTGAGCCCCAGGGACGCTCGCAGATAGATTACCCAAAATGAGAATTCGCAGACAATCTCAGGAAGCTATTCAGAATCCCCGGCTCGGACATGCGTGATATGATATATACCGTAGCCTGCACTACTCAGTGCTCTCAGGGTTGTAAAATACCTGCATCTCTTGCTTTTGCTATTTCTGAGAAAACATTGTCCATCAAGCCCAGGTGTTCAAGGACGGCCCACGGGGAGAGCAGCGAGAGATCCAGCAGATCCATACGTGTCAGCATGGACGAGACATGGCCCCCTTTGTCTAGTGAGCCGAGGCTTAGATGCCAGTGAGCCTCTATGAAAACACTTGCAAAAGCACCAATTACTATTTCGAGTTTATCTTGAAAGGAAATCCTGCCTATGATTTTGAAGACTGCCCTCTAATGCATAGTAGGTTGGGCGAGATGTAAAGGGAACCTGTTAAAGATCGATTGAGATGTTTCGAATATCAGGTGCCGCAAGAATTCAAAGTCCAGGCTATGCAAGTGCTAAATGGAAAGAATCCAGGCCTGACGTGCGAAGGCCGAAGATTAAAACAAGACCCCCAACGCTGCGGCGTGGAGCAGTAACATGGCCATCTCGATCTACTATACAGACTTCGCACGGCAGCAGGATGGTATTCGATTCCCCTCTATCAAGCCCTAAAACGCCATGAAGATGCTTCCACAATCCTCTCCCAAGCCAATTGCTCGCCATGATCGGGAGGGACTCGGCTCCCCAAGCAATAACCATCTCAGATACTCCACCAACACCGGTCGAACCAGACCAAAAGAGAAGTGAAAGAGCCATGCAAACTAAAACCAAACAAGACCACCCCCAACTCAGACAACTGCTTTGCGCCCCTACCCCTTCACAGACTCGTAACCCCCACGGTCCACCCCTCCCCGATACGGCGCATATCAGCCCCAAACTTCCTCGACACGATCCTCTTGCCCCCGTGGCCCGTGAGCGGCGCGTGCTCGTCGGGCTCGTAGAAGGGGTTCTGCAGCAGGCGCACGTACGCCGTCTGCATGGCGCGGAACACGGGCTTCATGTCGCCCTCGCGCAGGCCCACCACCGCCGCGGCGCCCCTCCTCGCGGCCGCCGCGCTGATCCCCCCGCCGTCACCACCACCACCGCCACCTTTGGCAGCAGCATCGTCCGAGGTGGATGAAGAGGAGTTGTTGTTGTTGCTGCTGGCGGCCAGGCCGGCGCCCGACAGCGCGGCGCTGTCGATGCGCCGCCCCCGCGTGTCCACGACCACAACGAACTTGACCCCCGTGTTGGTCTCGTAGCCGTACGCGGCCAGCCGCTCGTCCACGGCGTGGAGGAGGCCGTAGTCGCCCGACAGCGAGCCGCCGGCCGTGGTGGAGGATGCGGCCCCCCCTGCCCCCCCTCCTCCTCCCCCGCCGACGGCCGAGTGCTTGGCGCGCAGGTCAAAGATGTCCAGGGTCGAGGACAGGAGCAGCGAGAACTGGAGGGGCGTGCGGATGGGCTTGAGGGTGTTTGTGGCCGGGTCGTGGGACGGGAAGATGGAGATGTGGAGCGGGTTGTTCTGTTTGATGGGTTTATTCGGTCAGGTTTGACTGCTTGATGCCTCTCGACTCGCAGCTTTGGGGTCCCGAGTGGAGGAAAGGGGTCAGTGTTTTGTAGGGCTTACATTCCGGCCTATGACGCCTAGGCAGGCTATGGAGGGTATCGCAGTGGCCATGGCTGGCTATCGTGGTCGTGGTCGAGGGAACCCGTTCGGTTTGGAAAGGCCCCCGCGCGGGCAGACACATAAAAGGAGGGCCAGATGTTGAAGTCGGGAAGCTCGAGACGACCCCGGTCATAGCTCGCTACCCCCCTGCCCCGTCCCCTGATAGAGAGCTGCGGGACCAGCGGTCCAGGTACACAGGTACGTACCTGTTCATCAGCACACGTACCGCTGTGCAGCTATGGATGCTGACCTTCAAGCTACCGTTTCGAGAGGCTCTTTTTCTTTTCTTTTTTCTATCCTCCCACCTGGGATAAACTACTGGCGACACTGCCGTTTCAAACACTCCCCGCCAAGCTGGGCAAGAGTCATTCAGAACCTAAGCGGCGCGGATCATGGCAGTCGAACCTTAATGGGTACTGCAGAAGTTGCCTCCGAGGCATTTTGGCTGCCTCACGGCCGTCCGGACTGTCCAAGCCTCCCTCTCCTGAGACATCACCACACAAGCAATCACAATTCTCATGCTGGTCGATATCCGAGTTCCGGCACGCACGGGGGATCTTGCCCGTTATTTTCGATGCTTTCCTTAGATTCCTATTGTTTTGCCCATCTACAGCCCACTTCCCCCACCACCAAGTCTCCCTCTCCCCCTCCTCCCCCTTCTCCATACCCCCCTCCGTCTTTTCCCCTCCCGCACTGCTGCATCGATGAAATAAAATGAGAAGAGAAACAGTATTAAAGGAACAACTCCTTATGCTAGTCCAAACTCCGCCAGCAATGAAATAGAAAGACCCCAAAGTTCAGCCTCATCACCGACAAGATGGGCCGCCGAATCGCTCTCGCAATCCAATGTCTCCTGCGCCGAGGCTGAACTCCCTCTACACTCTAGCTCTCCGTCGCTGCAACAAACTTCGCTCCTCGTAGTCTCATAAAAGCTGTCAGAGTATGATGTACAATGCCAGAGCCGGAGTCAGGTGATCAAGGCCCTCCGCACAGCCCAATGTGTAGAGATTCTCTGGTTTCATGCGGACCATTGTTGACGCAGTGTTCATACGCCATGTGTATGCCGTATAATGACAGAAGCAATGCGTCGGAATGGAGTTATCAATGCCGGTCGGAGGAGAAACGGGCTCAGATGAGGCCATCAATCCGCCGGCCATGCTCGGGTCGGGTTGTGCTCGTGTCTTGGTCCGCTCGTGCATTGTGCCCTATGAGCCGCGTCGAGGTTGAGACGGGTCAACTACGAAGCTGCGCTCGATCGGGTGGTAACGCCGGTCGCTTCCGCGGGGGGTTCGGTGAATACACGTTCGTAAGGTGGGAAATTGATTAGGAGGGACCGCAAGGCCTCAAATGCGTATATGAGAAAAACCGGGATATGAGCGAGCGTAAAGTCATGAGTGGGCCTCTATAACCGAGAAAATCCGGGACGTTTCGAATCGAAGATGAATCCCCCCTTCGATGGCCGGTCTAAACATCCTGCGGATCCAATTCCCCGCAACCAGAAAGGCGAGGGCGCGCCCATTATCGTCTGCGCCCCGACATTAGTCGATCCAGATTATAATTATTGTAGAGCTCCAGACTGAGACGGACCAAAGGAACAACAGTCAGAACCAGGCGCCTAGCCACAGCAGATGGCCTTCATGAACTTCTGGAAGCCCGTCGGCTGCTGGGGCTCAGGCTGCCTCCCTCCGGTGGTTGTCGGCGTGGGCTGGTTCATCGCCTGCGTCGAGTTCATCGGTTTGGGCAGGTTCTGGGTACTGGCCTGGAATTGGGCCTGCGTAGAACCTGTCGGGGTTGCCATGTCCCGGAGACCCCCGGCTCCGGCTCGGTTCTGCATCATCAAGCGGTCTGGGGCGTTTCGGCGGTCTCCCTTTGGGCTCTGCTTGATCGGCGAGGGAGGTGGGGGTTGCGCGGCGTTTAAACGATCCATCGTCAGGCGTGCCCGGGGGTCGGACAGATGAGGCGTTGTGTTGCCGCCGCGCGAGTCGTTGTGGAGGGCCATATTGGAGGGACCTGGTCTATGGTCAGGGTTGTGCAGCGCGCCGGGTCGGTTCCACTCGCCCTTCTTTGTTTGGGCCCTTTGCAGGAGTTCATCCCAATCAAACTTGTTGTCCGACTCGTCAATCTTGTTTTCTCTTGCAGCTTCGGTGAAGAGGCCGCGCAGGTAGTCGTAGTCAGGGGCGTCCTCGAAGCCCAGGTTCCGAACGTAGAACAAGTACGTCTCGAACTGGGCGGGGAAGCCCTCGCAGAGGTCCTTGATGGGTGTGGTCTGCTTCTTCTCCCCGATCTTCTCGTATTTTTGCTTGTTAGTCGCGGCCTTCAGGCCTTGCCACGGGAGACCCCCTCGAAGGAAGTACATGAATACATGACCGAGGGCCTCGAGGTCGTCACGCCTCGATTGTTCTCGTCCAAGATGGGTGTTGATACTCATATACCGTGCCGTGCCAGATAGAGATTTCCGCTCTCGGTAGGGAATGTGTTGCTTCGTCTTAGGATCCCGATACTGTTTGGCCATGCCAAAGTCGACAACATGGATAACGTTCTCAGTCTTGCTAGGTATCTTGCCGATCAGGAAGTTGTCGGGCTTGATGTCTCGGTAGATGAGGTTCTTCTCGTGGATAGTTTGGACACGAGAAAGCTACATTAAGAAGTCAGCACGGGGCAAGAGCGCAGCCTCGCGACATGCCAGCCAAGAATTGCCCGCTGGGAACGACTCACCATCTGTTTTGCCACCATAATGACAGTCTTCAGGCTGAATCTGCGCCCGCAGTGGTCGAATAGGTCCTCCAATGACGGCCCCAGGAGGTCAATCACAAGAATGTTGTGAAGACCCTCTTGGCCGAAGTAGTACACGTTGGGGATGCCGGCTGCGTGGATTGGTTAGCCTGTGTACAGGCGATCAAGCTCAACATCACTTACGGCAACCAACGAGGATCTTGTACGTCCTGTACTCATCTCGCAGCTGAGGAGCATCGCTCTTCCTTGGTTCCTGCGGCGCGCGAGGGTCAGTGGCTGGCCGTATGGGCAGGTGGCAAGCAAACCACCGAATGCCTCGCGACACATGATCAACATACAAATTTTATGGCGACTTGTTGATTGTTCAACAAGTTCGTTCCCTCAAAGATGACACCAAAGGAGCCCTCGCCAATCTTCTTCCCTACTCTGTAGTGCACACCGACGACGTTCGATGAGGAGGAGGCCATCTTGACGGAATGACCAATCCTCTACGGACGCAAGAAAGGACGTGAGACGGTAAGAAGGATGGTTTCGAGAGATGGAGTCGAAAGGGGTGGCCGATACCGAGTGTTGATTTTCGGCTGGGTAATTACCAGCGGGCCCGGGACGGAAGGGCCTAGTTGAAGCGAAAAGGGGCGGTCAGCAAGGCAACGCCGCTCATTTTCCGACGACCGAGGGACACAGAAAGACGGCACGCGGCTTCAAGGACGGCAAGGCGTGGTCTCAATTGCCATGGGAAGTAAAAGCAGGGACGGGAAGGTGACAATTGAAGGATGTGGAGATGGGAAAGCAGAGCAAGGCATGAGCAAGACCAGGAGATGGATGGATGGTGTGGTAACAAATGGGGAAACCTGTAGTCTGGGCGCTAGGTAGGTAGGCTGGAGGAAGAGAGGGCTGCCTGCTGATTGCTTGCTGCCGATGGGCTGGACCGGGGGGGGGGACACGCGAGTCACACACAGTTCGCGCGGTACGCACCTTTTCTGGGGTCCAGCAGGACCTAACGAGCGACCTGACCAGGCTTTGAGGGAGGGGACCTGACAGGAGGCGAAGCTGGCGTTGCCGGCGATCGGTTGTCGCCAGGAGAACTGCCCGATGTACGGACGACTGGAAGTACCTTGGTCGTTCACTTCGTGTGGCCAGGCTCGTAGTCGTGAGAGATACAAAGTACCCGTATTCGCCTAGCGTGCTGCGGTCTGGCAAAGGAAAAGGGGGAGTAAAGGCTCAGGCTCTAGAATGCTGGCATATACCGATAGAGTTGAATGAAGAACTGGTGAAGGCGAAAAAAAGAAAGGGATTGTCGTGTGCAGCAGCAGGAAGGACAAGGCAATAGCCTCAGAGAGGACGGGTCCTGGGTCTGGGTCTATGGGGCTGAGGCGTGTTCGGTCTGTCGGTCGAGAGGCGAAGAGGCAAGCCGGCAAGCAAGCAAGCAACTGGGCAGGAAAAAAGAGGCGTTGCGGAATGGATTATCACCTCTTTGGGCTAGGCGGTGCCGATGGGCAAGTGCAGGCGGACAGGTCTAAATGACGACTATCTGCCGCTATTCCTTGCCTCGAAAGATGTGCCCGTCCCTTCAAGGTCTTGGGGTGCTTGGGAGTTGACCTTGACCTTGACCTTGGCCCCTGCTCCTGCGTCCTGTTTGAAGAGGAAGAGGCAGAGAAGGTGAAGAAGGGTTCCTCGAACTTGGCTGGCCTTGGCGTCGAGCTGGCTGAGCTGGCCGATGAGCTGGCTGAGCAGGCTGGCAGGCTGGGCTACCAATGGCTGGGCTGGGCTGGGTTGGGTGGCTGCTGCTGCTGGGCTGAAGTCAATCGAGCGCGACTTGTGGGGAGGGAGAGGGAGAAGTCCGAGAAGGAGAGGGAAAGGAAGGAAGGGGATCGCAGCAGTTTGGTTGGTTGCAGTGCAGGGAACCGAACGAACGAACGAACAGAAGAGAGGGAGACAGGCCACAGACACGACACGACACGACCACGGCAGGTACGGGCAAAACGGGGTACAGACGACAGACGACAGGCTGAGAGGGAACGCATGCCCTGGCAGGCGGGACAGATTCGAAGGGCTCGACCCGCATAGGAGCAGAACAGTCGGGCCATGGGTGGGTTCAAGCACGCACCCTTGCCACCTAGGGCCTACTGTTCAGTGCTAACAGTACAGTACCGTACAGTGCAATGCAGCAGCAGACCTACCGCAGCCGCAGGGGCTACCTGGGCTAGTTAGGTACACGGCAGCCATTTGCTGGGGGCAAATCACCCAACTGGCAGGCTGCGTCGTAGCTCACAGTCCGCTACGTACCGTTTGAGCCTTGTTGCCGGCCACTGGGGGTTGGGAAATCAGGGGCAGGGGGGCTCCCAGGGTTGCAGAAGGGGGTCAGGATGGGTAAATACTTTGGTACAGGGGGCACCGCTCATCACCACCCCACCCGCGCACTAGCACCCAACGCGACGGCGTTGGCTTGGGAGGTGCTAAGACAAACTCGACCATTTGTTTGTGTTTTGCAGTACTCAAGATTCAGCACGGCCTTCCCGCTCGTCCCCCAGTCACAGCAAGATGACAAGGAGGAAGAGGAAACGGGAGGGAAATGCAGCCCGTACAGTTACTCCATACGTGTGTGGTCTCCCAATATCCCTCAACTCGATAACGAACGACAGGGCTCGGGACATAGGGAAAAAGGAGGTGGTGATATGGAGCTGTCATGTAACCTCTGCGTACTGGCTGTGTAGTCTGTGTCTCGACAATGCCAGTCAGACAGAGCACGGAGACAGAGACATATACTACAGTAGTGTACCGTCTCTGGACCATGTATAAATTATATATAGATGCAGATGCAGGCGCACGCCCGCCTGCATATGCACTCGGTGCTGTCTTGTCGGGCTGGCTGTCTGGGTCCTGTCGCCCAATCTGCCAATCTGCCAATCTGGGACCCTACACGCCAGAAGTGGCGCCCGGTCAGCCAGAGGCGAATAGCCAGTAGCCAACAGCAAGCAGCCCAGCAGCCAGCAGCGCCCAGCAACATAAGCTTTGCCCTAAGCCGTGATCGTCATCCTCGTCAGCGCTACGATCATGCTGTGCTGATGCTATACACGGTAACAGGTCGACAGCGTCCATCTCGCATCAACATCAATATCAACAAGATCAGGTGGACCGGCTGCCTGACGGCTCGGATAGATAGAATGAACATGATAACCTTTGCGCCCGTCCCATGTCCGCCGCCGGACCGGGCTGGTGTGGGCGGGAAGCCTCATTCGGGCTCAACCTCCGACGACGACAGGGCACAGCTCATACATATCGCAAACGAGTACGCGAATCATAATACCTCTCCCGGGTGGGTAAATAGCTCGCTCGTCGCGACCGGTAGCCGTCGACCACCTGCACGGCAGCAGGATCAGCCGGGCAATGAGATGGGCCAGCACGCTACTGTGTATGCGTTGAAGTCCCTCCTGCCGTCCGCTTTGGCCGAGTTCCGGCCTCGCGTTGGGGGGGTCGGGGGGGTGTAATAATGGATACCACCCTGCTAAGACGAGACAAGCGAGACGACCAGACGTGCGTGTGTGCAGGCGGGACCACATGCACACACAAACAACTCACACAAGCATTCACGTCGCCGGCAATTGCCAGGCGACAGTTGTGCAGTGCACTGCTGTGTTGTGCTGTGTGCTGTGTGCTGTGTGATGTGGCTGCATCCGCTTTCTGCGTACGCCCATCTTTCAACGGGGCGGGCCTCTTGGCCGCCGATCCTGTTTCTCACGTCACACACGGCATCTTTTCCTGCCAGGCGCTCTTTCCTGTCCATCTCTCTGCCCTGGTCTCGTCTGCCTGTCTGCCTGTCGATCGAGTGCGAGAATGCGAGGCCCTCTCTGTGCCCGCAAGATGAGCTCATTCAACAATGGCAGGCCGTCGGAGAAAAGGCCTGCCAATCGGGGCCCGCAGTACCCCAGCTGCCTTCCCAGCAGGCTGGCCGTGCTTGATGCGACCGTAATCTTGTCGTGGCCCAGGGATGCCCCCGAGGGAGACGGGGGCTACGATTTGAGCTTGACATTGCATCAATGCCCTCTCTCGCATTTCCGCCCGTGGCGCCGCCAGCACCACCGCACACGGGGCCATGACGACTAATAATCTATCTGTATGAGCCGTGTCAACGACCTTTGCCTGTGACGCAGCCGCGTGCGTGCTCGGGCTGACTGTCGCCAGCTTGGCGGTTTCTAAATGCCCCCAGTGAGCGAGGCATAATATATTGCACCTGAGGCTCGCTTAGCAGCCGCAGGGATGTGCGCCAGTGCCCGCGGCCAGCCGACGTCGACTGGCGGCTAAGTAAGTACAGTAGTCCAGCAACTGTCTTCCATTGGACTGCACGTCCACACACCTACAGAGCATCTCGCCAGCCGCGCTGCCCAGACGACACGCGAGGGTTTGGCGCCACGGCGGCAAGGTGGAAGGAGGAATGCACGATGGAATCTGCATCGAGCCAATCTGGGGAAACCCCAAGGGCGATTTCGGCTGCTCGTTCGTGCAGCAGCATAGCAGGCCAACGAGGGGGAGACTGAGAAAAAAAGCAATCAGGGAGCCACCAAAACCGCGCACATGGCGATTGGTCTGTGCCGTTGCTTCCAGATCAATCTTGACGCGTGCGAAGGATGGAGCTCGTCTCGCAGCAATCAAAGTGACTTCCGGCTTGATTGGCATCTGCGAACTCGTCATCCACCGGCCCCATATTGCCGCTGTTCTCGAAGTCGACCATGCCAGGACTTTTGCACCTGCCGACCGAGGTCCTGACACTGATCGTCGAGGAGGTCTGCATCTCGGCGGAGCTCGAGAACCTGGGCCAGACTGTGACGGTGGAGCTGTGCCCACCCGGGGATGCTGTGGATGAGGAGGGCGTGGAACGCCATCCATCCCCATCGTTGAACGTCCAGCAAGGCGCTCTGGCTGTTCATTATAGCGGCAGCCGCCCAGAGTGAGTGTGAAGTTTTGTCTATTGCCGTAGAAACAGCACGCAGAACAGGCTTTGACGTTACAACCACCAGCATACGCCACCAGCGTGACCAGCTCGAAGAGCTCATCGTACAGCGATTCAGGGAACAAGCCGTCGGCAGGGTTGTCTCTGCCTCGTTCATCCATGGAGTTCACACTTCGCACAGGCTGGGGTGCTTTGACCAGAGCACCCGAGCCAAGGTGAACAGGCTGATCCTCAACCACAGACCCGATATCCGCTGCCTTCTTGCCTTGGCCTCAACATGTAGGCTGCTCCGAGCGCATGCGGAACCGTTCCTATACAGGTTCGCTGACCTGGATTATGGAAATCCACTCGCTTACGCCCAACACCTTGAGCTTCTTTTGCAATACCCGTACCTGACCAAGTATGTGCGTCTCTTGTCCTTCGGGAATGTTTATGACGAAGAGTTCAAGGACGACTGGTACGGCTTCCTGCCAATGAACCCGATCCGGCTATCACAGGCCATCGACCGCCTGCTTGCACAGGACGCACCAGTCTCAAGGGATGAACTCTACCGACAGCTCGGTCCCGATCGCTTCGGCCCCCAAGGTCTGCACCCGTCCATCTTCCGTGCCATGTTTTTGTTCCTCCTGCCAGACGTGCGGTCTCTGAAGGTCGATCTGGCACTCCCTGAGGACTCAAGCTGTGCCGAGGAAACCCGACGTGAGTGGCTGTTCCGTGCCTTGCTCAGGATGCCCAACGATGTGTGGGCAGCAGGCAAGGTGCCCGCCCTCCGCAATCTCGAGGAGTTCTCCCTGGTGCTCAGAGGAAGCGTGGCAGTGAACGCGTTCAACCCACGGCTGCTGCTGCCCTTCCTGTTCCTGCCAAAGATGCGTACGCTCTACACATCGTCGTTAGCAGCTGACCCGCATCTCGTTCTGAATGAGTCTGAAAGGTCACAATGGTCTGGCAAGTCACCGGTGACGGAGATGATCTTTGACTTCACGGCCATCGACGGCCTCAGCCTGGACTCGCTTGTGAGGCTCCCACGGGCGTTAGAGAAGCTCACGGTGAACTACGTCTCTGTGCGGGCCTCCGATTGGAGCGAGTTGACATCGCCCGACGAAAACATAAATTGGGACGATGCTGCAGATTTCGCAGTCGGGGATGCTCTCTTGCACCAGCGGCATTCTCTCAGGACGCTGACCCTCCGCTGGGCCAATGCCCACGCAGGATGCTCCATCAGGTGCTTGGAGTCGTTCACCGTGCTCGAGGAGCTGACTGCCCCCCTCAGGATGGTACTGTTCCACCGGGACGGATCGCCGCGCAGCCTGAGGAAGTCACTACCGCCCTCGATAGTGCGCCTGGAACTGCTTGCTTATAACCACCTTCCCGTGCCCGCCTGGCAACTAGAGGTGCTCGATCTTCTCAATGCCAAGGACGTCCACACCCCCAAATTGCGCCAGGTCAGGATTGAGCAATGGTTGGAGATTTCGGATGGCCCGGTGTCGAAGTATGAACTTGAAGCAGAGGCTGTGGTCAGCCTGGGCCGGCAGGTTGGCGTCGAGGTTCAGGTCGACTTCACGGAGCACAAGTGTCCGGAAATCATAGAACAAGAGGAGTGATATAGAAGATGACTGACATTGCGCCACTCATATCATGGGCCCGCCTGGCGATAGCTGAAGTCTCAATACAAAGCGTCTAGTCAGGCATGTCTAGATGGTTTCATCGTATCAATTCCCGGCTGTGGGCAGTAACACGATAACTGGCATTAAATACATGGTCGAGTCCAGTAAAATGGCGGAGATAATCACGGTGTGCAGGCCACTGTAATGTCAAGGGCATTATAGCTAGCTCACAGTTCAAATCACCAAAATGTTGATGGTGTACGGTGAGAACCCGCAAGCGCTTTGCAGCCTGTATTTGAGGGCACCCAAGTTACGGCCATCGTGGTCTGGGGTGTAGTGTTTGCAAGAGCGTAGATGTGAAGGCAGCAGTAAGAGGGCGGTCCTAGAAACAAAATCATAAAAGCAGATTCGTCGTAATCGGCCTCTTGCCTGTAATGACTCTCCCTGACACAGATAGCAATTAAGCCCAGGTTGGGCCTCAGGCAAACGGTTTTGTAAATGCAAAGGTAAGCAGCTCACCACCTACTCGCCTAGAACTGTACTCAAGCACAAAAAAGTTCAGGCTAACAAGCCCTACGTCTTTCTTCGTTCGGTCAGTGCCGACGTACTCGAGGGGGGTTTCCTGCCGCATTGAGCGTACTTCCCTATCCTCTTTCCGTGGAGACAGCCTGGGTTGAACGGACGACTTGGTGTCGGATTGGTTTTTTTTAATTATAATTTTTTGTTTGTTTTGTTAGACGCTATGGCCGTTGGGCCAGGGAGCGCTGGGAATCTGGGTAACTGGGCCATTGAAGTAGTCTGCTCGAACTGGGGGGCCAGGCGCAGCAGCTGGGATGAAGGCACATTGTGTGAATGCCCTCATTCACCGTATTCTGCCGCACTGCGGACCGCTCACACCAGTATAACTAGGCTACAGAGAAAACGGATGCACCCACACCTCTGAGCGTGTGTTTGTTGTTTATATTGACCTTGGCCAGGGTTTCCAACTGTATACAGCTTTAGAGGTCAGAGCGGGCTTCGGTCACTCTTCCTTCCATAGCCTCACCCCGAATACTACTCCATCCCTGGTCACACACACACACACACACACACACACACACACGCGTGGCGGATGGACACTGCAGATGACGGCTTTCTTAAGTCTGTATCTCTTGGAATGACAATGCACTTGGACTGCTTCTTCGACTAATGCTCTCTAGATTGATATTACAGAAGCTATCATCGCAATGACATCACACACAAAGTTTGAAAGCTCATAGTAAAGCTCCTGTGGCTTGCTTGTATTCTGCCTAGCAGAAGAAAATACTCAAATTGTATTACAGAAACCTCCATAGCTTCATTGCCTGCTACTGGGCAGATAGGTTCCCAATTAATTTTGGAACATACAATCAAAGCTGATTACTGCACCATCGCTGAGGAAATATCTTGTACAGCTGCTGTAAGCCCAGCCGCGTGGCTAGACTTGTACCAATCCTTCACGGAGATACTATAGCTGCGAACCGGACACCGTAGCAAAGCACTCACATACGCTTTTATCAAGAGCGGAAGACATCGAGCCAGTCTCCGAGGTTGCAGTGACACTCGTGTCAGACTGTGTGATAGCCAAGGTGAGAGGAAAATTTTGGTACGACTCGTCTGTTTTGGAAATGCAGAGCTACAAGATCAACAATTCTTAAAAGGGGATCGCAGCCGTCTTGAGAAAATACAATCCGCTACTAACGGACCAACCAAATCGCCTCCCAAATTAACGTTGGCATTCAATCGGCAGGTTCACAATGAGATATCTTTTTTGGAAGACCACGTGAGTATAAAGCATCAAGACGGCTCTAGCCGCCCAACGAAGGTTGTTTCTGTTCTGTTCTGTTCTGATCTGCTCTTGCTATGCTATTGACTCCGACATCTGCCGTCTCCCAGAAATTACCAACGCCGCCCAGTCAGGGGCGCAACTGTGGAAAACCATTCAAGTGAATGAATGATATATAGACAAGGACCGGTAGTACACCTATTTGCCCAGACCCTTTGCCCGCCCTGTTCCCTTTTTTTGTTTGGCCATGAAAGAAAAAAAAAGTCAAGAGAAGAAAAAAAAAACACAGCAAGCCACGTTACGCCCGCAGAACAGACCGGTCCCCCTCCACCCGAGCTGGCGTGTCTGTCTGTATGATGATGGAAGAAAACAAAGGGGAAAGGAAAGGTCTGGCTGAGGCCAGACCCGGGGGCGAGCTCGAAACCCAAGGCTCTGCGCCCCGCCACCCTTGACGGCGCCAGGCCTCATGGCTCTCAGGGAATGATCGCCTAGTCCTCCTCATCGTCCGCCTCGACGCTCTGGACCACGTGCCCGTTGCCCTGCCCGTTCACCTTGACCGGCGCCACGGGGCCCCCGTTCGCACCGCTCGCGGTCGCGACGTCGAGCTCGTCCATCACCTCCCTCCTGGCCGACTCCCACGCCGCCTTGGCCCAGCGCGAGAGCTGGTTCTTCTCGACGTACTTCCTCAGCTGCGTGTCCTCCCAGCGCATGGCCTCGGCACGCTTCTCCAGCAGGCTCGAGTCGTCGCCTTCCCACCTAAGGACTTCGACGCTGGTATCGGTGTAGACACCCTGGCAGATGTCTGGAGAGAGTATGTAGTCGGTTTCCTTTTCGTCTTGCTTGAGCTCTGGGGAGGAATGTCAGTAACTTGAAGAAATGGACCAGGTTGACGCTGTAGCGTGCGGTGGGGAACTTACGGTGCCGATGGCATGCGACCATGGTGCAGTAGGGCTGTGTCTCGACCAGCTTGCTGAGCACGGCTTGGTCACTCATGTTCTCTGTGTAGTTGACCTTGGTCCAGTCGTCGCGAACGTAGCACCGTCTCCAGATGAGCCTCTTGGCATCCTCCCTTTGCTTGCCCTTCAAGCCAAGTTCAGCTAGTCGAAGGGCTTGGAAGAACAAGAAACCAGGCTCAACACCATAGTCGTCGACTCGAACCAGAGTGAGCAGATTAACGAGACTCAGCGGCTGCATGGCTTTGTGAGTGACGAGATGGAAGAGATCCTCCTGCAGATCATCCAACAGCACCTTATACTTCTTCGGAATCTTGGGCGAGAAGGTCTGCATGGCAAGCTCTACGGCTGCAACATCGTCGAGAGCGTCTTGAAAGGCTGGGACCAGCACCTGGTAGATTTGGTCTTGGATGCGCACAATCTCGAGATCCTTTTCAACCTGCGCCAGCTGATTGTCACATCTGCCTGCTTTGCTGCGAACCAAAGCTGAGTTGCCCTCACCCTCAGCACCAGCTCCCTCCGCCAGCAGTGTCAATTTGCCCAGGCTTAGCTCAATCTTCTTGTTCCACACTTGGTCTTCTGCCTGGCCCACGCTGATGAGAGTCTTGGCCGCGGAATCGAGATCGTGCTCGCGCTCGATGTCATTGATCCAAGAAATCTTGCCGAGGCGGTCGTCGTCCCTCAGAAACGAGGTGGCGAAGCCTTTCTTGTCAGAGCCCGCAAATTCCAGCACCATCTGAATGCCACCATATGCGAGTAGGAGTCTATACGCCTCAAATGCGAAGCTCTCGCCGTAACGGTCCATGTAATCGGTGAAGAGTTGCTTCTTCTCCTCCACTTTGCTGTTGATCTCGGCAGCCTTCCGAGCTTCAAGACCGCGCACTTTAGTTTGGCTGCGTAGCTCCTTGATTTGACCGACAACCAGTTCCGCAAGGGCTCTGACACTGACGTACTTCTCGGCAAGTCGGCGCGCATCATCCCAAAGCCCGTAGTCTCTGAGCTTCAAAACGAGATCACTCAGATCGGCTAAGATCAACTTGCATTTCTCGGAGAATATCAGAGCTTCTTCGTCGCCATTCGGTTCAGCCCAGCTGATTGATTCGGTCAAAGTCACAATGAGCTGATCAGCCAGACTAGGCATCATGTTTCGAAGTGACTCGATCAGGGTCGAAGACGGGGATCCAGGGGCGGTTTGAGGGGGGTAGTACGTATCAAGCCACATTTGGCAGAGCGAGTTCAGGCGGAAGAGGTTATTCGTGACAAACGCAGTTGATGTCCAGAACTCAGGCAGGCCAAGGTAGTCGGCCTGCTTGGACAGGATGCCGTTCTTAATATCCTCAGCTCCAAGTCCATAGAAAGCGAGGTTTCGTTGGCGATACTCGAGAGCTCCGTGAAGGATTTCGTAGAATACGTGGACGCCTTCGTAAAGGAAACGCGTCAAAGCTGGATCATCCGCAAGATGCTCTTTGTGATAGTGCTTAATCATCTGATATGTCCATGGTACAAAGATCTCCATCCGTCCAGTGTCATTGACGAACCATGTACGAGCCCGGTCGAGCTCTCCGACGTGGCGGTCAGGATTCTTCTTGTCTTCCTCGGCGATGCACTCGATGACTTCTGAGACAACAGTCTTCCTGTCGTTGTTGGGTCTCTCGCTCAAGAATGTCTCGTGCAGTTTCCACAGTTCTCGGGCCATGTTCAGTTTCTCGGCGTTGAAGAGGAGTTGCCATTTGGTTCGTCGATCGAGCTTGACCTTTTGCGCGTTCAAGTGAGACATCAATTTGTCAAGATAACTGCCACGCTGTCGGAGGTTCAGCTCTATCGAGGCCGGGAGGGCTGTGAGGACTGAGGTGTTTGAGGCAAGGATATCCTCTGACAAACTCAGAGCCGCCTGGCCAATTTCTTCGTCAGAGAAAGGTATTTCTCTCCGGCCCTCGAAGATTAATGGATTGTCGTCCTTAAGCCCAAAAATGACGGCCTGGTCCAGCTTGTTTCTCGCCGTCACCTCAGGCGGCATTTCACTGGCAAATTTGTCGACGTCTGTGAGACCGACCCGAACAACACCCACGCCGCGAATCATGAGTAGTACGGTCGGGTTCTTGATCTTGACGCGATGAGATCTCGGGGCCTCAAGCTCCTGACCTGGACCCAGAGGCTCCTCCACGCCCGAGCCAACTATTTCGAGTGAATCTTCATTCCGCAGATCGACCACATCTTCGTAAGTGGCTGGCAGGATGTGGTTCTCCCCTTGTATTTGCGAGTCTGGTGTCTCTGGCGGCGCTGCTATGGATGCCATCACAACGGCTCGGTCAAATACAATGAAGGCAACCAGGCCAGGTCTCGGCAGACAGAGGCGTGTTCGCGCGGTCGCGGAAGGATTCACAGGTGTCCTGTATGAAGAGATGGTCCTGACCATCCCAACATCCAGAGTCTCACCCTGAACAACAGCCTCCACAAGAGCGTATTGCGATTGGCGCTTGTTGCTGAGAGACACGAGGAGCAGCAGGTGCTGGACAGAGTCATCGTCCACGGTGAGAGCCTGGCTCAAACGGCTTGCGTCGGTGTACTTCGGCTCAATGCCTCTTGGTACGAACGTGAAATCGACGACCTCAAAGTCCACACTGCTCTGGATGGGCGGAAGGACTGACTGGAGGCCCGTTAGTATGGAATCACGTGCATCAATATTAGCGATGATCTCGTGATGTCCGGCGCGCTGGACTCTCCACGCATGCAGCCTGCCGGCCTTGGTTGCTGCCACAACGGTCTTAGGTCCGGGTCTGGTGGAGGGGTTGACCCTCACGGCTGCAATATCACTCCGTGAGACAGCCGACTTGAGTGCATTGCGAATGCTGCCAAAGACGCTCGGCCAGGCTCCGGATGACTGCCCCCATGTAGCCTGCAGAAATTGGATCGATATCGATGGCTTGCCCTGGCCGTCTCGAACGCTCAGGTGTGCTAGTCGTCCACTGCTGAGCGAGAGGATGAATCCAGCGGTGTCGGCTTTTGTGATATCCACGACGTGTTCCCCGCCAAACAGTCCCGGTACTGTGTCCTCGACGCCGTTCCTTTGTTGCCGAATAAAGTCGAGAGTCGCCGCGCTGGAAATGTGCTCCCAAAAAGAAACCTTGCCGCTGACGGGCATCACTACTACCAGCCCGGGCTCTTCGGAGGAGGTCCCCGCTGAGACGAGCGATCCAAGAGGTAAAGGCTCGTTGGCATGTTTTGAGGGGTACGGTAGGGTGAAGGCGAATGTCTCGGGCGAGGGCGTGGACCCGGTATATTGCCAGACCAGGGCGTGGGTGTGGGTGAGGCAAAGGCCGAAGCCATTGAAAGTATCGATCGTACCGTGTTGTCGTCCTAGACGCGGCTACTCAGCATTAAACCATGGTTGATGGAGGCCAAGGTACCCACCTGTAGAGTCTGCGCGGATTCTATCCGGCAGGGCTATCAGCTTGCTCACAGTGTACGCGCTAGATCTTGCCTATTTAGGGATTTGAAGTCAGTGAGAGCCCAACTCGCGATGCCCCTAGGACTCGCCGTTGTAGGGTCGTATGATGTTTCGGGCTTGACGCACCAGTTCAACGCTGCCATCACTTTTGCTTGTTCTCTCAGCCTGCTTAGGCTTCTTTGGCCTGACAGCAACCTCTCGTCGCATGGACTTGGTCGACAGGGCCTGGGCATTTTCAATACCATCAGGATGGGAGGGCAGTCTTGCGATCTTATCGTTCTTGACCTCGAGCATCTCAGGGGCCTGCGCGTTTTGGGCTTCCGGGTTGACAAAGGTGGAATCGGCCAGAGGACGACGTTGCCGCTTAGCCTTTGGCTGTTGTGTCAGGCTGTTGTCGGCGCTGGCAGGCCGTTGTCTCCGGCGACTGCGGGTGGCCATGGCGGGACCACTCTGGTTGTTTTGGTTTGGCGAGAACATGGCGACGGCAGGCGACGGGAAGGACGTGTGTTACGGGCTCGTGGCGTGCCGGGCGGTCGGAGTGTGTCGGTCGAGGCGGTCGCGCTGAAGGAGTGTCGCCAAGCAGGGTTGAGATGAGGATGAGGATTAGGATGAGGAGAGGGCGCGTGTGATGGCAAACTCGATGCAGATGTGATGAATGTAATGGTCTATTCCATGACGGTGAGGGGGTCTATGGATCGCTGCGTGCGTGCGTGCAGGGCCGACGAGGGTGCTGATGCAGGCGAGGATGCTTGATGGGGGGGCCGCGCGGGCGAGATGTTGTGTAAATTCTTGGTTGGATGGACCGGCAGAATCAACGCTGCAGATGGCTCACCACCAAAAGTTGTTGTCTGGCCCCAGGATGCCAGGCCAAGATGGGTAAGGGTCAAAAGCCAACAACAAGGGGAGAGAACCTCGAGCTGCAGGGCCAGGCACTGACAGACTGCTGCTCCTGCGCCAGGTCTGGGTGTGTGCTGATGGTCCTGATGGCAACAAGAGGGGGACGGCAGGCAGAGTTGATTGGGCCGTGTTGACCTGGGTCAAAAAATCGCCTGTTGCTACTGGACCGTGCTCGCTGGTCCTGGCAGTCAGCTTTTGCCCCGTTTCCATAAAGCTAGACTCGAAACGTCTTAAACTCTCCCACATTGCTGCAGGGATGGGGCGCCCCACTTTCTCTCCCTCTTGTTCTTGGGAGCTTGCGAACCGCCCTCGAATGCAGCAGCTGTTTGCCATTGCTGGAGCTATAGCTGGAGCTGGCAGAGCTCAATAAAACAAAGCCACTTCGAAGCTCGCCGGCAGCAGTTTCCATGACACGCGCGTCGAAAGACCCATTGTGACTGTTGTCTCGAAGTCGGACGCATTCATTCAACATCAGTACCCCGGCATTTCCATGCCAAGACTGCACTGTTCCTTGTCCTGACCGTGCAACGCTGAAGCTCTTGTCTCTCTTGTGGTCCTGGGATCGAGGCTAACGTGTGACATCATTTGGCCTGCAGAGCCTCACCTGTGGCTGATATCCCCAGATAGTGTCGGCTCAGTGCCGAGTCAACTGCATCATCACCTCCGACATCGTACTCAAAGTCTCGATGTAGACTGGCAACCCAATTTGTACCTATGAACTTCCAGCGCCCCCAGTTCTGCCGCTGGCCGATTGCAGCATCAAAACCCTAGAGAATTATAGACTTTCATTTCATTGCTATTTCGATCGCTTATCTTTGTTCACATGTTTCGTCATACCCATCGGAAATAATGAAGCGCCTCGGAACGGCTGTGACCATCACCGACCCTCTCGTGAAGTACAACGCCCTTCTTGCAACCGGTACTTTTCACCCGGACCCTGCGCAGCACCGCCTGGCCCATCACCTGCAAAAGCTCTATCTTCGATTAAAAGACTACCAGCCGTCCACAGAGTATCGGACAAAGCTCCGCCAGATAACCGAGTCTATCGGAGGTGCCAGGGAAAATGAGACGGACCAGCTGGCAGTCAGGAGCCATCCTATCAGGCGCAACCCTCTTTTCGCCAAGTTCTTCAGATCGACCGAGGGCCCACGAGACAGTTTGTCCTTGACGCGCATTCTAACGAGCCATGAAGCTGCCATCGATATCGACTCACCCAGAGGACTGTTCCTCTCAGGCGAGGTCGGCACTGGCAAGTCAATGTTGTTAGACCTCCTGGCGGACGGTCTGCCCACCAGTCGCAAGCGGCGTTGGCACTTCAATACATTTATGCTTTTTGCATTCTCAAGGCTTGAACACTTTCGCGCATCACGCCCCAGCATTGCTCGCGAAGACCAGGAATGGTCCGTGCTGTGGATGGCCAAGGAGATGATAGAAACCTCGCCCATTCTGTTTTTAGACGAATTTCAGCTCCCGGATAGAGCTACAAGCAAGATTCTCAGCAACTTGTTTATTGCGTTTTTTCAGCTTGGTGGCGTGCTGGTTGCCTCGTCCAATCGCATGCCTGACGAGCTCGAAAAGGCTACAGGCACATATGGATCACCACCACCGCCCACGGGTGGCCTGGTCCGCAACATATTTGGCATGAGTGCTAAGAAGCAAAGGGGAGAGCTATTTGGGAATACGAGCGATTTCGCAGCCTTCTTGGGCGTCTTGAAGGCGAGATGCGACTTCTGGCATATGGAGGGTGCCCAGGACTGGCGGCGACGAGATATGCAAGAGCACCTTGTTCTGCAACAGAAAGAAACTACAGCGCCTGGATCAACAGCTTCCCACAACGCCCTGGAAAACTTAGACTCCGACCTCTTGCTCATCCGTGATGACATAGGCGACTCAACAACACCACGCAAATACGCACTCATGATAGACAGTCCCGAAAGTTGGGACCAGATGGTACTTGAGACCATCAACAATCCACTTCTCTCATCGATACCCTGGGAGCCGGCAACATTGGTTGTGTATGGGAGACTGGTCAAGGTACCCAGGCAGTATCAAGGTTTTACGCAGTGGGATTTCGATGAACTGGTACATAAGTTTGGGCCAGCTGATTATGTTACATTGGCCTCGAACTATCACACGTGGATCATCGACCAGGTGCCCGTCCTGCCGGTGTCCATGAAAAATGAAGCACGCCGCTTCATTACACTCCTTGATGCGCTGTATGAGGCTCGTTGCAAGGTTCTTATTCGAGCTGAAGTCGGTCCAGATAACCTCTTCTTCCCAGAGCAAAATCGGCGCAAGTCCTCAAGAACCGGACTGACTACAATCAACCGTTCCTCTGCTGCGAGAACAACTACTATCACCGAAGAAGGCGAACAAGAGGACGCGACTTATTCCGAAACCATCTCTGAAGTCTACCAAGACTCTGCGGCTCCATTCAGACCCAACATTTCCAGCTATCACGAGGGTCTGCCTTCTTCCGCCAACAGGACCGCCAGTATCCATGCCGAGATCGACTCGGATTTCGGCATCCTCGGACAAAAGGTCGACTTCGTGAACACATCTGCGTTCACAGGCGAGGACGAGCGCTTCGCATACAAACGAGCAGCGAGCCGGCTGTGGGAAGTCTGCAGTGCATCCTGGCATGGCCGTCTTGGACCCCCCGAGGCCTGGTGGTCACCTGTGCCCGCGGAGGCGCGGCACTGGGAGAGCAAAGACCCAACAAAACCCTTGGACATGAGCTACTCGGCGCAGAGCAAGACACCAGGGGATGTTGCTTGGGGTCCCTCGGTGGACTTGGAAGAGCCAGCGGGACTCTCGAGGTTACGCGTAGACGAACTCAAGAACGGCAGGCGTGAGTGAATCTCGGTAACAAGAGGCCACGAACATTCTAGAATGCACAGGACTTGAGCTCAAGAGCTTCATTCACTCGACAAATACGGTTGAGCCGAATGGTCATGTAAGATGATTGGCGGTTCATGACTTGAAATGTTGAAACAGGCCCTGTGGACCCCGTTCATTCTGGCGCTTGTTTCCACTGACGAGAGCTCTGTGAGAGCAGATCAAACTGTTCACATGCAATCCAGCTCAACTGAAAACTATTGTCAGTCGCATCAAAACAGGTACTGCTAGTCAGGTTGTTCGCCTGTCAAAACAGCCGCGGCGTGAGTCGCAAGCTTGCAAATGCGTGTGTCCTGGCAGCACTCCCGGAGCACCACCCGCCGAATTCATTTCAGGGGTTAGTTCCCCGCAACACCAAACGCTAGGTGACCTCAACCTCAACTTCATGGTTGTGGGCCACTGGACATGCGATCTGTTATCTTCTTTTCTTACTGCATATTATTGCATCAACTGGAGATGCCCAGCTACCTTGTCTAGTGTTACCAAAATGTGAGAGCAATACACCATGATCGGCGGCAAAACCATCATGCCGAGGCAGCGGCGGAGGATGCGAGACATCTTTTGCTGCGTAGGACTCGTCCTGACCATTTACTGCCTCTTCTTGGCTGGCCAAATGCCCAAAAAGAGCCAGCATGAGACCTCCTCCGCCAACAATCTGGACTCTACCGCCGGGGCTCATTCTCCAGAGCTCCTAAACAATCTCTCCCTTACAGTCTCACAATGTGAGGCCGCATTTCCAAACCTGACCTGGTCCATCGAGGACGTTGTCTCACAGGGCCCTTTTACTCTCGTTCCTAGAACAGCACCAGTACTAGGACATATAAAATCTGGCCAGCTGCATATACTAAAGTCTCAGCGAAAGAATGAGCTCTCATCAGAGATGCTCAACTCCCGCACAGCATCACTGCACCAGATCAACCGCGCCTTGCTGACTGCGCCACCCTCCGAGCCCGTGCCAGACACGGTCTTCGCGCTGAACTTCCAGGACCAGCCCTTCGGCACGGCATGGGCCTACTCGAGACAGGCGGACCCAAAGTCCCGACCGGGCTCCGACGACGGCAACGCCAACGCGCGGACGTTCCTGATGCCGCACTTCTCCTTCTGGGCGTGGAAGCTCCCCTTCATCGGGTCGATGGGCAGGGCCGCCGGGGCCATCGCGCAGATCGAGACGAAGCCCCATGGGGACTTCGCGTCCAAGATCCCCAAGGCGGTCTGGCGCGGCACGACGTGGTTCAACAGCGTGCACAACCCGCGGCTGCGCGCCAACCTGCTCGCGGCGGCCAAGGACAAGCCGTGGGCGGACGTCGAGGCGCTGGCGTGGGACGGCGGCGGGAACGGCGGGGGCGAGAGGACGGCCAGCAACAGCCTCCCGATCGAGGACTTCTGCAGGTACAAGTACATCCTGCACACCGAGGGCGTCACGTACAGCGGGCGGTTCCAGTTCCTGCAGCTGTGCGCGAGCGTCGTCATCACGCCGCCCATCGGCTGGATGCAGCACACGACGCACCTAGCCAGGCCGGTCTTCTCGAGCGCCCTGCCCGGGCTGGAGGGCTCGTGGGAGGCCGGGCCCATGACGGGCAGGGCGTGGGCCGGGGGCTACGGCCCCGAGGAGGCCAACATCGTGTTCGTCAAGCCCGACTGGTCGGACCTGGACGACGTTATCGCCTGGCTGGAGGGCCACCCGGACGTGGCCGAGGGCATCGCGCGGCGGCAGCGCGAATTGTTCGCCGGCGGGGGGTATTACAGCCCTGCTGCTGAGGCGTGCTACTGGCGCGCGTTGATCAGGGGGTGGAGCGAGGTCGTGCGCGTCGACGAGGGCGAGCTGGGGGAGGTCGGCCCGGGTCAGACTTTTGAGTCTTTTGTGCTCACGAATGGGGACTGAAGGACGGGTGCATGATGAAGTCGAGCTTTCGGCCGGAACTCGCAAACATCGGCGCAGCCTCACCCTCCTGTGTATTGCCGCGCAGATGGCAGGGCCAGATGTGCTCGTCTATAACACAGGATGGCCTCACATAACCTACCGGGGATTCGATACAATAAGAGACGGTTTTGGGAGCTTGCATTGCTAGGTTGTCGTGCGGATTTATTGGCCATCCCGATGCATCAAGACGCGTTCTCTAGACCATCACTGTGTCGGCTTTGTTTTTCTGTTTTCATTGCTGTTAGTTTTCTCCCAAATACCAACACCTGCATGGTGCGGTCCCGCAATTTGCTTCTGCCACCCGGGCAGTCATCTCCCAGCAAGCGGTCCGAGATGATTCGATATGACCACACACGGCTAAGACGGCGTCTCGGAAGGATCAGATCTCCGATCATCCACTGGCTCCTCTCGGCTCCTGCTCATGTTTAGCGGCCCCCCCAGTTTGCATGCCCAGGAAGAGGTGACGGCACACATCCCTTCAGAGGCCAGGGCGACAACACGGCCCCCGTTGCCTTGCTCGGCATGCAGAAGCGAAGCTGCAGCTCGCAACCTGTCGATCCAGCAGAATGTTTCCGAGCCTTGCTGGCCAGAATCGACGGTCAATTAGTCAGCGGACGTGGGAATGTCTCGGGAATGAGGGCAGATGTGCGCCGCTCGAGCAGCCCCCGACGTGCTCCCAGGGAGTGAAGACTGCCTGTGTCGCCTATGTCCCCCCCCAGCGACTATGGAGTAGTTCTCAGGCTGGAATGCCCCTGATCGATATCAGTTCTTATTCCTGTCCCCAGGCTACCACAGTAAATCTGATTTGATATGTAGTGGCGTCCGGGGGCAGTTTGATGTTTTCAGCCCCATCCGCCTGGCTCCCCCGGATCCGCCGGGAAGCCTGGGACGTCACCATCAGCAGTAAGACACCGCCCCAAAGGATCTGACTGTCTCGCTGACGTCGTACCATTGGTCGTGTGTGTGTGTGTGTGTGTCCACGGGTCTTGTCTTGCAGCCAACCTGTCCTGTCTGCCAGGCGGACTGCCAAAAAAAACCGCCGGTAACTCCAAGTACCACTTAAACTCTTCATGTTAGTAATTCAATTATTCCACAACCACATCGCATGTGTTTATTTTAATTATACAATCATCTTCAGAATAAGCGTCTGATTTGAACGATATCAAAATATCTGTTAGTATTGGTGGTTGTGGCGATGAAATAGCTGGAAGGATTGCGTGGTTCTGATTCTGGTACAAACCTAAAGGCGCAGTCCGCCTGTCTGCCTAGCCGCGCTTTTCCCTTGGAGGGGGCCCGTCTTACTGTGGTTGCACAACATGCGCCGCCGAGACTTCCTGCATTCCTCTTTAAATGCCATGGGCCGGACATTCTGACCAAGTTCTGCCGGTCGCAGAATCTCAGGACCTTTCACTCTTTGTCACGTCTCCCGCCAAATTTTGGGATTTCGTCGTCTCGTAATTCACGATTCTGAATTAGGGCAGAGTGATTGTTTCTGACGACGGCTGGATAGCTTAATGTTCCGACTGCCCCCGGTTCCTGCGAGGAGACCTCATACGCTCCGGCTGCCTTGGATAGCCTTGAGAAGTTAATATGGCACCATCGTTGGAGGCTACGTCGACGGCGACCGCTCTTGAACCAAGAGAGACCAGATTCTATTATAGCAACGGACGATGCGGGAAGTCAATTTATGTTTGCGAACCAGGAGTTATCTTTGGAATAGTGGGCGCTGTCATCATTGGTCTTGCTGTTATAGGGTATGCATGTTACCAAGCCCGAAACACGGTGAGTTTAAGTTCTGTGAAGTCAACATCATTGCTCCCTTCGCACCATTATTACCTCGGTGCCACACGTGTCTCTTCGAATTGACCGTTCCCATGAATGGACTATGTTCATGAAGCTAATATAATAATTACGTCAAGGCCTTCATGAAGAAGGTGTTGAGCATTCTGCGAAGACTTGCGCCTTGTTTACATCGTCGGCGGAGGACCAGGAGAAGAGCCCCCCGCAGTGCAAAGCCCGATGTGGAAATGAATAGTATCGACTTGGATGACGACAAAACAGTCACTTCCGATTCCACCAATGCCGGCGAAACCCAAACAGCACCGACTTCCAACTCACGACAAGTACACTTCGATGGACCCTCGTGAGCTGTCAGCAGAGGAAATTTCGAAAACAACGCTCTGCTTGCCCCGCTGGCTTGCTCCAGACATGGCAAGATTGAACGCGGAGAGACATCAGAGCCACCGCGGTACATCTAAATATACCCCCGCGAGGCGACGTCGATATCAGAATGCTGCCGCAGATATGGTTCTAAGATTGGAGGAGGCCTTGAGATGTACGTATTACAATGAACAGGAAATCGCTGTGCGTCCAAGAGCTATATAAATTGATAGCCATCTCGGCGGGGACGGGGTGTGGTCCCGGAGACTCAGCCTAAAAATAGGCCTGCTGCATGATGGAAGTTTGCTGTGATCAGTAGATAGCCTTCTACTTCGAAATTGCTACCCGTGAAAAGCGGCTTCCAGGTTTGGGAAAGCGCTTCTCTAGATTCATTCCCACGTATCGCTGAGGTTTTTGACTCTGCCCACTCACACAGCTTCCCGAGCTCTTAAAGACGACAGCGAGATCCTCTTGCTAACCAAAGCCTTGATCAGACGACGATGAGACGCTTGAGTTCTCGAGAATTCGCAAAATCCTCCAGTATCAGAGGCGCGTAGTGACCTGGCCCGGGCTGCCTAAGGTTGCAGGTGCTGACAAGACTGTGTGCGCCCTTTGCTTGATCTCGAAGTATCCAAGCAAATGGGCTATTAAGCGGGACCACTAGCAGGTCACCGTAACGAGGTGAAGCATCGTTTCTGTGAACGAATGCCAAGCACCCATCATTGGTTGAGATTGGAGCTACTTCGATCAGCTCGTGTATGATTTTTTGCGCGACGAAATAGAAGTGCTGTGCGCCCCTGAGACAGGCTGGCCATGTTGGGCCGCTGAACAGTGCGATGGATACAGCCAATACGACTTTGTAGCAGATATTTCGGTGTTTGAGCTGGTGTTGCCAATAGTCCCATACGGCTGAAGCGCATTGAATCGCAAGCCGCGTTAGTACGTTGTCATAACTCGACAAAGATGAGGCGGCTGTCGCTTTTATGAAACTCCTCAGTCTAGGTAAAAATCGCGCCCGATCACGACCGAGGACATTGGTATTGCAAATATTGGTACATATACCAACTTCGTATGCCTCGACCAGCATCGTAGACCCGTCCCCTGAGAATTGTATTGTCCTAACTGATTGGGCTTTCGTTGGGAGAATTTGCAGTCGGTCAGTGCTATTTGCCGAGAAGTCGGGCACCCAGCTTGGCACGCCCTCAAGACAGCTCCCTTGTCGGGCGAGAAATCTGAGGCTGCCAGTTTCTTTGATGGTAGCCATGGCGTAGTCTCTGCAAACTTATGCAAAAGGTTTGCTGTAGTCCGGTGCGAGTGCCCTAGGCAGGGCATTCGTTCCACAAAGCCCCAGAATGGCGTAGATGTAGTCGTGCGGGAGACTCGCCTCGAAGCCCTTGAGAAGATATTGTATTTTCAGAAAGCGAGTGCTGAAGTCTTTCGTCAAGGACAAGTCGAAGCCTTGGACGCTCATGTAATTAGAACAGCTCCAGGGCCACTGCATGTCCTGGATCGCGACAGGACTGTCCCTTTCCGTCAGCAGCCGAGCGATCCACAGGACAGGCATGAGACTCGCACAGGGGAGGCCTTTGGACTTTTCTAAAGACCAACTGAGAGATCGAAGTTCTCGAAGACTGTAGCAATTGCGGCCCGCGAAAAAACATGGCGGCGTCTTTGTGGCCAGAGCAATCTCTTGGACTACCCACATGCGGGTGAACCAACGTCTGGTAAACAACCTTTCTGCTGCCTCGATATGCCTTTCGAGACCCCGATACTTGAAAGCATCAGGGACATCAGCGCCAATATGATCGCCGATGGGTTCGGATAGGTTCAGAAGGCCCGGGAGTCCCCTCAATAGTCGCTCATCTTCTGGCTCAATCTCCCCCAGCCAAACAAAGATATCGGCAGCGCGACGATGTATCTGTCCCATGAGAGGAATCTGATGTTCCTTATCCTTGTCGTCTTTCTGATTGATACATAGTGCGTCTGCCCAGAGCCTGAATTTTCCAAGGTTCAGTTGTAATTTTGGCTGTTGGGAAGTGTCTTTTGTGTTGAAGTAGACTGCTGGATGAAGTTTACTGCTGGGGTCATCCGTAACACCGAAGCTTCTCAGCTGTCGAAGCGCCGTGAAGAGGCTTTGGGTTATCGGGCGAGACCGCCCATTGACACTTATGTCCTCCGGTAAGGTACTTTGGTTCCCCCATGCATATGAGAGCGCGACAAAATCGGTCGAGTCGTCGGGCGAGAGGTAATGTAGCTGGCAGGAGATCGGATCATCCCAGTTACCAGGATATATTTCAATCAGCCGTATTTCCTCCCCACGTAAGGGTCTGTAGAGGGGTCGTCCAGTCCTTCCTTTTTCCATTGCGTTCGAAATGGATGAGGATCGTGTCCGTCCTTGTCTTTGACTCGGCGTACTTCGAGCAGAGGTCTCCAACTGGGCGAGCTGGCGTCTATATAAATGTTTCCATATCGTGTTACCATCTGTGACCTATAAGCGGCGTCAGATTACACCTATTATGGCGTGAGTTCGATTAGCCAGACCGACGTCGATTTGTTGCCTAGGTGCGTGTGGTGGCGCTCACTAGGCCCCCTGACTGTGTACTAGGCTCACTCGCAGGCGTCTTGACATGAGAGATACTGGATTCTTATTGGTCCCACTCGAACAGGTCTTTTTCTACTTTTTGGAATGCCTGCATCAAATATACCTTGATACCAGGTCATCAAGGGGTGACAGGATTCATCGTCGAAATCTATCACAGCGTAGGTAATTCGCTGAGTCACTGTCCCTAGCGTTGGGTTTTCCACATCGCGGGTTTTCCCTAACGGGTGTACTGGGGCCTCTCGGTGTGACGGGTCGTGCTGAGCTCATTTACTGACAGAGATTCCAAGCACAGCTTGGAAATTGTGGTCTTTTGGCTGGCCGGTCTAATTTGCTAGCAGTCATTCAGGCACCGTGTCTCCAGAGGTGCTCATTGACCTCCCAATCCCCTGAAGGTATGATCAATCATCTCACCAATGGAAATATAAGCCGAATGAGTTGTAATTTCGCCAGGACTTGCGCTGATACAGATGAAGAAGTATTGATCCAATTCGTCTCACCAGCATTCTTGTGCCTGCGGGGCAAGGATGAGGCAAATGGTAGTTCCAGTCCAAATATAGCTACAAAGAGCAAGTGACGGGAGAGAGCCATGAGAGCTGAACTTCAACTATTCAAATCGTGATTGCGTTGTGAATTCAGCTGCTAGTTTTACTGTTGACGAGATGTCGATATAGGAGCTCACGGCATGTGTCGGCGCCCCCCGGCCATTGTGGCAGTGGAGATGACCCAACACAGGATTATGCTTCGACGAAAGCCTTTCAGAATGACTGACGTTGATCACTTGAAGGAGATTTGGGGTGAACGAGGAAGAGGAGGAAGACCAGTCATGCGATGATGCCTCAGACTGGACGTGTGCTCCCAGCTGCAGCAGACTGGCTGCCGAGCGTTGAAGTGCCTGTATTATGTGTATGATCGTGGCCAATGTACACATATCAAGTTGCACTCAGCACCGTATCTCCACGCCTCCCTTGCTGACAGTCAGATACTTGACCCCCTTGTAAGGCTTGACGCCCTCCCCCAGGCCCTTGCTCTTCCGGGTATCTAGCAGGATGCTCTCTATCCTTATCCCACTGGGCAGCCACCCCTTTACGGCGAAGCTCACCGACGCCGAGCTCGGCATGAGGATCTTGTTCTGGGCGACCTTGTTGGCGTCGCGACCGTCTTCTGCGCCCGCGCCCCCACCAGCCGCCTTGTCCAGCCTCGCCCCGGCCGCCTTCGGCTCGGCTTGGTAGGGCTCTTCGTAGGTGTAGTCCATCGGCGCCTCCTCGTCGCCCTCGGTCAAGGGGCCGGTGACGGTGCACTTTAAGCCAAAGTATGTTGTCCCTGCGTTGAGCTCCTTGGATGGTATGTACCATTGCAGCTCCCCGTCGCCCGGGTTGTAAGTAGCGTCTCCCTTGGTTGGGCGAATGTCGGGCAGATTCCTCACATCCTCTGGTAGAGGCACTGTGATTATGAGATCTTCTAGCGAAGTTGAAGCAGGCCCCCCTTTGCCGGCGCCGCCCCTGCCGGGTGGCCCCGAGCTGACCGGGGCGCCGAATATCTTGTTGATGTAGACCTTGACTTCAAAGTCTGACCCCGTCGGCCCCAGACCGGTCTTCATCTCAAGGTTGATCGGAAGCTTCAAGCTGCTTGAGCTCAGATTCCCACTCTTTCCGCTAGAGAATGGTAGCAAGTCCACCTCGTAACCCGCTAGTATAAACCTCCCGTCAGGTGGGATGAAGCTTATCGCCCCGGGCTGTTCTTTCCACCTCGCCAGTCTCACGCAAGGGTGGAACACCGGCAGTTCCATCACGCTACCGAGGTTGTGCTTGCCCGAGGGGCTCGTAAGTGTCATGTTGATGTCCGGTACCCCTGAGACCTTGCTGGTGAAGGCGATAGTGCCATTGGCGAAAGCGGCCAACGGCCTCCCACTCGGTGCGAGGGTGACGTTAAGCGTCTCGACCACGTCGGCGTACAGCTCGTTGCTTGTATGCCTGACATTGCTCCTCCTCCATGGCAACGACGGCGTCGTGTTCTGGAGCAGTGACGGCGAGCCCAGGGCGGGGCTGGGTGACCGGCCGTATGCACTCAGGTCCTTCACTTGGCCCGGCAGGGTGATGCTGCCCAACAGCCTGCCCATCCACCCTTCTACTTCGACAAGGTCTCGGAGGGCGTTCGGCTCGGTGGTGGCGACCATGCCGGCGTCGCACATCTCGGTGAGCAACTGGGCGACGACATCGTAGTTGGACTCGATCTTGTGGGATATCAGAGGGGCGCCGAGGAACTCCTCGAGAGCGTCGATGACGCGGTGGAGGAACTCGAGGATCAGGAGCGGCTCGACCTCGCCGGAGGTGGTCAGGAGAAACAGAAGGTTCGCATGAATGAGGGAGAAGACGAGGGTGGGCGGGTTGGTGTTCGGGAGGTAGATCAGGTTCGGCCGTGGCTGCGGGTGGGCGAGGTAGAGCGGGAGTAGGTGGGCCGAGGAGAGCGGTCTCGACGTATAGGTATGCGAGAGAACAGGTGAGTTGCGCTCATCGTAGATGTGCAACGCCTCTACCACCCCGTCCATCTTGTTGTTGTTGGTTGTGGGAGCTCCCCTAGGCATGTACTTGGGCCGCTGCACTGCTGATGATGGTGGGGCAGCGGCAACGTAATGGCGTGAACGCGCGGCAGGCAAGGCCGTTCGGGTCCTGTAAGCGGGGGTCCGTGTAAGACGTCTTTTGCCAAGGAGCAGGGGCACCGTGTATTTTTAGGTGTCTTGATGTTGACAATAATTGAAAACAGCGCTGCGATGCAGAATGTGGACGTCGATCCAGGGGAAATTTCAATTTCAATATGAAAAGGCGGACAAGAAACTATAGAAGATTTAAATAGACTCGTGAGAAAAACATGAAATACAACAAGCTCGTTGGAATAGAAGAACAAACTTTCAAGTCAATGCCTTTCTTTCTGTCCAACTCGCAAAAACGAACAAGAGTATTCGCAAGGCCAAATCCACCAACAGCGGTAAAAATTGTGAACATTCTCCAAGTAGAGTCCCATGCGTTTTGGGCATCCATCAGAAATATCACCAGGAGCGTTATGTAAATCCCCACGCCAATCCCCCAAACAGTGGCCTTCTGGATCGCCTCGAAAAACAAACCCGGCCTGCTCTGTCAGCAAAGCGCCATTTCTTCCCGAGGGCATGTATTAAGAGAGGGCGGTCGAGGGTATCGGACCACTTGGTCAGTTCGACAAGGTCCGCCGGCATGGCAAGCCCGTTGTCCCTGAGCCGAAATGCGAATATCATACCGAATATTGATGAATGTGGTGAAAGTGACGAACTAGATGAGTAGACAAAGGAACTTCGAACTGTAGGTTAGTTCCGACTTCGTCCATTCTGGGCCCCACTCTGCCTCAGGGGATGTATTCACAATGGTCAGGGTTAATGCGTTGGCTCGGCGGTGATGATGGGAAGGTAGCAGTAGGGTGAGCATTGAAGAAATGTGTTGATAGACATAATCAACACTATCAGGCAAATGCTAACATTTCCCACCCCGTCCCCTTGTAAATGGGGAAAGAGATGGAAAAGGCACGTATGCCGAGAGTGGTAACGATAAATACCACCAGGGAGACGATGAGACTGAGTGCCAGAGTTTTGATTGGGGCTCTCTAGTTCAAGTAGCCCAGATAGCGGCCCAGAGACTCCAACGCCCTCGAGGTTTGGTTTCTGCGCTCATTGATCAGTCCTTCAGGTATTTGCTTGCGTCGCTCGTAAATTCTGCGAGAAGGCTGGAACGAATGCGCGGCGACATTCTACTCAAGAGCCTTGAGCACAAACTGGACGGAATCCACCAGGTTGTTCACACTCTTGAGGATGTCTTCAGTCTTCCCTTTCGTCTTGAACACCGAGTCTGGGAGTCTACGCCTTGAAGTCTAATTTTCAAAACCTAGAGCAAGGCGGGGAGCTTTTCGAAGACAAATTTTTGGCTGACACAAGGACGTCAATGGGAGCCTTTGGTGTGATCTAAAGTGGAACTTTACGAAAGGCTGCAGAGTCCCCCAAAAATGATTCTTAACACCATGACACTCACGGGAAATCCAGTGAGACAGTCCGGCCGTCATTCCCGAGCCTACGGGGCAGCCCTCCACGACCAAAAATGCGTCAGCGTGGCCTGATTTGAAGACGCGTGACCAAAGACCTCATAGGGAGGTGGTTGCCTAGGAGAAAACGTTGCCTCCCACGCGCTCTGCACTTTGATCAGGGTCGCCTCTTGGTGTCCCGAGGAAATGGCAGCCATTCCAAAGGGCCGGCCGTTGAAGTCGAGATAACCTAATGGCATTGCGGCAATCGGGTAACCTTCGAGTTGATCCGATGATTAGTATATCTTCTTGCCGATCATTTGGGGCGCCACTCACCGCTTGCGCAAGCTATCGTGGGCATAGCACTCTCTGCAGGCCCGATGATGGCATCGAGGTTGTACTCCTTCAAAATTCTGTCGATGCCCTCATCCCTTGCGACTTTTCTCGCGTGTTTGAGCGCCGAGTCGAGTTGCTCGGGAGTAGACTTGTCTGCGAGAGCCTTCTCAAGGCGGTCCTGCGAAGGATGACCTAGATTGTGTCAGCAACGAAGCTCGGTACTTTACGTAGGGTATCTACGAACGTGATGGAAGCTCTTGGTCCGCGTGATCTTTGTTGAATTGAATCAGTTCCTCGAGAGATTTCACCGGTGCAAAGTCCAAATCGGCGAGGTAAGCTTCGAAGTCGCTCTTGAAGTAACCAGCTGAGAGGAGTGTCAGCCGTGTGGCAGGTTTGAAGGGGATATCAGACTTGTAATTTAAAATTCCAGAAAACGGATATTTCCACCTGCAGAAACGAGGTCATACCATAACAGTGTAACCACCGTTTCTGCAGGTTCGGACATCCGATGTCAGATGGGAAACTCACTGAATAGCTTCCTGTGAGCAAGCTCGCCGTCGATCTTCAAAGTACTCGGGAATGGCAATGGGATGAATCTAAGAAACTCTTTCGCCCGGGATTGAATGGTGGAATACGCATTCTCGAAGGCTTCGTTCTGTTTTCTGGTGAGGCTAATGGTCCTGCAAGAATCGGGAAAAGCATCTCCTCACCATTTGCTTCGTCGCACCTGGAGCTGGCTTGGTCCATGACTCCGAAGTACCCCAGTCTGCCGGACTCAGCACTCCTATCTTCAAGTCGGCCCACGTGGCCGTCAATGCTGCCTTGTAGCCACCTTTGGGAATCGATGTCTTGGTTGGATCGACCAGAATATCCATGAGATTGGCCAGGTCCAGAACGCTCTTTGTCATTGGGCCCGCCGAATCGGCAAGAGATGAGATTGGGACAATCCCCTGTTGAGAGATCAGACCAATTGTTGGCTTGATTGTATAGAGGGCCGCCTTCGAGGCTGGTGAAATTAAAGATGCCGCCGTTTCAGTGCCAATCGACACGGGTGCGAAGCCGGCACTGACTGCAATGGCAGGCCCTGAAGAGGAGCCTCCAGGGTTCTGCGAAAAGTGGAATCAGCAAAGTCGAAACCTCATTTTTACACATGGCTTCGTACGCTGTGTCCACCAGGTGTATCGTCCTCCTGCAAGCCGCCTCGAACGTAGGCAGACTGACTCTGGCCCCCAACGGCAGACCAGCCGCAGATCTGGTCTTCGCCCCTGCACTTTCTTAGCATCTGAATTTGGTGTTTGGTGACACTGATCTCACGCACTTGAAGTAAGAAAGTTCCTAAGGACGCTATGTCAGCAGGTGAATTCAGCTTTGCTTGACCGGGCGGTCGGCTTACTGAGAGATTGGCCTTTGCCAAGATTATTGCACCAGCTTCGGTCAACTGAGGTGTGTGATCAGCCTCCAACTTCATATTAGTGATTGCGGTGTGGCACTACCTTCTCAATGAGATCAGCACTCTTCCTCGGCCGAGATCCTTTCAAGGCAAAGCAGCCTGCGGTTGTCTCCATCCCCAGGGCAGGACTTGTCGCAATGTTGTCCTGTGCAAGTTTTGATTAGTTCATGATTGGGTGCAAGGACATGTTGAACTTTTTCACCCTTACCTTGACAAGAATTGGGATACCGTGCATGCTCGACCGGACGATTCCTTGTTTTCGCTCCTGGTCAAGCGTCTCGGCCTGTTCGAGTAGGGATGCTTTTGGCGCTGTGGTTATGATGGCATGGAGATATCCATCGTAGGTCTCGATTTGCTTTAAAAAGAACTCGACCAGCTGGACGCTCGTGATCTTGCGATCCTGCAAAAGGGTCTGAAGCTCTGAGGCAGTGATGACCCGAGGGTCAAACGGATGAGAAGTGTAGTCCCCCATTCTGGGTGCAAATAATTTGGGCCCTGTCAAGCATGGACGAAGGCAGTCATGAAAGACAGAGGCGTACCTGAGAATAGGTTTTGATCTTGATCGCAAATTACTGAAGGGAATCTGGGAGACAACGTTGAATCTGGGGAGTCTCGTTGGGACGTGGAGGGCCCTACAGTAAAGGCAGGTAGCTAAAGTACGTAGGTCTGTTTTTGGACGGCGAGCAGGCCCGGTGAGGGAACACTGTCTGTGACTGTTATCTGTGGGAGGGTGGTACCTAAGTACCTACCTAGGTACCTACTTGGCATCGGTTGAGACAACCCTGGGTAGATACTTGATATGGTATCTACTGTACCCACTGCAATCAGCCGTCAGAAAACAGGCAACTTTGACTCGACAGCCCGTGCCGTCACACACAGACAAACACATGCACAAACACATCCAGACTGACACAACCTCCGAGAACCTACCTGTAATTAGCAAAGAAAACGAAACTCATATCGGGAATTGTCTCACTGCTCCTTCCTGTACCTTGGGAATTCAAGTCTCTATATCACAACTGTACCATGATGGAGGGTGACGGCGTTGCCTCTCCGGCGCAGAATGATCTGCTCACTTCTTTTCTCAACACACATCCCTCGGTCAAATCCCTTCGGTCAATTTCGTGTCACCAGGGCTGCTCAGACAGCTCCACCAGCCAGTAATCATGAGCCAGGCTTTGAGTCAAGGTATTCTCATGGATTGCGGCGGAAATATATGCAGGACCCGCGCTGGTATCTCTGAAAATAGTAGCTCATACTTGCAAAGAACTGGATCTGACGCCCCCAAAAGGTGATGCAAAGTGTCGGAAACTGCACAGGTACTGCAGGTGACCCAGGTGTGCCAGTCAGTAGATAGAATTTTCATTCAAATTACAGAATATCAGTTTCTGCACGTAGCTCTCGGCGACTACTCGCCTGCCTGCGTGGAATGAGCCAAAAACCACATTGAAATATCTCGCTTCAGACAGACGGTCAGATGTCTCCCACAGAATGCAAGCTGGTGCCCGGCCTAGCCAACGACCGTCACCTGTCAAGTCACATTGATGACCGTTTGTGTGCTCCCAAGTCGGTTAGCCGCTTACATATCGAAAGGCAAGACAGTCCCATTTTCGTCAGAGAAGCTATACACTTCACACATTTACGAGTCGACTCCCAAATACAGCCCGCGATGTCCAAACCAGTGTTGTTCTTCTGCATGGAGCCTGGCACACCCCTCGCTGCTGGGACTGGCTGGTTGCCCGGCCCGACGCCGCCGGCTATACCTCAGTTGTTCCGGCCCTGCCATCTTCAGGATCTAGCCCACCCACTCCCGACTGGTCCCGGGGTGATCAGATCCAACAAGAAAAGTCACTGCTTCTTGATTTGGCTCGCCAGTAAGTCACAGTCCTGAGACAGTTGCGCCTGGACTATGGACGCGATCTGAGGGTCGTTCCTGATAAGCTCGAATGCTGCGACAAGACGATCCAACACATCCGCTAAAGCCTTGAACTCCGAGATACTTGACTTCCACCTTCCTTCAGGGCTGTTCGGCTTGTACCAATCGTCAGATCTGAATTTGTCGGCCTGGAACCAACGATCTACAGATTCGGAAAGATCGGGCTCTAGGAACTGAAGAATTCTCGGATCGATGTGGGACATGATTTCCATCAACACCGCCTTTGCTACGCTGTTGCCTAGAGACGCGAATGACCTTGATGCCAACTGCGGCGTAAATTGGTCCAGCTGCGGCGCCAATTCGTCCAGCAGCAGCGACAATTCGTAGCCAGGGCATTGGCAGAGACCTCGGCCATCAGGGTGACAGCCCACTTGCCAATGTTCCTTGAGGGAAGTTGGGTTGGACTGTGATAATAGTCTCTCCCAATGCTGCTCAATGAACCTGGTAAAAGAGCGATGTCCGAGAAAGTCCCCGAGGGTGAATTTTCCCTTCAATGCAAGCCATAACGCTGGGCTGCGGGCTTTCCATGGCGCGGACGAATTTGGATAGGTATATTTGCCAATCACGCGGTACATACGTCGCCACCAACTGTTGGTGAGTTTCCGTAACCGGGCCTTCTCAGGACAATTGTTGGTGAGCTTCCATAACTGGGCCTGCTCAAGACTTGTGATCTGGGTATATGGCCTTTTGAGGTCCAGGATACGCGATGCCAGCTCTGTGAGTTCGAGAGGGACCGAGTCCGGACTATTTTCATATCTTACGAAGGGTCCTCCCTTCTGAAAACCCCAGATGTAGACTCCGAGCTCAGAGGAGACCCACCTGTGACTGTTCTGATACAAGAAACAAATGTATTCTTTGGTGTGCGCACAGAGAGATGAGCTGATGAGGCTGTCCAAGAGAAGAATGAGTTCGTCCGGGGAGTTGCGGTCGACATCATCGGGTAATATCTGGCTCATGATGATCAGACGGGATGAGTTTCTGAGGGCTGACGCGATACTTGTTTGTTCTGGGCTTTGCGCTGTGGAGAGGAGATACCCCGGGGTGCTCGGCCACATGTATTGTGGTTTCTTATGCCCATTCTGTCACGATTCCAAGCAGGGGCATATTAAAATAGAGCAAATTATCTAGTATTTTAGTTTATAAATAATAGAGTAGGGTATTTATATTTAAATATAATAGAATACCCTAAAATAGGGTCCTTAATATATAATATACCCCTTAGATAATAAATAATTATCTAAAATATTAATATATACTTATTATTATACTTTATTTAATAATAATAAGGAAAATTAGTATAGTATAGTCTATTTATATTTTAAATAGGGATAATAGGGTATTTAATTACTTTTATATAATAAATAAAAATAGGAGCTTATAGGGACTATAATACTAAGTATAATAGTTATATAAAGCTTTAAATAAAGATAAT
>JBBWSL010000209.1:0-65557 GCA_038088545.1 Diaporthe humulicola | reverse complement strand
TTTATAGCCCTTAAGATACTTATTTCTACTATTATAAGTAATAACTTACTATATATACTATGGAATTTACTTAATTTAACACTAAATCTACTCCTATTTAAGTATATTTTATTAGGTATTTAGCTAAACCTTTTTACTATTATAATGATTTTGCGGTGCGCCCTTTTTCATTATAAGCCTTTTTATTTATAGCTAGTAGGGCTTAATTATATTTAAATTAAGTAAGTTCCTATACTAAAGTAATTACTAAATATTAACAATAAAAAAGATTTTATTTTATATTTAATAAGTATAGTTAGGAGCTTTATTTTTTTAAATAATAGTATTTAGCCTAATACTCTTTATAAATAAAATTAACTTTTCAATAATAATCTCTTTTTAATAATAATATTAGTTAACTTTTTATCCTTTTTATTACTTAAGCTTTCCTATTACTTTTAAGAACCTCTAATAGTAATACCTTACTCACTTAGGGTTAGTTATTTTTACTATAATATATTAATAAGCCTTCTCTTCCTCTTAGTAAGATTTTACTTAAGACTTAATCTTATAATTTATTATATTAAGTACTTATTTAGCCTTTTTTTTTTTAGTAGCTATTTTAGGCTTTTAAATATAATAAGGCCCTTTTTAATAGTATAAAAAATAGCCCTAGAATATAAATTCTAAGTATCCCTTTTAATACTTATAAATATAAGATTTAATAACCCTTTTATTAGTAGCCCTTTAAATATAATAATTATTATAATATTTATAAAGTATAATAGTAATTTTATTATTTTAAATTATGAGTTTTTAATTATTAAAAGTTTAATACTACTTTTTAAGATATTATTGTAGATAGGCCTTCCTTATTTTGGGGTTAAGGCCTAGCTTTTTTATTAGCTTTATTTTATTTAAGCTAGCCTCCTTAAGGATATGCTAAATTAATATTCTGCTAATTCCTTTTACTTAAATAGTAATTTCCTTATATGTGAGTTTTTACTTAATATAATTCTTTTAAATAATAGTAAGAATCTTCTTAGTATGATTATTACATTAATAAGGGTGGTTAGATTATGGGGTATTAGTAACCTATATATTTTATATATAGATAGGCTAAGTATATAGGTTAAAGTTAAGTAAGACGGCTTTTTTGTATTATTACTATTAAGTTTTTTTATTAATTATAGTCTGCTTAGTAATTTACGGTATTAGGAAGCTTAAAGTAAGGAGGCTGAGAATATGGCCCTTTGTTATAGTAGAATAAGTAGTAAATACTATTATAGGTAATAAAGCTGTGATTAGTATAGGAAAGTAGTAGTAGCTATTATTATGGCTTAAATTATATAGGAAAGTTAATAATTTAAGCTATTATGGTAATTATACCGCTTATAGGGTAATTATACTGCTTTAGGGGGTTATAGTAGCTAATACCCTCTGGAAAGTTAAACTAACCGCCTAAAGGGTATGTGATTAATAATTTAGAGTTTTGCTTAAACTAAGACTTTTGGGAGGTGCCTCCGTACAGTACTAAGCCTCCAGGTTGACCGGGTCCTGGCAGGCGAGACGACGCATATTGAGCTAAGACAAGGCCAATTGCCCGGGTGCGGGGTGCCTGGGTGCCAATGGCCACCCATGTCGCCCCTGTTCCGAGGTAAAAGTTCTCGAATGGTCGACGCATTGCGTTATCCCCTTAGCAACCCTCCACAGACAGCAGATTTGATGACGGGGTGCGTCAGATAAGGCGTTTTTACCTAAGGGATAACACTGCGTCTAGCATCCTCATCTTTTCGCCTCACATTCCATTGTCAGTTCGACTCAGAACCACACTCATAGCCCTCACACAGGAGTCGTTTGTATTCGTGTGAGCCAGGTGCCTGCTAGACTCTCACAAACATACATCATTAAATCGGTCTATGCTGGGTGCCTGAGTGATCGAACTGCTATCCTGGACTCACACAGTGACGTCACCCCTCAACAGCATCGCCAATGCCTGCTCGAATACAATTTACCCCCCAGACCATCTTCACTGGCCTCGTCATCTTCGGCGTCCTGACCTTCATCTACCACAACCTCGACCAGGTCCCAAACTCGTACAAGATGGCCAGTCAAGACAACGAAGTTCTCTCTCAGCTGCACGTCTCGCTCAGCCAGGCGTCCAAATCCCCGCCGGCGGTTTCTATCAAGCTGACCAACAACTCCCCTTCGCCCGTCACTATCCTCTCATGGGAGTCACCCTTGGACGAGCTCGCCCTGTCGCTCGGCCTGTTTAGCATAACGCCATCCGGTGCGTCCGAGCCACTGGAAATAGACCGCATCATGGTCTCCCGCAAGATGCCCCCAAGCGACGAGTCACTTATTAGCCTGGCCCCCGGGGAGAGCCGGGAGAACCAGGTGGTGCTGAAGGAGCTGCTGGTGCCGTCCGAGAAGCTGAAGGGCAGGAAGTCGACGGTTGAGGTCAAGGGGCGCTGGATGGGGGTCTGGCCAAAGTCAAGAGATGAGTTGAGCCCCGAGGCGATCGAGAAGGGGGCGCACGGCGGTGGTGCCGTAGCTGGGACATTTGCTTCAGATAGCATCGAGATCGAGGTCGACTGAATTGCCCTTGTGTGGACAGATGTGTATAGCTCTTTCGTCGCAACATAAATTCACCCGGTTCGTGTCGTTCCCCTTGGGTTTGCGGACGTGTGACTGCCTTGCTCTGGCCAACCAGTTCTGGCCAAGCGGTTCACGGTTGTTCATTATTGCTTTCCTGCCGTTTCCCCCCTTTTGCCTTGTCGTTATCCACCATTGAAGAAATCTTGTCCATCATGGGCGGCTTCCCCAGCGTGGCAGGGTCAGGCTCTGGGATGCCACACTGCACCTCTACGCTGCGCCAGTGGCCCCCGACTGCCCTGTCCTCGACCATGAAGGCGGCCGTGTTCAGGTAATTCCTGCAGTTCGTGTCCCCAAACACCTTGGCTGCGCACCCGTCCACCTTGTTGGCCATGAAGTTGGCACACCCGGAGTACTGCTCGCCGGGAAAGTTGTAGCACTGCGCCTGGCCCGGGACGCCCATTCCAGCCGGCTTGGGGAGGTTGATCACGGCGAGCACGTGCCCGCGACATGCCTTGGGGCCCTCGGAGCCGCTGTAGAACACCGCCTTGATCGGTATGGGGGGCTCCGGAGGGTCTTCCTGCTGGCCGGGTGGGCCCTGGAGAGATGCTTGGCCCTCCTTATCTTCAGCCACGACGTCGGCTCCAGGGACGTCCAGAGTCACGTTGCCATTGTTCCCGGCCCCTTGTACTTCCACCGCGTCGCCGTCGTCTGTCAGCAGGCCCTGGTCGCCCTCGATCTCGGTCTCATCGGGGCCCTCTTCTAGCATGATTCCCTTGTCGGTTTCCACAATCTTCGGCCTTCCGGCAGGTTGTTCTTCTATCGCCTGCTTCAGAGACGCCCCCGTCGGCCGGCCCATGAGCCCAAGTGCAGGCCTGGCTGCGAGTGTCGCTGCGATATAGAGTGTGGCAACGGTGAGGAAGAGGGCGACAAGGCCCACGAGCAGAACATTGCGACGCGCCCACTTCCTCAGCCGGGCAGCTCGAGAAGGCGGGTGCAGGACGAGCTTCTCGAGTTCGAAGTAGTCGGGCTCCAGCTCGAACGAGTCCGGGTCTGGTAGCGTCGGGAGCCGTGTGTATTGCGCCGACTCCATTGCGGCATCAACACGGTCGTTCTACTGCATCTCACGGAGGCAGATCGGATTGTCTTGTCGACAGATGGATCAAGATGCTTGATTCCGGTGGAATTCGCTGGTCTGCAACGAAGCGAGGATCCGCCAAGCGCCAAGCCGTTTCAATGCTTCCCTCGAAACGACCGTCGGGGTTAAAAACGGACGTCGCATTGACATCCGGCCCCACTCGGCGCCGCACCCCGAACCACTAGGCCCGAGCGTGCTCCGATCTGGCCACAGCACAACTTCGTCATGCCGGATTGCGATCCGGGATGATAGAGTAGACGGAGAGTTGAAACCATACAGAAAATGAAGAGGTCGACATTTGTGAGCATACGTCCGGTGAAGAGCTTTCGTAATCTTTGCGTGGTAGCAAGGAGGCCGTGAGCAAGTGAAGTCAGGGTACAACAATAGGGACTTGATATGAATACAGACCAGGACCTATTACATCACTGGGTATTTTTAGCAAGCTTCTTAGGTAGTTTGTCGACGCGCAGCAGCAATGGTGATAAGGTAAGCGCCAGTGTCAGGGTGATGAGAGGAGAGTATTTGTGTAGGCCCTTGTCACAAACACATGGCCGCTCGTGACAATCTTGCTGCGTTAAAGCCCTTGGTCTTCTCTCAGGCGATAGCCTCAAAGTTCTGCGTGCATGATATTGAAGGCATGCGTGGGTGAGGGGCATTGAGTAATTATGGACCAGAAGATAGAGCTATTATCCCAAGACGCGGAAACAGTACGCTGCTGAGCTTGGTATGGATAGCAGGGGGTGATGATAATCAGGTTGTTCAAATCCACTTTAGCAAAGCAGTAAATCCTTGCTAAAATATTTACTGGCACCCGCAACTACTCAAGTTGAGCAAGACATTGCGAAACATTGACCTCTCGACTCTCAAGCAATGGCCGTGGCAGCTTCGGAAGCGGCCTTTCCGTCGGCCCAAACGACTTCCTCCGCGTGTACGACCTCTGCTTCCTTCTTCTCCGCCTCGCGACCAGCTCGACCAACGGAAACGTACTGGCGGAACTTCCTAGCGGGAAGGCGAGCTTCGAACTAAAGGTCATGGCGGATTAGCAATCGCACCCCGTTGTTAACCGGGAATAAGAGCAGGTGTCAGGCCTACCATTTCATCGATTTCCTCAAGTGAGCGATCCTTGACTTCTGGGAGGAAAAAGAATACCCAAGCCCTTTGCGGCGTTAGTATATACTGCAGTCAAGTGCATCAGCCCATACGAGGGGACACTCACGCTGCAAGCCAGCAAGAAGGCGTCCAGATGTAGCCATATTTTGGTCCCCAGTTCAGAGACTCGGGGTTGATGAAGTAAGGCGCAGTGAATGTCGCGAGCCACGCGGCGAAGAAACCGACGGCTGTCGCGAGGCCAAAGGTGTAAGACCGAAGCCGCTGCGACGGCAACTCTCCACCCGAAATCCAGGCGTACGTTGCCACCATTCCCTACAATTTGTCAGCGGTATTCGGCCACTCAAGCCGTCCAGTGCTCACATTGTAGCCAAATATGTATATGATTGCAAGTGCAACTATTCCTTTGCCTGTTGACTGAGTCCCAGGGCGGATTGTGTAGATGACAGCTGTGAGAAGCTGAGACAGCCCGCAGATGAACAGGCCGACGATGAGGAAGATACGTCGACGGCCGATGTGGGTGATGACCGCACTGTTGAGTATGATGGCGAAAACACCGACAGCCGTCAGAATACACGAGTTCTCAAAGCTGTTGCCGATGTTGGCCATCTCGAAGAAGTAGGTGCCGTAAGCTAGGGAGCGTTAGACAGGAGCCTGTGTGTATAGTCCGGGGCTTGGAGGCCCAGAGGGCAGGGCGGTCATACCTATCATGTACATTGCACCAGAGGCGCCCTGGAGCGTGATGGCGCAGACTGCCAAGATAGTTCTCCTGCGATCTATAGGATGTGTCCACATGTCCTTGATGGCGGCGCTCTTCTTTTCTCGCATCTCTCCTGCCAGTGCCTCTTGCATGTCCTTGAGCTCTTCCTCCGCCTCCGCCTGGTCGTACGGCCGGTGCCACAGCAGTGACTTTAGGGCCTTTTCCCTGTGGCCGTGCTCGAGAAGCCACCTCGGCGACTCGGGAATCAGTAAGAGACCGACAGACATGATTACGGGGATGATGTAAATCAGCCCCAGAGGAATGAGGTACGATTCTCTAGTCGTAATTTTCGCTGTAAAGTTGTCGACAATGGTGCCAATTAAAGATCCGACTGACGTCCATACTTGGAAGGAAGAGATCATCAGGCCTCGGTATCGTGCGGGGACAGATTCCTGTTCAGATTCAATGTCAGTGGCAGTTTCCATCGAGACACTGGATGTGGTGGGCTGTAGATGCTTACCTGGATATATAGCTGCGAAAATGTCATAAAAAGACCATTTGCCAACCCAAGGAGTAGACGGCCAATGTATATCGCATTGATATTGACTGTTACCATCATGATGACGTTCGAAATACAGCACAGGAGGCTGGCGGCCCAGATACTCGGCTTGCGGCCCATGAAAGAGGCGATAGGCCCAGCGGTTGATGAGCTTAAGAACGCCCCTAGGGTCATGAGAGACGAGATGAGCTGTTGGCGCTCGGTGGAGAGATTCCATCCTAATGGGGTCTCTGGTGCCTCATGCCCGAACACCTGGTCGAGGTCAGAAGGTGGACAACACACCTAGGGGCCGGCGGCGGGGCGAGGGAGGTGGCCGGGGAGTGGGAAGGGTTTCGCCAGTTTACATGCCTTGAGGAAACCAATCATGGCTTGCAGTCCTCCTATGAGGCCGAAATCCAGTCCTTGTTTTCCAGGTCAGCGCTCCCTACTTGGTTGCAGCACAGTCCGTGTTCTCGTTGCAAGAACCTACCATATTGGAAAGGGCACATGGATACAAGAGTGCAAGCTGCAAGGCATTTCCAGTGGTCCTTGATTGAGTAAGCCCTCTTAGGGGGATTTGTGTTGGGGCTTTGTGATCCATCGCTGGAGTTTGTTGCTTTAGACTCCAAAGTCTGGTTCGTCTTCATGATGACTATGACCGAGGCGTAGGGACGCCGATGATTTGCGGACACTGAGAGGAAGTTTCGAGAATCGGAAAGACACGACCAACAAAAGACAGAAGTCAGCGCATGCTTGATGTTGTTCTTGGAGAAGACCTAAGAGAGGAGCCAGGCTTTCATATCTACGGCCCGGGAGTGCTCGAGCCTGCCGCAGGTACACATGGGAATACGACGCGACCACCCTCCTCATGGCTGCCAGATAGATCTACTATCACTCAATCCAATATGGGAGATTCGACGGCATGGTGCATTTTGCCGCCTCGTCCCAGCTGCTGGGCAACGAATGGCGTACTGGAGCCGTGCTGCGTAAGATGTCACACTGCAGGCTATTCTTAATCTGGTTCCGACGAACCACCTGGCCAAATGGGATAACTGCCGGCCTGCAGAGTTCCTGTGGCTGTCCCTCCAGTCTCCACTGCTCCACGCAACAGTCCGGGGTAACTCCTCTCCATGATCAGTCCTAACTTAGTGCCATCCGAAATCCGGGGTAGCTTCGCGCGGCAAACAAGGGGTGCCCCTGAGACCTGCTTGTTCGATGCCCGACTTTTCTGCATGAGTTGGCCGTCCTAGTGAGCCAAACGGTCCAAGAGGTGGAATTCTAGGAAATGGTCTAGGGTGTTACAGTCTGGTCTCGTGTTCTGCTGGGAGTCAAGACATCCTGAATAGCGCTGGATTTGGTAAAGCTGACTGATGTTTTGACGGCCGGCACTTCTGCAGCCCGATCACATCCAGCGTGTGGTGTCCATCCACTAACGGATCAAGTTGGACGGCCAAGTGACAGAAGCGATCTAGCAGTGCGGGGAGAAGAGACGGGGGAACCGGGGGTACGGGTGAAAGCCCCTGCATGCTTGGGCAGGCGTCACAACCATCAGAGTCGCAGACGGACAGGTCTGCAATTAATCCATTAGATGACCCGCGGGATATCTACCACCCTGTAATGGCCAGCTGACCAGCCAAGGTGTCGATAAGCACGGTAGCCGGAACTGAGGGGCCGTCTCATGGCAACACTGAAGCTGCGTGTGCATAAGTCGGTCTCTCGCACGCTCCTGATATGAGCTTTGCCGATCGGCCGGTGGGTATTGCGGAGATAGGTCGCGAGTACCCTCGTTTCAGGGCCGCTTACGTTGATCTTGAGGTATCTGAATCAATTTACATCTCCCCCCGCAGCTTCCACTCCAAACAGGAGCAAAACATTACCTCTTGGCTTGCACACGGCTCAACCACGGGGAGCAGCGCCGGTAACAGACTTTGGATCACACTAGGTGCATACATTTGGACACACCTATATTTCGCAGTCCGCATCAAGCAGCCATGGCCACCACTAAGCCGAAAACTGGCATCAAAGTCGTCGTCGTGGGTGCAGGCTTCGGTGGTCTCACTGCAGCCATAGAATGCCACCGCCAAGGCCATGATGTCGAGGTCTACGAGTCCTTCCCGGAGCTCAAAGTCCTCGGCGATATCATCTCGTTTGGCTCCAATGCCGGCCGCATTTTTTACCGCTGGGGAAATTACCCCGGCGAGATATCGGACCGCCTGCGGAAGCTGAGCATTGACTTGAGCGAATATGGCTTCCGTATCCACAAGTATGACACCGGCGAGGTCATGTTCCACCAGAAGACCCCCAATCCAAACAAAGAGGCGCCCGTGTTCAACGGTCACCGGGGAGAGCTTCACCAGGTGATCTTCGACTATGCGAGGGATGAGCTGAGGATCCCAATCCGCCTCGGCGAGAACGTTGCTGAATATTTCGAGACTGAAGATAAGGCTGGGATCGTTTTGAAGGGTGGTGAGCGGATCATTGCAGATGTTGTGGTCGGAGCCGACGGTGTCCGGTCAAAAGCCAGAGAGCTCGTGCTCGGATACGAGGACAAGCCCAAGAGCAGCGGCTATGCAGTCTGGAGAGCTTGGTACGTACAGCGCCTGCAAATCTTGACTTTACATCAGGAGTCTCATTCTCTTGAGTGCAGGTTTCCCAATACAGACATGATCAAGGATCCTCGCACCAAAGAGTTCTGCGAGAATGGGGACACCTTCAACGGCTGGATTGGACCAGACGTGCATTTCCTCTTCTCAACCATCAAGAACGGCTCTGACTGCTGCTGGGTACTCACTCACAAGGATGAGCACGACATCGATGAGTCGTGGTCATTCCCAGGCAACCTAGAGGATGTGTACAAGGTCCTCGAAGGGTGGGACCCTATTTGCAAAGCCATCGTGGAGAAGACGCCCAGCCTGGTTGATTGGAAGCTCGTCTACCGTGACCCGCTGCCTACATGGGTGAGTAGCAAGCGCAGGATCCTGCTCCTGGGTGACTCGGCCCACCCCTTCCTTCCGACCAGTGCTCAAGGGGCTACGCAGGCCATGGAAGATGGCACTACGCTTGGGATATGTCTCCGGAGAGCCGGCAAGGAGAATGTTCAGGCAGCGCTCAAGACCCATGAGGAGATCAGGTATGTCGTATTCTGTGGACACAGAGACAATCTTCGCTGACGATGTGCCCAGATACGACCGTGTTAAGGAGGTGCAGAAGACCGGCGAAACCACGCGTGATATGTGGCATAAGACTGATTGGAACAAGGTCCGGGAAGACCCCAAGAGCATTGCCATGCCTCGCGATGACTGGATCCATTTCCATGACGCAGAAAATCACGCAGAGACGGTTTTCAATGAGATCTTCAAGAGACATTCAGGCTCTGGGGACAAGGGTGAGAACAACGCTGCTTTTGTTGAACACGTTGAGACTATCCAGCCTGTGGCCACAACCTAGATCGACATGTTGCTGTCGATTATGCTACGTGTCTACAACCTAAACGGACGATTAGATAGTTCACACTCGTTGGAAAAGGACTTTGTACTTCGAATAGACACCGAGACAACACTATATGTACCAAGCATCATTCATTTGTTGAATATAGGCACAGGAGCGTTGCACATGAGCGTTGCAATTCGAATCATTGAAGGAGGAAGTCTAGAAAGAAACGGGCGCGAGAGGACTGCTATTTATGTACACAAAACGAGGGATGTATGCCAGTGTAGATTCCTCCGTACGTATTAATCCATTGCCCTCAACATCATTACCAACGCAACTACGAAAACTTTATTTTGTTATTCGACAGCATCTGAGTATGTGTTCGAGCGTGAGTAATACTCTGCTACCTGCGAATCTATCAAAGCCGGGACCCAAGGTCGATCAGAACAGTCTTCACCTCTAGGAAGTTGTCAAGGCTGTTCGTCCCTCCCTCACGCCCTTGACCACTAGACTTGTAACCGCCAAATGGCATATCTGGGGCGACGTTAGGGCTCGTGCAGTTGATCCCCACGTATCCACTTTCCAGCGCCTTGGCGACTCTCATGGCTCGGTCTATGTCCTTGGTGAACACCGCCGCGTAGAGGCCAAATTCGGTGTTGTTTGCGACCTTGATTGCCTCCTCCTCGATTTCGAAGGTGCTGATGTTGACCACGGGCCCGAATATCTCTTCTTTCATAAACTTGGAGTCTTCTGGGGTGTCCATGAACACCGTTGGTTCGATGAAGTATCCTCCCGTACTGTCAAGCTTGCCTTCACCGCCCAAGACGAGTGACCCACCAGCGGTCTTGCCCTCCTCGATATACTTCAAGACATTACTGTACTGGAAGCTATCCGCCTGGGGCCCATGGTTCGTTTCCTTCTTGGTCGGATCACCCGCGGTGACGTGGGCGAATTTCTTTTGGAACGCCTCGGTGAATCTTGGGGCAATGCTTTTCTGAACGTACACGCGGCTATTGGCCATGCAGACTTGGCCACTGTTGGTCTGAATGGAATGGCTCGTGTCGGCGACTGCCTTTTCCAGATCGGCATCTTCGAAGACCAATGCTGGCGACTTGCCACCCAGCTCCAGGATGACCTTCTTGAGGTTCGACTTGGCGGCCGCCACCTGGATTAGCCTGCCCGTGCGAGCCGAGCCAGTGAAGGTCAGAGCACGAACGTCCATGTGAGAGGCGAGTACCGCTCCGGATGGGTTACCATGTCCAGAAATGACGTTGAAGACGCCAGGCGGGAAGCCAGCCTCCTTGATGAGCTCGGCTACCTTTGCAGCTGCAAGGGGGGCCTTCTCACTCGTCTTGACAACTACGGTGTTGCCCGTTATCAGCGCCGGTGCTGCTTTGGACGCGAAGAAGAGCAGGGGCACGTTCCAGGGGATGATTGCAGCCACGACACCATAAGGCTGGCGGAAAGTCATGCTGATTTTGCCCGGGGTGTTAAGACTGCTCTCGCCTTTGATCTGCCCCCAGGACGCTGCGTAGTGATCGTACTTGGCGGCTGCAGCGTAGGCGTCAAAGTAGCCCGTCACGGGCTTCCCCATGGACTGGGCTTCGAGGACCGCCAGCTCCTCGTTATGGCTTCGGATCAGGGTCGCGAGTTTGTGCATATAGCTACCGCGCTTGGCAGGGGCCGTTTCTGACCATGACGGGAAAGCCGCTTTCGCTGCTGCGACAGCGGCATTGGCATCATCTTCAGTTGCCTCGGGGACTGTTTGCATTTAGTTGTGTGTTGGAGAGTTCTTGTCGGTGGGTAGCATACCGTCTGCAAGCTTCGCGGTAGTTGCTGGGTTGTGCAGCGTGAAGGTCTTCTTGTCTGATGCCTCTACCAGCTGGTCACAACCTTTCGTCAGTACCAGTCATCAATACACAGCTCGTGGAGTTCGACACCTACCTCGCCATTGATCAGCATTCGTGGGTGAAACTGCGTTGCGCCATTGGTGTCGTGCCCGTTTGCGGCCATGATTAATATTATCGCATAGACTTTGTTCTGTGGCCTAGTAAAGATAGCTTGTGGATTTCGAGAAAATGCTTATGAGGTTTAAGCACGAAACCTGGAGGAAAATTACTGATATTGCGATGGTGGCGAGACACGGAGAAAGGAAACATTCTCGGAGATCACGGGGTTGTCCGGGCTCGTTTCTGGCGGCCGCAAATGTCATCGATGAATGATACAACATATCCCATTCCCCTGCTCACCCTGCTGCTGTGCACCACCCTCCAAGACTGAAGCATCCACTAGGACGGTACCGAATTCACCCCCATAGCATAGCGGGGTTGATGTTGCAGACCATCCCGCTTGGCCGGCTTGCCGGGATGGTCCTTTTCGCAAACAGCTACCCTGTGCACGTCGGGACCTAGCCGGACGAACAGGTGGTCGGCAAATGGTTTTTTGGCGCGCAGAAAGCCCAGTCCTCGAGTTCATGCCGCAAGATGCGGGGCATAATTCTTCCTGAGAGGCTGCATCCATGTATGGGTCGGTGTCACATTGGCAACATGCGAGTGATATTTTTGACAAAATACGGGGCTTACACTGTTTTTTCTCAGCGCATTGCCGAAGGTTGAAACACCGAGATATGTTGTGTCAACATTACCTGAGTCCCCGCGGTTCCCGAAGACTTATAATCCGGGCAACACCGTGGTAAGTTAAGGAGTGCGTGGTGAATCCGGTCATCTTACTCGCCTGAAAGACGGCCTCAAACCACACACGGCGTTCAACCTTTTGAGTCACCCCCCCCCCCCTGTTCCACCGGGCAACCGCCAGAAGAATAGAACCCATAAATTCATCGAATATTGAGAACTAAACTCGGAACTGTTGAGACATGCCCCGAAAAGGGACCGTGGCCATAGAGGAGGCTGTCCTCGATCCCGAGGGCATCTCGTGGATGGCAGAAACAGCCTCACTGTTTGCGCCTGGCCAAGATGCTTCTCAACTGAAGCATCATTTCCTGACTCAAAAGCTTATGGATATCCACGACCAGCGTCTCGCTGAGATGGATGCCGAAGGTGTTGAGTATATGCTCCTATCCCTGACTTCCCCGGGCGCCCAAGGCGAGAAGAATCCTGTGAAAGCTGCCATCCTTGCCAAAAATGCCAATGACTGGCTGGCTGGTGAGGTTGCGAAGAACCCGAGCAGGTTTGGAGCACTTGCCGCTCTTTCAATGCATTCGCCTGCCGAGGCGGCAACAGAGCTCAGGAGGGCGGTCAAAGACCTGGGGATGTTTGGGGCCATGGTGAATGACTTCCAAACCTTTGGCGAGGACGGTACCGGAAAGAAATATTACGATGCACCGGAGTACCAACTCTTCTGGCAAGAAGTCGAGATACTAGGCGTCCCCATTTACTTACACCCACGGTACCCCACATCTTGGGAGCTCGAGGGGCCGCATGCAAAATGGGGCCCGAGGAAGCACCTCCTTGGAGCCGCTGTCTCTTTCCACCTGGATCTGAGCTTCCATCTGTATGCCCTCTGCTCGAGCGGGATTTTTGACAAGTTTCCCGAGGTGCAGATTGTGGCCGGACACCTCGGCGAAGGGTATGTCTGAGTCAGATGCGTTTGAGAGTGTGAAACCACCCATAGCTGATCTGACATGACGCCAGTGTACCTTTCAACCTCTGGCGAGCGGACCACTGGTACAACAAGCCAGTCAAAAAGGCGACTAGGCCTTCGAGAGAAGACTACAGCTACTACTTCAAGCACAATGTCTCGATTACAACCTCGGGCGACTTTTCAACGCCTGGTCTGAAGTTCTGCATTGAACAAATAGGCGTTGAACGGTGCTTGTTCTCAATCGGCAAGTCTCCAAATTATCCATGTCTTCCACAGACTTCTATCGCTGTAGGTCCTTGACTAACATATTCGAAGATTACCCTTACGACTCGGTCAAGGAAGCCCAGCAATGGTGGAGAGAAGTGAATCTTTCGGTTGATGAGAAAGAGGCAGTGGGAAGGAGGAACGCAATTAAAATCTTCAAATTGCCACTTGAAGTTTGAGGGCAATATCACGGGAGGTCTAATATGGGACGCATTTATTGTTGAAGTGACAGTACTGGTGGGAGCATCCATACATGAGCACAGCCTGCCAAAGAAATATGATAAGAGAACTTGCACAACTGAACTACGTTGACCCTACATAAAGAATAGGCTCTGTAATGATATGAATGTTCTCATAATGTGACTGTGCAAGGTGATGAATAGTAAGAAGGGAGGGTGTTAAGTCGGTGTTAATAATTGGAAGGGCTAGTATGGTGTAATTACTGGTTCGGTATAATAAGATAAGACGAGGCAAGATTCTTCCACCTTCTTATAGTATATAATAACCTATTAAATTAGAGGCGGTCTTAGTGCTTAGCATAGAGATGATTCGAGTTTGATTTTTTTCTCAATGCTATTTGGATGTTCAAGGATCGAATTACACCAGAAGAGTGATAAATTGCATAGGTACCTAGGTAGGCCTACCAATCAGTGAAGGTGATTCTACAAGCGCACACTAGCTTGTTATTACATCCAGATAGACATCTGTCCGGCCTCAAGATGATGACTGTTGATGTCATATGCCTTTCAATGCAATCCTGCCTGAACTCTAATGCCTAAGCCCACAAGTCCGTTGTAATTCGTCAGTACGCATCCACAATTTTGTTTGCAGCCGCAGGATACCTCCCAGGCCGCATAAACGAGTTCATTTCCCCGGCTTTGGCTTGAAATACTCAATCTTGTTTGCGAAGTTTGGAAAATGCTCTCCAACGGCTTGGTCGAGGGCTTTTATACCCATTGGCTTGACATAAAATGCGTCTGCGCCCGCTGCAAAGGACCGCGCTTTGTCCTCGGGGGAATCCTGACCCGTGATCATCAGGACGCGGCTCGGCAACAGCGCAGGCTCACTGTTTCCTTCAGTGTTGCGAATTTTCCGAGTCGCTTGAATCCCGTCGCAAAGAGGCATTTGCAAGTCCATAAGGACAAGATTGATAGGCCTGCCTTCCTCTAAAGACTTTGTGAATTGATCCACAGCATTCAAACCATTAGTTGCTGTACTGTAGGTGATGCCCCTCTTTTCACAGTACATCTGGAGAATTCGCAGATTCACGATGTTGTCGTCGACAAGCAGCGCAACAGGATCAACCTCTGGTGGCGGTGTCGGTGGTGTCGAAATCTCAAGCCCCGAGACTTGGCGGACTTCAATTTCGAGACCTGCACGGACCTCTGGCAGTACAATTGGGCCTTTGAGATATTGATTTTCGTATGCTCTGTCGACTTCTTGGAGGACTTCCTGGAGACGTGCGGACAAGAATGGCCCAGAAAAGAAGTGAACCCTGTCTCCAAACTGTGTCTTAAAGTCTGATCCGAGTGCTGCGGGCGTCAAGCAGAGTGAGCGTTGCCCGGCCTCCAAAGAACCAACGATCTTGTGAAATTCGACAGTGTCTGGTGTGTACGGTATGATAACGAAACAATCTTTTGGGGTCTTGCCTCGTTTGAATCCTTGGTATTCTAGGAAGCTTGCCAGATGCAAGACCAAGTCAAGGCGTTGATTGGGAGCGTGAGCGATGAAAAATTGGCGAGGTATGTGTTGCAACGAGCTCGGTGGTGGTGAGTGGCTGATGTTGCTATGCGTGAAATTAGGCACATGAAACTCGGTGCGAAAGTGAGAACCGTGAGTAGCCGGGCCTTGCGAAGACGAGACAAGGGACACACTTCCATCCATCGAAGCAGCTATCTTTGCTGCGAGGGTCAGTCCGAGTCCTGCTCCACGACTGTGTGGGTTGGCTTTCTCGAATGCTTCGAAAATGCGGGTTTGATCAGATGGCGCAATGCCGCAGCCAGTGTCGACGATATCGAAAGTAAGGCGAGAACCATTTGCCGCAATGATAATGACCACCACACCGTCATTATCATTGGACAATGCATTCAAAAGTAAGGATTGGATGCATTCCCTTAACAAAAACGGATCCATGATGGTAATGTATCCATCGCTGCCGAGGCGATTCTCAAAGAGTATGGGGATCCTGGACAGGTCGTCCTCTGAAACCACCTGTTTCATTTCGCGCATAATATCGCCTTCCAAGTCGGCGATCGATTGAAACCCAGACTGGTGCCTGGCCGCGATAGTCTCTGACCAACGGTTGAGCTTAAGCATATTGTTTACCGTCGTCATGAGCTCTTTTCCCGAGTCTCTGATGGTGTTTATGATGGACGAAGGGCCTGTTGCAGGCGCATCTGAACCGGGAGCGAATGAGTTGCGGGCAACAAGCTCTTCAGTCAGCAACTCGCAAGATGCTAGCACTCCGTGAATGGGGGTTCGAAGCTGGTGGGTGATTCCTCTGAGGAACTGATCTTTCGCCTTCATTGCCTCTCTCAAGTTGCTTTCCTGAGATGACTGGGCAAGAGATGTGGCGCATTTTTCGACGAACCAAGAATCCACATCATCGAAGACCATGTGGACTTGACTTGAGGCAACAACAAGGAACTTCTGATGAGGATAACTCTGGCAAGGATGGATGACAGCTCGAACAGTGCTCGATGTGCTGATCTTTGTGGAATTAGTTGTCCGAATCAGCTCGTCGATGTACTCGGTATCTTCCCACAGACCCTCGTGAATGCTGCCGACGTCTATAGCATCATGTCTGGGTAGCGGGATTGTGTTGTCGAAAGCCTCATGTATATTCACCAAGGCGTCCGGATACCTTTCGCGTATGAGATCCAGGATGTGTGTCTCGGCCTTATCCGGGTCACTGAGGCGAAATTCTGCAAGGCGCCGTGCCATGTCATTGCGCTGCTGTCGGCGCTCATGCCGTGAACGATTAATGATATCTGTCACGAGCATATCTGCGAAGCGGATGAGGGAAGCTTCCTGGCTGGGAATAAGGCGTGCATGTTCCGAGTTCGAGGCAATGCAGAGACTTCCAAGCGCAACATATTCACCCGTTGGGGTCTGGCATCGTAACTGTACTCCGGCGTAACTGCGGAGGCCGCCTTGCGCCACATGTGGAGACCCTTTGAACCTCCAGTCTCTCGCCATGTCGGATAACTTGAAAACAACCTGGTCTGAAATTGAGCATCTACGAATGACAACAGTTCCGACAGAGGACACTTACACCTGACTTCTGGTTGATTGTATGGGAACAGGTGCTCTCCCGGCGAGGGAGGACCGCCAAGGGCAAACCGGATGCTGCCACCCGAGTGTACACGTCTTCGCTGAGGAGACCCAAGATCGCGAATTCCCACTCCATGAAGGTCTGAACGAGGTCTAGCTTCTCCTGTAGCAGCTGCAGGAACTCCCGGTCTTCGTAGAGGCCGTGAGTGTAGTACCAGAGCATAGTCAGCCGTAGGCGCTCGTTCCTCGCCAGGGAGGGCATTAGATATGGGTCAGAGAAGCCATCAGGTTGGTCTGTGAGACTGCCATCTGGAAGTGGATTGTAACTGGACTCGTGCCACTGCTCATCGAATGTAGCAATTGGCTTGCTGCACAGCTGGTGGTCCGAGATAAAGAGCGGACGGGCAGGTAATGGCCGTAACTCTGGTTCACTGGCCTCGGACTTGGGATAACACGGAGCGAAGGCGGTGGTAAGGGAGGCTGAGGCGGGAGGGGTGGGTTGCCTGGGGGGGATTACGGCTCTGTCCTGAGCCTGAAGTGGTAACATAGTTACCAAATTGCCTGCGCAACGCGCAACCGCGGAGAGAGACTGCACAAGCTGGCAAGACAATTGGGTTGTGGTCGGGAAGAAGACAAAGGTGATGGAGTGCGGTTGGCACAGTGCAAAATGTCCCGGTGTCAGCTCGGGGGGGAACAAAAGCCATTCAGACTCTAGTTGCTTGGGCTAAGGCACGTTAAGTAAGTCCGTAGCAGGTTAGTTCAAACAGTTCCTACCAATTTCCCTCTCCCAACCGAAGTGTTATCCGAGTCTTTTTGCGAAACGGGTTAGGTGAATTTATATAGGGTTGCCACCGCTGTGGACTAACTAGCACCAGGGTTGCGGGTAGATGCGCAGGCCGGACACCGGCCAGCCCAGGCCGTTCTAGACCTTTTCACATATCTCTATCACCTTTAAAAACTGAGACTCCCAGTGGCAAAGAGGCCTCAAAGCACGTTCCTTCAGGAACCGCCTACTCTAACCCATGCAGGGCGGGTAAATTTGAAAAAGCCATGTGACCAGATATCCCAGGTTATAAGAGTCGAATGGCCTTCTTTACCAACTCGCACACATGCCAACAAACTTGTATGCAGTCTGGCCCGCTTAGAGTGTATACACCCATGTAACTAGCATGATCCAAACCCCATTGTAGACTGGACTGGAGAATGTTATGTCCCCTGTCGGTTACATTCTTACCTGCTGACCAATTTGGTGTAACCCCTCCCCCCATTCAGTACAGCCGATGCCTCTACTCATAGGAATACATCTACTCAGTTTTCGGGATACATTTCATGCGAGTGGAGTGCTCGCTCTAGGCGTGTTTGTGCCACAACATCTTGGTAACTCTATACTCCTCCATTGCTGTCGCTGTCGCTGTCATCACCGAACCCACCTCCATCAAGTTTTGCAAATTCACAGTTGTCGCTATTCGGGTCTGCGTGTGGATTGTGACCATTAAACCAATAGACTATGTATTGCTTCAATTCGGCAACGACGATAAGACACGGAAGAGACTTTCGGCCTCGAGGGCATCTGGCTCGCAGTCTGCTGCTGACAAGAAGGAATCTTCACACGCGTCTTGGTCCCGGTCAACATACATAACTGATATGGCTACAGATAAGGGTCCATGACGGGTGCGGTGGACGCGGCTGGCTCCAGCAGTAATTTTAAAGCAAGAGGTCAGCTCAGTGCTCAGCTCTATGAAATAGTGTCTCCAAGGAATGGCTCTCTGGTTCGAAGTCGCTGAGGCTTGTTGTTGTATTTTCCTAGTGCTTGAGTGTTGGCAGAGAGGGTCTATGCTGGGTACCTAGGTGGATCGGGATATGTGGAGGTCAAGGTCTCACAGTTGCATTGCAGTCTATCTATATACTATACCCGAAGTTTACTGTATAGGAATTAGATGCTTCTTAATCTACTAATGCGTCTACATGCTATAGTGGAAGTTAAGCAGGGAAGCTTGGTAGAACATAGCCTGTAAATGATTCTATAAAGACTATTATCAGTCCTCTGACCCTATGGATTTAGTATAATAGATACACTTCAGCCAATTATTAAGCCAATATATGTTAAATGTCATGTGCGAGAATTTTGAAATACCTAAAACAATCCACCTAGGGAAACAATTAGTTTTGTAGCGCAATTCTACTAGACATTATTAGTATAATTTAAGATGCCCAGGTGCCTATTTGGAATGGCATTAGAGAGCACTGTATCCTATGTGCAAGTAGAGAGGGGCAGAGGGGAGGTTTGCAAATTCGGGTTAGTAATGTGGTACTTTAAATTGACGAATCATAATTAGGATAAGCACTTACTGTGCAAATAATAATCCTTTATGAGGGGCTTCGACAGACCCCTCCTTCCGCTCACCATATATATTTTCGAGTCAGAACAAGTGGCAAAACTCGAACCAGATCGTCGATAAACTATGGGTAACAGTAGGATCCTACAATCTTTTGTGATGCTCCTTGGCACCGGCCTGGCTCTGACCGACGTCGAGATCGCCAATGGCACCCTTCGCGGTGGGCGATGCGAGTCCGCCCCCATGAACTATTTTCTCTCCATCCCCTACGCAGTCCCACCGATTGGTGATCTTCGCTTTACCCCTCCGCAGCCCTTCAACCAGACTTTCAATGGGGTCCGCGATGCCACCACGCCTGCCCCTTCCTGCCCACAGCTTGGCCTTTTTTTTCGTCGCGTACCATGCGGGCCAGTCCGAAGACTGGTACGTCTTTCGCTGTGCCCGAATCCTCTCAAGCTGATGTTCTCTCTAACTAAGTCTTCAGTCTGTTTATTGACGTCTGGGCCCCGGCAAATGCCACCAAGAACTCAAAGTTGCCTGTCAAGGTTTGGCTACACGGCGGCGGGAACTCGGCCGGGGGCATCTCCTTCCCGCTTTACGATGGATGCAACTCAGACACTACCGCCGTGCATGTGAGCCTAAACTACAGACTAGGTGCACTGGGCTTCTTGGTAGCAGAGTCTGCCAGTCTTCTGGGCAATTATGGTGTCCAGGACCAGATCTTGGCCCTGCGCTGGGTCCAGGAAAACATTGAAGCCTTTGGCGGCGACAAGGGAAAAGTTGTGGTGTTTGGACAGTCCGCCGGAGGCCTGGACGCTCATATTCTGGCTACCTTGGACGAGGCCCCGGCGCTCATGAAAAGCGCCATCATGGAATCCGGAGCCGGCCAGTCTGTTCAGAACCTGAGCTCGGTTGCTGCCTTCAGCGCGAAATTCGCTGGCCTCCTACCGTGCGGCGCTAACGATGTAAGTATTTATTCGCAAGGCTTATCATCTGCCTTTTATTCTCCTATAAAGATGTGTTCTTGTTTAATTTCTGAATCTCTCACCAAAGGTCGCCTGTCTTCGAGCAGCCACACCAGAGCACCTTAACGCAACTTTGCTGAGTATGTTCGTGAACGGGAGCGATGGTTTTGTTTTCGAATTCAATGGATTCGGACCTGCGATTGACGGCAACCTCATCCACGCCCACCCCACCGAGGCAGGCGTCAAGGTTCCTTCCCTGATAGGATCTACCGCACATGAGGGCACGCTGCTCCTCTACGTGAGTTACGGTAATGCAACGGCCAGTCTGAACCAGACAGACTATGACCAGACTCTAGTGTCCAACTTCGGCCCAAAGGCCGCTGTCATTAACGCTACATACCCGGTCTCACGTTACAGCAATACAGAATTACCAGTCTTCTATGCGATTGACGATGTCTACACCTCGTCGGTGATTCACTGCCCTGCATTCAATGCCCTGACGAGCAACGCGAACACGGCACCGGTTTACACCTTCATCTTCAACCACACAGTCACCTGTCCGTGGGTGCCCTTCATTGCCCCGGATGCGGTAGAGCTGCTCGGGCCCGCGCATACATCGGAGCTCGCTTTCGTATTCGGCCAGGTGCGCCAACTGCCGTTTGGCACGGGTTCGTGCAACTTGACCGACGAGGAGATCGCCCTGAGCGCATACATACAAGCGGCTTGGACAAGCATGGCGGAGGTTGGAAACCCGGGCCCGAACTGGGCCGAGTTCACAGAAAGCTCGGCACTGGGAGTTGTCTTCAATGATGTCCCCGTGCCTAGCATAGTTGACTACTCGGCATGCGCATTCTGGGAGGACTTAGAGAGTCAAGGTCCTATATAATCTTACAGACCCTACATTGTGTGTAAAGATCCACTAAAATGAGGAGGATTTCGATTTATCACTTGAATACAAAGGCGTTTGGCTGGAATGGGCGCATCGACAACAGGTCGTCCGACGAGAAGGAGCGCATGCAAAGGCTGTTCACCCAACGATGCCAGAAATAAGTCACTCGAGGATGCGAATGATGCGTCCCCACTGAGGGAGATCGCAGAAGGCGGTTGAGCTTTTGCGTAGCAGGCCACAGTTTAAAACAATATCCACTTGTCATACTACTAATATTAGGTTGTCACAGGTCCTTATTCACCCTACTGAACTACTATATCACTAATAGCCTTCTACCCCAACATGACCAACACGGCACAGTCTCCCATTCTGCGATGGCAGGTCCTCATACCCCGCCGGCTTCCTCACCTCCCACTCATCCATTCCCGGACTCACAGCCGCTAAGAACAGACTCCACGGATCCCTCGCCTTCTTAATCCCCACCAACCTCTCATACTTATGCCCGTAAAACGCCTGCTGCCACTCAGGCTCCCCCGCATCCGCTTCATTGATATAGCTGCCGGCCCCAGGCGACACGTCAATAAAACCATGGAAGTACCGCCGGAAGCGCGCGTGGTTTGCCACCATATTCTCGAGCGGCGGCGTCGTCGACTCTGGGCCCTCCCAACCTTCGCCGTGCATGACCGTCTTGCGGAACGCCGGATTGACGCCGCTGTCGCTTCCGGGCCACCCGGCGCGCTCGCTTGTTGGCGAGTAGTTGATCCCGTGGAAGACGTAGCCCCCCTCCTCGACGTACGTTTGGATGACCTCGGTGGTTCTGTTCAGAAGCGCCGGGTCGGCGAGGTTCTCACGCGGAAACAGACGTGTGGCCATGCGCTGCTGCTCGACCAGTTCGCCCGGCGGACGCGCGGGGAAACCAGGGGGAGGAGTGGTGCCGTTAGGGCGGGGCCCGCCGGACACAGAGACGAGCGGCATGTTGAGGTTGACGCCCGCGGCGCGCAGGTCGGCGACTAGGGCGGCCACGCGCGTCGTCGCTTCCGCGGGGCTCATGGCTGGGTAGCTGATGCTGGTTGTAAAGGTTAGGTTACGGGATACGTTGACGGTGTCAACGTTCCCGTTGAACACGGGGACGGGCCGGATGAAGTTATAGCCCTGGCCGCCGTCGTCGCATAATCCTGGGACGAATGCGAAATAGGTTCGGATTCCTCGCCAGAAGGCGGCGAGGGATGTGGCGGGGACGGCGCTGCGTGCGGTTGTAGAGAAGGAGATGCTGGCTGAGGCGATGGGAATCGGAGAGTAGACTTTAATGATGGCGGAGGTGAGGACGCCGTAGGTGCCTTCGTTGTCATTGTTAGTACGTTCTGACTGGGGATATCTGTGTCATAATTCGGGTGCTGTACCTGCGCCACCTCCTCGCATAGCGTAAAACAAATCAGCATTCTGATTTGGATCCGCCGTCACGAATCGCCCGTCCGCCGTGACGACTTGAATGGACAGCACCTGGTCCGCGCCGAGCCCCAGGTATGACGTGTAGGCGGAGTGGCCGCCGGACGCAATGAAGCCGCCCAATGCCCCGACAGTATGGCCGCCGGGCGCGACGATGGAGACGCCGTACTGCGACTGGTAGGCCGTCAAGTCGTAGCCCTGCAGGCCGGCGCTCATGCGCGCGGCTTTGCCGGTGAAGCGCCCGATCGTGTAGGTGGGGAGGAGGGAAAATTCTTTGAGGGCGTGCGTCCAGATGGAGAGGGCGCCACCGCCGGTGGAGCGGCCGAGGAAGTCGTGGCCTGTGTTCCTACAACGCTGTCAGTGTAAGGTTAACTGGTCTCCCTGAGAAGTTCAAGATGTCCATGGTGTTACAAGCTGCCAAGTACTTGATGTGTGGCTGAGCTGGCATCATGCTGAATGTTCGCTTACTTAATCACGAGCCGTATGTTGGCGTTGCGGGCAAAGTTCACGGCGAGTTGAATGTGCTTTACCGTTGTGGCTTTGACAACATAGGCGGGGAACCCATCAAGTGTGCATGAGTCGTCAGGATTGGAGGTTGGTAGACAGGTGTTGCCTTCCACCCATTGAGGACCAATGGAGACGGGATCGTTCATGCTTAGTATGTGTCAGCCTTTTTGAAGTGGATGATACGATCTGAATCCTCTCACTGGATGCTGGAATTGGCCCATTGCTGCTGAATTCTGGTACAGCTCAAAGCGTTATACTGCGGGCCGGCAAAGCATGGGGCAGGAATGGGAGCTGGCTTTATGAGAGCACCTTCCAATGTTATGTTAAAGTCTTGCCATTGTGCCTCTGAAGGCCAGTCTGCATCTCTCGGGTATGTCTTGCATCGTGCGTCTGAGAGTTCTGGATTCAAGGTGTCACCAAAAGCAATGCTGGGGTTGTTGACGATGTCTTCGTTCATCAATTGAGTGGCTTCGAACGGAAAGTTATATGATAAGGTGAAGCCCACAAATGCGATCAATAACAGTAAAAGTTGCTCCATTGTGACAGAAGTCTAAAGCAATCGTTCCCATTGTTTGGAAAGAGCATGGGCAACTAATTTAATATATCTCCGCCCTAATGGATGGATGTGGTATCTTTTCGGTTTGAGTTAATATGATCATGGGCTGCAGGACCATACAGTTCATATACAATTCAAGAATTCACAGCATGATCACGAACGCTAATCACACCAAACCCTGCTTTCCGTAAAATATCAGATATAGAACAAGTAGGGCTGCAACACAAGGTCATGCGGCAGCTCTCCTGCAGGCTCAGCCAGTCCTTTCCAATATGCCAAGACCTAAAGGTTCACTATTTAGCTTGAAAGAGACCTGATAACGCAGTGTAACTGGAGCTATGTGTGCATGCAAGGTTTGCCCCCACGAAAACCGACTTTGTATTGCATCTAGCTATAGTTAGTGAGTCAGTTTGGGAGTAGCTTTATCATCATTCTCCCCATTTGAGGTTGAGCCCAGAATCCTACAAACTGATTGGTAACATTGTAACCGTTAAGGTACCTCACACTCCCAGCCATGTACCTCCTCGCTCAGCCTGCTGTCCTATGCAATGGTCCACCTGCTACGCAGTGCTTATGCCCGTCCCTATCAGCATGCCTACTTGATGGGCAATTTCGCTGACATAGATGTAACTGGCTTATTTGTGCAATTAATACACTCCTTTGCAGATCCTTTTCCTCCTGCCAGTGGTCAAATCCCAACTTCCGGCTGCCTCTTCTCTGACATGCCTAGCTAAGGTACAGTGACCACAAAATGAGCACTTGCTTGCTAATTCGTTCCGTCGGACACAGCACACCTCGAGACCGAGACCGAGAGCCTCGTCCGTCGCGCTCAGCTGAAAATCTGCCCGTTGCCCAGTCTCGGGTCCTGGCACCAGACCCTCCCCTCCTCCAATAACGCTGTGCCCGTGCCTGGAGCTTACGAATGAACGGGCGTATCCGGGTCTCGAGATGGGCCTGAGGATCGCCGGCCTAGCTGTTCGTCCGTTCTGTGAGACACAGTGGAAAAACTAAATATCTGTCTGTTTCGCCAGAATTTGTTTCCTTGATTGAGGTGCTGTGGGGACAAATAACAGGCTCGCGAACCAGGCTGACATCTGGAGCTGTTGCTTAACCCCGTCGCTCCGAATTGATCCGAACCATGGCTGATAGGCAATTTCTTCCGAACGAGGCATTGTACTCCTGTTCTGTGTGGCTGTCTCATGTATAATATGATAGCTCTTCAGTTGAACCTTCCTTTCAGCAAATGTCATGCCCGCAGCAGAGTAAATACTCCCGGTCTTTTTATTAAATTCATGTTTGAGCCTATCATTTGTCTGTTCAGCTGAGGCTTACGTTATCGATGATATCGTGCCTTGTAGTTGTATTCTATCTGCCTTTGCAAGCATACAGCATCCATCCAATCACAGGCGGTTCCTTAGCTGCTAGAACTTCATTGCAAGTTCCAGGATGGCCTCAATTCAGACAATGGTTTACTCCCCTGACTGCGCTGACCTTGCCAAGATCTGCGTCTTGGCCCCCAGGGTCGGGCTCGTAGCACAAGGTCGTTGCTACCGGGAGGAGTGGTCCGCAGTTCTTGACATTTACTGGCCTTGTTAAACCAACGTTCAGTTGCTTCCGCATCGTGCGTAAATGAAATTCACGCAACATTCAAATTTGATGTGACAAAATTGCGCCAAGTATTTGGTAAGAACAGAATAGTAGTTTGTTTCACTGCGATCGTTTGAACATAGCGTATCTTGTATAAGGCGAGCATGCAATGAAATAGACTCCAACACATAGTTTTCCTGTCCGATTCAACTCTGTCAGCTCCTGAAAGTAATGTCCTCCGCTGTCTTATCTGGGCTTGCGCCTTAGGATTTAATTGCTTAAGCTTGATGTCAAGCTAGATACATCGGAATCGGCTCTTGCAGCATTCCTCTCAGCAGCCCCTCAAGCAATCTCGGATATCTCCCTTATCATTTAATTATTATATAGACCTTAGAACATAAATTCCTTATTTCCATTCTACTCAGCATCCTAGAATTAAGCAAACACCATATAACCTTCTAGGTTACAATTAAAACTTAAGGTAGGGTAAAGCCTGCCCTTAATATTTTTAAAAGCCTAGCCAAGTAACTACGAAAAGCTAATTAATACTTTATTAAAGATAGTAGGAATATATTATAGCCTATTAATAATTTCTCTATTCTCGGTAAAGAATATTGTCTTATATTTCAAGTTTATATTATATTATTAAGTAAAAAGTTTATAAATTACTTAAGCTTTATTACTAATATAGTATTTAGTATAAGTTAGAAATATAACTAGTTAATGCATAGCGAATTTCACTGCAAATTTCCACAATATACATTATCTCTTGTCCTTTTCGGATACTTATTGCTGTTCTGGCTTAGTAGAGGAACTTAAAGAATATAAAGACTCTATATAACTAGTTAATAACTTACTTTAAAGTAGCTTATATAATAATTATAAAGGTTTCTATATTTACATATAATATAGGCTAATATAGTATATTATAGTCTCTTATATCCTTAATATAGGAACTAGCCCTAGCTTTAAAGAGCTATTTAATGAAAGACTTATAGCTAAAAGATAGTATATGTATTGGGGTTATATTACCTAGATTACCTTGCTAGTTAAGATTACTTTTTTTGTAGTCTAGTAGATACTTAATAATGAGCACATTACTATTAATTACTATATAAATAAGAGTAGTCTAGCTATTAAGGTCTTACTTTTTAATATTAATATCTAACCTTCCTAAAAGATATAGAACTAGCTTATTACTCCTCTACTTAACAGTATTAGAATGTAAATTATTCCCTATACTATCTATATATAAGGTATTAGCTCTAAATTTAATAAGGTTTTTAATAAATTTAAATCCACCCTTCCTTATAGCAATATTCATAAGCATATCTTAATCTTTAAAGATAATTTAGAGATCTACTAAAAGCTTGAAAAACCTATTAATATATTTTAAACTACTACTCTCTATCACTATAATAAGGGCCATCTTATAATTACTAGGGCTAATATTATTAATATTAATATTACTATATTTCTAGTCTAGAATACTATTAACTAATAGCTAATTATTTTCAATTATAGTAAGCTTTAAAGTAGTACTATTTATACTAATATTATAGTTAATATTAGCCCCTTAATTAAGTAGTATTTTAATACATACTATATAGATAGTTCTATCCTTTAGATGTCTAAGGCCATCTTACAGTGCTGTAGTAGGCCCACTATGGGTGCCTGGAGAGTATCCACCACCACCTTAGTCCGTGTGACAGCCGACAACTCTCCATCCTGCTTCGGAAATGAGACCATATTTAGTCCCCGAGGGCTCATGAGTCGTGAGCCGGTCTCCCTTGGAAGGGCTGCTTTGCAATATGCGCCGTCCCACACTATATCTTAAGTCCATCTCAGGTATTTAAAGACCAGCTCGTTGCGACTGCTGATTGACTTGTTGGAACCCGATCACTCGCTAATCATATTCGTACTGATTTCCTCAACAGCCTTCAGGGTCACAGTTCCAGTCACGATGCATACAAGTGGCCTGCAAATTCTCGCTACGGCGTTGACTGCTGTCGGTGTAAATGGCCACACTCTTTGGTCCCGGCAGGACGCCGACTACCAAGCCCTTGTCTCATCGCTTTCGAGCACCGCCAAGGTGTTCTATACGGGATCCGACGACTTCAACAACATCACGACGCGGTGGTCAAATTTGGAGATGCCGACCGTGAACGTGGTCGTGAGGCCTACCACTGAGAACGATGTTGTCGAGACGGTAAGACGAATCGTCCAATTTTTTTCATACTTCCTGTCTACCTTTCCTCACTAGATCTATGGCTAATAATGGAATCGGGCGATTTGGGGCACAGGTCAAATTTGCCAACAAGAAAGGCCTCCCCTTCCTAGCCACAAACAGTGCCCATGGCGCCATCACCACACTGGGCAAGATGAAGAGCGGCATCCTGTTAGACCTCGATGAGCTCACGGGTGTGGAAATTGCCGTAGATGGCCAGACGGTGACAGTGGCCGGCGGAACCAAGTCGCATGTTCTCTCTAAGGCGCTTTGGGATGCTGGCAAGCAGGCAGGTAAGTGTCCCTCCTCCTACACCTATCTAGATCCCGTGTGTACCTCTCATGATGCTAACATATGGCGGTTTGAAGTCACTGGTGCATGTGAATGTGTCTCGTATCTTGGACCCGGCCTTGGTGGTGGCCACGGATTCCTCCAGGGCCGCCACGGGCTGATTGGCGACCAGTTCCGTTCCATGAAAGTTGTGCTCGCCAACGGCACACTCGTGACGACCAACGAGACCGCGACCCCGGAACTGTGGTGGGCCATGAACGGCGCGGGCCACAACTTTGGAATTGTCACCAGCGTCACATCCCAGATCTACGACGTCGAACATCAGGACTGGGCGCTAGAGCTGATGAACTTCAGTGGCGACTTGGTGGAGGAATTGTACGAGGTGACTAACAACGAGATATTGAAGAACGGGACGCAGCCGGTGGATTTGATCAACTGGAGTTATTGGATGATGAGCCCGGATCTTGATGCCGAGAAAGTCAGTCCAGCCCTCTCGTCTTCCTCGGCCCCCTACCATCCCCCCCAAAGTGTGCCAAGGTCAAATCTAACTTATTCTCTCAGCCCATCATTCAAATCCTCCTGATGCAAGAAGGCGTCACCGCCGTCGATCCAGCCTACACCGCCCCATTCCACGCCCTCGGGCCCCTCTCCAACTCGTCGGAATCTGGCGTATACACCGACCTCGCCAAGTTCGTCGGCGTCAGGACCACCGACGGCCCGTGCCAAAAGACCGGCGCCAACAATCCGCGCTTCCCCATCTACCTCGAGACCTACAACACCACCGCCCAGAAGCTCGCCTTTGATTTCTTCGCCAACAGCATTGTGGCCAACTCCGCGCTCAGTACCTCATTGGTCACCTTTGATGACTATCCCATGGAAGGGGTTAAGGCCAAGGCAGATGATTCGAGTGCGTATGCGCACCGCGCTCAGAATGTGTTGGTCGGGCCGTTGCTGCAGTACATGCCCGGGGACGCGGCGCTGGACGAGGAGGTTGCGAGGCTAGGGAACGAGTTCCGCCAGATTCTCCACGAAGGCACAGGACGTGATTTTATTCCCGTGTATCTGAACTATGCGTTTGGAAATGAGGGGCCGGAGCAGTGGTATGGGCATGAGGAGTGGCGGATGACTCGCCTGCAGGAAGTGAAGGAGGCGTATGATCCCACCGGCTTGTTTAGCTTTTATGGACCTATTGCTTAGGTGAGTTGAGGTGGGGGGAATGTTGGATTATGGAAAGGGCTTTGGTGCTGAGTTTGGATTCTCTTCGCTTGGCAGGACGAGTACACTACTTATTTCGGCTCGGAGCCGCTGCGGGAAATCTAGGCAGTCATCATTGGATGATTAGCCAATCATCCGCTGATTAAAAAAAGTTTCCAATATTTCTTCATCATCCGATGATAGTCTATTATCCAAAGATGAAAGCTATAGAGGCTTTGATTAGTTTTAGTTTATCTAATAAAATAAAAAAGGCCTATACTCCTACTAATTAGGTAGAAGTATGGGCCCCTCTAATCTTATTTATTATTACCTACCTAACTATTTAATTATATATTATTAGTTTCTATAGGTATAACTATAGGGTACAAAGTTATTAGATAAAAGGAGTATATATAGGCGGGACCCTATAGGCTACCTTAAAAGGCTAGTTCTCTCCTCTAACTGCTCTATCTTTACTATAACTAACTAGAAGCTTTCATCCATCTCTCAACTAATCAGAAGTCCCTATTCAACATTGGATAATGGTTTATCTTTGAATAATGGATGCATTATCCGCTAGTGACCCCCCGTATTTCCCCTTACAGAGGGTTTAGTTGATTCAATGTTAAGACTACCTATATATCAATCATCGGCGCCTTCACGCAGAACCCGGCAGCTTCAGTCCCGTAAAGTCCTCCAAAGCCTTCACCACCGCCTCCTGGAAGCCTACGTCTTCGGTGGCAGGCAACGGCTCGCCCTTTTGCTTTTTCGGATCAAAGTACCGACCCGTCTCTCCACTCACATCGTATTCGCCCTCGGCCAGCATGACATACGTCAGCAGCCCGTCTTCCATCTTGTCAGGCGCCTCGAACTTTGTGAGCTTGGTGGGCACGTAGCCCGGGTGCATCGCCACCACCGACGTGCCCTTGCCCTGCATCCTCCTCGCGGCCGCATTCACGAGGCACATGACGTGAAACTTGGAGTTGCAGTACGCCTCGAAGTCGTTCCACTCCTTCTCGCCCCTCTGGAGCCAGAAGATGTCCTCGACCTCCGGCTTGGCCTCGCGATGCAGCACCGACGCTACGAACACCATCCGTTTCGGCGGCGTCAGCAGGCAGGTGAAGATGTACGGCGACACCAAGTTGACAAAGACCTGGGCGGGCACGCCCGACTCGGTCTTGCGGAAGGGCCCGTACAGCAAGCCGGCGTTTAGGACGACGGCGTCGAACTGCCCGACTGCGTTGGCCTGCTCGGCGAGGGAGCGAGTCTCGGACGTGCTGGTGAGGTCGGCGACGAAGACGCCCGCGGCGCCGGGGACGAGGTTCTTTGCCTCTTCGGCGCGGGCCGCGTTGCGCGCGTGCAGATAGACGGTGTGGTTGCGCTCGACGAGTTGACGGGCGGCGCCGAGGCCGAAGCCATCGGTGGATCCGGTGATGAGGATGCGGCCCATCTTTCACTCGGGTGACTTGTGATGGTTTGCAGGGGTGGGATTAATGTTGTGTTGGGACGGTGTGATTTTGACGACCAGGAGATTAAGAGAAATGAGGGAGGGTTTTGAATGGGACCGATGGTATGTGAAAGAGCGCGGGTGAGAGGTCCTCACGACTTCAGGGAGTTGAGTTGGGAAATTGGGGAATTCAATCACGGCGGAAGCAAGAAAAACCCTTGATGGTAAAGTGGATCTGTTCTGTGCCAGCGTCCACTCACCCACCATTTCCGTTCACTTATCTACCTAAGTACATATTTTTAGTAACTTACCTAGTATAAGATTTTAGGTATAGAGCCTATATATATCTATATACCTAACTAGGATCCTTTAAATTTTAAATACTTAAGATATAAAATTTGTTTACCTTTTAACCTTTTAGTCTTTTTACTTTTAATTAAAACTAAATTTATAATTAAAACGTTCCCTCCTAAGTATAAAAGTAAAAGACCTTTAATTATCTCTTTTCTATAAATTTTATTTAACTATCTTATATTATTATAACTAAAACTAATTTAATTAAACCGTTTTTAAAAGCTTTCTTTTACTTTCTTTTCTAATTTATTTAGCCCTTAACTATTTTCTTATTTTACACTAAAATTAATATAAAGGTTAAGAATATTAAATTTTATATAATATTCTTTTAATTTATTTATAAATATACTAGGCTCTTTTAATATAAAGTAAATATTTATAAAGAGTAACTTAAGAACTACCTTTATAAATACAAACACTTACTTATTAATTTTATTTTATAGTTATTTATAAGCTATTAAGTATATATATATTAAATATTAAGGTTATAAAGAAAAAGCTAGGTTAGGAAAAGTTTTTAAATAAATTAAAAAATACTTTAGAATATAAGGAGGTTATTTAGAAAAGTAGGTACTAGGTAGGTTACTAAAAACTAGTAGGTGAGTGGACGGAAGCAGTGGGTGAGTGGACGCTGGCTTCGATTACAAAAGGTATTTTGCGCATTATCGGCTTGGATCGGAGCAAGAACTGAGAGAGGTCGGTGAGTGAGCCGACCCAGCCGGGTTAATATTGTACCAGGTACTACTTAGCCCGGGGCATCCTTAAAATATACCGTCTTAGAGTTATACGTAGTGTAAACCGTGACACTTGGATTTCTATGGCTAATGTAGGGCTGATTTCTGGTGGAGCATCTACACGCTACCTACCTGTCAGGCGGCGGTAATTAGAAACCGCACAGCCTGATATTTGACGGCTGCACCGCCTGCATGAGTTTCTCAATAACAAGAACTTAGAAATCTGATTATTGATCTTCGATGAGAAAGTTGTAGAGAATCAGGCGAGGAGTCCAATTCTATTGGTTGCGCACGTTGTCGTGAAGAACCAGGGGGGACTCGGAGGCTCCACCTCCAGCTGTCATTCCAAATGGACTTGCACACCGCGGATGTGCCGGGTGGTTTCTAATTTCCGTCACCTGCTTGTATCTACTTTACATTACAGATGCCCGGGACAGCTGACGAAGCCCTGTGAAATCCTAACAGTGGGCTCATGATGGGGTCGTCCGTTCCGTACTGTTTACTTTAAGCCAAGGACGGGAGGAAGGGAAGTTCAAGTCTACGTGGATATTATTCCCACCGAATCCCGCTGTGCTCCGCTGTGCCCCGCCGAGCTCCGAACGGCCCGGGCAGAGCCCCGCCGTCGCAAAGCTAATAACTCAGCGCCAACAGTTGGATACGAGTGGAGCTACTCCGTACAACCAGCTGCATCATCACCCGGTACCGGAGATTCTCCGAAGTTGACATAGCAAGTACTTCGTACTGCTGTTCCGGCCGACCTCGGGACCCCGGATATGCTTCCCCAAGCTCCACGGCACGGCCCATCGTTCGGCTGTACCCATTCATCCGCACCTATCCGAGCTTTAGCATCTCTTGTCAGCCCTGCCCGCCAAGCAGTGGGCCGGAGGACTTTCCCAAACCACTTGGGAGGGTACCTATTATCCGTCCTGTGGCCTGTCTATTTCCGGTTCAAATGTACTACCTACGCGCACAGTACTCAGTACTCGCTGCGCATGAATCGTGTGTGGGTGGGTATCCCGAGTAATGGGACTGCAGCGGGCAGTGGATTTTGGGTGTACTCTTTGCGTGTAAGACCCACGTTTGGCAACACACTCATGGGCAACAGCCGGGAAAGGGTTGGCTGGAACGACATCTCCTGCTTGGCAGAGCTGTTCAGTGATCGTGTGACCGTGTCGGGCCGGTTTCTGTCAAGGTGACACGAACAGCCTCTGTTTTACGAGGTGCAACTTCTAGTAGGCTGCCTTCATCGCGTGTTTTTGGATTTGGCATGGTACTGTACAGATTAAGAAATGTCTCGGATACTTGCGTGAGGCATTTGACGCGCCTAGTTTCTCATGTACCTAACTTGTCGTTTTTAAGAGTCTCGTAGTGAAATAAGCCAAACGAAGAAGACTTGTCAGTATAAAAGTTCACACGCTTATTTATCCTCGTCAACACTATTGGAATAGATATACATTCCCATATAATAACTTATATATTCCTATATATATTACCCATTCCAGCCAATAAGACTCCCCATTCCTTACATCCTGTATAAGTCGAATATATATAGGGGGCCCGCTGCCCACTCAATATTCAATAGATAGTCTGTGTATACAAGCAATTGTCACAATATTCTCACAAACGCCAACTTGCATCATGTCCCACCAAGGCATCTTCCGCTACCTGCCTCGTAACGCAAGGCCCGCCACGGCCAAAGAAGCCTACCTCCTGCCCTCTCTCTCCGAGTTCAGCTCCGTCGTCACGCTTCCACTCACAGACCTCAGGCCTACGCTCGACCTGGGCGATGCCTCGCCTTATAAGCTCTCGGTGCATGGGTTTACCGCCCGTCGGCACCACTCGGCTTTGCACGCTGAGCCATTCGGCCATGCGAGCTGGAAAGATGAAAAGACACTCAGGGACGTCCATTTTCCCGAAGTCGAGGAGTTTGTGAAGAAATTGACGGGCTGCAAGACAGCGGTGGTGAGTGCGGCGGTTGTGCGGACGCAGCTGTACAGTGAGGGTACCGGCGATTCCAGCTCTCCAGCAGAAGACGGCGGGAAAGGAGAAAGGGAAAGGGAGCAGGAGGAGGGAGAAGGGGGCAGCAGCGGTGCTACTCCCAAGTTTCCTCCCATCGTCGGCCTCGCCAAGTCCAACACCGTCTCCCCCGCCCCCAAAGTCCACCTCGACCTCACGCCCAAGGGCGCAAGACTGCACATTCGCAAGTACGCCAACCAAGTCACTTCGGCGGCAGAGCATGTCATCACGGCGGAAAACGCTCTACTTTCCCTCGGGGTCCGGTGGGAAGATCTCAAGGACCACTACCACGAGGCCGGCGTCCCGCGCTTTGCGCTGTTTTCCATCTGGCGCCCGATCAAGACGGTCAAGCGGGATCCGCTAGCCCTCGCACCAGCCAACAAGTTTCCAGAGGAGGATTACGTGGTTTCTGCCCAACTGGAGCCACTTGATCGGACCATCCCAGCTCATCTGTCGCGCGTCATTGGTCCCCAAAGTCCCAACTCTGCCTCTGCCTCTATTCTCGCTCCTTCTTCATCCGAGGAAACTACGTATGATACCGAGGGGTATTTGGCCTACGCACCAAGGAATGGAGAGGAGGGTGGAGCGCATGACTGGCATTTCATTGCAGATCAGGAACCGAGTGAGGTCCTGGTGATCCAGTTGTTTGACAATGAGATGGAGGCGAATGCGAGGGCACCGCGCAAGGATGGAGGGAAAGGAGGATTGGGTGTCGGCGGGACGGTGCATAGTGCGTTTGAACTTGTGGGACAGCATGGCGCGGAGGAGGCCCGTGAGAGCATCGAAGTGAGGGTTGCGGCGTTCTGGTGAGGCGGGAGTCGGGACACGGATGATTGGAACTGCCAACAATCTGGGGAAATTTATCTGGCCCGTGCGCCGTTTTCCTACCCACCAACTTCGAGAAGGGATCCTTCAGCCAATTCTCACTCAATGAATCTCATATTAATTGTATTTTAATTGCCGTGGAAAATTGGGTGTACCAGACCCTCGCTTTCTTGACTGCGCGAAGCCGATCGCTTATAGACGTGATCAACGTAGTGACTAGGTCAGGATCCATAGAGGTATAAGCCTATATATTAAGTAATAATTAACTTTATATATGAGGTACGAGGTAGGTAGTCTATAGGTTGAGAAGATGACAAATAGATAGACAGTTGAGTAAAAAAACACAAGGTGGCCGAAGCCTTAAGCACAAAAGCAAGCCGTTGAGCAAGATCTTCCTCAGTACGCAAGATGCCCTTTGATTTGCGCCAGTTATCCAGGTAATAGCGTTGCAAGACCTTCCTGCAGGTCTTGCCACTGACGGGAACACCCGCATGCCTCGTGAGCTGTGAATAGCTGTATTCTGGGTGCCTTCTGGCCAACTGAACAAATGATTTTTATCTCGACCTGTGGTTCTATATCGGACTCGCCGCGAAACTGCTGTTTTGACTGTTTTGCGCTTTTGGTACGATCGCGAATTTTTCAGACTGTGGTGTCTTTGATATTCATCGCGTCTGCGACCTCCCTATTCGATTTGCCGGCATCTAAAGCACCAACCACATACATTTTCGCGTCCGTATAGATTCGAAAATTAAATTGGCGACTTTCCGATAATTCGGCACCAAAACGACGTAATTCGGCCATTGATTGCGTTTGTTGTGGTTGAAAGAAGAAAATGGCGTGTAAATGAAGTAAGTGTACGCTTGGGCCATCGGCGGGCCAGAAAAGTTTCCATGCACTGTACCTACCTAGGCAGGGGCAACGGATTACAAATCGGTTTCCCGTGGAGGTGTCATTGTTGTTGTCTTGTTTAACGCCGGGTCGTCCCCCGTACCTAGGGACAAAGGGCGCCCGCAGCAATGGGTTTCCCATGGAGGAACGAGTGACGAGGAACACGAGGATGCATAATTATCACCACTGGCCAAACCCTTCCTTCTACGGACACCGATTATGGATCTATGCAAATCTCGTTCTACTGCCCCGGCACCGCCTTCTTTACGCCAAACCTCTTCCCCAACACGACAAATTGGGCCACTGTAATGGCTCTCCTCAAGGACAATGCATCCTGCTCCTCAAACGTCCTCTTCATCGCCTCCTCGGCCGCCTGCCAGTCCACAAAGCCTAGCTCTTGGATGTTTTCCTTAGTCACTAGCTGGCTTAACTTTTGCCACAACGGGCCCCCGACCCAAAACTTCCTGGGCCCCATATACGCCTTCTTACTCATGTCATAAATCTCATCGGTCACAAACGGCTTCACCGCCTCACGCAGAATATGCTTCTCCCGCCAGGACCTGGTGCCGTGGTCATATTGGATCTTGAGCGCCGGCGGGATGTTGTTGACGTACTCAGTGAGATGGTGGTCCAGGAACGGACAACGCGACTCGACTTGGTGTCTCATGTCGACGTTGTCACCGTTGTAACGCAGGATAAAGTGCGGCATGAAGGTCTTCACAAACATGTACTCCGCCGCGTGGAATGGATGCCACCGCGTCCGAATGTTCTCGCGCACGCGGCCGTCGAGGCCCTCAACAAGGGCCGTCTCTGGCGCCGTGTCCCCGTGGCCATGTCTGGTCCACTCTGCGAAGGGAAGAGAGCCCACGCGTGCTATGGAGGGAACGATATACCCGTGGTTCATCATCCTCTCGGAGGAAGCGGGGATCTCTGGCGTGAAATCCCCGAAGATGCCGCGCTTGCTGGCGGCCACGGCCGTCTGCAGCGCCTCATCACGGTCACTCGCAGAGAGTTGCTCTTCCTGCGCCGACCACGAATGATCGGCCTCGCTCAGCCAGTCGGCGCGAAATGCGTCGTAGCCCCCAAAGTGCTCATCCGAGCCCTCCCCGGTGATAACAACTTTGATTCCCTGCTTATGAACGGCCTCGGCGAGAGCGTACCGTCCCATTCCGTTGAGATCCGGTAGTGGGACCTCGGCGTTCCACACCGTGTCCTCGAAGCGCGCGACCAGGGCCTCTTCGTCCATTTTCACCATGTGAATGTCCACGCCCAGCCATGCAGCCGTGCGGTGCGCCACGGCCGACTCGTCTGAGCCGGTATTCTCGTCGAACTGCACGGTGAAGCACTTCATCTTGGAGGGCGTGGTCGACGATTCGGAGCCGAGGTGGTGGCCTTGCTTCATGAGGTGGGCCACCATGCCGGCCACCGAAGACGAGTCGATGCCGCCAGACAGGTAGACGGCCACCGGCACGTCGGCTTTGAGGCGGATTCTGGTGGCCTCCAGGAGACGTGTGCGGACGTTCTCGATGAGTTCAGTGGCGGAACGAGAATCCGGGATTGACTGCGAGGTGGGCTTTAGAATTGATGTGCCACATAGTACAGATGTCGGAAGAGACTGACCTTGTCTGGATACTCGACGTCCCAATAAGGCACCTGATGCTCTTTCTCACCAGGCCTTGCGACTAAGTAATGTCCCGGGAGAACCTATAACACATCACGTTTCATCAGCACTTCGTCATCTCTCCCTGCGCCTCATCCACAGAGAGCCCAAAATTCCAAGGAAGAAAGAAGATATGCTCACCCTGTAGATACCTTTGAAGTAGGTCTCGCTTCCCACCCGCCAACTCTGTTCCCGCAACTCCCTCACGCCCCACTCCATTACCTTCCCAAACCTCAGAAAGCTCTTCATCTCGGTGGCCACCAGCAACTTCCCGTCGTGCCATGTATAGTACAAGCTCTTGATGCCATACCGATCCCGTCCGGCAATCAGCCTCTTTTTGCTCTCGTCCCACAGCACGAACGCAAACTCGCCACGCAGGTGCTCCAGGAACGAGAGGCCGTAGTGTTTGTAAAGGGCGATGACAATCTCACAGTCTGAAGTTCCGACAAAATGGAACTCGGGTGAGAGGAATTCCCGGTAGTACTCGTGATTGTAGAGCTCGCCGTTGACGACGGCGGAGATTGTGGGCGCGGCGGGAGGGTGGGAGTCGTGGAAGGGCTGGTTGCCGGTGGGAGAGAGGTCGAGAATTGAGAGACGGACGTGACCGAGGCCTTTTGGAAGGGGTGGTGTCAGGAAAAACGGCTGTCGATTTGACTATTCACGAGGGAAGGGTAATACTGACCGACCTGGTGGTTCTTACTGTACCATGTTCCTCTGGCGTCAGGACCGCGATGGACGATGATGTCGAGGCTGCTCTCGAGCTCGTTGACGATCTGTTTGGTCTCCTCAGGGCCACGGTGGGAGGAGCTGTGGCTCATGAAGGCGCTGATTCCGCACATGTTTGCTGGGTTGGAATGGCCTCAACAAAGCGTACCATGGAAAAGTCGACGTTGTGGCCTCGCTGTTCACGCCTCTGGCAGCTAGTCAACATCGGATCCAGTTGAGGATATTATTATAAATTTCAGGACTCATCTACTTATCGATAACAGGGGCATGGCAGGCTCAGACAAGCTACTCTGAGTCGACAGCAGATGCCCTAACATTCGCGCTCGCTCTCGAAAAGTACTTTGGTAGTGTCCACAAGTTCAAAACCAAGGTCTTCGCGGAGATGGAGGTACTAATGCTGCTTTGGCCGTAAGCACAGCATGAGATTTCCACCTGACCCCACTGCAAAGTGTCAGGGTCTTGACTCTTCCACCAGTGCCTCACAGGAAGTCAGCCAGCCAAGCGCGGCACAGCGATCACGGAAGCCTCCATCTTCCGATGAGTGTGTTTTGCGGACAAACCACGACTCCCAACTGCTACAAAGGTACACAGTACAAGTGCATCTGAAACATATTTGTGGACTTTCCGCTACCTTGTCAAAGTATACCTAGGCAACGACTCGTGATGGCGGGGGCGGGGGTGGGGGGCGCTCAAGTGTGTCTTATGGGTCCAGGAGCTCAAGCCATCTCCTGGACCTAGACCGTGACCATCGGGTATCTGAAGACGTCCGCCGCGCCGGTCGGTACATACAGTGGGATGCTACCATCATTGCCCGAATCTCACAACAAACTGCTGCCAAGGATGGTGGCAGATCCACATTACCTGCTGTGTGGCTTTCTGCGTACTAGCCTCAGTCTGCACAATCGTCTGCCCCGGCACGGTCGGATCTGTCTCGAATATATATTAAATTTTAAAATTGCTAGAAGTATATATAGCTTTTTTCCTCTAATATAATAGTCTAGAGGATGAATATAAATATAGATATAAATATAAATATATATATACATACATATATAAATATATAGATATAAATATTAATATATATATATTAATATAAATATTAATATAAATTTAGATATAAATATAAACTTAACTTTATTTAAGTAAAATTTAAATTAGTTAGTTTTACTTTTAAATTATATATTAAATAATTGTCTTTATTATTTATAATCTATAAACGTTATATTACTTACTTATAACTTTATACTTTAACCTTAGATACTTTTTTAAATAATTTAGAATAGTTTTTAATTCTTTTTTCTATTGTTTCTATTTTTTCCGTTATTTCTTTTAAAAAGGACTTTTAGTAAAGTATTATAAGGGGCGGCTATCTTTAGATATTTTATATCTTAATCCATAAAGTGTTAAATTTATATTAAACTACTATAATAGGCCAAGTGGGTCACGTTTAACTACATCCTAAACTAATTATCAAAGCTTCATAAAGTACGAGGCGTTCCTAGCTCTTTAGTAATACATAGGCTAAGTGTAACTACTCCGCAAGAAATCGGCCCTACTTATGATGTATCTGATCTTTGCGGTCTAAAGGATGGGTCTAAGCGAATTCACAGCCTTCGAGCGGGCCCGGGCAGGACTTCCGGGCGTCTATACATCACCTGACTCGTATATTACTCTGGTATAATATTTTGACGCACTATGCCGGCCATACTGTAGCTTAATTTGTAGTGCTTATTTGGACTAAGAAGATGTGGGCTTGTTGAGACTGGCCTATACGAAATGTCTCACCTAACAACGCATACCTCGGCTTTCCAAGTCATATTACACCGCGGCGGTTGAGTCAGACTTTAGAAGCTCGCGGGATTCATCCCGGCTAACTGCTTTCATCAGAAGGTGAAGATTGTATGGCAGCTGTCTCGGGGCCCGAGCCAGTCTGATCAGTATTCTTCCGCTCCGCTGACTCTGGAGATACTGTTAGTCAGTTGGCACTCATCACCAACGACGACGTCCGTCCCTAACTACCACCTACTTTCCCATCCCAACCTTACAAGAACTCACAAAGACCATCCCAACCTTACAAGATCTCGCAAGGACAATGCCACCAACACCAACGCAATATTCGCCTACGCAGAGTCAAGAGGGCCCTTGCGAAGATCCAATGGCCACCGTCACCGCTACGGTGCCAGACCTCTCTGACGATAACCTCACCTCCTGGTTTCAAGCAGAGCACAAAACCCCGCTAGACCTCTTGCGAGCGGCATGGGGGATCACGCTGGTGAGCTACACAGGGTCTGAGGATGTGTGGACTCGTTCATACAGTCAGAGTGGTGGGTATAGGTATGGGGATCCCCCCCCAGCTTCGTCCTCAAGCGAGCCAGTGAGCGAGTTTAGGAGGCTGATAGAATGAATAAAGTTGGTGGCACTATCACGCCTCGGCGACGCAATCTGTGCGCTCGCTTTATGAAATCCAGCCGCGCGAGAATGCCCCCGAGGAGAAGGGAACGGTAGTTTGGGGGCAAAACTCGGTTGTTATCGAGGGTGGGGGAGAAGTTGTCCAGGACATTGTGAAGGTAAACTTTCGTCTCCCTCTCCCAGCCTCGTCAGGACGAATCGGCGTCATGGGAAACCAGGAGTAAGGCTGACAACTTTGAAGCAATTCGGTCTTGCCGTGTCTTTCCACGAAGACACGATCAGCATCAGTCTTCAGCACAATCCTGCCGTACTCGAGCAGGCCCGCATGATAGCGGCAACAGCGGCTAGAGCAGTCGCACAGATTGTACGCCACACCAACTCTATCATCTCAGACCTGGACTTACTCAGTGAGACCGACATTGCTCGCATCATGCAATGGAACTCCATCCCATACAAGGAGACTGGGCGTGCGGAATGCATCCACCAGGTCATTTCGGTCATAGCCAGCTCCCAGCCCTCCACCACCGCCGTTTCCTCCTGGGATGGCGACCTTACCTACGGCGAACTCGAACGCCTCTCTTCTGCCCTGGCGGTGTCTCTAAGGCACTTGGGCGCTCGGAGAGATGTCTTTGTGCCACTTATATTCGACAAGTCCAAGTGGGCGATCGTGGCGATGCTTGGGGTGCTCAAGGCAGGCGGTGCATACTTCTTCTTGAACCCTACGCATCCAGTCAAGTACAACAAGACGCTGTGTAAGCCATTTGATATCAAGCTGGCCGTCTGCTTGCCAAAACACCACACACTGGCGCAAAACCTTGCTCCCAGGTTCGTGGAGTTGGGAAACGAGGCCGGTAAGGACCTCAAGGTTTCATCACCAGTGTACGAAAACCCCCCCGAACAAGAAAGCCAAGAACCCCCAAGCCCGTCCCAGGCAATGTACGCAACCTTCACCTCAGGCACGACTGGCACCCCGAAATCCATCACCACCTCTCATGACGCCTTTTACCACATGGCCATCGCCACCGCCTCCCCTTGCGCCTTGCACATCTCGCCATCTACCCGCATGCTGCAGTTTGCCTCGTACACGTTCGATGTCGCGAACCGGGACATCCTCATCCCGCTTATGTTCGGGGGCTGCGTGTGCGTGCCCTCGGAGCGGGAGCGTGTCGAAGATCTCGGCGGGTTTATCGAGAGAACAGGTGTCACGCTAGCGAGTTTGGTGCCGAGTATGGCGGGAACGCTGCGGCCAGCTTCAGTTCCAAGCTTGAAGGGACTTGTGCTCGGCGGAGAACAGATGACGGAATCGCACGTTCAGAGTTGGACGAGTGACGAGGACGACAAAGTCGAGCTCTTCAACGCCTACGGCGTCAGCGAATCCACCGGCATCGCAGCTCTTGCGCGGGATGTCCAGCCCGGTGGTGGCTCCTCGCTCTCCAACATTGGCCGTGGCAACGGTTCCACGCTCTGGGTTCTCTCCATGACCGACCCTTCCCGCCTCGCGCCCGTTGGCGCTCTGGGTGAGCTTGTCATTGAAGGGCCATCTGTTGCACGCGGGTACTTGAACGACCCGGAGCGCACGGAAAGATCCTTCCAGACGGAGCCAGAGTGGAAGAGGGCTTTTCTTCAACGGCTTTTTGAGAAAACGGATGGAGACGAGAAGAGTGATAAGAGATTCCCTTGGTCAAGAGCGTTTCGGACGGGTGACTTGGTCCGGTACAGTCCCCGTCTGGACGGAACGCTGGAGTTAGTGGGCAGAAGAGATCATCAGGTCAAGGTCAATGGGCAGCGACTAGAGTTGGCGGCGGTGGAGGGGCATGTTGTGGCTTGTACGCAAGTCGATCCGTCCACAACACAATTTCAGCATGCTGCCGTGGTGGCCGTGAAGACCAAAGGAGGAGGTGGTGGCACGAAGCTCTTTGCATTTCTCGGCGTCAAAACCTCCTACACGTCGTCTGTAGCAAGCCTCGAAACGAAACATGAAGGCAGCTGGGACTTACAAGAGGTGATGCAGAGTCACCTTTCGAAACGGATGCCCGCGTTCATGGTTCCTTCTGAATTCATGTTCCTTCAGAATATGCCGCTCACTTCATCGGGGAAGATAGACAGGCTGTTGCTTCAGGAGACAGCGATTCGTGTTCTTTCCGACCGTCAGGCCAGAATGTCTGGTGGTGCTGGTGGACAAGCTGGGAGCGAGATCACCACTGCCGCGGAGAAGATTCTTCTCCAAGCTTGGTCCAAAATGCTTGACATCGACGAGGAGGGCATCTCGAGGGAAGACTGTTTCTTCCGACGAGGTGGAGATTCGATAGCAGCCATCAAACTCGCCGCACATCTTCGCGAGAAGCGGATTCAGATTAAAGTTGAGGATGTCTTCAAACACTCCACCCTCGCCGACATGGCCGCCCTTCCTGTCCTCGCCCAAGGCGTCAACGCTAGCACCGCCCTCTCCCAAGCATTACCACAGCTATCAGCTGTCCCGCCTCCTTTCTCGCTGATGAAAGCTCCCCAATCAATCATCCCAACCATTCTCGAGGAAGTCGGTCTCTCAAGAGAGAAGATTGAAGACATCTATCCGGCAACACACATCCAAGCGGGCCTCATCGCGCTTACGGCACAGCATAGTAGTGCGTATATCGGCAGCTACACCTGGCCCGTACGTCATGAAATCTCTGTCGCACAACTCAAACAGGCATGGGAGAAGGTGTGGCGCATGAACCCTGTTCTCCGGACCCGTGTTTTGCAGGTTCCAGAGGGGGTATTTCAAGTTGTGATTGAAAGTGGTTGTGATATACCATGGACAGCGGTCGACGATGTTGACGAATCAAGCTTATCGGTGGAAATTGCTGTTGATGGGAAGAGCCCTCTAGTGCGCTTCTATCTGAGCAAAGAAGCCTTTCGGCTGGACATTCACCACGCGCTCTTCGACGAATGGTCTTTGGATCTCCTTCTGGCGCAGGTTGAAAAGGCGTATGCTAGACAACCTCTGTCTTACCGACATTTTTCACCATTTGTGCAAAACCTCCTTACTCAAGAGCAAAACGACGCCGCTGAGGAGTTTTGGAGGGAAGAGTTCGCCGGCCTACGAACTGAACGCTTTCCTCCTGGCAGCAGCAATACGTCCTCCACCGCCGAGAAAATCATTCTCGAACACAGCCTCTCTCTCGGCCCGACCATGACGAGCGTCCACTCTAAATACACACTCTCCACGACTCTCCGTTTAGCGTGGGGTATCTTACTCTCACACCAGACTGATTCTCAGGATGTGGTCTTTGGCGCAACAGTCACGGGTCGGAATGCGGACAATCTCGAACTCACAGGACCCACGCTTGCTACGTTGCCTGTTCGTATCAAGGTTCCAGGAGACCAAGCAATCCACAAGGCGCTGGATGAAGCGCAAAAGGGCTTTGCCAATATGATGGCACATCAACAAACGGGCCTGCTGCGGATTCGAGCAGCGAGTAGCGAGGCGGCTGACGCGTGTGGATTTCAAAACCTCCTCGTCGTCCAGCAACAGACGACAAAGATGAACACCCAAGACTCTTCACGCAGCAGTATCTTCGAAACTTCGGCAAGCACAGGGGGCTCAAAGTCGCCCGACAACGCAAAGGCGTTTGCAAGTTATCCGCTCGTCCTCACTTGCCGCCCCTCCCCGCACTCCATCACCTTCACCGCCGCTGTGGATCCTACCCTGTTGGATACGGACACCACACACGGCATACTGAGGCAGATGGCGCATGTTGTGCAACAAATTCTGTCCTCGACTTCCTCCTGTTCCTCCTCCGAGGCGCATGATTTGCGAATCAAAGACATCGATCTCATGCCACGGCAGGATGTGGAAAAGTTGAACAAGTGGAATGGCATTCTACCAGCGGGGGTCGAGACGCCCATCCATCACACCATCCGCAAGAAAGCCGATTCGCGGCCGGAGAAGGTGGCGGTCCATTCTTGTGATTTAGATTTGAGCTATGCACAAGTAGAGCGCTACTCAAACTTGTTCTCGCAACATTTGCTCGCCGCGGGTGTGAAAAAGGGGGACTTTGTGCCGTTGTTACTGGAACGCTCTCTATGGGCGCCAGTGCTGATGCTTGCCGTCCTCAAACTCGGCGCAGCCTTTGCCCTGCTTGATCTCTCACACCCGGTCCAGCGACTCCGCACGATGTGCACCGTGCTATCGGCCAAAAGAGTCGTGTGTTTCCCTCGCCAGCAAACGATGGTAGAGAACGATCTGTTGCTACCGGAGGTTATCTTCGATCCGGAGGTTATCACAGATGTCGCGAAAAGCACCCACGATACTCCCACTCGAATGCCAGAGATTGACATGGATGCCCCAGCCTGCGTCGTCTTCTCGTCTGGCTCAACTGGTCTCCCAAAGGCCATCCAGCTCCCGCACCGCGCGCTGTCCACTTCGGCGTATCACCTCTCCACCACCGGCCATATCTCTCAATGCTCCCGTGTCTTTCACTTTGCCTCGTTTGCATTCGACCTCTCCATCGGCGAACTGCTGTTCTCACTCAGCGCGGGCGCGACGGTCTGTGTGCCGACTGAGGAAGAGAGACGAGCGAACCCGTCCAAGGCCGCTGGAGATTTGGGCGTGACGTGGGCTTTATTGACACCATCCGTGATCGACCTGCTTGACCCCGAAGAGGTGCCTACGCTGCAAGTTCTGGCGTCGGCGGGGGAGCAACTTACGACGCCGATTGTGGAGAGATGGGCAGGAAGGGTGAGGTTGTTCAACATGTATGCGCCGGCCGAGTGTACCGTCATCTCGCACATTTCGCGCATTTTACCAGATGCAGATACGCCGCCGGCGTGTATCGGTCGCAGTCCCGGCGCCGTATCGTGGGTGGCCAGCCAAAACGATCACCATAAGCTCGTGCCGATCGGGACCATTGGCGAACTGCTCGTCGAAGGCCCCGTCGTGTCGTCAGGATACCTTGGGGACTACGAGAAAACTGATGCTGTGTTCCTCTCTCCTTCGAATCCACCCTCATGGCTGACCCAGGTCCGCGGCGCGGCTCAGGGCGGCAAGATTGGCAGGGTGTACAAGACGGGGGATCTAGTGAGGCAAAGAGAAGACGGCACTTTGTTGTTCCTCGGACGCAAGGATGACCAAATCAAGCTACACGGGCAGCGGCTAGAGGTTGAGGAAGTGGAAAACAGCATCACCTCGCTGTGCCCGAGTGTCCGCAAGGTGGCGGTGGATTGTGTCAAGATCACGGAGAAGGGAGGAGGGAAGAGAGCGTTTTTGGTGGCTTCTGTCGCGCCGCATGAGTTTGAAGATTGGGGAGAACTCGGAGAGGACGGTGGACTGGAAGTGATCCAGGACCCCAACGACAACTTCTACACCACCATCGAGAGCCTCTACACCTCTCTCCAGGACATCCTACCTTCATACATGCTCCCCTCATATTTCCTTCCCTTCTTGAATATTCCCCTCAGCTTGTCCGGGAAAGTGAACCGCAAACTGTTACGGGAAGAATCGACGATTCTTCTCGGCACCCAGGATCACAGGGAGAAGTACCAACTTCGCACACGCACAGCACGCGAGCAAGCAGGAGGCGGAGAGCAGGTTCCTCTCACGGAACATGAGACCCAAATCCTCCAGATCGTCGCTCATGTGTTGCATTTGGATACGAAACAAGTGCCCATCAACGGCAACTTCTTTGGTATAGGCGGTGATTCCATCTCGGCCATGCGTGTGGCTGCGCTCGCTCGACGCAAGGGACTTGGGCTGGGCGTCGCCGAGATCTTTAAACAGCAGATCGTATCCCGGATCGCGGCTTCTTGCTGTCCAGGGTCAGACACAGGCAGCACCTCTCGATATCTGTCCGAGAGCTCGTCGTCCACCGATAGCAACAGCGAAAACGTCCTGGGATATGAACTGCCGCCTGGTCTGCCACAGGAAGTGGCGGAGCAAGTGGAATTGGCTCTCCCCGCGAGTGATTTTCAGAAAATGACGCTGTACAACTTTTACTCACGCTATCTGTGGGTCTCGCTTCCGGACACCATCGACACCGAAAGGTTGCAGCAGGCGTGTCAGATGTTGACGGAGAAGCATTCGATTCTGAGGACCGTGTTTTACACCGCCACCACTGCATCCGTCGTCCAGCTCGTCCTCCGTAGCCTCTCAGCGGGCCTGAAATACCACGAAGACATCGAGTCATTGGAACAGCACTTCACCACCGATTCGATGTCCCACGGGCCCCCGATCAACGGCGCTGAAGGATTCCAGCTGCAACTTCTCTCACTCCGTGACGGGCAGAAGAGATACCTGGTACTGAGACTCCCGCACGCCCAATTTGACGGCCTGTCCCTCAACATCCTCATCGACGACCTGTCGGCCGCCTATCATGATAATACAGGCCATTCTCTAGCTCCCTGCGCGCAGTTCTCGGACCAAGTCAAGTGTGTGATAGAAACAAAGACGACACATGAAGCGTACCAAGTTTGGAAAGACGTTATTGGCGATGCGGAGATGACGAGGTTGGATGGCCAGATTTTGCGCCGCGGAGATGGCGTGGACAGAAAAAAGGAGGACGAGGAGAGCGTTCAGGAGGAATTGAGCGTCGTGACAGCCACGACCGAGACAGCGCCGTTGGTGGCGCCAGCGGGTATCACAATGGCTACGTTGGTGAAGCTGGCCTGGGCTCTCACTCTCTCAAGGCTCTTCTTGCCAAAACAACCCATCGAAAAGGGGCCGGAAGGCGGAAGGAGTGTGGTCTTCGGTCAAGTCATTCACGGCCGCTCACTCTCGCTCCCCTACGAAGACAGGATCGTGGGGCCGTGTCTGAATATCATTCCCGTCCGGGTTCTTCTACCACCCACCACACCCAATCTAGACGACCCAGTCAGCACGCGGGTGCTTTTGGAGCAGATCCAATCGCAACACGTGGCCACGCTCCCGGTAGAAAACCTGTCCCTCTCGACCATTACGAAACACTGTACCCACTGGGAACCGGGGACACAGTTTGGGAGTTTTGTGAGGTTTCAGAATTTTGAGGATGATAACGGCATGCGATGTTCTCTGGATGGAGAGAGCTGTGAGACTGGGCTGTGGAGTCTGCCCAATAAGCCCTCCAGGACGGCGAATGTGTTGATTAAGCCGATGAAAAAGGGGAATTTGCAAATCACGCTGACAGTAGGGAACATGGTGTTGGGCCAACGGGATGCAGATCATGTTGTGGGATGCTTGAGAGAGGTTCTAGAGAGTCTGGCGGGAGGGGAAAGGTGATGTGAGAGAGTTTCATTATTTCGGCTGGGCTCGCGTTAAACAGTGGTCAGGGTTGTTTTATCTTGTTCTTATTGTTATGCCTTCTGTTAGGAAAGGTTTGCCTGTGAGACCTTACGCGTAACTTTAGAAGGACGTCATTATGGCGCCTGTTACGCCCACACCATTCCCCACCGTACGTTCTCACCAATACATCCTTTCCGGACGGAAGGCAGCTTGGAAGCATCATTTTCAGTGTGTTTTCTTGTGTGTAACTATCTAGCGAAATCTCTTGTATTGCGATCTGCGCGTAAATCTCCCTTCAACCTCTATACCTCTCAAAGTTCAGTAATGCCGGTCGGAAGAGCCGGCTCCATCTCCGCTTTTGAGCAGAAAGGTGGGTGGACCCCTTGGTCTGACGGGTGAATCAGCTTTTAATTCAACACAGAAACCCTAACTTCAAAACTCCATCATCCAAGCACACAAGTCTTCAGGAACAGTCCTCACGATTTCCCAACAGACCAGCCAAAATGGCGTTCCGCGTCGCCATCCTCGCAAATTTTGATCCGGACGAACAAGGTGGAAGCGAAATGTTATCCAGAATGGCCACCCTCCTCCGCTGCTCCCGAACAAGTGCTACTGAGATCACTATCCACGCCGCCATCCGCGGCGATGCTTTCCCGGACCCGTCCGATTACGACCTGGTGATTCTAACAGGAGGACCATTCAACCTGTTGAAACACACCGAGGAGAATGAGAGACCGGAGTGGGTGAGGCGAACACTTGGCTGGATCCAGGAGACTGTGAAAATCCACGAAGCAAGTGGGCTCAGTGAGCCGGGTAGTAAGAAGAAGGCCAAGTTACTGGGTATCTGCTGGGGTCATCAAGCCATTGCCTTGGCTCTTGGGGGGCGGTTGGGACAGGTCCTGCAGGAGAGAGGCGGGCAATTAATCGGTGTTGAGACTGTCCCTCTCACTTCTCAAGGCGCTGCTTTCTTCAAGAGTGAATCGCTTGTATGGACCTACCTACCCAATACCCTCCCAATCTTCCTACAAACCAATAGAAAAACTAACATGTGCTTCTATCTTTGCTATAGGACATTCAAAAAAATCACGCCCTTGTTGTGACCCACCCCGGGCCGTATCTTACACCTGTCGCTTCTGGCTCATCTTCTTCTCAAAACGAGGTTCTCCTCTCCCACAGCCCTCCTATTGTTACCTTACAAGGCCACCCGGAGATGGACGCCGCTCTTGCAAGACTATTTGCCGGATTTGCGACGGGAGGCGCGTCGGACCGTGCAGACTGGGTTCCGTCGGAAGGGCTGAAGAGTATCGACGACATACATGATGGGGAGGCGATCTTGAGAAGGCTGGTGGCGTGGGCGGGCGAGTAGAGGAAATGAGCGAGGCTGCCAGCGCGGTTCGGGCGATCGCTGCGGGTCAGTCCGAGCCCACCCAGGGTAGCTACGGCCGAAAAGGAGGACCTCAGCTCATTAACCTCACCGCAGCTGCCAGCCCCTAGATAGCTTCCTCCACGCAGAACAAGGATAATAACAAGAACAACAACAGTGCTATCCGTGTTCGAAAGCTCGTTGAGATGCTTGTCTCGAAGAACAACTCAGTTCTCCAAAAGCAGAACTTATTTAGACAAACTCCCTATCAGTAAAGAATTCATTAAGGCCTTAATATTTTATGGCACCCCGTATGCCCTTAGGTTACCACGCAACCCCTAACCCTGCTATTAAATTTTCAAGCTACAAGAACACGTGTCTATCCCAACCAACATCCTACTTTCCACGTAACAATTTCGTGTTCAATAACGCGGACTAACCTACCGCTAATTTCCGATCGCTTGGTCTCCCACGTGCTATTCATATGATGCCAATTCAAGCGTGGCGATGGCCACCACGCTGTCAAAGCCTCGCAAGGTGGTGCAATGGACATGCATCCGTTCGATACGAGAGCCTTCAACAACGAACAATCTCAAAAGCCGGCACTTCGGCCCTAGAGCATTATGCTCACAAGCAGCATTCCAGGCAGACAGGCCCCGTACGGGACGAGGTTGAAAGCGGTCTCGACTTCGACAAACCACCAAGGCAGGAGGAGAGTGGCTTGCCCGAGCCCGAGGTCGATTGGACCCTGGACGAAGAAGCCAAGTTAACCGTTCCAGAACAAGAAGCACTATTCGAACGGTTCGGGAGCGGGAAGTATATGACAAAGATCGAAAAAACTTGCATTGCCTGTGGTGGGCGGCATAGTCTCTGCTTTTGTCCATATGTCTTTGAAGACAACCCCTTCAACTCATACAGACCGGAGAAGACGATACTCAAGTTCGAGAGGCGTATGCACAAGTACCCAAAGTTCCGCGAAGCAGTAGCGTACTTTAGAAAGACGTTCACCTCCAGGACCGTATATGGACGTCATTTCCCAGTATCGCGGCTCATAACCCAAGACGCTCCGCCTCTAGCGAAAGGTGCGAAATTTATCTTTGTGGTCCAAAATCTTACATTATCAGTCTCGAACCCGAAGCAGCTTCTGTCGTGCTAATTGTGAACAGTGTGGCTTTCTAATTTTGACAATCGCGTGGCTTTCCATGGTAGAAGTCCCGACAGGATTCCCATAAAGATTCGTTACAAAATGCCCGATTATTTTTTCTTTCCAGGCCATTTCGCAACTACAGACGATGACGGAAAACCTTTCCTCATCCTGTTTACCCAAAATGGTTATATGGACGAAACACTGCGGTACGGTATGTCTTGTGCCTAACGCTTCCATGTCGCTCCTAGTTGCTTCAACACCTCACTGTTTTCATCTGTCACCAGGAGTGTTCCAAAGCTTGGAAGCGATTTTAGTTTCAAAGCTGCTAAGCACGTTTACAACACGAACTGGACTCACCAGGCCATGTAAGAAATCACTAACTTGGTAGCTAGAGATCGACATGATACGTACTTTCGTAGCAAGGTACAACAGGGGAGAGAAGGTAATGTCTTCCCGAAGTCGCATGCCGGACCACGGATTTAAGCTAACTGAAGTTCTGCAGACATTGTATGACAAGACGCCTGAGATTGACGTCCGGCCTATCGGCGTAGTGATAGTCACGTATGTTCCCCGCTTCGCTATCAAATGAGTACCTGGGACTCAAATTATATAAAAAAATGGCACATTCAGTTGACACACTCTAATCAAATAGTAGACGGTGGCATTTGCCTAGCTCGAGCGTCACGGTGGGCACCGCCTGCATAACTGTCGGTATCGCTAGTGAATATAGCTGGTTCCATGGGTACGCTCGATGGGGGATCCACGTCAAGGCCGAAGGAGAAAAAGTTGAAAATGGTTACTGGGCGTGGAGCTCTGGGCGCCCGACGGACTTCGGGGCGAATTCATCTGTTGACTGGAATGCCGACACCGCCTCTAAATTCACCAGCAGCAACACAGGCTGGCTTTCCGGGCTCAGTTATGCCCTCCTAAGAGATGTGAGGGAACCGATCGAGCGAATCTCGGGCGGTGAGGAGTCGATTTTGTACTGGGACCGCATCCTCTACTGGCGAAGTACGCTCCTCCATCGTGCGGCGACCTTCTATGGCACGAGCAGCCCCCAGTACAGGTTGGTATATGCCCATGCCCAGGGCAAGTATAGCGACCTGGACGCGGCGGATCGGAACGTTCCTGGACTCGACGCGCTGCCGCGGTGGAAGCATATTCAGGCAAGGATAGCTATGGCTGGGAAGCCATACGAGGAAGAAACGATATGGAGGAGTCTCTTCCGTTAGGTCGGATGTGTCGGAGACTAAGGGGCCATCGTTTACGAACTGAGCCGGCTGATCTATTGGAACACAAAGAGTACGAGACGGTGATCTGAATCCCAAGTCTTGAGCACAACGTAACGTATGTCTCCCAGTATGTCGTAGCATATATACCTAAACACTTCCCATAATCTATAACAGTCGTGGCCTAATACAAGTAGCTGCTAGAAAGAAATAGCTATGCAATTGGTCACAGTATAAGACAGGCACACACTTCTCCCTAAATGAGTCTTAGCTATATACTAAGCATTTTGTGTATGCTATAGTTAAGGCGAGGGAACCTGTACTTCGCTTGCTGCTAGTAGAGAATCAAGGTCGATATTAGAGGTAGGAGGGTCTGTCTTTTTGCCCAAATTGGAAGACATCACATCTTTCTAAACAGCAAAACAGGTCCAACCATGCTCAATATTTTGCTCATCAAACCCAGCATCTATGCCATTCGGGACTCGTGAGAGCGCACTAAGAAGTTCCCTATCGAACAACCTTTAATTCAATTGCAGCAAGCCCTTTACCCAATGGCTCAGCACCACTTCTTTCGGCCGGACATACAAGAGTGTCCGACTCTGGATTTCGTATAGTTCTCATGATCGTGGAAAACGACGCACTCAAGGCTATTAAGGAGGCGTTTGAAATGCATAAGAAACCTACTAACATGCACACTATAGTGGCTACCGCACCACTAATGTAAGAGATGAGGAGGTTGCGTCTGCGGTAGACGAACTTGTTCTGGGGAATAAAGAATGTTACTGGGACAGACGCGGCAGCTGTCTCATTATGTTTAGTTCTACACCTAATTAGATGCCTGTTTATGATATGACCGAAAGAGAAGAAGAGAGGGAGGAAGTGGAGAGATACGTTATGTGTGATATATATAGGAAGGAGGTGCTGCTGATAAGACTTAAAGTAGTATTAGTGAATACCTCTTCTAATGCCTGGGTGATTGCAATAGCATCGATAGGCACTGTGTCGGGACTCATTCCATGATTCATGTAGTATTGGGATTAATACAATTCTTTGGTGTCTATGAATGTAGTTCCGTCGACTTGCGTCCGGTAAGCCAATATGTGGCTGTAGTGTGATTACTCATGGTACCCTGTGAGCTGCTAATTCAGAGCATTGAATAAGGCGATGTATCCTACCGAATCTGGGTAATAGACCCCTGCTTCGTTGCTTGATTCATAGCACATGCTCTGCGCAGTGTCACTAGCTAGAGATTGATCTAGAGGATATGGCAAGTCCTATGAAAATAACAAAGAAAGCACATAATTAACACAGCTTATTTTACATTTTCCTTATCACATTCTGCCATTTGCTAGAGTCTTTGGGGATTGACGACTTGTAATACTATGTCCTGAATAATTTTACCTTCCACCTGAGATTCAGACAACTAACAATGCCTAGCGGAACAGGAACACTTTCAGCAATCCCGGTACTTGCGGTGTTGATGCTTGCCAGGACGAAAAGGAGCCTCAGTCTTCGCGAAGGTAATGCCTTCCGAGAGGAATGCCCACTCGCTCTTGTCTCCATCTATCTCTTCGCAATCTTGGATCAGCTTGACCTTTCTGTCCGGCTCCGGCGCCGGCGCCTCATAATCTCTGTTCAATATCCTCTTCCAAGCTCGCCTTGTTGTACCACATGGCTCCATCGCAGTGGCTCGGAGTAAATTACCCACGGCCTCCAGTGCCCACCAGCCCACTATGCCCTCTCGCTGCCAGCTGCCATTCACCTCATCCAACAGGAAGCGCAACGCACTGTGAAGCATTTCCTTAATGCCTTCTTCGTTGTCGCCTTCGGCGCCGCGTGCCAAGGCCTCGCAGGCTTTGCTGACGAGGTTTTTGGAGGTTTGTGCCCAGAACTTCCGGATCGAACGATATTGGACAGAATCGAAATCAGTATTCCAAAGGTCCCTGTCCCCAGCATACTTGTACTCCACTAGCAAAACAGTCTTTTCAAGGCAGGTACTTAGAATGTGGCGGCGGGTTGTATCTCGGAATGAAGCGTACCTATTAGTATCGTTCGATAGTGGCGGCAGCCAGCTCGCGCCCTTGTTGATGAACAAGTTCACTGCACGTAGAGCTGTGATGATATGGTGCTCATTGCCAGACTTGAATTTCAACAGTTCGAGTCGTCTAAAGGCGGAGTCGAGCGGTCTGAATCCCTGGAATGCGAAAGTGCTTGGCTGTAACCATTGCTCTACTGGAGTCTCCAGACTTTCACCGTGTTCGAGGAGATATGAAACCATACTTTCTAGTTGCCCTTCTGGGACAGCGGTACCAGCCGCGTTTTCCATAAATGGTACCAAGTGCATTGAGGTGACGCCCTTGTAACAGCTATGAATAGAGCTTGGGTCATGGGCCAGGAGCACTTTCACAGCGGCCAAGTTTCCACGCAGTACTGCACTGTGTAACAGGTGGCGCGACCCTTGTTGGGCACGGAGCCCATTCCGGATAAGCATTTGCAACATGTCCGTCTGTCCAAATTGTACCGCGACGTGACCTATTGTCTGACAGGTAAGGAATTCGTGATGATCACGTTCGTCCGCATCTATCTGATGCTTAAATAAGCAAGTAGGTTTATATTCGTCGGGGTTAAAGCACTGCCAATGGATCTTGGAGCATACCAATGTGCCGCGGTCATCGAAATGCGCGGTACGCCCCAGCAAGAGACTGGTGTCGGCACCAGCGTCGATTAACGCCTGGAATAATTCGATGTTACCGTGTGCCAGAGCAAGGAACAGAGGAGGCGGGTGGTCTGCTAGTATTTGGCGACAAGGTGGGTGGCTTGAGAATATTCTATAACCAGGCCGTGGTCCACTCAAGCGCACTTGGAAGCAGCGCTCGATTAGGCCCAAGCCATTAATGTAGGACGGATTGTGCGCTAGAGCTGCACGAATTGCATTTTCGGCTACGGGTAGCGCTGAGGCGCCGTGTATCGATGCCCAGTGCAGAGCTGTCATCGCTCCAACAATACGAAACTGCTCATGCTCTCGAGGCATTTGAGCCTCGAATATTCTGTATTCGATGTCTATACGCCCAACGCATTTATCGCAACTCTGATCATCGCAGCCCTTAATTGCTCTTTCGTAGTCTTGATAGGAAAGCTCGGCTGACCACCTGCGCCCGGCAGCCTGTTCGCCGTTGCTGCTCTCGGTATCATTCTCACTGTGACTGTCTGTGAAGCTTTCATTGTCGCTAAAACCAGCAAAACTGCTGTCTTCGTCACTGCTGGAAGCGTAGTTGCGCTCGATTTGGGCTTGCTTTTCGAGCCAAGACCCATAATACTTGTTAACCGAGGCCGTAGACCTGCCTCCATACTTATGCCCAAGCCTTGCCTCGTAAGTCACTTCACACTCATACAAAGCTGGCTTTAAGTAATACCATGTGGCCTTACTAGCTAGTGCTAGATTAAAGACCTGTTTAGGCTGCGGGAGTGCTTGGGCAATCATATAGAGGATATCTCCGGGCAGACATGGAACGCGGTCAGGTTCGATAGGTTTAACCACAACGCGGGGGTTGTATCGAACCGGGATGGAATTTTGAATGATGGGAGTGGGTGCTATACTCTGAGCCATCTTTTATAATTATCCTCGATTGGCGCTGAGTTGTCCTGGATACAAATGGGTTACTAGTCTTTCGAGTTGCTGGATGGTTTGTTGGTGTTTGCAGTTCTGTTCTGCTTATAAGAGCTTCACAATGGGGTGAACATATATTTGGGATTTAGTTTATTAGTACCATTAACGTTCACTCAAATGTCCTCCCGCTAATTGAAAGTTTCTTTCAGGTCTACACTAAGCACAATAGCATGTATTGCCTGAGCGGCAGATACAATGGCGTCTTTAGCTGGAAGATGCCTAACGTTACAAAGCATGATTGTTTAGACGCGATTCTAGCTATAAGAGAACAATAGTATTTTATTGTTAGTGTCTAGGCATAATAAGGGACTTCCTTTGTTTTATAAGCTATTAATTAACAATGCTTTAAAAGTACTATGTAGTGGTATAAGAGTTAGGATTATTCTAAATATTTGTGGACCTGTAACTTTAGGCTTTAGTTTACCTTTTACATTAGTTATATATACTAGGATAAAAGAATACTTCCTTAGAGTTAATTGTATTATAAGTACCTAATCTAGTTTAATAGTAATAGACTAGCTTATTATAGCTATTAGTATTATAATAGCTAATAAGTAGGGGAGCTAGTACTACTATTAAGTTAATACTTAATTATTCTAATAGGATATTTAATTAAACTAGGGCTTTAGCTATACTATATATTTTTCGTACTATTTAGCTAACTTCTTAGCTTTATTTACTAATTCCTTTATCTATTATCGTCTTTTTAGCTTTTTATTTACTTTTTAGCTAAAAGCTTATATATAAATTTAATAATAGCTATATATATTCTCTTATTACCCTTTACTAATAGTAATATTAATTTTCTTTTTAATTTCTCTTTATTTAATATTTTTTCTACTTATTAAATAAGAAAGTTCTTAAAACTAAAGTAATATACTTAAAATAGAGACCGGATATTTGCGTACCCTTATTTAGATTCTATATACCCTCTACTAATTAAAGATATAGCCCCCTATATATATATTAATTTCTACTTTAGTATTTATATATAAATTTATAATATAACTTAAGGTATTAATATCCTATACTACTATACACTCTACAGCACAATATTACTATTTTATAGTACTTAACTGCCCTCTATAGTACCTATAGGCCCACTATAGTGCTTAACTACCTACTATAGTACCCACTATAGTACTTAATTACCTACTATAATACTTAATTACCCTTTATAGTACTTAATTACCTACTATAATACTTAACTACCCTCTATAGTACTTAACTACCTACTATAGTACCCACTATAGTACTAAATTGCCCATACTATTACTTTTATAGTGTACCCTCTATAGCTACTTTTGCCCTTTATAATTACTTCTACTCTCTACAACTACTTCTATTATAATTTTATTTTAAATTTCCTTCTAGCTTTTATTATTACTAAAAATATTACTAATAAACTTATTTGTATTAAAAATATTCCCAATGCAACCTGGCCCACTTGGAAGGATTTGTACTCCATTTCGTGACCAGCTTGCCGTAAACTAAATAAAACACACAGCCCGTACAGTATGTGGGCCTGGCACTTCAAGTTTTGTGCATGTGGAATATCTGTGGATATGAAGAATTCTCATTCGCAACTTGCAGATTTCTTACACAGGCAACTAAGAAAATTTAGGAGCTTGGTGTCCACGAATAGACTTGGCCATGTTTCTCAGTGTTAGCAAACGGGAGTGACCGTGCAAAGCAGGGAGGGATATCGATTCTTTTTTGGAGAAATTTAAATCCTCTACCTCTACGCAGCCAACGACGCATGGCTAATTAGAGGCAGCGACCTCATCGAATCCGCTTCCCAAAAGTCTTCGAAGCTGTGGCAACGACGTCGGCAGCGATGGGCAGATCGCTGGTGCCCGATTAACTGTGAACGACTGATAACATTCCCGAAGCCGATTCACGCAGGTATGCAGTTATCCAGATCATCGAACAGCTTCGCGATTTTATCACCATGTTGCAGCTGTCTGTATTATTGATATCACTTGCAGTATCTGGCCGACCCGATTCAAGGCTACACATTCTGGCACTATGGGTCGAAATTAACGTGCTAAAGTACCCCAGATATTAACACGACACTAGAAAGCTCTTTATATGGCCTCCGTAGTCGCTGCTCATTTTCTCGCGCCAGTGTTTGATCCCAAAGTCTGCCGCCACCTTTGCACCCGCGTGCATGCTCACCGGCGAAAAAAACTTAGGACAGACGTCCGCAGAGCCTATCTTCTGATCATGTCGGCTTTCTGTAGGCAAAGGTGTGGTAAATGACGTTTCCTCGGTCCATCAGGCACTGTCCCGGGGCCAGGCTCTATAATTTGAGGTATGGTAGCTTGCCGTGTACCAAAACTTAGTCACTCAAGTGGGGCTTCCAACAAGACACATTAGAGCAGTAGCCCATTTTGTAGAGCATGAGGCGTCTCACCTTGTTCAACATGTAATGTTGTTTCGCAGATTCCGCGTCACTAAGCAATCTCCCCATAATAGGCCGCCGCGATGTTAGCTCATATGAGCACTTCGTTCGCAGCGGCGCTATCGCTATGATCATCTCAAAAGTCAGTGTAGTATGTACGCAAGTCCACGACTGAAAGATGGATATATCAATCAGCTATTTTAACATCAACCTCCTTCAACGGAAATGTGCAGCCAAGTTTGAAAAGTCATTAAGTCTTTCAACCCGCAATAAACTATTGCGGAGAGGCGCGTCATGCGTGAGAAAGGAGGCATGTGCGTGAATGATAATGATGACCGACCAATGCTGGGACAAGAGCTCAGCGCACCATATTCTCGTCGCAGCCACGAGCCAACGCAACGGGGCCATACCGCAGTCCGGCTCTACGTCCGCTCTGGTGCGACGCCAATGCCATATTCAAAATACTAACATACAACCTCAATGAACCATACTGACACCCCCTGAGGCACGAATGGATAGGAGACCGCGTCAGAATTCTCTGGTAATAGAGAAGAAGAGGGCGTGCAGAGATCTCAGGGCAAAGTGCTCAGGCACGCAAACGTTGGGGGAGTGTGCAGAGTATGATAGGCGAGACGGGCTTAATTTATTATTATAGCATAGTATAGATAAAGGGGTATCATAATGAAGTTAAAGGACGTCGAAGGAAGCGATAGGGGGCAGGGATAGGTGCTATGTTGTATACCTGCAGTAGGGCTGCCCAAATTTGTCACTTAAGTTAAAATGTAGGGGGCGGATAAGCCGTAATGCAACCTTTATCTTGGAAAGGCTCAGACGGCAACCATTCGCCGACTGCTGCTGGTGAAGACATTTTCAGTGCCACGTGAGGCCCTGCCAACGTCAAGCACCACAGAAGGGAATAGTCAAACAACCAATAATTAATCACTTACGTGAGCCATCTCGATATGATCTTCGAATGCGCCACGAGGTTGTTTGACGAGGCTGACTTTGCTTAAACATGCTTTTGTAGATCGTATTCGAGATTGCCTGTTAACTAATAGGACGTTTCATAGCGGGCTTCCCCTATATAACCTATATGGCCAGGAACTAGGTTGTAAGCCCTATTATAGTACTATTATAAGTAGCTAAAGTACCTATACTCTCTAGGATTTAAACCTTACTCCTATAACCTAGATTAGACTTTCCCCTTATATAGAAAATAGTACCAACTTAACTTCAATTAATGTATTAAGGATAGTTGCCTTTATCTCTTAATCCCTCTTATAATAATACTAGGTCTTTAGAATTAGCTTAAATTAGGTAATTAGTTATATAGTAAAAGTATACTAGCCTTCTAATATAATTCCTCTATAAAATAAGTTTAAAGCTAATACTTCCCTTCCTAATAATCTATATCCCTATATATATATATATATTCCTAAAGGTTGATTAAAGAAACTATAAATTATATAAGTATAAGCTACTAAGAAAGCCCTTACTATAGTAAGCTTATACCCTAAGTAGTATTTAAGTATAGCTCCTAATTTTAATAAACTACTTAAAATAAATAAAAAGTTTATAAATACCTATCTATAACACTTCTCTTATAAAAGCCTATTATTATTAAAAAGTACTAAAATCTATATCTACTAAATAATTAAAATAAAAGGTAAATTTAAAGTAAATACTATATAGTTTAAAGACTATTTTATACTCTTTTGGGTATATTACTTTATTTTTAAAAGTTTTCTTTTTTAATAAATAAATAAGGTATTAAATAATAGGGAATATTAGGGGTATTTAAAGGTACTACTAGTAAGAGTTTATAAGGAGATATATTAAGCTATTATTAAACTTATATATAATCTCTTAGCTAAATAGTAAATAGAAAGCTAAGAAGAAGATAGTAGGTAGAAAAATTAGTAAATAAGACTAAGAAGTTAGCTGAATAGTGAGAAGAATATATAGTGTGGCTAAAGTCCTATTTGTATTAAGCTAGTACTTTTGACCTCTATTGTTAACATAGAGAATTTCCTTAATCCAGGCAGGATGTTCGAGATAAGGGCTCGGACGTGGCGTTAATCGTGGATGTCTGCCTACTAGATATGTACAATCATCTGTGTTGGCAACTCTATTGAGGCCGAGAGGTATTCCGACGGGATCTTAGACAGCTCCAAGAGGGAGCTGACAAGAGTGCGACGCCATAAGTTTGCACGCCGTCGATATTGCTGCCGTGGCGTACGTCTGGCCGTGCCTGGCGGAATCCGCCCTCGACAGAGATGTAATCGCATCACAGAGCTAGTTGAGCTTCGCCATTATCTTAATCATCGTGGACACGGATTTGGAGAGAAGTCGAAGGGGAAACTGTTGGCCCGATTTCAAGAAGCTTCCCAACTATGCTGGTGACTGTACTAAGGACTCGAGCGGAATTCAGGAGTATGTTTCGTTTGTCTGCGTTCCCTGCAGAGCATCTGCAGAGTAATATGGGCCCTGGAGGTCACTGTGTTCGGCGGAAGCGTCATTGAGAGGGCGCTGGCCGGCAAGATCAGTCAAATCACACCCAGCTTCAGCAGTCCAAAGGAGGCAATGGCTCTATGTCTCATGCCAACTTAGAACCCACCTTAGAGTCAGGATGTGTCATGATGCATGTATTCGATCCTTTCCCTTTCAATTCGCAACGGTGTCTGGGCTACATCAATATACACCAGTGCCATAAAGTATTGTGATAGGACACGCGTGGTGGCGCTAATTAACAACCTATATGTCACCCACTATGACTATACTTTAGGTTTGCTACCACTATCGGAATCTAACTTCCGCACGCTAGTCTCCGGCTTCACGGGAGCCGGGATTCTAAGATCCTGTGAGATGTCGGATGCGGGGACGATGCCCACATTCCCATGACTCTGGGGTGAAAGCATAAAGTTTGCGGGGGTCTGGGGTTGTGGGGGATCTGGGGTCACAGACACAGTCTGCAGGCACAGCTAAAATTGGCATATGGGCGAACTTGGAGGCAATGAATACTACGTGTTCATCCAGTTCCGCCTAACTCAACTATGGGCTTTTATATCGAATGCTCAATCATGTTGTGTCTATTCATATCGCTGTGGTGTCATCGAGTATTGCTGAAAGACAAACAGCCTACAGGAAAACACCATGGTTGGCACGACCGCGTCGAGCATTGGTCCAGGACCCTGTACCGGACCAAGGCCTCTAGCGGCGCGCAGAGGCACGAGAAAGGCATACCCAGGTTTCGGCCTGACGATTCCGATAGGTAGAGTGTGGCGAACCTTTCGCTAATTGCTTATGCCCTCGGCTTTGCTGGAGGCAATATTTAAACCCGTCCCAGCCCCTTCAGCCTCTTGTACTAGATTACACAAGTACTCCTTATCAGCCCTGCCAGTATTACTATAATGCTCGCCTCGAAGGTACGTGGAAAAGCGCTCATCACCTTGATCCTGGTTATGTCTGGGATCGACTTCTTAGAATTTGGATATGACCAAGGACTGCTGGGAGGTATCCTCTCCGGGGAACGCTTTCAAGATATGATTGGTTACCCTATACCGACGATGGAAGGTCTTCTGTCGGCCATCTACTGTCTGGGCTGTGTGATGGGCGCGGGGCTTGCATTCGTTCTGGGTGATCGAATGGGCCGTATTGGTACCATTAGATGGGCCAACGTTATAGGTAAACTCCATACTTCCTGGGTGAGGTTCGAAGCACTGATCGTTTCAATAGTAATCATTGGAGGTGTCATCCAGACGGCTTGCTACAATTACTGGCAGATGTTTGCTGCTCGGGTTATCGCGGGTATAGGTATCGGTATGTCTACTGTGGCTGTGCCAATACTTCAAGCCGAGACCCTTCCTCCTCGTAACCGAGGTGCCATGCTGGTGTTCCAAACAGCGCTTGCGAACTCCGGCGTTGCGGTTGCATCGTGGGTCTCCTTCGCCTGCCTTTTCGCCAACAGCTCCGCACAATGGCGTATTCCCATTGCCATGCAGATCCTCTTCTCACTTTCGGTCCTTACCGCCTGCGCATTCATCCCAGAAACCCCCAGATGGCTCGCCAGCCGAGGACGAAATGAGGAGGCGCGCACCGTGCTTGCTCAATTGGCCGACTGCAGCGGGGACGATGGTCTCGTGAGCGGTCAATTGCAAGAGATTATTCTCAACGTCCGAGAGCAGGGCGTGCAAGAGGCTGGCTGGTCCGAGACTTTCAGGAACCGGACACCGATGCGCAACCTCCAGAGAGTCTGCCTTGGCCTAGGACCGTACATGATGAATCAGTGGAGTGGTATCAACTCGATCACATACTACATGACATACACCTTGCAAAACTATTTGGGCTATAGCCGCAATATGGCTTTAATTCTGGCATCCGTGGCGTTTACACAATTTGCCATGTTCTCCTTCCCGCCGTACTTCTTTATCGACAGGATCGGCAGGCGCTGGACCATCATGATTTCGAGCATGGTCTGCTCGGGATGCTTGATGGTAGTCGCCGGATGCTTGTTGGAGCAGACATATGCTCGAGCGGCCGCCGCCGTGGCATTCATGTTCCTGTTCATCGACAGTTTCGGCATGGGTATCCTACCGGTTTCCTGGAGCTACAGTTCCGAGATCCAGCCCCTCGCAACAAGGAACACGGCCAACGCGGTGGGCGTCGCAGGGCATTGGCTTAGCAACTTTGTTGTTGTCTTTGGTAAATATGGCCTCTTCCTCTCTCCGTCAATAACTGCGGGCTTACAACCTACTTAGTGACACCAGCCGGCCTAAACAGCATCAAGGGTAATTACTACTGGATCTGGGCTATTGTGAATGCTAGCTTCGTTCCCATTGTCTATTTCTTCGGAGTTGAAACAGCTGGACGATCCTTGGTAAGCAGACTTCACAAAATGTTCGAGATTTGTAGAGTCCTCGTCTCGCTCACATATCCGGCAGGAAATGGTTGATCAAGACTTCTTCGTTGAGCCACGTATCCTGATGGGATTGAACAAGAGACATCGCACCGTTTTGAGGCCTTTGGAAGAGGACGAAGAGAACCACTTTCGTCGGGCTTCGCTCAATGATGATGAGAAAGTCGCCGAAACTGCTGCACATGTCGAAAGGGAGGAGTGATCTGATGGTTTGCTAATGTTAAATGAACCGCTCGCTAGCTAATAATTGTGTCGAGTGAGAGCTTGGATGCTAGACTAGATATGAGTGGGAAAGACGTGACTGGGGCCATTGTTCCCTGGCAATTCCCGCATCCAGCGTAAGGATCTGCCAATTAAAATGCGCATCGTTTAGTCTGGAAGTTGCTTTGATGGTGATCGGCTGGACAGTGGTCTTTCTCTATCTCTAGAACAGTTTGAGGACGGCCTCACGGCGTCTGTTCAGATCCAGATGTCGATATCGTACGTGCGACAAATCTCAATTCTTGAACTGCGCTGCTAATAGATTCCCTTTATCTCCCCTCCCTTCTTTTAGAAGATAGGTTGGCGATTAAGCACGGGCAGCACCAGCGGCACTTAGGTCTTCAATGCTTCTCACCATGTTTCCAAACAGCAAGATTACTAGGTACATGGGCTAGTTTCACCGGAGTCTATTTCCCGGACTAAGGTAATTAGAGTTATCCGCTAGCTAGAAAAAGGATCTATATTTTAGTAAATTAAGGTGGTTTTATCTTTAATCCAATATATCCTCCTGTAGAGTAATATATAGTCCCTTAATATAGTAGTAAATACTTAAATACCCAGTATTTAATAGTATATAATATTAATAATAGTAAGTATAAAATATAGTAGTTAATAGTTTAGTTTAATTCTTACTACTATGTAACTGAGAATTATAGTAGGTTTCTGAGAAATTACTATATAAAATAAAACTATGCTAGTAAAGATTAGGAGTAGGTTTTTATAATAATATTAAGTAGATTTCCTTAATATTAATATTATTTAAAAACGATATAATTAGTACTATTTGGATTCTGGGATTATAAGCTTTATAACTATTTAAAAAAAAATTAATTTGGCTTTATTATTGTTAATCTTAAAAAACCTAGTGTTAGGGTTAGTAATTAGTAATTAGGGTTTGGGTTTTGGGTTATGTATTCTGGGTTAGGGTAAGTAATTAGTAGTTAGGGATTAGGTTTTGTACTTTAGGTTAGGGTTATTTTTAATTTTTTATTAGATGGATTTACTAAAGTAAACTTTTTATATTATTAGTACTTTAGTATTTTAGTTTATAGTATTACCCTTATTATCTTATTATTGCTAGCTATTTTAAATAGTAGTATTATTTGTAATAGAATAGTATTATTATAAGGGCTATTTTATTATTATTATTTATAGTATAAAAGTAATAGTGTTATATGTAGGTTTTTAGGGATAATTTTAGTAATATATAAATAGTTATATAAAATGTCCTTTATATAGAATTTTAATATAAAAGGTACTAATATAGGCTAAAAGAGATTCAAATTATAGATAAGGGTATAGGAAGTATAGATAGAAGTTATTATAAATAGTATAAAATTATTTAATTTATTTAGGTATAAGGTATATATAAAGGGGTAGTTTAAACTAAGGGTATGCTAGCCTTAAGTATACTGGTTTGTAATTTAAAATCTAGATTATTATTCTCCTATAAATAAGCTATTTAATTTAGTTAAAGTCCTATTTAGTATTATTCTTTTTTTTATTAGTGTTATTACTTTTAAGTACTGTAAGTTTATTGATTTAATAATTATAGTAAATATTCTTTAGCTTATTAATTAAAGTTAATATATGTATACTAGCTATACCCTAAAAATATAGCGGTTTATTCCTATACTTATTATAAAACTTACCTATAATTATAAGAATAATAATAATGCCCCTATTAGTTATGTATATCTGCTACTATATAGTATTAAATAGACTTTTTATCTTAATATATATTTCCTTAATGTTTAATTTTAAGAATATTTTAGTCTTTTTTATTTTTTTAGTAGACTAGGCTAATATTATAGACTTTGTAATATTATTAATCTTATGCTTAGATAGTGTAGCTATAGTGCTGTGTAGCTTTATGGGTATTATGGTTATAATGGATAAGGATAAAGAATTATGTACTTTAATGGGCTAAATAGTTAAAAAAGTTATAATAGGCATAATAGATAAAGATAAGGTTATAGGCTTATTAGTAATAGAATTTGAGTTAGAATAAATAAGCTTTTTAGTTACTTTAGTACTATATATTATATTAAATAGTGCCTTATATATAGAGTTTAACTCCTTTATTATAATGCATTAATAAATAGCTTATAAGGAATAGTAAACTGCCTTATTATTAGTTAAAATTAGTAGTTTATAAAATAAGGTATTACTATTATTAGAATTATTATACTTAAAATTAATATTACTTATAATAATAATAAATAAACCCTTAGAATTATTATAGCTAAGAGGGATAAGTTTAATATTTATAAGCTAAGTATTGCTATTAATACTTAGTTTTAAGTTAATATAGGTATTTATAAATATATTATTAAGGTAATAAGTTATAGTATATTATAAATAAGAGTTAATTACTTATAGTAGTAACTTATAGTTAAAAAGATAATCTTTTTAACTTTCTTTTTAGTATTATTACTTATAATTTTAATTATACTTTTTTCTTTTTTACTAAAAGCTATTATAAAAAGTATATTTAAAAAAGTACTATAATAAATAAAGATTAAATATAAATAATAGAAAAATTATTAGAATTAGTTTTAATAAGGTAATAATATTATAGGTATTATAAAAAAGGTATATTATATAGTATAAGAAAAAGAAAGTATTATAGGGTAGCTTAAGTAATAGGTAAGGTATTATTATTAAAAAAAAAAAATAAGCTATATTATAAGCTAACTTAAGTTTAAAAAGTATATTATAGTAAAATTAAACTACCTAAAAAATTAGCTACCTATATAGCTTTTTCTAAGCCTAGGTATCCTACCTACCTTCTAGCCTATAACTATAGTAGGGAGTATTAAAGGAAATTAATATTTCTTTTAACTTAAATTTAAGGTAAATAAAAAATACTTAAAAACTATATATATAGGTTTATTTATCTATAAATTATAATATAATTTACCCACTAGGTTAACTATTATTATTATTATTAAGTAAATTAATAGAGAAGCCTAATAGATAAAATTAGGACTCTCCTAATTTAGCTTTATAAAACTTAGTTAATATTAAAGATATAAATTTTTCCCTTAAATATATTAATATCTTTATTATTTACCTATTACTATCTAATTTCTATTACTCTTATTAACTTAATTTATACCCTTTTTTTTTATAAATAAATTTAAAAAACATATATTTTCCTATTAAGATACTATTATCCTATTACTTTATATAATAGGCTTCCTTTTATTTATTAATTTAACCTTACCTATTAGGATAAGATAATTATTATTTATAAAATTTACCTATTCTTTTTAAAATTAAGCCTTTTTTATAACCTTTTATAAACTCCCTCTATAACTTCTTAAGTATTTCCTCCTTAAGAGATAATTTAACTATAAATTCTACTATAGTACTTTAATAAATTACTTCCCTAATTATCTTACTTACCCTTATTAAATAACCTATAATAGCCCCTATCTTTAATAATAATACCCTTTACTTTTATATAAATAATTATATTATTTAAGTTAAGCTTAATAAGGCTATAAGTAATAATTACATATATATATATATTATTATTAACTTTTAAGGTAACTATATTATATACTTATAGCTAATTAAGTATAATAATACTATATTTAAGGTTAATTTATTTTTTTAAAAGCTACCTATTATTATATACCTATATTTAAA